>JABAKD010000027.1:12508486-13108486 GCA_012845835.1 Undaria pinnatifida
CAAGGGGAGGGCATGGTTTGGAATGGAGAGATAGAGAGAAAATGCAGGTGCAGTTCAAGTGTGTAGGGTTCTTCCCGCTTCGATCAATTCGGCGGCGTAGTCTAGCATGCCTTGAAAAGATAAATGCAGCGCCAACGATATTCGTTCGCCTGCCGTGCCCCACCGCTTAATTTTTGCTTTTAACGGCCGTAAGAAGCAGTTGGATGTTTCGATCAACGCAGCGTGTAGTTCACCATGAAGGCGTGCGGCGAGCTGGCGATCAGGCGCACAGCCACTTAAGGCCGACAAGATATGACGAAAAGCCAATGTTGGTAGTTATAATTACATGTTGCATACCCTAGTCTAGTAGAATATCTTACATGTGCGTCAGTGAGTTCGATCATTCCGTTTCTGCCGCCACGCGTATCAATGGGAAAGACTTTTCGAACAGCTCCACATGGAAAAACCCAACCGGTAACCACTGCAACCAACCAACCGCGTCGGCTTTCCTTCCGCTGTTTGTCGTCTGTGGGGCATGTGGCTTGTGTCGTGTTGCCAGGTTCGAAACAACAAGCACGCCTTCGTGCTTCAAACCCCGTACCACAAAATCCGACCAAGACCGAACGGGTCTGACTCCAACAAAGAGACGGCGCCAAGAGACCGACACGGAAGGAATTAGCGACTCGTGTCGAAATAGACTATGCGCCGGGGGTGGGGGGGGGAACCCGCACGACGAAATTCCGGCAGGACATGTTTCGACCTTCTGGTCCAAAAAATGCTATATTCTTGAGTGGGCTCGCATACTGCTGTCCCCTAAGCTCGATATCTCCGCAGCGGAGAGGGCGGCTGCTCTGTGCTTCTCGCAGCTTTTGTGGCAACTGAAACGAGTGCATAAGCGGTGTTGTTGCGGATAATATCATGGCCGAACGTTTACAACTATGATCCAGAGCCGTTGCCGTGAGGATGGGCAGCTGGACGAACGCGAATATTCATATTAGTTTCATTTTCGTTATCCGACAAAATTGCATTACAAACTCAAAACATCGCTCACTCATGAACAGCGACAGTAACACTAAGGAAACCCAGGGAAACCAACTACGGGAGCCTATTGCGCCAGCAAGATATAGCCCAACACCTACGGCCGACTTATCACCAACCCTACCTATGTAAATTTACGAAAACCCGACCCAGAAAAATGAAAATAAAGCCGAGCTACTACGTTATACTGGTCGTGCACAAAATGACTATAACACCGCTAAATACACGAGAGGATGTTGCGCTCCACAGTAGTACTGACACTACAGCAGTATATACGTCGAAGAGCTCACATAGTGAGCAATTATCAGACTGCTGTCGAGGTATTATTGGTGTCTCAGCTCTCCTACAAGACACTATTTTATACATCTTCCCAACATTCACCCATCGTTCGCACACATCACGATCTAGATCATCTAGATCATCTATTAATATGTAGATTTTTGTGTCTGTCGCACATGATATTGCTTGTTGTGCATATCTGCGCAGTGCAGATCCAACCAAGGAAACACGCCCTAGATCACGCAGATCATACGGGTCCCACACGGAAACATGATCTATAGGCCATGCAGATCATGTAGACCAGGGATGCCCCTTCCTTTCGAAGGCTCTCCTTGCCCGTAGCCATCATCCCTTTTGGCCCATTAAACAGTGCATCGAACAGATCACAAACTACCTGAACTAGACGATCTAGATCATTTATCTGTCGCCAAGTATGTAGCGCAGGATCTGCCAAGTACAGGTCCAACCCAGGAAATGTTTGCTTGATCGCGCGGATCACTCGGCTCCCAGCCAGCAACATGATCAACAGGCCATGCTGATTACATAACCAGGAACACATTTGCCCTGAACGGCATAGCTCCGAATGGGGATCTGAGCTGGCTGGCGTGTGCGATTTTTGGGTGGTCCGCCAGGGCCAGGATCCCCCGCCACAGCCGGCAGACCGCACCAAGAACCGAACGCCGTACAAGTCCGACAGCCCTTCTGGGTCATGCAAGCATGCAAGCCTCATCCGGTGGCCCGGGTACCACTTGCCATGGCTACGATTACCGTACTAATAGCACTATTCCTCTGTCACACAGCCGACAAATTCCAACGATACCGACCAGGTGAGGACAAAAATTTCACGGGTACACACGATGCTCGTCCCGGCCACATTTACAAACTTCGACAGCAATAAAAACTGATACGAGTAGTCCCATAACAAGCATCCGCTGACATTACAACCACCATTGTTTTTTAACAGCTAGTTTCTCCTCGCTGAGAGATGCAGAGACGCGACTTCATCTCCGTTCGACAAAAGCAAAAGGTACCGGCAGCCATGCGCCATACCGCAAGGGGCCGTCCCAACCGTTATGCCCTCAACGTCTATTTTCTTCTCGCGGGGAGAGAGTGAGAAACAAGGCAATGTCCTACAAAATTCGACCAATAAAAACGCTACGAGTAGCTCCGTGTCATATCGCAAGGGGGCATTTCCACTGCAATGTTCTGAACACATTATTTTCTCCTCGCCTGGGGAGCGAGAGGGAGACGCGACTTGTGCTCTATTCGACAAAATACAAACGATACGAAAACTCCCCTTTCACGCTGCAAGGGGATATCCCGACCGCTATTTCTTCGACAGCTAGTTTCTCCTCGCCGGGAGAGGGAGAAACGCGACTTCTACAAAAATGCGACAAAAGCAAAACGACACGAGTAGCCCCGTACCAATCAGCTGTTACTTTCTTCTAACCTAGACAGAGACACGACTTCTGCTGAATTCAATAAAAAGCAAAACGCTACGAGTTGCCCCACATCGCACAGGGCTGTGTCAACCGCCGTTTAGTCAACTGCTACTTTCTCGTCGCCGAGAGAGGGAGAGGTAGCGAGAGACGCGTCTCGTAATAAATCAACAAAAATAAAACGCTGCAAAACGCCGCGAGTAGCCCCATACAATCTCGCAACGAGGCATCTCAACCGCTATTACCTCCACTGCTACTCAACGGGCAGTTTCCCATCGGACAGGTTTTTAACGGCTATTTTATCACTGCCAGCCCACCCAAGACAACACATCCACGAGGTCCTCCCGCACCTCATTATTCTCCAAAACAAAATGCGACAAGAGTAAAACGCTACCAGCAGCCCCGCGCCGAACCGCATCGGAGTATCTCAAACCGCTATTTTCTCAGCTGCTGTTTCCTCAACCACCTTTTTTCTCACCGGCCATCAACAGACAGTTTCTCAAAGGTCATTTCTTATCAAAGTCAGCCCACCGAAGACGGCACATCCACGGTGTCCTCCCACACCTCCCCTCGTGCTTCCCAAAACGAAATTGCGACAAAAGTAAAACGCTACGAGCAGCTCCGTGCCGAACGAACCGCGTGGGAGTATCCCAAACCGCTATTTCCTCAGCTGCTGTTTTCTCAACGGACATTTTTCTCTACGAACATTTTCTCAAAAAACCGTCTCAAAGCCACCCCGCCGAAGACAACACGTCGACGGTGTCCTCCTGCACCTCATGCTTCTCTAAAAATATCCCGAGCCTCGTGAGCGCTTCCCGGCCTCTCTCCCTCTCCACCTCCTCGCTCACCCGCGACCCCTCCCGGCCATCACGAGATCCACCCTCTCCACCGTGACCACCGGCGTGAGCACCTTTCGCCGGCGGCTTATCACAGAAAAATACGTTCCTACCGTTGATACCATGGACAGGGGTCAAGCCGGAGAGGGTGCCACGCGGCGAGCGATCGTTGGCGGTCCTTGTGTCCTCGGGGGTCCAGTCTAGAACGAACGATACTGCACCCTCGCTGTTTTATTGTAGGCACAACAGCGCGCAAGGAGGCGAACGGGAGGGGGCGGGAGGGGGGGGGTAACCGGTTGTTTGAAGCACAACAACGCGTGAGATGATGGGGGGGGGGGGGCAACAAGGTTACTCGACCCTCTTACTACTGCTCCTACGTTGATGGGGACAGCTTGCCGGGAATATATATATACTGGAGTAACGACTATTGCTGCATTATTGCAGCATCAATAGTAAAAGCGTTAGTCTAGAGCTCTGCGGAACCCTTTTCCATCTGGTACAACACAAGGCAATCTAACTTCACGTGCTTCACCCGCATAACGGGAGCGCAGTCTCGAAAGGGCTAACGCTATTTCCTTCAGCGGTGAAGTCTTCACTGAGTGGTCTCGTGAGCAAAAGTGGATGGCACAGCGCCAATAACACAGAACAAAAAATCTAGGTAACGAGAGCTGGGGAGAAACGCTGACGTTTAGGACACGACACGCGCCGCACGCAAGCAACGACGCCAGCAGCGGAACAGGGAGAACGTCACAGTAAGACACGACAAGACACACCAAGCGTGCCAGATAGGCAACCCACACAACACCGACAAGCCTAGACCGCAACGGTCAACCCATTCCCCGGCATTAGCCACCAAACCTCGATACGTGTTTTCCCGTATTGCTGCACCCTCGCAATATATAGATATTTAGACCCCACACCCCGACAACAAGTCGTCTAGTATCACGTGTACCCGCATAAGTCATTGTTTTCGTAGATCCTAACGGAGATCCGGGAAAAAGCAACGCTTCGAACGACGGCAATCCGTGAGACACGCACATGCACGTGACGTAATAAGCCGGCTCTCCTCCCCAAGAGGCCCCGCGGAAATTTCGGAGAAAGTTCAGGGCCTCGTGCACTCGCGGCAGGGTCGCGTGCACCAGGACGTGCACCAGCAGGGGGATGAGGGTGTCCGCATCTAACGGTTTATCAGACCCCTGCGATGTGAAGTCGGGGCGCACAGAACAAAAAGGAGTAATTAGCGGACCAATGTTAGCGCCTACAGCATGCAAGCTCGCTGAATGTTCCACACCATTGGACAGATGATGATCTAGATCTATAGATAGTTCAGATCCTACAGTTGCCGTTACGAGATCCTATGCTTTGGTGAGCCAATGTTAGACTACAGTATGAACGTTCGCGGAAGGTTCCACTACTCACTAGACAGAGCACGATCTAAACCGTCTACATCCTACATATCATACGTCGTCATCAGATAGCAAGCAAGATAGATCATATACACCTTATATATATCGTAATGAGATGTCAAGCTAAGAACCGTATAGTACACATCCTAAGAACGTTCACGGAACGCTCCAACGCATGGTGCTGGGAGAAGATCTAGATAATCTATTTATAGACCCTACATCATGCACCAACATTAAGCTACAGCTATTCTCGGAAGGCAAATACGCCAGGCCACGATCAAAAACCGCCTCAAACCCTTAACAAGCAGCAATAATCTGATCCCCAGCCAGGACGCATCCCTGCTTCTTTCCTTCCCGGCAAACCTGGAAAAAACCATTTGGCACAGCGCTCGTGTTTGGGCGGACAGCTACTTGGCGTTAAAGTTGGGCCAGCTTTTGCACTAGAAAAGTGGTGAAAAAATACCCACCGATATTCTAGCAGCGTCTTCGGCTAGGGATGCCATCCCCGCTTTCACGACCGCCACCATCTCAGACGGCGTCAAGCAGTCGCCGAGGCGGCCAAACTCTCGAGACGTGCGAGCGTATGTTCTGCCCGTAACCCCCTCATCAGCGTCCCCAGGCGCTGATGAATCGGCCTTCTTGGTCCCTGCCACCGACACAGCCGGTGCCGCTGCCGTTGTCGTCAAGCTTGCCGTTGTCGCTATCGTTGTCGCTGCCGCCACCGGTACCGCTCCATCCTGTGCACGAAGAGAATTCCCTTCGGGCGGTATCTGAACAGCCAAAGTCCTTCCCGGTACACTCCTATTCTTCACTTCTGATGTTGCTTTTGCTGCTGCTGCTGCTGCTGCGGGTGCTGCGGGTGCTGCGGGTGCTGCGGGTGCTGCTGGTACGGCGGCGGCGACACTAACACCAGCAGAATCGGCACCACCATCATCGACGCTTGCAGCAGCCTCCGCTCCTTCGGGAATTCCTGACTCGCCCACTCTCCCTCCACTTTCGACGGGACCGTCACCATTCGTCCCTTTCGTCCGCCGTACCACCGCGGTCTCCGTCGTCAAAGTACCGCCTGTCGGGCTCCCATCATTGCGTCGCTCCGACCGCGCCACGCCCCCCGAAACGTCCCCCGCGCCCTCTCCCGGGCGCCTACTCAGGGGGGTGGTCCTTTCACCGCCCTCGACGTGGAGTTCGGGGGTTTCCCCCTCAGCCGAACCGGCCACGGTTCCGACTACTTCAGGTGCTGCCACCGTCGCCGACGACAGCGTCGCGGCCCCCGCCATCCCCGCTGCTACTTCTGCTTCCCCTTCCGCTCTAGTCCCTGCATCCACTCCCACTTCCGCTTCTAATATCGTTTCCGACTCGGCTTTCTCTAACACGTCCGCTTCCACATCTGCTGCTCCCCCTCTCGCTCCGGCTCCCGCTCCCGCTTCCGTTTTCACTTGTGCTTGTGCGTTGGTTTCCGCCTTAGTTCCTGGTTTGGCTTCTGCTTGATTTTTCGCTGGCGTTACCGAATCAATTTCCGCTTCAGTTGCCGATTCCGTATCCGATTCCGATTCCGCCTCCGTAGCCGAATCCGTTTCCGCTTCCGTTACCGAATCCCATACCAATTCCATTTCCGATTCCATGTCCACCGATTCCGTTACCGAATCCGTTTCCGATATCATATCCGCTTCCCTGTCGGCTTCTAGTTTCGATTCCGGTACTATTTCCCCTCCCGTTTCCGCGCCCATTTCTTCTTCTACCCCCGCTCCCGCCCCCGCTCCGGTCCCCGCCCCTGTTCCCACCCTCGCCTCCGCTCCAGTCCCCTCATCTGCGTGGGAGACGCCGCCGCCGCCGACGCGCCTTGCCGGCGACTTTGCCGAGTTCACACACGGTCCTTGCACGGGGGCTTTTCCGCTCAGCCCCCGCAAAGTGGGCTCTTTAGTCGTTTCTCCCGCCTCCGCTGTTGTTGTCAGGTTTGCTTGGGAAGAAGCGTGCAAGGGGCCCGCGGGAATGTACTCAGGGGGGACGCCCAACTGCAGAAGAGGCACCGAGCGCATTGCGCTCGCCTGTCATGGGGGGGGGGGGGGGGGGGGGGGGGGGGGGGGGGGGGGGATGTATCGAACGGGGGCAGCAAAAGGGGAAGCGTTTGAGCGGTCGGCAAGTGTGAAAGGCTTGATAACTTGTCGGCTATTAGGGTGAATCGGCATACTCGCGTTGCCGCATACCACCACGGCAGTACCCTTGACGTACCGAGTGCCTTGCCCTTCCCTGTCAAGAGGGGTGTACCGTGTACACGGGTACAACACAATAGGGAAACGTTCGGGCTGTCGGTTCGTGCAATCAGACTTGTTGGCAAACGCCTTGCCTGCTGCCAAAAAAAAAAGAGATCTCGAGCACCGAAAGAAACGGGAAAAGCCTCCGCCAACGGCGGGAACTCCTCTGCGCGAAGTTCCCTCATCTCCTCACCTTTTCCCTCCAGGCTTGGTCCCGCTGCATGACGCTACGCTTATCGTACCCGAACACAAGGCGTCTGGCCTTTCGAAAGACCAGCAGAGCTACAAGCTCGGTCAAAGACGGCACCAAAATGTCCGGAACATCGAACTTGTTCACCAAATACTGCAAACAGAGGAGGCGTGCGTAGGGAGGGGGAGTACTCATTTGCTGCTTGCCTTAGTCATTACACCATTGATCAAGCATCCCTTTCGATACGGAGCTCGGTTCCTACTCCGAACACGAAGACCTCCAACATTCGGGTGCTCATTACGTTGTTTCCTTGGCGGCGGGTGGGGAGGGGGGAAGGATGTTGTTATCGCGGCTGCTGCAATAGACGCTCCAATCCACAGCACGGCCTCCACTGTGGACGACCACCCTCCATCTCAGTAGAGTCTACGCCTTGACCTAAATTGACAAAATTGGCTGATAGTCCACCGAACCCTTCCATTATATCGTCATTACGACAAATTTCCTAGGTGATCAGAGCAAGGGCTATCGGATGAGGTTGAAGTGATTGAAGTCCAAAGTGACTATTAACCAATGTGTCGCAGCTGGGCCAAGTCACCTCCGAGAGCCGACCAGCTGGACAAACAGTCTCAGGATAGTCGCTTGAATAGCTCCTTCTATCGTGATCGTCTCCATGACACATGTTCTAGGTAGATACATACATGCGAGCGAGGGCGTCGCATGACATGGTACGCCAGAAAAAAAAAAAAAAATGGGCGCTTCCCACCTCCTTGGAGAAGTAGTTGATGAATGCCCTCACAACCTGAGGGCCCACCGCTCCGTCCCCGTCCCACTCCTCCTGCCCGGTAGCCCGATTCGAGACCCCCACCGTAGCCCCCGCCGATGCCACCCCCACTACCGCCTTGTCCGACGGCTTACCGCTACCGATTTTGTTAGCTTTCAAAGCGTTGGCGTCAGGCTTCGCGTTGGCGTTGGCCTTGGGGTCAGCGTCAGTGCTAGCGTCAGTGCTAGCGTTCCCGCCGTCACCGCGCCCCATAGAGCTAAGCGAACACACGACGCTCGCAGCAGTAGCCGCAGCAAAGGAAGCAACCCGTACGCTTTTCGCCGGAGGTGGTGGCGAGGAAAAGGACGATGATGCTGACAGAGGAGGGGATTTTCTGGCCTGCGCCATGGTAAGAAAACGCCGCAAAAGTCGCCCTTCGCTGCTCTCGTTCGAGTCAACAGATGCCAAAAACAACAACAACAACAACAACGGGAAAAACAGACAATTGATGGCAGCGGTGGAAACAAGAAGAGAAGGGGAAAGGGAAAGGGGGGTGAGCACAAAAGACGCCACATGTGAACGTCTCTCTCCGTAATCCGTAATTCGCAGCCCAAACGCGCCGGAAAAAACGACCATTCTTGAACAGAAAAACGGTATATTCTGCGAGAAACCGTGCCAGCAGCCCCCCCCCACACACACAAACGAGTCCTACTCACCGAGTTCGTTCGTCCAGCATTAGTTCGAAGAAAATCTCTTCGCACCCCTTCTTGCCCTCCTTCAAAAACCCCACATCCGTAATCTCGTTGTCTTCGCCCTGTTTGAGGTCAGCAGGAGTGATACAGCCTCCCGACGAAACGCCTGCGATGTCTTGGAGCTCCTCAATGGTGGATGTTGTCGTAACTCGGTCCGGTGGCGGCAGTGATGGCGCTGATATGGAGGATGGTGATGGGATGATTGAGGTGGTTGTGGTGGCTCCACCGCCGCCTGAGCAGGGCATTATTATTTCGTTGTCGTCGGTATGGCCACCCGTCTCCGAGCCGCTGCACCTTCCCCACTCCGATGAAGGAACGGTGTTGGCCACCGCCGCTTGTCCCACCACTTTTGCTGCCTCGATCACCGCCGTCGCTGGCACCCCTTCCTCCGCCGACTGTCGTCCCTCGACCACAGTCATCTCAGGCACATCTTCATCCCGTGACTGTCGTTGCTCCGTCGACGGTCGCTCCGCCGTCGATTGTCGCTCTTCCGTCGACTGCCGCTTCTCCTTGCATTGTCGCTCCTCCCGCGACTGTCTGTCTTCCCTCGATTGTCGCTCCTCCCAAGACAGTCGCTCCTCCCTGGACTGTCTCTCCTCCTCTGTCGCCTGTCGCGATCGTTTGCTTTCAGCCGCGGCCGCCACGGCAGCCGCCGTTGTGGCCACCTCGGCTGCCCCCGCCCCGGCCATGGTCTCTACGAGGACGTGGTAGCGACAGAGCAGGGAGAGCAGTGTCTGCGCTCGGTCCTCGGGCGTCCTGCGCGCATAAGCAAAAATAAATAGCACAACACGGGGATAATGAAAAAGTGGGACACTTGAACACAACGCGGCAATCGAACAGATGGACAAACGAACAATCGAGCAAAAGCACGATGCCACAACACGATATCGGAATGTTGGGGAAGCGGATTCGAAACGCTGCAGGGGGATGTTTCGACCTAGTTATGTGGCGTTTCTGGAGGAGGGCGCTACCTTTCGCCGAGCTCGGCCTCGGCACGAACCGAAAACAAGAGGAAAAAAAACGACAACCCGCATCAACCAGGGCGCTCAAGTGCACCCTCACAAAGTGCACCGTCATCAAGGGCACGATAGTTAACTAGTGTAGTTTAGAACTGCACCAACGTTTTTCGGGACCAAACACGTCAAATTAGAATACCTTTTCCTACGGAGTGGTTGAGGGGCATTCATTTCACTTGGAGAACAAAACACAAGAAAACGCAATGATGTAATCCTCCTCTACTTTAGAAGCATTACCGCAAAAGAGCCCCCAGCATGTACGCGTATTAACCATACCGCCCGTGTCTCTCGCGCAGCTTTTCGCATTCCGATCGGGGTCCCTGCCCTACTGCACCAAACCGGGCAGCTTCGCTTGGCCTATGCTGTAACCACCAGGGTGTTTGCGATTTCGACCTCTGATGGCTTCGAAAAAAATACCAAAATAGGATTGAAACCGACGAACTTCATACAACCCAAGGCCAACCAACCCGCACGAAAAACATAGATTAGAGAATGAAAAAAAGTTTCGTAGGAAAACTAACCCGCACGAAAAACATCGATTAGAAAATAAAAAAACGCTCGTAGGAAAACGTCTTTGTTAATCCTTTAGATTCCCTCCTACACTAACTCCAAGTACTTTGTACCGAAAGTGGGTTTCCAATCGTAAAGGGGCCAAACCATTTTTTTCGCTGTTTTTTTCGTGGTTTTGTTGGCCTTGGATTGTGACGTTCGATGGTTTCAATATTATTAACAGTTTAATATGTTTTCATATTATTAACAGTTTAATATGTTTTCCTACCCAGCTCCTACCCAACGAAAGTTGGTACAACGCAAAGCACCCTATTTACTTCCGCCGCTTTTCCCTTTGAAACTCCCAAAGAGGATACCATCACCAAGTGCACCATCATCCAAATGCAGCATCATTAAGCGGATCACTAAGTGCGCAGTCACGCACACTTCCACGCATACAACACACCCACCCCCTAGGAAATCTGCATCCTATACCTGCCGATACGATATGTGCCTTAACGCCTTTAGCACCGGTAACCCGTTTTCGGGGAAACTACACTTGAAATTAGCATGGGGAGATATTTTAGGGCTTTAAAGGGGTCAAGAACTGTATCGTACAGAACCCACCCGGAAAACACTTGCGCAAGAACCGTGTCACACAGATCCCATCTTGCAAACAACATCTACATATCACAGGTCACGTAAAATCAGCCATACATGTTCCTGGTAGGTCTGGATCACGACAGTGATCTCATCGATCTGATTCGTTCGACGTGTGTAACGTTTTTCAAGCACACGAACATCCATCAGCCAAGAAAACTACCAATCGAGTGCGCAGAAAAAAAACGATATCAACACCACGCAGTCAAGACCATTACCGATCGCGTGCCCGAAAACAAGCGCTGCCAACACCAGGCAGTCAAGATTATTACCGATCGAGTGCCCAAACCAACCGCGACCAAAATCGCACGCCGCACCTCGGTTGCAGGCCTCCGGCGTCGACAACCTTCCTTGCGAATGCGTCGGCTGCCACTGCGCAGGCCCGGTCGCACGTAACTAGCTGTTGCTGCACCGATGCTAGGGCCTGGGCACGCGCCGGTAACGGTGAAAATAACGACAACAGGGACGGTAACATTGACGGTACCGGTGATAGTAACGGCAACAGTAACAGTAACGGCAACCGTAACGGTAACAGCGACGGTACTAAAACAGCAATAGTAAGGCTCTAGCAACGGCAGTGACAGCATAGGGTAACAGAACCAGTAGCGGCAGAGAAACAGCACCAGTACCGGTAGTAGTAACACAAACAGTAGCGGCAACCGTAACAGTATCAGTAACGGTATCAGTAACGGTATCAGTAACGGTAACAGCAATGGTGACGGCAACGACAACGCAACAGTAACGGAGGCGATGGCGGCGACGATGACAGGGACAGAGAACGGGGAGAGGGGAGGGGGTGGGGGAGTGGAAGGCAAAACAAACCAAGCAAAGACGGAACGAACACTCGTCAAAGCGAAGGGAAAGAGGAACAAGCAACCGACGACAACAAAATAACAGCAACCACAACCATAGCAGCAACACCACCACTCCCACCCACCCACCCCACCAACACGACAATCCCGAGAAAAAAAAAAAACACACACACACACCACCATCACCACCACCGCCACATTACCACCTCCACCAAAACCACAACACCGTCACCGCCACCACCACCACCACCGCCACCGCCTCCACCACAAGAACCACAACATCGCCATCACCACTACCACCACTACGATCACCACTCACCGCGTCACCGGCGAGCAGATCAGCCGGATCCACTACGAACCCCTTCAAGTCCAAACGAGAGCTACCGCCTCCCCCATCCCCTCCCCCATGCCCCTGACCCGCATCCCCCTTCCCCCCCGGGGCCTGCAGACCGCTTCCGCGTGGAAACTCGTGGCCTTCTTCGGGGATGCTTCCCTGGGGTTTCCAGGAGCCGATGAAGGACATCGATCGGAGCATCCGAACTACGTCCTGAACGGAGGGAGGTGGAACGAAGACGGGGGGGGGGGGGGGGGGAATGGCCAAGATACGGCGGTATTACAACGAGGGCATTTAGTAGTGGGGGGGGCGTTGTAATGACTACGATGCGGCGGTATTACCACGGGCAAGCTGAGTAAATGGTTCGTTTCCGTCTATCGTGCCGAGCCAAGTAGTGGGGAGGAGAATCGCTAAGTGCTCGCAGTGGCTACGGGTTGGTCGCCTATCACGACTTGGCTCAGCTTCGACCAAAACCGATTGATCTCATACACCGTGCGCAAAAACGCAAAATCCTTGTCACCGCTTCGTTCCGGTGATTGTCCCAGGGGGTCGGAGAACTCTCCCAGACGGTTTGCGCTCGCTCGTATGTTTCGTTTGCTGTGTATGCGTATTTGCTATTTTTTTGTCCAAACTAACAGACAGAGAAAAGCAAGCAAACGAAGACAAGAATGCAATAAATCAAACAACCAATCAAGAGTAAAAAAAGCACGCACACAAAACAAACGAAAGAACGAACAAGACGAAAAACAAAAAAGGCTTTCGAAACGCTCAGCGAAAACAAAAACAACGACGAGCAGGTCCCTCTCCCACACACAAACCTGAAGCTTGGCGGACAGGACCTTCTCCTGTAGCTCCGAATGGCCGAGTCGCAGCTGAGCCCGGATCGTTTCTCGTCGCCGGTGCTCTCTGCGACGGTTGGTCATTGACATATGACGGAAGAGGTTTGATCGATCATGCTTGGTGACAACAGCACACGGTTCTGCTAGGTGCGTGAGCAATACCTGATAGTACAAAAATAACGCTTGGTGGTCAGTCTAGTCGATGATCGCTGACGAACACCTGGTATCATTTGAAACCTACGAAAGCTACTACTTTATACCCTCTACCACCACTTCTCATATCGCTGGCTACCTTCATGCGACTCGCCGCACACCTCACGGCGCTTCGCGATTGACGCACGCGATGTCTGCCTGGTCGGTGAAAACCCGACGTGTTCCGTCCCGGCATTGTAGGGATGCGAGGGTCCATAATCTTAAGGCTACAGCGGTATGCATGATCTGAGTACACACCCCCACCCCCACCACTGTTTAAAACCGCTGAGCTGCTGGCCAGCCCTGATACTTACCCCAACCACAACCCTAACCCTACCTGAAAGACGGCAGCAGGGTCAGGTAGCCCCAGCACCGCAGGTTGTCCTCCTGCCCCGCCAGGGCCCCCGTAAGCAGGTCCCGCTCTTCGCGGCTAACGCAAAAACAAGGGCGTGTGGCACGGAGGACACGGGAGCGGGGAGGGGTGAGGCGGTGGTAAGGGGTGGGGTGGAGGGTTGATGAATGTACCATGGTTGAATGGTGCACTTACGGCAGAAGGGCGCCGTCCGGCGGCGCGGCACGCTCACAACGATAACGGGTATTCCGTTTTTATCCAGCAATCTGACGAGGGCAATACTTCCAAGTATATGCCCAACTAATATGACCTGTGAACGCTCCCGTGCAAGCGGGACAATTCGCCCTACTCTCAAAACAGTACACTTCACAACTCAATTCAGCTCCGCGTGGCCTTTGCACCTTTTACACTTTGGAAATCTTGACGACGCAGTGCGATGATTTTCCATCTGCGCCCATCTGTTCCCGGCACGAGATTCGGCGTGCGAGCAGAGTTACGGATGCCCAAAATCAGAGGGTGACGCCCCGAAGAACACTGGCCACCCAGGCTTCGTCAAAAACTGCCATCTATCATATTTTTTTGACAAATTCTGCGGAGGGGAAAGAGACCAAAGAAGATCGGAGAGCTACGTCTCCTATAACAGCACGTGTGATATGTACGGCAGTAGCACCTGTGATGGAGCTACGCATGTACTTGCTACGTACGGTATGTCCTACGTGCAGTATCTACAGCAGCAGCTCAGAGAGAGCTACGTACACGAGCATGTAGTCTGCAGCACAGAACGGCACAGAACGTGTGATATGTACCGCAGCAGTATTAATAGTAGTGGTAGCAGCTGTGATGGAGCTGCGCATGAGCTGTCAACGTTGAATACGTAAGGTATGTACCACGTACAGTATCTACAGCAGCTGCTGCGATATTATCTTCTACGCAGCTACGCTGCGGGCCATCGCATGTGTCAATTTTTCGTTTCCCGTTAATAAAAGGACTCTGCAACATCCGCTCCGTTCAAAATTGCGCGAATGTCGCGCGCACAAATCACACTTTTCTCCTTCAATATATATTATAAAAATGAAAATACACTCCAGCTGTGAGATCGAACATTTTGTCGAAACTCATCTTTGCAAGGTGTGTGTGATACTCCGATCGCGCGTATTACGGGTTGTGTGTCCTCATTAAGGATATGGGTCGGCGACTCCCCTGCAACTACAACAGTGTAGCTATATATACCAGGTATACAGTTTTCTGCGGACCGAACCGAACCGAACCGTACCGTACCGTACCGAACGCATCCCAACCCAACCCAACCCAACCCAACCCAACCCAACCCAACCCAACCCAACCCAACCCAACCCAACCCAACCCAACCCAACCCAACCCAACCCAACCCAACCCAACCCAACCCAACCCAACCACACCCAACCCAACCGTATCGAATCGTACCTCTTGGCTGCTCTGGCTGCCGCGTCTGCGACGGCCGCCGACAGCTGCGCCCTGTACTTCGTGAGGACCGCTCGAGTCTGGATTGCTTCGGGGTCACCTCCCAGCGCTTTCTTGACCGGCTGTATCACCTGGAAGGCGGGCGAGAAGAGGGGGAGCGGGGTTCCGAGACGGACACGGGCGCGCGTGGGCGTCTTTATTGTATTTCATACTCCGGCGGGCGGGCAGAAAAATATTCCTTAACCTCATCACACCGAGAAACGCCTGAGCTTTTCGCACGCCTACAGTAGCGCAGGGGCAGGGACGTCAACAGCCGAAGGCATCCCGAAAATCTCTGGAACACCCACCCGAGGGGCTGGGAGCTAGTGAAGTCACCTAATTCCGTCGGGTTCCTGACATGATAAGCTCCGTATACCTCGCCCAAAAGAGGCGTTTTTTTTTCTTCAAGGTGAGCGCAACCCTTACGACGAATCTCATTATTAGCTTCCGAGGCATACCACGAAAACCATAAACGTTGCTGTTGTTGTTCTCTGCATGGCTCTCTTGGGTACACCAGGAGCATTGCAGATCTGGGACGCCTATATTAGTTAGCTCCCGAACAGTTCGTATTCCGGATTTTTTCGTACACGAGTCGTGTCGATACTCAACCTGATCCGTTCAATTAAGAGACAGCGCGAGCAGCGAAACGAAATACACAACTTGGAAATACATGTCGATGCGAGTGGACGAACAAGTAAGTAGATAAACTAAAACTACACGCACTGCTGTCTCGGCCTTTGCGCCCCCACAGGTCTTCCACGAGTATAACCCCTCACATTACGTACATGGGAATACAGCAGGAACAGCAGTACGAGAACAGAAAGGGTCCCCCAAAAAGGCAGTCTGAAAAAGGAGGTACAGTATGCCGATATACGAATATTTCGGCGCGACTGGAGAATTGCACTCATAAACATGGAATTAGTAAGGCGGTTTCCCTTAAGGCGGTCACACACCACCGCCCTAACTAGGGGGCCCCTACTGCTGTGCATGTGTACGACTGCTGTCATGATTGCTAAAATCGCCACTGATGGTCTTGTTTACGTTTTGGAACATTCTCAGAAATTTCCTTGTGTGGGGACTGCCTTACTTCTCTGGTATCGATACGCTTACCGGTGCGCTAACCTAATACTCGAGTATAGTTTATTATGCTTGCTGCTGACGCTGCTGCTATTGGCATGGTGGCACGCGTTGCGTGGATAGAGCGAAAAGCGTGTGATGCTACCACTATAGACTACCACGCAGCCTGTACGAGTACCGCCTAGTGCTGCTGCTCGCAACACTGGGCCGGCCGTGTGTTGTCTGTGATCCAGTGCCGTGCCGCCGCAATGTCCATGCTCATCCGACAAACTTTTGAAAAAAAACACACCGCAAAGGACTTGCTTGGACCCTCGCCCGTGAACTCTCCGAGGACGTGATATCTTGCACCAACATTAGTAGCATATTGCAGTGTTAGCGGTGGGCAGGTGTTTCTCGCCATCACACGGACAATCGCGGTGGCTTTCCAATAGCTCGCTGCCCCCCCCGCATCGCACCTACCCGGCTGCTGTCTGTCATCATCCTGGCCTGGGACATGTTCGGCACGTCTGTAATTTGCTACCAGGTACAGGTGAAGCGTAGTATGGACGTAAATTTAATGACCGTTTGGGCTTTGTGTTGATATCTATACGATATCTATAGTTTCGCCCAAATAGCGAATTATGGCCTTAAGACGCCAAGAGGTCCGAGGACAGGTAGATGCGGAGACACAGCTGGAGCGACTTGAGGCAACTCTTACCCTGGTTACAGACGCCGCGCTGGATGCCCTGAACAGAGAGAAGGACCTCGAGACCGAGTACGCAGAGCCCGATTCAGAGGTGGCGGAAGAAGGAGAAGGAGAGGGGCCGCCCGCGGCAGGAGAAGCTGTTGCCGGCTTCGGCAAGTCTTGTTCCTGCAACGAGGGTTTGGGCTCGACATTGGAGACACTCCGCGATTCCTCGTTGTTGACGTTGTTGCTGCTGGTGGTGCCTGCACCTTTGCCATCGCTGCTGTTTTCGAAAGAGCGGTCTAGCGCCCCGGCACGCCGGATGGTTGCCTTCGCGCCTTCCAAGAGGGAGCCCAGCATCGCACAGCAGTGACAGCACGAAGTACAGCGGTGTGAGTGGGGTGTACCTCCGCGGTCGTAGTCCTCTGTTCGGTAAAATGAGATGGTAAAAATATAAGAACCCAAAGGCTTTCAATATAAAATGATGGCTTTTCTCGACAGGGTGGTGATGGGTTGCAGGGAAACGCAGCATCAACCAGGAGTGCCGCGCGCTGCTGTGCTACTGCTGTGCTACTGCTGTGCTCACCTGGTAGCTTCTGCCGTTGGGAGCCCATCGAAGCTGAGAAATAAATCTTCAGGTAGGAGATGTGTGAATTTGTGTTGGTTTCGTTAAGACGTAGGTTGATGCCCAGTGAGATAGCCGCGATGTTCTGCGCGGGGTATTCCTTCCTTCTCTTCTACGTATAAAAGGCTCTGCGCGGCAGCAGCAGCAGCAGCAACAGCGGCAGCGAGCAGCAGCAGCAACAGCAGCACGGGTTTCTTGGTGGTTTGCTGGCTGCTGACTACTGTTGCCGCCATCGTTTTGTCTCGCAGACATATGGATATGCTCGCTGTGGGATATCCGCGAGAGTCTGTATGTCTCCGTTTCTGTCGCCCTGTGTACACAGCGGCAGCATCACCGCAGAGGTTAAACTGATTGGTGTTGTGCTGACTGTTGACTGCTCGCACTATATTAATAATGCTGCAGTCTCCGTCATGTCTCGCAGACAGATGGATGCGGTGCTGCGGGTTGTACATAAGACTGCAACGCCGTCCTTGACTAGCGGCGGAGCGCTTTAGAAAGGCAGCCATACAAGCGACTCAATAGCTCCTGAACACATGCCACATAGATGCGTAGACTAGTGCGAAACTGCGATAGTGCGAGTACCGCTGTGGACACCGACCCCCGCAGCTCCCAGCCCCACTTACGACAGCAGTGGCCAATACGCCGGTTCTGCCCTAGATTATGCGTCAAAAACCCCCAAGTCTCGTACTGCTGTTTCGCCGAGGTCACACTGCCATCACTGCCGCTGCTGCGGTTTAGAGTTTCACTGGTATAGACTACCCGTATTGTCCAGTGCAAAGTTGTACAACAGTTCGACAAGGTATTTTGGAAAGCCTTGTTTTGATAAGCAGCGGGTGGGCTGCTCTCCACCGCCCCGTTCAATCGCCGACGACAGCAACAAGCAACCTTTTTTTCGTGATCAACCGCAAGCTACCGGTACTCAGCCGTTGAGGCGTTTTACCTACAACAGTACAGCTATATTTCGGCGCACCACATGCATGGCGCCGCAAGTACCCGGCGCCCGGATACACCCAGGGTCACTCAGGTGTCCAAACTCCAGCGGGTACTCGGTTTTAAGACCCCCCCCCCTTCTTTTTTGGCGGTCACCATGATGGTTATCGAGTTAGATCATGTTGTGCGGGGTGGAGAACCCTAACCCCGCACGAGGGGAATGATCGCATCACGTAGTTTGTGAATATGGTAAGGCGCCCACGAGGCAGTTACATTGTAACATCCTTTGCTGTCTCTGGAGTGGCCACACAAAAAAACAAATTAGTTGGCGCTGTCATCCATAAGCAAGAAAGTAGGCACAAGGCTTACGAGCGGTTCTTGGAAGGATGCAGTTCACCCTTCGTGCGGCTCGCCGAACACCTCACGGCGCTTCGCGCTTGGGGCAATCAATATCTGCCTGGTTGGTGACCCGACGTGCTCCGTCCCGGTATAGTAGGGATGCGAGGTCTATGGTCATATATACGACTACGGCCATGCACACACTGAGTACACCACCCCGCCCCCCCTTGTATGAATATGATTGAAATGTGTATCGTATGATACCATTTATGGTGTGCTTTGTGCGCCGTTTTTCCGGAAACGCGTTGGACAACGTTCAAGGTTCGCCACCGTTCGCGATCCCTCCCCCAATTTTACAACGTTTAGCATTCGCAAGAGTTGGATGGCACACGGCTTACCATGTTTACACATAGCAAGCGTCACCGCCCTCGTCTCCGTTTCACTCTTATCTCAATCATACAGGCTTTTAGTATAGGCGACACATCTCGTGCCAAGCCGATCTGACCCCTTTAGAGCCCCCAAACCCCTCCCTATACTAATTCCAAGTAATTTTTCCCCAAAACGGGTTTCCGGTTGTAAAGGCGTTAGCCCTTTTAGCACCGCACTCCCGACATGGGGACAAAACACTTGGAGTTAGACTAGGATAATTTTAGGAGCTGGAAATGGCTTAAACCCCTGTAGAACTGGAAACCCGTTTTGGGGACAAAACTACTTGAATTTAGTACAGGGAGGGGTTCGGGGGCTCTAAAGGGGTTAAACCCCTGTAGAACTGCAAACCTACCCTATTATATTTTCAAGTGGTTTGTCTCGCAAAAGGTGGCGTCGGTTCCACAGGTGTCAACCCCTTAGGGGCTTCAGAAGAAACAATTGACGAGAAAAATTGGCGATTCCAAAATCGGTCACACGACGCAGACCGGGACGCCGGGAAGAGGGAAGAGGGTGTGTCCAAAGCGCGCACGGTAAGAGCTATACGACTAAAACGCACCGCTTTCTGATACTATGCATAGTGTAAAAACTATTGCTGCAGGCTCTTCCTATTAGTAGACAGCTGGTAATATCGGATATCTCTTATTTTTTTTGTACATAGACGAGCCTCAAAAGGGTTAAGCCCGTTTTCTCTTGTTATTTCTAGTATGGACGCTCTTAAACCGGGTATTACATTGTCCATACAATTAATCGAATTGCACGAAAATGCGTGCAGCATGCCAATAGTCGTATTTGCTGCGCGCTCACACAATAATAGACTTTTGAAAATACCGTACGATACTTCTAATTACATGTTCTCCCTAACAGAACATACCAGGTACAGTATAAGCATGCATACCGAGGGTAACCAGCGCAAACATGCACATGCGACGCCTCGACCGCATCCCGCCGCCCGCAGCAGGCCCGGGCTTCGAAAGCCGAGCCATGTCAGCCAACAGAGCGGCGCAAAGCCGACGCCTCTTGAGCACCTCTGGCGGCCCCCCGCTCCGTCATCGTCGCTTTCTGACGACCGGCGGGCTGAAGGGGTGGCAGTACGGCGTGCTGGTGGTGTCTTGCGTGGGTTCGATGTTGGCGGGGGCGAGCGTTGTTCACCGGGTTTTCGCCCCTGACTTGGTGAGAGGTGACGCGCTTAGATTTTTGGCGTAAAGTGTAGGGCTCTCCAACAGTAGTGCCGGCATGTGCCAGCCCAATGTAGTGGCACTATTCAGGGCACCGGCACTGTTGGGGATAGGGATACTATAAAGAGTAACAATCGTGCGCGGTGATTCCAGCGGCACTGTAGAGAGCAGTGACACTTTTCAGTCCGCACTATTGGGAGCCCCCCACTTTTGCCCATATACCGGCACTATTCAGGGCACCTACACTATTGGGAATAGGGTTACTACTGTGTAAGAGAGTTATAGTCGTGCCAAGCAACTTCACCGGCACTAGAGAGGGCAGTGGCACTGTTCAACCGGCACTATAGAGAGCGGTGGCACCAGTGATAGGCAAGCATTGTGTCTCTCCTAGCTTTGCCCTTGTGTGAGGAATGTCAAGAGGAAAGAAATGCGAGAAAAAGTGAAAACGTGAAATGCGAGAAACGTGACGAGCCATGTTTTCACGTTTCGAGCGGCATTATCCGAAGTTTTTGTTCTTGTCCTACTGGCGCTCACCTCGCCCCTTTGCCTCATATCTCTTCTTTTTTTTTGCTTCGTGTGACGTGCTGCTCCCCCCTCCCTTGACCTCACCCCCGCCCCCGCGCGCGTGCATGCGCTTCTTCGCCCCCCCCCCCCCTCCCCGTCCCATCCCCCTTCCGCTCCTGGCGTCGCTTCAAACCTGTCTGACTGGAATGAAATTATGCAGTCTCTCCCAGAGGTGTCTATTAATAGAGATACGAGCGAGCAAGAGCAAAACGATGGCGAACAAAGGTCCCACTAGGAAGAGGCGCGGGGGGGGGGCGCTCGTCATGTGACGAGTGGAAACGCATTTTCAGAGCTGGGGCATGGCACTGGTGCGAGCATGGCACCGGCGCGCGAACCCATCATCGAGAGATGCCACGTGCTACGATAGGTTGGATTGTGGTCCAAACAGGGATTACTATCACCACTCAGCTGAGCCTGTATTTCTCCGAAATATGCGTTTTTTGACGCGAGTTTACGATAGAGGTAACACTTTTTGGCTAATTTTTTTCTTCTGAATAACGCCTTTACAACTGGAAACCTTTTTGGGGGGACGAGTTTACTTGAAGTTAGGGTAGGGAGGGATCTAGGGGTTATGTCGAAAATCGTCGGAATTTCACTCTTCGTGTTCGCTACATGTTGTTTTTGTTATACAGTTGTTAACCCCTTTAGAGCCCCCGATCCCCTCCCTATACTAAATCCAAGTAATTTTGTCCCCAAAACGGGTTTCCAGTGGTAAAGGGGTTAAGGTCCATCTCGGAATGTTCATCGGGTTGCCATTTTTTTTTTTTGCTCAAAAAAAAAATCAGGTTTTGGGTGGGGAATGGAGCTCCTGAAACTAGGAGCCCCAGAAAAGAGATGGGCGCCCGTCTCTGCGGTGGCAGAGGCCTTTTCTTGAAAGCTGAAAGGGAATATCACACGCCGCCTAGGGCACCGAAAGCGGAGTAACCCGTAGTTTATTTGCGTACGAGAGGATCATTTGAAGTTGTTATTCCATGATCTTGTAGTACGATAAGAAAGAGTACACCACTGGGTGAGAGGATTGCTGTTTTAGGAGACGTTTGCGCGGCTAGGTAGGGGCAAGTGGAAAGGGCGAGGGACGGTGCCGAGTAAGCTCCGCGATGAAAGCGGTGAGGGATAGGGTGTCCTCTAGACGGGTTTGTTCGGTACGAGAGGTGGCACTGTATCGGCCAATTTGTTGCTGACTGACACGGCTTATCAACGACGTGCCGCACCTACCATAAGATGATTCCGGCGTAAAACGAAGCAGACAAAAAAATACCCAGCCCCGAGGGCTCCGTCGCGCATGGTTCCCCAACGGCTTGTGACATGGCGTGATCGATACCGCTTTGATCCCCTCCTCCCGGCCAGCTCTCGAAGGGAACACGACCTGTGCTGCGTACGGTGAACGGGGGTGCCGCTTTTTGCCCAAATCAGTTGCGACTGTCGGTTCTATTTACCAAATACCGACAGCACGTGATACCGACAGCACTTAACCCTTGTACATGACACTGTGAACAATGTGTGCCACACTAATCCCAAGTTGTTCATCCCAAATAATCAAGGATTTTCACGGGTCATGGTCATTAGCCGACCCTGCGGGTCGGATCAGGATATGTTTCAAAAATCCGCGGGTCGAATCCGGTCGGGTCGGGAAGTGTTGCACAAACATCTCGTGGGTCGAGTCGGGTCGGGTCAGGAGGTGTTAGAAATCTCACGACTCGAGTCGGGTCGGGTCAGGAGGTGTTTCAAAAATCCGCGGGTCGAGTCCGGTCGGGTCGGGAAGCGTTGCAAAAACATCTCATGGGTCGAGTCGGGTCGGGTCAGGAGGTGTTAGAAATCTCACGACTCGAGTCGGGTCGGGTCAGGAGGTTTTCAAATGTTACGAGTCGGGCCGGGTCGCCCTGACACGATCCGACCCGTAAGAAGTAATCTGACCCGTGAAAATCCCCGGTATATATATGGTTTTCAACATTGTTCGTCACAGACGCGTGGTTCGATAGAGTTAACATTTTGTATCGAAAATATCCTCTGACTTCATGGCGGGGTTCCCAAATCCAAAATAGTCTGAATGCTATTGTCGTTTTTTGCAGCGATGTGTACGGAGTAAGGGTATATCCGCGGAGTGGTTTTTCACGGAGCGTTTCGATCAAACCGCACCGTTCCGTGACATTTGTAGCGGCGGATATCTGCTCCGTGACAATCCGTGACTTTCCCCTCAAGCGGATATCCGCTCCGCTTCGCTGGGTAATACATTCGAAAAAATCCGCTCCGTTCCGTTCCGTTCGACATGTTCAAGGGCGCGGATATCCGCTCCGTACTAGCCCGTGAAATTTGTTAGATTTGGATATCCGCTCCGTACGAAGTAATCCGTGATTTTTCCCCTGGGCGGATATCCGCTTCGCGAGGAAAAAAAAAAAAAAAGGCTCCGCGGAGCGGTTCTTACTCCGTACACACACCCCTGGAAACCACATACAGTATCCGGGGTATGGAATGCCATGTGTTGGTATACCTGACTTAGGTCATGGCATTGTTCTCGTCGGAGGGTTGCACCTTCGTTATTCTCTAAATATGTTAGCGGCGTGGGGATATAGTCTAGAGCTCCTCGTGTGCGATGCCTCAGAAAACAAGCGACGTGTGCACCTTAACTGTAGCGTGCACGTCCGAACTGTTAGGCAATGGGACTGTTGACAGGGTTGCGCTTTCGACTGATTCTACGAACCCCCCCCCCAAAAGAAAAAAAGAAAACAGCGATTTTCTTTAACAACGAACGCTTCATGGCTGCGCGACTCGAGAGAAGGATGCTATGAGAAAAGTATCTCGAAACATTTTTCTTGTTTGCAAAAGACTACCCAACGATGACGTCGGGGTGGCAAGGGGCGACCTATTTCAGGAGATAAGACCGGTGGAGCTGGTTTCAAAACCGGCGATTTCGTTGAAAGAATAGTTCAGGGGGCTACCGTGAAACGACCCTTTCCTATTTTCTCAAAAACAACAACAACAGTTTTTGGGTGAGAAAAACTCGGCGATTTTTCCGTGAGACGCACGCGTCACACACACACAATATGTGTCTGCATGGACGCCAGTGGAGTCCTCCCACGGTAGTGCTTGCGATTTTTTTCCGCCGAGTCGACCCTTTCTCGTCTGAAGAACTACCGGTTAAGGTCCGCTTCTTTTAGGCGGGCGCACCGTGCCACGATGATAAGAGGGGTGCATCACCACTTTTTTTTTTTCTGAGGTTTTCCTCAATTTTGGGAGCTTAAGACACTACCAGGTATTAAATATGTCCCTCGTCCCAAAAACTGTTTTTTTTTGTTGGAGACTAGAAAAAAAAAATCTCCTGTTTTAGTTAATACTAGCGGATGAAAAGTCCCACACGGCCTAGGTTGTACACGACGAGAGAATCGTGAAAAAGAAAGAAAAAAAAAATGAAATGGCCGTTTGTTTTTTTTTTATCCCCGACGATTTTGGGTTGAGGAGCCGGCCGCGTCATTCAGAAAAAAAAAAAAAAAAAATCGAAAAAAAAAAGGTATACCTCTACGTAGACCTATGTCGCAGGACATGCGTTTTTTTTTTTTTCACGAGTACTGTACTGTACTCGTATTGATTTTTTTCGGGCTACCGCATAGAAAGTGTTGGTCGGATGGGGCGAACGAATGCCTATCAAAGTCGTGTTTCGGGTGATGAGATGTTGAGCTCCTCGTGCAGGGAGAGCTCAGAAACTTCCGCTCAACACCTACGGTGGGATGACTCATTTGCTTCTAGTATACACTTGTACATATACACACCAGGGGGTAGATCTATAAGTGTGTGTACATGTGCCCGCGAGCGACGCCCCGGGACACCGTTGCGCCCAACCCAAATTACCCTCCCCCCCCCCCCCCACACCCGGCTCGAAACGTAGGCTAGTGACGTCATTCATTCCTTCATCCTCCTACGCCTCGCCGTCGGAAACGAATCACACCGTTCAATGCACGCATCACCCGCTCCCTACGCGCAGTCTGGTGTTCGAACTGGCATCATATGCCATTCAAATATTTCCACCTCGCTTCACCCCTCGGCCTCCGAGCGGTAATCATATCATATGGAACTCATGAATCGCCCTCCCTCTCCCCCGCTGGGAGTTAGGATCGACCAGCACACCCGCCTGCTCCATGAACCAATGACGCGCGCTTCGGTTATAGAGGTTCACCAACCATTGTTTTTTTTTCTGATGTTCCTCAATTCGGGAGCTTAAGATATATCTGCCTCCCAAAAACTGATTCTGGGGGAAAAATAAAAAACTTTTGCTACACCAGATAAAAGAATCCCAGATGGCCTAGCTAGGTACACGACGAGAATCACGCAAAAAAAAAATGGCCTAAATCCGACGATTTTGAGTTGAGAACCTCCGTCATTCCAAAACATTTCAGACGAAAAGTGCTACCTTCATCGAAGCACGCGTCGAATTCCTCCTCGTTTTCCCTCCGAGCCCAATCGGGCTGCAGTCAGAGGTGGCCATGGGGGCTGGAACGGGCGGTCCGCTCCAACGATGTCAGGAGACGGCAGGTTTGGGCGCCATCGGTCAAGCCTTTTCACTTGCTTCCGCACTAAAACTGGTATGTATTACGTCTAGACGCGACCGCGTGGGAGCTTCCATACTAAAACTTGTGTGTGGCGTCTAGACGTCCGTCCGTCACAGGTCTAGCCGGTCATCCTTCACACAGGCCTAGACGTTCATCGGCCACAGGGCCTAGACGGCCGTCTTTCGACGTCATACTCGGTCCGCTCCGAACGCGGCACCGTCCTCGGGCCTCTTTGCCAACCCGTGCCCGAAAACGTTAACCACGGCGTTTTAACTGATCATCCTCCCCCTCGCCCTCGCGGAATCTTTTTTTTTTTTTTTTTTATCGCATCTCACATTATTTCATTGGTCGTCCTCCCTAAAAAAGCAGCCAGCGTTCGAAAACGCACTACAGCAGGAAAAAACGTAATTCAGCTATTTTTAGATGTGATCCACATCACTATCCATTCATTCGTCGTCCTCCCCCTCGCCCTCCGGAGGGTTAGGGTCGACCAGCACATCGGCCTGCTCCGTGAGCCCCTCTTCGTCCTCCCCGGGGGCCCATTCGGGCTGCAGCGGAGGTGGCAAGGGAGGCTGGAACGGCTCGTCCGCCCCAAACTTGACGCCGTCCCCGGAGTAGACGTTGGTGAAGCGCTTGCCGAACGCCACGGAGATGGCTCCGGGCCACCTGCAAACGGTTGTCGAGGCGTTATAGGCGGGAAATGAGAGGAGCCGTATCGACCGAATCTCAAAATATTTCAATATTTCGACCTTTTGGGCTTTTGGTTTTTCGATCTTTCGATATTTCCATATTTCCATATTTCCATATTTCGATATTTCGATATTTCGATGTTTTGATCATCTTCCGATCTTTCGACATCGATGCAGAATCGAGTGTCGTATATGGATGGCTCCCGGTCGTCTGTTGTTTGTTAATTGTTGGCTTTCTCTTGGTCGTGGTGTTACAGGGGGGAAAAAGAAAATATCGACGAATCAAGATCTTCGGCCCTCCGCTCTTGATCTCGATCTCTCGATCTTGATCTTCATTAAAAATCGAGAATTAAATCTACAGTTCGATGCAGAAGCGATGAGCGAGGCAAGCGCGAGGGAGGGATCGGGATCGATCTCGGTCTCTCCGGGAAAAATCGGCAAAAGACGCTATTCAGAATCGGCAACGAAAATTCTACCCCGACTTCCACCTTTGGGATGGAGAGGGGGGTGATTGGCCGGGCGTGAGCAGAAACACCCGCTGGTTGGTTACGAGACCGTTCAGTCCTGCGCTAGGGCTGGGGTGCGCCCACAGCGTGTTTTTTTTTCTTCCCCCCGAACTACAGCGCCACCCCCGGAACGCCGCTTGCAGGAGCCCCCCCCCCCCCCCCCCCCCCCGCCTGCTGCGTCGCGGTATTCGTCCACACAAACAGCTGACGACAGATAGTGCGAGCGGGGGGGAGAGTGAAGCGAGTGGCAGCGTCGCCGTCGCCTCGATATACCCAGATATGAAACCCCGCGAAACACTCCCGGTCCCCGACGCTAGAAAAAAAACGCCTTCTCCAGTCAGCGCAATCGACGCGGCGACCCGACGCATGCTAGGATAGAGGCACACCCCTTTTTGGCCGCGAAAAAAAAACTGACTTGGACGGAGCAACCTTCCCTGATTGAGTGAAGACCGATTCTACCATAGCCCCCCCCAAAACCAGCGATTTTCTTTTCACGGACGTTTCATGGCTGCTCGATACGAGGACTCCCGATCCTATCGAAAACAGAGTATCCTTGTGGTTTCTTGTGTGCAAAGGTCTATCGATCGATGACGTCGGGGAGGGTGTCGAGGGACACCGTTTTTCAGGAGATACGACCGGAAGCTGGTTTTGAAACCGGCGATTTCGTTGAAAAAATGTTGGGGGGGCTACCGTAGTAAGACTCTAAAGTACCCAATATTATCGTTTTGGAGAAAAACTTTGGACCAAAGCTACGGTAGAGGGGGGGGGGGGGGGTCCCATTTGGGGCCCGTTTTAGCTGTGGCTCGGGGTCACTCGTGCGGGTGAGCCCCCCCCCCCCCCGCCCCCTGTTCTCCCTTTTTGCGGTCTTGAACGTTTCGTGCTTTTTTTTTGTTCTGCGACAATATCAATCCGCGTGTGATACTACAATGCCATAGCCTTGATGTTTCGGCCAAAACATGCGGCGAACGACGGGGCTCCTACGCCCTTTGGGGGCTTCTCGCGATGGGGGGGGGGGGGGAGAAGAAACCGACGAATGAAAAAATGACGAAGTTTTACAGCGTCCTTAGGTCGGACGAAATAAAAAATGCGGGCTGCTCAGGTTTAGCGGCCAAGCGAATTGTACCTGCCAAAACCCTATTGCAGGTGGTTGCAAGACAGGCGCGTAACCTGCACTGCTGCGCCGTGCACTGCGTGCTCTCGCCCACGACAAGAAAACGCGCGCAAGACTTTGATTTACCACTGTGCATGGGCTAAAACCCAAAAATGACGCATGCTTCGATAGAGGTATACCTTTTTTTGGCGAAAACACGTTTTCTGAATGACAGGGTTCCTTAACCCAAAATCATCGGGGAAAAAAATAAATAATAGGCCATTTTTTTTTCGCGTGATTCTCGTGGTATGTACCTTTGGCCATGGGGTTTCTTTATCCGGTATCATAGTGCAGTTTTGTTTTTTCTCCAAAATCATTTTTTTGGGAGGGGGGAGGGGGGGGGGAAAGGGGAGGGAGGGACATGTCTTTAAGCTCCCGAATTGAGGCACCTCAGAAAAAGCAAAAAAAAAAAATGGTGCACCTCTGTCGTGGCACGCGTCAAAATCGTCGGATTGTCGTCCTTCTTTTGGCAAGTACGATTTTTTTATTTGTATGTACTTACTAGTGACAGGGGGGACCTCACGGCTTTTCGTCATCGGGTTTGCATTTCCAGTTTTTTTGTCTCAAAATAGCTTCTTTTTTTTTTGGGGGGGGGGGGAGGGGGGGGCGGTCAGTCACCCAACTGTAGCCCTGGGATGCGCTCTTTTAGTGCCGAACGTTTCTGGTCGGCTGAGCTCCCTCAAGCGTGTGCCTATAAAAGTCTCTGATACCTTACCCACCGTACGTTTCGTTTCAGGACACTATTAATAGCGCAGCATAGGAATGCGCGTCGGGTTGCGCGAACGACTGCCTTCCGAGTCATGTTTCGGGTGATGTCGATGCTGACAGATATCCTCACGAGGTTAAAAGAGCTCAGAAAATTCTTAGAATCTGCTGCACCCCGTTAGAATCTGCTGCGTCCCCTGGCGAGGGGTATGAGAACGACTTATGTATATGGCAGGGCGGGCACCCCATTTCTCACCAATAGATTTATGCCGCCCGTACGAGTGACTCTGTACCTCACAAGATCAAGGCTACGGTAGGGGGGTACCCCTAATTTTCACTACCGGGTCAAAGCCAAAAAAGGGTATACCTCTTAGATCAAGGCTATGGTAAGGGGGTACCCCCAATTTTCACTACCGGGTCAAAGCCCCAAAAGGGTATACCTCTTAGATCAAGGCTACGGTAGGGGGGTACCCCTAACTTTCACTACCTGGTCAAAGTCAAAAATGGGTATACCTCTTGTAGATCAAGACTACGGTAGGGGGGTACCCCCAATTTTCACTACCGGGTCAAAGCCCCAAAAGGGTATACCTCTTAGATCAAGGCTACGGTACGGGGGTACCCCCAATTTTCACTACCGGGTCAAAGCCAAAAATGGGTATACCTCTTGTCGATCAAGGTTACGGTGAGGGGGTACCCCCAATTTTCACTACCAGGTCAAAGCCAAAAAAGGGTATACCTCTTAGATCAAGGCTACGGTAGGGGGGTACCCCCAATTTTCACTACCGGATCAAAGCCGAAAATGGGTATACCTCTTGTCGATCAAGGCTACGGTAGGGGGGTAACTCCAATTTTCACTACCGGGTCAAAGCCGAAAATGGGTATACCTCTTGTCGATCAAGGCTACGGTAGGGGGGTACCCCCAAGTTTCACTCGCGGGTCAAAGCCAAAAAATGGTACACCAAACTAAACGTACTTTCGGCGATGTGCTTGGCGCAGGCAGCGTCGTAGCTAACCATACTCCATTGCGGATTCATTTACATCACAAATATACAGCAACAGCACGAAAACTAAATAAGGCCGCAAGGCAACAGGGGGGGGGGTCACTCGCGCGAGTGACCCACCCCGAGCCACTGCGAAGAAAGAAACCAAAAAGTGACCCACCCCTCGACCGCATCTACCTTTGGTATCAGAATAAAAGAAAAAAAAAAGAAAGGACGGCACCAGTGCGCCTTTCCCGTGGCATGTGTCTAAAGCAACGTAATTCGTTTTTTTATCATGCCTAGGCCATTGGGAAGGGCGGGGGGAAACATCTATCCGCTTGCACTTTTCAGTTCCCCCCCCTCGAAAATGAGGTGTTGAGTGTGAGAGGTAAGTGTTGGGCTCCTTGCGCGTGGGAGACAAAAGCCTCAGCGAGAAAAAAAAATCAAGGCGAGCGAGCACCCAGCTGGCAACTAAAGAAAAACAAGAAACAGCGCACTAAAAGGCAGTGAAAAAAAGGGGGGAGGGGGGGAGGCAAGTAAGTGCACCGTCGGGGCCGGCAACCTTGCGCGATCCCGCCATCCACCGAGTGAAACTCCCCGACAATGGCCAAGACTACGGTGCTGGGGGTACCCCGACTTTCACTCCCGGGTTTGAGCCACTCGCACGAGCGACTCTGTTCCTCGCTGACAAAAAAAACAAGGAGGCCAAGGTTGCCGTGGTGGTGGTGGGGGTGGTCACATTTTGAGGCATTTTGTATCCTTGGCTCCTAGCGACATCTCGCGTGCATGGTCAGACCCACCCTCAGTTGATTTTTGCTGCGCGGTCTCTTCAAGGGTTTTTTCGTTATGTTCTAAACTCGCGACAAAGAATCCGCGAGATGAAAATTGTATGCTGCGCGGCGCTGCGCTGCGATGCGCCGCCGCCAAATTAATCTTCAAGCCTGATTTCGTCCCGTGAGGTGCAGAGTCACTTGTGTGAGTGGCGAAAACGCGGTAGTGTTTTTTTTTTTTCGCCCTATCTTGTAGCCCTGGTCAGAAGACCTTGGGCGATTTGCCTGGGACCAAGGCTAGGGCAGTGGGGGTATCCCGTTTCCCACTATCGGATCTGAGCTATCAAACCATACAATACCTCACTGACGAAACGACTGTACACGATATGCTTGGCGCAGCGAGGCTAACTATTGCATTTTTGTTTTTTCTTTCACACACATATCTACTTTCCAGCTTCTGGACAACAAGTCGTGGTCACAGGTGTCGTCCCTCCTTGCCCCCCCCGGTTCTGGCCTTCAACTTTTATCGCGCATAGGGTTCAGCAATCCCACTGCTCGTCGATTTCTCATCGAGTGTTGTTGCTAACTAACGCTCTCGCGCTTTCCGCAAGTCAATTTGTGCGCATTGTGCGCAAGAAATTGTCCCCACGAATTTACACGAGTATGCGCTCGGGGGGATTCAAACTCACGAAACTGACCTACACCAGGCTCGAGGATAACCTGATACGCCACGGGGGCGACGTATACCTCACTGCCGAAGCGACTGTACACGTTATGCTTGGCGCAGCGCGGCTAACTACCGCATTGCGGGTTCCTGTCGCGAAATTGAAATAATAGTACAGCAAGCTTGAGACCGCGCGAGTGACTCCGGGTCACTGCGAAAAACGGGCCCAAAGAAAAAGATTAAGATGAACATAACCCCCTGGTCGTAGAGTTGGTCTTGGCGCAGCGTAGCTTACCACCGTGCCATCGCGGATTCTATGCCGCTTATTTAAAACAGCACGAAAAAGCTTAAGACCTCGCAGAAGGAACTGGCGGCGGTCACTCTCGCGGGCGACCTCGAGCCACAATGGTAAAAAAAAAAAAAAACAGAAGAAAAATAAAATTGTGACCCCTCCCCCTACCGTACCTTTGGCTCAGAAAAAAAGAAAAAGAAAAAGAAAAAGAAAAGGCACCATGTCCACGACGACGCATCAGATGTAAGTCAAATACAAACATCCCTGCCGCTGCGTGTTGCCACCTTTGTCACCCACCAGAGAGACACTTGCCGAACCACCACAACATAGGTCGTTTCGCCGACTGCCCAGCCTTCATCGTCGGCAACAACACTCGCGGGCGGGCGCGCTCGATATTGTCCGGAACATAAACCCCCACGAGACACGAGATGCCCCGCCCCCCCCCCCCCCAGCAACACGACACAATAACAAAAAAACGCCTCCTCGTTATCAAACCCACCCACACGCCGACCCATCGGAAGGGACTTGGTTGATGCACGCCGACCTCACGAGATCGAAAACTTCGATGCATGCCCCAACTCACCAGAGAGACTTGGCGACCACCATGGCGTTGGCCGACTGTCCAGCGCCCGCCGGACACGTGCGGAAGCCCCAGGAACCTTCCGAGTCCTCGGCGAGGGAGCGGAGCGGAGGGACCTCTTCGGGGGGCTCTTCGTCTTCGATCGGGTTGCCGTCGTCGTCGAGCTTCTCCGGCATAGGGCGGCACCTATTCATTCAAGCAATTCGTGTTTGTTTCACTTCTTTTTTCGATAGTGGCCAAAGCTGAGGTAGAGTGGTCAATTTTTTGTTGGGGGCGCTTTTTTTGGCAGTGCCTCGGCGCCACTTGCGCGAGTGAGCCCCCGGTTCTTTTAGTGGTCTTGAGCTTTTGCGCCCCGTTTAGTTTCTCAATGTGGACCCGGCCGATTGCATGGATGGGTAGCTAGCCACCTGTTAGCTACGCTGCGCCAAACAAATCACCCAAAGACATGTTTTTCCGTGAGGGGGTACAGAGTCACTCGTGCGAGTGGCTCAGACAAGGTGGTCAAAATTGGGGCACCCCCCCCACACCGTAGTAACCTTGATCGTGTTTAAGGATTTTCGGGCGGGGGGGGGTTGTACCAAAAGTGGGTAAAAGAGGTTGCGGTATATACCCGGCCCTGCACGGCCGTAAAAACGAACAGAGGGGGGGAACCTCTTCCGTGTTTTTCCTTTCTTTTTCTTTTTCGTCTTTTTCGATCGGGTTGCCGTCGTCGTCGAACTTCTCCGGCGTGTGGAGCGGCAGATGTGCTATTTTCGATTTTGGCTTAATTTCCGTTTTTACACTTTGCTTTCGCTTTTGCTCACCCCTTCTTGTCCTACTGAGAAAAAAATTGTGCATCACGCTGTTGTCGTCTTCTTCTTCTTCATCTTCTTTTCTGTTTCATGTCATATTCGGTGTTCGAGCTCCCGGACAAGCCGAGGTCGTGCTTACCCCAAAGTCGTTGGAATACCTAGTACCTTTTTTGCTTTTGTTTGATCGTCTACAGTAGGCCATCGGACTGCTGTTCATTGGGTCTGCAGTTTCGTTCTTCTAAAGCCACAGATCCGTCATCTATTGAGGAGTCTCAGAAGAAGAAAATGGTAAAACGGCCTCTGCCGTTACGCGTTATCACCGCCATCAACCCCTTTGCAGCTGGAAACCCGTTTTGGGGGACAAAACTACTTGGATTTGGTGTAGGGAGGGGTTCGGGGGCTCTAAAGGGGTCAACCCTAGCCCCTTTACAACTGGAAACCCGTTTTGGGGGACAAATTACTTGCATTTAGTACAGGGAGGGGTTCGGGGGCTCTAGAGGTAACCCCTTTACCACTGGAAACCCGTTTTGGGGGACAAAACTCCTCGGATTTAGTATAGGGAGGGGTTCGGGGGCTCTAAAGGGGTTATAACCCCAACCCCTTTACAACTGGAACCCCGTTTTGGGGGGAAAAATTACTTGGATTTAGTAAAGGGAGGGATTCGGGGGCTCTGAAAAGAGTTAGTGTCAAGGTACGGCCTTTAAAGGCCTGCAAGTATCTGATTTGATAGGTATTTGGCCGTTTTTGTGTGATAGGTTGGCGTTATATATTCGGGGTAGTCAGGAAATGAAACCGAGTCGTGCGGCGCGGCTCTAAGTTGCTATCCGAGGCTCTGAGGAAATAATAAAGCTGCTTCTCTCCTACGGCTGAGAAAGTGAGTACTCACCGAGGACCTGCTCAATAATAGGCAGACCTGCAGGGGACACCCTGTGTCTCCGCCAAATAACTCAAGATTAACACGCCCCCGATCAAACTAAATCACAAACAGCTTGTGCAAAACGTTGTGAGTTTCGACGAAAACCCTCGATCTAAAAGCTGAAGTGTGTTTTACATTTTTTGTTATTACAACATTACGCCCCACGCTTAATTCTAAGGCATTGGTTTCCCAAAACGTGTGTGCCGTTCTGAGGGGGGCTGAGGACTGCTTTCGGAGGGACGTCGATGAAGACCGGTCTCCGGAACGAGGTGGGGGGGGGGAGGGGGGGGCGGAGCTACGATTGGCCTTCACTGGCCCGAAACCTATTAGCAACATATCGTACGTGGTTTGCCAGGAAGGGACCCGAAAGTCAACGCGGTGCTTAAAGAGTGTTTCCAAGCGAGCACCTAGTCGGGGCACGGAACACGGCCGAGGCGAGGAGCTAGGTATGTGAACGTCATGGAAAGCGTGCATCACGTGACCAGCTTGTGCCTGAGGAGAGGGCCAAAGCTACTATTAAGACTTGGTCGGGTGCATACAATAGCCACAAAGCTACGACAGCAGTCAGCACAGACTGCTATTATAGTCCAGGGTTTGTCGTGTGCCGGGTATCGTGTATCTGACCAAAGCAAGCATATATTGTCGCTGACGCCGGTGGGCCGGGAAAAAAAATGCATACATATCGTGTATCTGACCAAAGCAAGCAGGTATTATTGTCGCTGACGCCGGTGGGCCGGGAAAAAAAAATGCATACGTATCATCACAGGAGAGTTTTTTCTGTCTGCTGACTGCTAGGCTGGTGGGTGCCGTGTATCGTAAAGCTAACAAACAACAAGCAGGTATTTCACTTCTGCTGGTCGAAAAGCGTGTACCCATTGCATGAGTTTCAGTTTGGCCTCGTCGAGCTCCCTCCGGCGTATGCCGTCTCCGGAAGCAAATATGTCGGTTGACGGCAGTCTTGACTTTTGGCGGACAGCCGTCAACGACCGCTTCATACTATCAACAAAACCAGTATATTACGTCTAACGAGGTCTTGACGGGACAAACCTAGACCGTCACAACCGACATCTTTGCCCGGAAGTAGCCACACCGGAAAAAAAATCAAGCTATTCGACGCTGTCATCCATGTGCAAGAAAAATACGCACAACGTGCCTGAAGCCCGCCTTACAAGCGGTGCTTGGTAGGATTCAGCTCGCCCCTCGTGTGTCACTCGCCGAACACCTCACGGCTCTTCAAGATTGGTGCTGGCAATGCCTACCCTAGTCGGTGAAAACCCCGACCGACGTGCTCCTTCCCGGCATTGTGGGGATGCAAGGGTCTATGTTCATACGACTACGGCCATGCATGAGGTGAGTACACCCCCCCCCACCACTCCTGTCTTTGCCTCGTCTGCACACCCGATAGTACTCCATCCCGGGGCATGGTAGGGATGCGAGGCCTCGGGTTCTATTGTCTGAGAGCCTACGGCCATGCATGATACCGATTACCGTTCACCGCTCTCCTACCCCTTCCCCCCCTCCTGCCTGCCCGGTCGGTGCAAACCCGACGTGCTCCGTCCCGGCATGTAGGGAGGCGAGGGTCTATGGCATTCCGACCACGGCCATGTCTTCGTGATAAACGAATGAGTACACCCCCTCTTGCCCCCGCCTGCCTGGTCGGTGCAAGCCCCACGTGCTCCGTCCCGGCATTGGTGGGATCAAATATGTCGGTTGACGGCTTAGGCTTATCCCGTCAAGGCCTGTTTAGACGTAATATACTGGTATCTTGATGGTACGAAGCGGTCCTTAACGGACGGCTGCCTGTCAAAAATCAAGAGCGCCGCGTCAACCGACGTAATCTATGGTCGGGATGCGAGGACGTATGATGTCTCGAGACTACGCCCCCCCCCGTGCTTGACAACTTAATGAGTGCACCCCCCCCCCGCCCTACCCCCGCGCCTACTTACGACCGCCTGTTTTTCACGCACCTTCCGAGAGTGTTGAGCTCGAGCTCGTGGTGCACCCAACCGTCGGGTGCCATTAGATCCTCCACGGCCTTCGGAAACGCCTCGTTGATCGCCTCATCCTCAGCCACCTTTGTTCGATCAAAAAACAAAAGTAGCTCAAAGTCTTGACCGATAATCTTTCAAATGAATCCGCAACTTTTCGCGGGTTTCAGGTCTGGGTTCTAATCCTCGTGCTTTCAACCTAATGTGTAATATTTGCTGTTTCGTAATGCAATCAACTCCCCTTTCAACCCTTTGTTTTTCGGGTATATGCACGAACCCTTTGTTTTTCAGGTATATGTACGTATCCTTTCGACCTCACATTTCTTGCTTCAAATACCTTTCGTCTATCCTTTTCGCCGGTGGTGCGGTGGACTATTGATGATAACAACACCCTTCTACCACCTCACCCCCTCTGGGAGCTCCATGCATATATCGCCCCGAAACACGAGAAGTGCGCTACGATCTCTGATCAAATTCTTCTACAGTAGTAGGCAGAGCGTGATGCAGTACGACCAACAGCATGCCGTTCGCCGTGCCGTGTGCATAGCCCCTATGATCGGGCCCTGGTGAACACACCCTTTACACTTTAGCCAGGGCTGCCTCGTGAGGGCCGACTCTGTAACCCAAATCCTCACCTTGTTCACATGGCAAACAAATCACCGACCCCCGGTTGATGATCTATTTATTTCTATACTTGAGCGAACACCTGTATGCTCTATAGACCTCGCTACCGGGTGGGCGCCGTACCATCTGCCAAGTATTTCCTGGATTGGATGTTCCTTCTTCATACCTGGTATGTAATACGTACAACTCGACGCGAGTCGACGAAGGAAGAAAGTGCTGAATTACTCTCGCGATGAAAAACATAGGCACGTACCGTAGTGGGCAGGGGGGAGGAGGGCCCGCTGTGTGTGACCCCGGATCTGAGCTACTACTGGGAGGGAGTGCGAGAGTAGCGCAAGGATAATAAACGGGATGAAGAAAAAAAGACAAAAAATCCTGTACAATCGTACAACATCTCGGAACGGCCGATACAGGATCTGCTACTGTACATGATCTACGTGATCTGTATTATCTATATGATACGTATGATCTGTATGACCTATATGAACTATACGATCTATACATGATCTATATGATCTGAATGATCTGAATGATCTGTTTGATCTGCATGATCTGATCGAGGTGTGCACTTGTTTTCGACATAATTCCCCCCCCCCCATGAAAAGCCCCAAGAGAGGCTTTTATGCCAACAGACCACACACCTTGATGCTGACCGGCTCCGCGTCCTCGTCCACCTCGAAAAATCCCGCCGGGCTTACACAAACTCCTGCCGTGATTCGCGCGATCTGAGCCCGAAGAAGGTTTATCTCCGTGCCAGGGAAGGGAGGATAGCCCGGAACAGACGCCTCCAGATTTCCCGTAAAAAATCGCTTTATCTGAAGGCGTCGCGAGCGGGTAGGGAGTGCGGGCGTGGCATAGCAGGTATCGGACCACGGTTACGAGAGGGAGAGCGCTGTGATATGCTGTAATATCATACCGGGTATCCTGCATGGCCGCAGTGCTTAGGGTCGCAAACAAGTCGCGGCAGTGAAACGCAGGGACGGAGCAAAAGTCGCTGGGGGGGAGGGGGGGGATACCGATCAGACGGGGTCAGGTTTTATTTCGGCTCGTGGCAGATGGTTGCATAACCAATCTTAACAAGAGAAGCTCTTTTCATTTGTCATATTTTCGCGATCTCCACGGCCGCCATTGAATGGTCTGTTACGCTGCGGCAGCAACACGTTTTTGAAAGTCCGCTTTTTTGGGAGGTATATGGAGACTACTTGCGCGCGAGTTGGCCTACACTCGGCAAGTGAAACAGGAGGTTATGACATTGTCTACAATACTATACCTATACAATACTGCATGCAATACTATTAATACGTAATACCATGACTGATTCTACGATAGCCCCCCCGAAAACCCAGCGACGATTCTTTAACGAACATTTCAAGGCTGTTGCGGCACGAGGAAGGATGATGTGAAAAGTAAAATCTTCATAGAGTTTCTTGCTTGCGAAGGACTACCGAACGATGACGTCGGGGGGGGGCAAGGGGCACCCGTATTGCAGGAGATTCAGCCCGGGAGCTGGTTTCGAAACCGGCGATTTTCGTTGACGAACTGTTGGGGGGGGGGGCTACTGCTGTAGAGCGACTCCCATATTACACTGCTTGACCAAACTAGGGGGGGGGGGGGGGGGTGGGGGGGGGGGGGGGGTGGAAACGGACGCGTGCTACGACGGAGGTATTTCACTTTTCGCCTGAAATGGTTTCCGAACGGTGGTGCCTTCTTAACCCAAAATCGTCGGAAACAGGTTATTTTTTTTCGCGTACTTTTCTGTTATATAACTAGGCCAATGGGATTTTTCATCCGGTATCATAGAAGTTTCGTTTTTTCTCAAGTTCCTGGAGTAGGGAGGCTAGGCCACTGGAACTTTTCATCCGGTGTCATAGAAGTTTCGTTTTTTCTCAAGTTCCTGGAGTAGGGAGGCTGAAAAAAAAAATTGGTGCACGCATCAACGGTAGGGGCACCCCGCGGGAAGCGTCAGAGTTCCGTACGTAGCACCCCGCGGGATATAGGCTCCCATGCCCATGGCGTTGAAGGCGCCCACGATCCGGAGACGGCGTTCGGGCGGTAGTGTAGTGAGCTGGCTGGCTGGAGGAGGTCGGTCTTGATCGGGCATGTTACTATATACTACTACTATATAGTACTACTACTACTACTACTACTACTACTACTACTACTACTACTACTACTACTACTACTACTACTGCTACTACTACTACTGCTACTACTACTACTGCTACTACTACTACTACTACTACTACTACTACTACTGCTGCTGCTGCTACTACTACTACTACTACTACTACTACTACTACTACTACTACTACTACTACTACTACTACTACTACTACTACTACTACTGCTGCTGCTGCTACTACTACTACTACTACTACTACTCCTACTACTACTACTACTTTATAGTATTAGTAGTAGTACTAGTAGTAGTAGTAGTAGTAGTACGATAGAGGTACTACTGTACCTCGTTTTAGCGGAAACGTTTTTTTTTTAATGACCCCGAAAATCGTTGGAAAAGTATCAGTATTTTTTTTTTGTTTTCGAGCAATTCTCGTTACATGAAGATACTTACTCACTACATAGGCCATGCTATCGTTCATCGGGCATATACGAAGTATGGCACTCTATTTGTTTATCTCGAATTCAGCTTTCGGGTGGGGTGTAGAGTAAGTTTATCGAGTCACCCCACTCAGAAGGCAAAAAAAGTGTTTTCGAAGTGATTCGATATACCGATATTTCTGTATATCGAAAAAATCGATATGATATCCGACACTATTATCGGTATCCGATACCGGCAGACCAAGGCTGCGGTAGGGGGGATGTTACGACGGTGTTACGACGGTGTTATGATGATGTTATGATATGCCCCCTTTTCCACTCTTGAATTTTGGAGCCGCTGGCACACGAGTGACTCCTTGTTTCGCTGACGAAAATGTCTTGGGACGGCTTGCTTGGCGCGGCGTTGCTAACCATTCCATTGCGGATTAATTTTGCAAAAAATACAACAGCACGAAGCCTTAGACCGCAAAGTAACACGGGGGGGGGGGGGGGGGGGGTCACTCGCGCGAGTGACACCCGCGAGTCACTGCAAAAACAAACGCACATTAAAAGTGACCCCTACCGTGGCAGTAGGCAGCTGCTTCCACTCCTCTCCTCCCCCGCGGCGCGCGTCACCCGGTATGTGTACCGGTTTCTTCTGTCCGTATTCATTATTGGATGTGTCGAAATTTGATATCGAAACGATACATCGTATATCGAAACTTGGGTTTGATGTCAAACAACAATATCAACGTATACAGTACCTTAGGAGCGGCCGATATCTGCGCTTGGGTGACAGGAGGCAGCTGCTTCCACTCCCTCCCCGCAGCGCCCGTCACCCAGTACAATGCACCGGTTTCCCCCGTCCGTTTCTAGACACAATCGATCGAAATCCGATACTTCAATATTTCGATATTTCAATAGTTCCATGTACCGATACTTCAATATATGCACGCATTTCGGTACGATTCCTAACGCTAATATCAACATACACCGTACCTTACGAGCTGCCGATATCTGCGCCTGGGTGACAGGAGGCAGTTGTTTCCATTCCTCCCCCGCGGCGCGCGTGACCCAGTATGTGTACCGGTTACCCCCGTCCATCCCCTCCTGGGTCGCCTCGTCGAACTCCCCAAGGGTTTCCTCGGTGGCCTTTCCCTCTACGATGATGTAGTCGTCTCCTCGTGTCGTGATCTTGCCCCAAAACCTGAGGGATTCGTGCTCTGCGGGCAAAGATTCGGCCAGCTGTGTATCCGAGAGAAAAACAGACGGTGGTCGGAATGGCAGGGGGGGGGGGGGGGGGCGTACTCATTTGCTGCTTGCCTTAGTCATGTGACCATTGACCACGCATCCCTTTCGAGGCGGGGCACCGTTCCTACTCCTAATAGAGACACCTCCAACCTCTGGGCGCCCATTTACACCTTTTCCATATACTACGTAAAAACCGTTTGTTTATCCTATCTCCGTCCTGTTTCGCCGTCTGTGGCCACAATCTATCTCCTAGGATAGCGATCGTTTTGTCGCTACTCTCTAGTCTACCAAACTCTTCCATGTCACGTTCGTCTAATTTCCTCATCTCCTCATCTAATGCATCCCGCTCCCCCTTGCATAATTCACATTCTCCCACAATGTGAGTCCTACTTTCCGTTGTTGTGCCACACGGGTACATACGTGCATCCACGCCCTCCTCCTCCCGATTACTGGTATATCTCTTTCTCCTTTCTGGCAGGCAGGGGGGGGGGGGGGGTATCGGTACCAATCAGGGTCTCCTTGTGACTGTAAGCGGTCCCCGCCCCCGGCAACGAGGTGATGTAGGAACGGGCGCTCATCACTCTCTTCGTTGTAAGCGACATATCTTATTAACGGAGAAGTACACCATATTTTTGGAGACGTCGCATATATTACTAGATGCTACGTATATCCTTCCTACGTTCAAAGGACGGATGAGTGTCCACGCGTTGGCATGCGTATTCCCCTTTTTTGGTCCGTTCAAACCCCGCCATCATTTTTGTTGTGCGCGCATTTTTTGCCCGAACGCACCGTCTTGGCCTCACTCGACGCGTGGTGTTTACCAGCATGACAGGCGGGCGGAGGTAAACCATATCTTCGTCACCGAGAGGTACCCCATGCCATTCTGGCGGAGAGCGAGAGGAACACTATGCCATACCTTCTTCTCGGAAAAGGTACGTTATACCTTTTTGACCGAGGGGTTCACCATGCATTTTTAACCGAGAGCTACACAATTCCTTCTTAATTGAGAGGCGCACACCATGCCCTTACGTGGTATACCATACACCTTCGTAATCGAGAGGTGCACCATGCCTTACGAGGTATTCCTTTAACAGGTCCACGATACCTTCGCAATAGAGAGATACACTATACCTTCTGAATGGAAAACGTACGTATTACTTTCTTACCCAACAGGTACACCATACATACAGGAGGTACACCATACCTGCAGGAGCTACCTCATACCTTCTTCACCGAGAGGAACAACCGGTACGTCTCCAGGCGGCCGAACGACACCCCTCCCCACTCCCACATGTTAGCCTCGTCCAGCATGTCAGGCACCGCAGCTCCACCCTCCGGGGGCTCGTCGGGCACGGTGAACAAAGCTTGGCTGCTTTGCGCCCACTTCAGCTGCGATGCCCTGGCGATCTGCCCGCCTTTCGATGTTGCTACGCTCGCGGTTGTAGCTGTCGCTTCCTTGACGGAGGCGCTGAGGTGCTCGAACACTGCCGAGGCATCAGACGGCCTGTCGGTCAACACCTGCGTACGGAGAAGGATTGGGGCACGCGGGGTGGGTGACTAAGCGTGCTTTTTTCGAGTTGGCGGTGGTGTCCAGGGTTGGTCCGAGAGGCGTGCGAGGTTGTCGGCGTCTGGAGGCACTCTCCTCACGGTTATGGGTCTTTCTTCTTCTTTCCTCACGGCTTGTTGTCTAGACAGGGAGCTGACATTATTGCCCGAAAAGGACGCTCGACGACGAACAAAGCAGAGCTGTGGGCAGCAGCAACAGAAGCAGTGAACGACAGGGGGAGTCCTGCTGGATCACTCCGTCACACCTACAATATCGCCCATCTATGATGGCCTTGACGTGAGTGTGACATATAATATCACCTGTGTTTCACCCCAACCATAACATGGTTTCACGTCGAATCTATACACTACCCGTTCTACGGAGAGCACTCCGTAACAGCGGTGTCCAATTTCTGTTGGTTTGCCGTGTTTCGAGATCGCGATTGGCACTTTCTCTTTTGTTTCCTTTCTTTCTGCTGACATCCCTTTTATTATCTTGAGTTTCAACCATTCAATCGGTCGTAGGTGTACGCTTACGGTTGAAGGTGCGGTTGCTGAAAGTCGAGGTGATCGAGACACTTCTCTACGGTTGCATGACGTGGAGCCCGAACAAGCCTGACTATGACAGGCTACGACGGCTTCACCACTCCATGCTCCTCCGATGCCTCGGATGGCGGAAACGGAAGCGCGACGACCACGCCCTATCGTACGCTAACGCGCTTGCCAAGACAGCTTCCGAGAGCATAGAGGCGATAGTGCGCAAACGGAGGATATTGTTTGCGGGCACGTATGGCGAAGGAGCGTCTGCCACAGAGGGTGATGTTTGGGGAGCTTGTTGGGGGTAAGGGCTACTCAGGGAGGCAAGAGAAGGACTGACTGGTTCATGACTGGTTCATCTGAAGGAGGATATGTCGGTCTTTGGAATGAAATTCGAAGGGTGGCGAAAGGCTGCTCAGAAGGCCGGCAGATGGTTTCGTCGAGTAGAGGAGGGAGCCGAGTTGTTCATGCGGAATTGGCATGAGACGGAGAGACGCAGGGCTGCCGAGCGACGCGCTAAGGCCGCGGCAACGCCATCCACCGTCGGCATCTCTAAACGACCGGGGCGAAGGGGGAAGGGGGGAGGGAGGAAGGGGGGGGCGTGCTGCCCAAGAGACTGACGTCTGGGTCTGGCCATCATCGTCTTGAAAATTTTGGGCCTTCCGATGGCCGTCACAAGTTAGCTTAAGTCCGCCCTGACTTATTCGCCTTGTTGCGTTGTCTCCCCAGTGCCATTGATGTACTTGGTACCCTTTATGAGCCCAATGCCGTCTTTAGTCAGTTCCTAGGGTATGCTAGTATGACGTTTTTCTCTTTTGCCTTTTCTTCCTTCCTCTTCTTGCTTTGTCTTTTCTCGCTTTTCTTATCTTGTCTTTTATTTCCTTTCCTTTTTCGTTTTTTTTCCTTTCCTTTCATTTCCTCTCCTTTCCTTTATCTTTTTTTTTTTCTTTGTTTATTTTTTCCAATTGACTTACGCCTGTCGTGCGTATGCGAAGTGATAGGTACTACGTGCAATGTACACGTGGTAGTGTTTCTTGGGTGGCAAGCGGTATAGTCGGTTTTTCCAGGCGCGAGTAGTGAGACGTATGCACCAGAATGAACCTGGCACATCGTAGGCTGACTCCCGATTTCATTGTTGTATGTTTCTGGCGGAGGCATGAACAATTGCGTCAGCTGTGATATACGCGTGTACCACCTTTCGTTTTGTTTGTGCTTTTTTCCCTGGGGTGTATTCCTCAGCTCCACAGAGTGACTGGATCCTGTCCTATGACCACGGACTTGATTATGCGAGTTAATGTGAGAATAACAACAACTTTTATTACAGCTATTACGGGGGACCATAGTAAATAGGACCAAATATTGTTAGTCAAAATAGGGAAATATATTGGTTTTTGTGTGTACCGTAGGTCCTATTTACTATGGTCCCCCGTAATATTAAAAAATAGCTGACGTTTTTCAACTTTTTTTGTATAAAAAACTTTTCCACCCTTTTTCTTCTCCATCTCCGAACGTGACTTCTCAGATCTAGGGTCACTAAGCAGGCCCTTCTTCCCCCTCTCCACTACGCACTAACGCTACATATTATAAAAAATGAAAATACACTCCAGCGCTACATATATATTACATATTGTCGGATGGAAAGCCATAGCACAAAATATTGTGTGCGTATGTATGTTGGTGCACCGTCCGCTGGTATGCGGGAGTATACGTAATGACATACGTGTTGTCGGAGGCGGTGGGGTGCTCGCAAAGCTGCCGAGGCATCGGGTGGCCTCCCATTTCCAACCCCAAACATTATTCTAGTCTAAAGTCCAAGTGTTTTTTGTCCTCGTGTCGGGAGTGCGGTGCTCAAAGGATGTGTTCGGAGGGAGTGTCGGAGTGGATACGGTCGGTATGTGTGTACGACACAGCACAACAAGCAGCCAGCGGCTGGCAAACCTTCTCTGGACAACGCGTGCCCACGAAATACCCGCCAGTATACAGCAGTACCAGGCATACAGCAGTGGTACTGCTGTATGTAGGACAAAGCTTAACGCCTTTATAACTGGAAACCCGTTTTGGGGGGAAAATTACTCGGAATTAGTATAGGGAGGGGTTTGGGGGTTCTAGACTAGAGAGGTAAGCTTTTATACTGCTGTACAAGTAGTACCTCGCACGTACGGTGAAAGGAAGTTTTTTGTTCATTTTGAGGGCGGACGGAAACCAATTCGGTGTGGCATCGACGCGAGTCCACGAAGGAAGAAATGCCGAACTATTCTCGCGGTAAAAACGAAGGCACGTAGCGTAGTGGGGAGGGGGGAGGAGGCCCCGCTATGTGTGCGACAGGATAATAAAAGGGATGAAGGAGGAAGAAAAAAGGTCACCATGGTCATGTGGTTGTGGTTTTTTTTGCCGAAATTGGGGTTGATTCGTCAAATTCACCCGCATATATATGCGCTACTGTATCGATTTTGCCCTACTACTTCTCTTCGCAGTGCCACCATGTAGTGGTCATCTACGGGGAAGATCCCATGCACGTTGTCCAACGGCCACACTACTATACCCGTATATATTAATTAGTACGACGGCAAGCTACCATAGACCATAATTCGTCGAAAGGAACACTAGTCTATACTGCACTGGACTGTTAAAATACGACGAAGAGCATATCGAAAACCTCAACAGCCTCTGATTCCTAGTACATGCAGGGAGCCGATTATACTCGAGAGAGGGGATCCATCGAGGCTTGGCCTGCAGAATGGTGGTGGTGATGGCACTCTACCGTTGACCTGCAAGCGCGGTGACGGTGGCATGGTAGCACTCCGCGATGGCGGTGCGTTTTTACTGCGATAGCCCCGCTAGATAGAGCGAAAATCAGGCGTGGACGCACCTTGAGTAACACGTTGGCCAAGTGATCGTACAGCGAGACACCATCGCTGGATTGATTCTGCAGAAATTGCCTTGAGCCCTCATAGCTCGACATCGGGGTACCTCGAGTATGTACGAAGTATCCTCCTTGATGTGTCGTGGAGTGGTGTGGCTAGGGTGTGTGTGGCAATCGCAGCAGCCGAGCGAGGGCGGTGTCTTTGCTTTTGATTGCGCAAAAGGGTGCGATGATTGCTGGACGTATTTTTTTGACGTTTTCGTCGGATATCGAACGAAAGACGAAAGTACGGTTACATATCTGCTCATATTTTGCTGAATTTCAATTGGGCCACAGCAGTCAGCAGCAGGAGAAACAATAAATAATCCCGTTGTTCTAGTCTAGGCTATTTACTTATTAATAGGATTTTCGATACACTTGTATGTACTTTGTAATATAAGCTTGGATCCGGTTTCGCGTATGATACGTACACAGGATATACATGATGCAGGGTACACGTGCATGCACACATACACAACATCATGACCTACATACACATGCATGCACGTGGTGTGCCATGTGACAAGGTCGTGTGTGGTGCTGTGTGCCCGGCATTCACATGAAATTGGTCGATGGCTGGATGGAGCCCTTTTCCCTGTCTGTGTTGTGCCAAATTGAAAAAGCCGCACACTACTACTACTACTACCAGCCTGGAATGTTTTAAATAATAGATAGTACGTACCCTCAGGGTACCCTGGGTCGGTCCATGGGCACAACCTGTAGTTTACGACGTATCATACCACAGAAGGGGTGGCAAGAGCAAGGACATCCCTGAAAAATGTGCGCAGGCGGGGTGACAAAACATGAGGCTCTCCTCCTGAAACAATGATGAGACGGTGATAGATCACTGAAAATGCCGAGCCCTCTTTATACTCCGGAGTAATGTCCTCTGTCCTCATCCTCGTGATATCATTGATTACTACAACGGTTGGTTGTACTCTGCTGTATGTAGCGTATCTGGAAGTAAACGGAATTCAGAAATGAATGGTGTAGTAGTACTTGCATCATCATTGCATTTAGGCCCTTTTTTGTCCTCCATCCTCCACCGCTCTTTCTTATTAATTTATAGTTGCCGGATTCGTGCCGATCCTGCGTTGCTATGATGGATCAACGCGGCGTCTGTCTTGGGAGACTAATCACACATCGGAGACGAGGCGCTGGCCACCAAGAAAAAAATGATTGTACAGTCGTCCCCGCTTTAAAGACGCTCGGCTTAAGTCAACTCCCCGCTATAAAGACGACATTTTTTACAGAACCATGGTGGCCCGCAGATAGGACATACAGTAGGGGGGTGTCGTTTTTTCTCCAATTCCATTCCACGGCCCCCCCAAAATTCATCTCGCGAAGCTGCTCAGACAGCGGTCTGCTGCTTTCGACGCTGCTACCTGTGGGTATGGAGAGATTCCTCCCGTCTACTGGCGGGTCGTCTGCCGCCGGCTTGAGGCCGTGTGGTGAACCAACGTGCACGACAAAGTCTATGCTTGTGTCATCGATTCATGGACGCTAAGAGTACACCGAAGGTGTTGACCGAGAACTTGTTTGTCGAGAGAGGCGCGGGCCTCTCTGAGAGCGAAGTACGGCAGGCAGTCAAGATTTGGCTTCGTGTTGAGGATGACCCAGAGGTGTTGGACGAAGAGAAGGAGCTAGAACTCCAGGATCTAGAGGGCAACTTCAACGGCATCGAACTTGCTGACGGGGAGTCGGGTGACGAGGAAGACGACCTTAGCCCAGACTCGTGCGTCACAACCTCCCTTTCAGAAGCCGAAGTCCGCTCTCGTCTTGAGGAAGTTCGTTCCTACTTGTACGCGAAAGGGGGAAACGGCGAATACAGCGAATCGCTATTCCTTCTTTCGAGAACCGTTCATTCGTTTACACATGAAACTCAAGTCAAGCGTAGAGCGAAGGGGAGGGGTGAGGTGCAGTCCACCCTTCGTGATGCATGGAAGTCGTAGTTTGGGAATGCCGTTCTTTGGGCTAAGGTCGCTGGTGCGATCTGTGATTTTGCTTCGCTCGGCAAACATGTTTCATGCTCTGTGTGGATTCGGTTTTTAAAACTGCAGTGGAGTGAGCTCTCTTTGTTTCAGTGTTGTGCGTGTTTCGTGCTTCATGGTGTTATTTTTCCCCTGTACTCGAGCTGTGTGGTTTCGGGCGCAGGTGGCTCTCTGGTTGGTACGTGACGTTGAAACGGCAGTACGCATATTTTTCATGTGGTGACTACATCAAGCGTAGGCTTCAGAGGAGTGATTTTTAAGTGGGCCAACGAGAGACTAAATGTACTCGAATACAGGTTCCCTTGTTTGTAAATAAATACGAACGCAAAGCACGCGCAGTCCACACACGCAAGTAGTCTATGTTCAGCGCCAAGGTTGTAGTTTCTCAGGTTGGCGCGGGTGGAGGTGATGTCCGCGAAAACTTAAATTCTACATACCTACAACGGCGTGGTGATTCTTTTTCGGCGTTTGCCTGTCATGCCAGTATTCCTGCTGAAATGGCGCGTCGTTTGACGTAGGTTACGTCTCCGTTGACCCCGGGGAAGGGGAGTTATTGTCCCCGGAAAGTTAAAGACGATTCCCCGGGTTAAAGACGCCCTGAAAAAAAAAAACCATGTGCGTCTTTAAAGCGGGGTCGACTGTAGTGCTATAGACTAGACTACTAGTATCATTATAGTACCAGGGACGTACCAACGGAGAAATAAGCTAGGCATCGGTTATCGGTACGAGTTTTCGCTAAAAAAAAGTGTCCCTCGACGTACCGTACATACAGAGACTCGCTTCTTGCACGAACGAGAGGTAATACGTACCAGGCACTACTACTTACTTACTACTGCTGCCCGTATCGGTCCATGATTGCTTGACTCCTCTAGAACTTCCAATTCCATCCCATCCCACACCAGTTCCAATTACGAGTAGTTCGTCCCGAAAAACAGGATATTATTATGGAGAATCATACAGATCGAAAGTGGAAAAAAAAAGAAGGAAATCAACGATGTACGTAACGATGTGTATCGGCCTGTTGAGTTTTGTCGTGTATTTCGGAAACCCAAACTCGACGCCACACCTATCTGTCATAGAACACGCACCTGGTAGACATTATTATTATTATTATTATTATTATTATTATTATTATTATTATTATTATTATTATTATTATTATTATTATTATTATTATTATTATTATTATTATTATTATTATTATTATTATTATTATTATTATTATTATTATTATTATTATTATTATTATTATTATTATTATTATTATTATTATTATTATTATTATTATTATTATTATTATTATTATTATTATTATTATCATTATTATTATTATTATTATTATTATTATTTTTGCCCTCCGACAATATAGCGTAGATGCCTTTCCGATATAAATCGAATATCCTTCCTTAAAGCAGCAGTAGCACCTAATATGAAGTCGAATGATCGCACCATAATGCAGTGGTATCTTCCGCCAACCATTCGCCCATTTCCTTTCCCCACATCTTCTCCTTTTATCTGCTATTTCCTTTCCCTATATATATCTGGTATGTTATAGCTGAGAGTCTACCTTAATCCTCATCAACATTGCCACCCCAGGCCAGTGGCCTCAGTCCTCCCGATTCTTCCTCCCTTCCCCTCGCGGCCTGACGATCCCTCAGAGATAGTCTATCTATATCAATGAACTCTGCGCGAAATCGCGACCTGAGTGGTCACAGAGATGATTTGGAATAGTCGCTCCTTGCGCACGCCTTTCCGCGCTAGGGACGATGCGTCCGTCCCTCCAACGATGCTTGCCGCTACCTGATATATCAGGTCGCTGCCTTCTATACCGAGGCGCCCAAAGCTTTCCACCGCGAGGGTGGCGAGTTTGTAGCTGCGTTCGTCGAAAGACACCTGTCCCGGACGAGCGTAGTGGTTGCGCTTGCGCGCCTCGGAAGTGGGAGCCGCTGGTCCGTTTCGATCCGCGCTTCCTGCCCGCATGTGGACCCCTGCTTGTGGGTCCGCATACGTCACGTCGAGGAGTATCGACTTGTCGCGATACTCCGGTGCCGTAGCATCTCTTAGTCCACCTGCCTCAATCACGATGTCCATTCGCAAATCCCTGTCTGCGTGGAACGGGGCTCCGCTTTCCACCTGGTGCCGGACGGACATGCTCTTAAGGGTGCGGGAGAGCGCGTGCACGAGGGGTTGGTGCTGGTTCACTTGCGTGCCCGCTCGATGACACAATCGCGCATGCCGCGTATTAACCTCCGCTTCACCGCAGCATGGGCATCTCGCCGCGAGGAATTCTTCTATCCCCAGAAATCTCTTCCCCGCAGTCACGAACTCTGATGCAGGGATGGTTCTAGCTGAGTCTACAGGTCTCGCCCTTAGGAAGGTGGTAGCCCCTGATCCCGATTGACTCCGTTGCCGGGCCCAGGCCAAGTCTCGTGTCTCCTTCTCGCCTTGAGATTCGCTTGTGTCTCGCTGGGGCCTCGTCTCGGGGAGCTGGTCCAGCAAAGAGACGTACCTCTCATAACGTACTCGGTTTACCAATTTACCCAGTCTATGCTGCGCTTTGCTGGAGCTGATAGTTTCGGCGTCGTGTGCAGGCAACGCGTCTGCAATTGATTGCCCTGAGGCACCTTGTTCTCCTGCTCGGAATGCTCTGTCTCCCCAGCTTTCCGGCACGATGTTCGCCATGGCCTCCTCTGAAACCCCATGCACATCGCGCAGGTCCCTGATGCTGTTCCAGATGCGTCGCACGAGGTCAGAATCGGGCAGCTCCCTCCGGACTTTGTTCCCTATTGCGCCGGATAGATCAGCAAGCACCTCTGGCACCATCGCCACCAAGCTCCCAACGGATGCTGACATCCTCCGGGCTTCAGCCGACGACAGCCCAAACCCTCCGGCCCCCGTGGACAGGCTCGCATGCGCCTGTTGATGGGGTTGCAGGGTCAACATGTTTGTCGGGCACCCGTCCACGAAGAACGATGATTCTTCTGCTGCCCCCGGGAGATCGAGCAATTTCTCCAGCATCCACAAGGCGTTGCCATCTGCTTTTTTGCATGCAGCCAGCGATAGTTCTGGGTCCATCACGCGTTCAAGGTAGGAGGTCCGTTGAACCATGGAGCCGGTGGCAATCAGGTTGGCTGATTGCTTGTCCGGCATGCGCGACAACATCCGCGCAAGTTGCTCCGCTCCCCCGTTTCGGACTACAGTATCTCCATTGCGCTCTCCCTCACGTACTCATCTGTGCCCATGGGCACCCCCACCACCTTAACCCCACCACGTTCAGCGATGCTGACGCCAATGCCTTAAAGAAGGGCGATTTGTTCCGGCGTAGGTACGTGCCCCTTTGGAGGCAGGGCAACCGTTTTGCTCGGGTTGATCGCAATTCCGATGTTGGACAGCTCACGCTGGAGAAAGGGTACCATTTCCACAGTAGTATCGGGTGTGATTTCCACCATTCCGATGCTAATATCGTCTAGGTAGGCGAATGCCTCTACACCTCTTGGCTCGAACTCCTCCCGTGTCCGCTTCAGCACCGGCAGGAGCGGCATGCAGAACAACGCCGGCCCCATAGCATCACCTTGTTGTACCCCGCTGGAGCAGTCGATCTTCCGCCTTTCTCCCGATTCTATCTGAAAAAACACGGGCGCAGACATCTCGCCGTAACATTTTGCCACGAACGGTGTAAGCGCCGGTACGCAAGTGGCTGCCTCCGCTAGCATAGCAGTCCGCTTCACTGTGTTGAATGCGTTGGAGCAGTCGGTGAGGATCAGCCAGTTGTTTGCCTCGTGATGTATTCTTTCGCGTAGCGCTACCTGTTCCACCCCCCCTCGTACTCCGACTCCAAACTGTCTCGCTTCAGGGTTGGCCTCCTCCAGCCGTGGTCGCCACTGCCGCATGGTTCCGGCCGCAATAAGCCGCCTCCACGTCATCCCCACGCACACGGGGCGGCATTTTTCACCCAGGGCAGTGAGGTTGGATTGCAAGAAGAGCTGCCAGAATTCAGGCGGGAAGGCGTTTGGATCATCGATAATTCTTCTCCAGAAGGCCTCGATGCCAGCTCCGAATTTTTCGCGCCCAAAACCGGTCCTGATTATTGACTGTAAGTGCGAGAATCGCAGACCGTCGCTTCCCGCGCCTGATAAGGCGTTGCGAGAATTTATTACCTCGAGGGCCACCGGTGGGTCGAACTCTTCCTCCGGGCGCCAGTCGGGTACACTCCCTTCCTCCTGGTCGGTGGAACTTGTTGCCACCGCTGCTGCTGCAGCTTCGGAGACGCAGGCCTGGTCCTCCTCCGGGAACTTTGCTTTTACGCGCTCCCACGCTTCGTCGTTCCCCGGCGCGCGCGGTTCCGCGAGAAGGCTGCGTGCTGCCACAGTCACCCCCCCTCGATGGCGGCATGCTGATGATGCCCTCTTAAACATATCAGCGTCCGTCTCTTCTCGGGCTTGACCGATTTGCCTCGTAGATGTTCGACGGGTGTACTCCATTAACCACGGGAGCAAGAGGGTGAGGTCACCGCGTTCGGCAGACGCAAACCTCTCACGCCGTTTCATTCGGCCATCCTGCGAGTGTAGTAGAGGTGGGAGGATGTACCACAACTTGATTGACCTCAGCGCAGTGATTGCGGCGTCTCCGATTGTATTATTATTATTATTATTTATTATTATTATTATTATTATTATTATTATTATTATTATTATTATTATTATTATTATTATTATTATTATTATTATTATTATTATTATTATTATTATTATTATTATTATTATTATTATTATTATTATTATTATTATTATTATTATTATTATTATTATTATTATTATTATTATTATTATTATTATTATTATTATTATTATTATTATTATTATTATTATTATTATTATTATTATTATTATTATTATTTCATTTGCCATCTGACAATGTAGGTTGAGTGTCAAAAACCATAAACATGACGAAAGAACACATCCAGATGAAAGCGTAAAACGATGTTTTCAACAACCAAAAAACACGAATACTAGATTATTATTATTATTTCATTTGCCATCTGACAATGTTGCGTGAATGCCAAAACCAGAAACATGATGAAAGAACACAACATCCAGATGAAAGCGCGAAACGATGTTTCCAACAACAAAAAACTACGAAGAATACTAGATGTATGTACCTCCTGTTCTCCTGGTCCTGCCCCTTCCAGCCGCAAGGGCCAAGTCCCCCCCCCTATCCACTTCCGAAGAAGCATCGAACGACAACCCGCTGTCCACATAATAAATGGCTGATTTGTAACTACTGCTGCGCGTATGGTTCAACGCGCAGAAGGCTGTGCGGTGTTGCTGCCTAATGCTATAGTCTATCGGTCGTGGCCAGGAAAGAGTCCCCGCCGTCTCACTCTGTCTATGGCCCAGCCCTCTTCACCCCCTCCCCTAACACACTACCGCTCCCACCCTTAAGCGTGCTACTTCCAAATGCAAGGGCCAAGTCCTTCCCCCCCATACACTTCCGAAGAGGCATCGAACGACCACGCCCGCTATCCAAATAAATGGCTGGTTTGTAACTGCTGCGCGCATGTTTCAACGCGCAGGAGGCTGGGCGGTATTATTGCTGTTTAATACTGGTATCGTCTGGTCGGGGCAGGGCAAGAGTTCCGGCCGTCTTGCTCTCTCTGTGACCCTGCCCTCTTCACCCCCTCTCCAAAAACACTACCTACCTCTCTCACCTTTAAGCTTGCCACTTCCAACCGCAAGGGACAAGTCCTCCCACCCATACACTTGCAAAGAAGCACCGAACGACAATCCGTTATCCATATAAATGGCTGGTTTTGTAACTGCTGCGTGTATGTTTCAACGCGCAGAACGGCTGTCTGTGCGGTATTATTGCTGCTTAATGCTATCGGTCGTGGCAACGAAATAGTCCCCGCCGTCTTGCTCCCTCTGTGGTCCTGCCCTCTTAACCCCTCCCCCCAAAATGTTACTGAGCTCCCGCCCTTAACCTTGCCACTTCCAACCGCAAGGGCCAAGTCCTCTCCCTCATACACTTCCGAAGAGGCATCGAACGACAACCCGATATCCATGTAGTCTAAATGGCTGGTTTACAGGCATGCATGGCTGGTTTCTACACATGCATAGAAGAGAACAGACAGCTGCAGTCACAACTCTGAAGGGTTCGAACATCATGCTTTCGTTGTTGCGCTGACATGACGAAGTACTCTATACAATCCATCTTCTTGGTTGGGTCTTGAGCCCGCGGTTACAAGAGACAACTTAAAAAGTTACTATCGTCAAGGAAAATAGACAACAACACAAGAACAGAAAAGGGCGATCAGTGAAACCTCCCAATATTAAGTGAACGTACAATCTTTTATATGGTATATCACACGTTCCTTGGTACTCGACAAGTGTGAGGTGCGAGTACTAATACTACATACATATCATACCCCATTCAAAGAAAAACAGCATCATCGTCGGAAGCAAAAAACAAAACATTCTGCACGACGCCATGTCTTACAAAACGTTAAAAACGCGTCTGGCGCGGATCGGTCGCATATCATATAAATATGCAACATATGCAAATACGCAATATAGTAGGAGATCGGCGTGATTTGACCCCTTGACTGCCCCCCCCCCCCCTAATACGGCTACTCGCTATGCATGAAACGATTACACCCCCCCCCCTGTTGTTGCTTGTTGGATGTGTCTATTAAGAGTGGGAACGGTGCTTGCTCCGTCTCGAAACGGATGCATGCGTGGTGCATGACCAAATGACTACTATTAATACAAGTAAGACAAGCAACAAATGAGTAGCCCCCTTCGCCTCCTCTACACAGGAAAAAAACTTTGAACAGGTATCAATGGTGTACGAAGGCCAAAAGAGGCATTGACCCACTCCAAACGACCCGTTTCCTGTATCACATTTGGTACTAAACGGGCATAACGTAGCGTGTCCCACAGCTGGGCCTACAACAGTGCTGCGGTAGTCTACGTACGTCTCGTATTTATACTATGTATACATGTTGAAAAAAGAAGGCAAGAAAAAAGGAGGGGGGGTAATGCATGCATGGACATCCGTGGGCATGCCAAAAAACGGAGGCAAACCGACAGAAGGCATACGCAACAAATCAGCAAAACAAATCAACAAAGATGAAATAAACAAAAAAACAGACCATAGATTATTGCACGGAAAAAGGATCCTAAGCGTAAAGCAGAATAAGCACGGAATACGGGGAAGGCAAACCGGCAACGAAGTCCTACAATATGGCGCCCCTACATGTACGCCATTAACCGCGACATAAATGCACCCCGTTGATTCGGGGACAGACCACTCGGATATATGTTGTGTATGATACTATTAGGAACACCATGAATATTGATAATGGCTGACACATGCTACGGTACAGGCGCACTGGCTCTTTTTCGTCTTCTGAGGGTGGCGGCTTAACGCCTTCACTACACTGGAAACCCTTTTTTTGGCAAATTTACTTGAAGTTAGTATGGAGAGGGATTTTGGGGCTCTAAAGGGGGGTCATAAATTGACCTCTCTACCTCTCACCCACAGCATTGAAATTGATTGTTTTTTTTATAAAAAATAAAATAAGGTGCAGCCCGAAGAAGAGCAAACCCATGCATGGCCTAGGCATAGCAAACAAATAATATAAATTAAAAAAAAATAATGATGAAAAAAAAATCAAGAATGTGCGTTCTGTTCAAAGTAAATTTTCCCCCCCAAAACGGGTTTCCAGTTGCAGTTTTGCAGTTGCAGAGAGGGGTGAAGGCGCGCCTCGCAATCCAGAAAACTTTTTAGCCAAAAAGTGCTCTCTCTCTCTCTCTCTCTCTCTCTCTCTCTCTCTCTCTCTCTCTAATATCGCAGCACACGTCTGCTACGAATCGGAACCGGACTGATTCTACGATAGCCCCCCCCAAAAACCAGCGGTTTTCTTTTTAACGAGCGTTTCAGGGCTGCTCGACACAAGGAAGGATACTGTTAAAAGAAAAGTATCCTCATTTTTTCTAGTGTGCAAAGGTTTATCGATCGATGACGTCGGGGTGTCGAGGGACACCGTGTTGCAGGAGATAACGACCGGGAGCCGGTTTTGGAACCGCCGATTTCGTTGAAAGAAAAGTTGGGGGGGGGGGCTACCGTAGAACGACTCACCGACACCTGGTTCTTGCAACGCGACGCGTGACCGCGCCCCACCCACCACCTGCCAAGTGCCTACCGATAAAAAATTGCAGCAGTACCTTCGTGGTCCGGCATGTATGCGGTACCCAGTTTAGGGCGGCGAAGGTCTCTTGCCAACGACCTTATCCATCCTACAGGAAATCGCGCTATCTATCCCGAGACGACTCAGGATTACACCTTTATGACAGTGAGGGAATTGTCGTCTGGCAAAGCACTGCACAAACGGGGGGGCTATATTTCTGTACGGAAAAACTTTCCGTTAAGATCCGCTGCAAAACAAAAAAATGGTATCAGCTACGAGTCAATAAAATTGTTAATCGCCAGAAGTGTATCCTGAGCCGATGCGTGACCGCACCATGTCGGAAAGCTCGGTCAAATAGGCATCCGGGTGTCCAACCTGAGTACGGCAAAGGAATCACAGGCACGGAAGACACAGGCGCGGAGACGCACGCACATGTCGTTGAGTCGAATCAATCAGTTCACATGGGAGACAGTGACTTGGAACTGTGGCGCATTTTTTGGGGACATTCACTTTGAAAAGATGCACAACATATTTTGCTGTGGCATACAATATACATACGAACACCTGCTTACCTGGTATGTCACAAATCAATCACTCACTGTCATCATGCCTAAAAAGATAAGCGTGTTAACCCCGCCCCCCCCGCCCCCGCCATCCCCCCCATCCCCGCTCGCATCGCGGCCACCAGGCTACTTGGTCCTTTTTAAGTACTCGGCCAGATTAAAAGGTACGTCAAGTACTTGGCAAGACAAAATAAGGTACTCATCGTTGCCCACCCCCCCCCTCATCGCGGCCATCAGGCTGCCATACCTTTTCCAAAGCACTCGGCTCAATTTAAAAGGTACTCATGGTTACCCGCCCCCCCTCACCGCGATCATGAGGCCGCCTCGCATTTTTCAACCACTCGACCAGATCAAAAAAAGGTATTCCTGGTTAGGTACCCGAGTGTCCAACAGGCGAAGTTATCGTGTCCACCTCCTCCTTCACGGCAGTAGACAGTTAAAAAGAGAGTACTTCAAGCGCGTGGCTAGACGAAAAAAAGATACTCTCGTCTCGTCCCCCTCCCGCCACCAGTCGCGGCCTCCACGCTGCATCACCTTACTCAAATATTCGGCCGGATAAAAAGAAGGTACTCGAGGGTGCGACCCGAGGGCCCAACCATCGAGGCTATCGTGTCGGTGTGAGAAGTTATGATATCATGGTTCGATTTGTGGAACCGCATTGCTCCAAGGAATAGTGGGGTAGTTGGGGAGATACGCCGTCAAAGGTATTGTGAGAATCATGCGAGGAATATTTTATAACTGTATTGCAGTTTGTGGCATGTTATGTTATAAAGGCATGGAAATTTCATCAGGCGGACTATCCATGGGGAAACGTTCCTATATATAGTTGTATGGTACATTAAGAAACGGAATATGCACATTTGCATATATGCTCTCATACGCACGCATTGGGAGACTGAAGTATGGGTAGTCTATATAAGATTGAGTCAGTATGTAGTCTACGGCTTAGCCGCATGAGTGTATTGTGTGGTACGATAGGATTATCCCAGTATAGGACGAGAGCGCTTGTCGCTATTGATGGCTCGGGGACGAGGCGGGCTTGGGGGAGTTAGGGCCTCTCTTGATCACTTCCTTCCTTCCAACTTCCCACTTCCAATTTCCCCCTCTTCCTCCCATCATCCTCTCCGGAGGTGGCAATAATAATATATATTTTCAACGTCTTCTGCACGCCCCGATGGCGGCATCGAGGATCATCTTCCTACGTATCTAACCCATGCACCGGTTTTCCGATCAGTCGGCCACCTTCTTCACTGTACGAGACAGGAAAAAAGAGGTACTTCAAGTCCTTAGCTACATAAAAAAGGTACTTCCTCTCCATCCTCGCTCATCGCGGTCACCAGGCTGCTTCACCGTTTTCAAGTACCCAGCTACAACAACAAACAAAAAGTCGAGGTACTCGTGGCTGCCCCCCCGCCGCTCCGCTCATCGCGTTCACCTCACCTTTTCCAAATACTCCGCTACGTATGATGTAAAAAAGTTACCCGATGGGTCCCCCCCCCTCCCCCCGGCCAATTGGTCAATGGTCAAACTACGAAGGCAAGCAACACACGACTACCCCCCCCCCCCCCCCCCCCGCGCCCAATTGATCAACGGTCTAACGAATAAGGCAAAACAACAAATGAGCACCCCCCCGCCCCAGCTACGGGAATCCGGCTGCCTCACCTTCTTGAAGTACTCGGCTAGATTAAAAAGGTAATCGCGGTTGGGTCCTGAGGGGCCAACCGCAGACGCTATAGTGTCCGCCGCCTCCTTCAAGGAAGGGGACAGGGAAAAGTTCGGATTGCTCGTCGTCGCCGTGTACAGCACAGCCCGCTTCGGTGCCACCTCCGGGGACCCGCTGCCCCCGTTCAACCCTTTTGGAAACACCGGTGGGAAAAACGCCGGAAACTCGTCACTGCATCGGCGAAAACATTCGGAGGCTTGGGAGGCCAAAACAGCACGCGCGATCGCGGTATCACAAGCACTTTGAAAAATATCAAGATTTTGAAGGAATCCCCGACCTCACAGCTGCGGTGTCTTTTCTTTTCTTTTTTCACACTGACGGGTTCACGTTAAAATCCCCGAAACTCTCTCCCCCACGAATGTCGCTAGAAGTATCTAATCAAAGAGTGAATATTTGGTACCGTACCGATCCCCTTGACCAGTGGAAGAGGGTGACATGGCTGCAGTTTTTATTTAACGGCCTCGGGCTGCCTCTAGGAGCGAAACTCGTATCGACGATAATGACACGCCTTCAACTTTTTCATTAACATTCAGGCTTTTTTCCAAGCGGGGACGAAAAACAATCGCGCCGCATTTTGCACGAACCGGTTAGAGCTACTCCAAGGCATGTCTGCAAAAAAATTCGCGCAAAAAATCGAACATCCAACCTGCTTATGTTCAACATTATTGAGCAGAATCTAGCAAAAAAACCGGGTCCGACATTAAAATCAAGCCATTTAAAGGAAAAGGCGTATCTTACTCTTTCTTTCGCACAAAACTCCAAATGTCCACGCCGTTCTCGAGGGATAGATCCTGAAACTGTGCAAACGTGTTCTACATGCCCATCCCGAGGCCTGACCTCCGGAGAGTTTCTTCTTCTTTTTTTTGCCGAAAAGTTTAGGTCTATAAGGTGGTCCACATTTTTTTTTCCAAAAAATCGTCACTGACGAAAAATCAGGCAAAATAAAACACACACCGGTGAGGTAGGTCTTCGCAACTGCACAGAGAAGGCGTGTGCAAAAAATTCACGGTCTGAATCGAAAAAACAGCGTGGGCATTTGCCGGGAAATGAAATTCGGGCTTTTAACTTGAACCAGCCGGTACACGACAAACGCCTTGTGGGGGGGCAAGGGGGGGGGGGGGGTTACAGTATCGGCCACATGAGGCAAAAAGCAAAAAAAAAAAAAAGCACGAAGCAATGCAGGCCGCATGCATACACAGGCTATTAAACAGGGGGGATGCTGTTTGAAAGTTCAGGCTACAGCAGTGCAAAGGGTGATTGGTAGATACGAAACGCGCGTAGATCATGTCAGGATGACCTGTCGCACAGCTGCACGGTCACGCAATTCAAACGCGGATGAAAGATCGCACCGTTCTCAGAACCGGTGCCTGGTACAGCAGAAGGCGCCCGCCGGCAATAGTCGTCAATTAAACTTGGCGTCGTGGATCAATCTATTATTTTGCCGCCACCATTGAGAACAAGGTGCCATGGCTACTACGAGGGGATTGGGCGCGGCACCCGACCTTGAGCACCGGCTACCGGGCCTAACGTCTTGCTTTTCATGAGAAAGCGAGCCGTAGTGCGGAATAATGTTTGCAGCTTTACACCGGTTCTAACGGTAAGAAAAAAAGATCGACCCACCGTCGGCCCGGAAGATATCAACGACAGCCCTGGTGTAGCCACCCTTCTCCCGAAAGTCCAGGTCGGCAAGAACAGCCTCCGCTTCTTCGTCGGGCACGCGATACGCCACACCGCGAGTCCTGGAGGGGGAGTCCTCGGCAGAGCGCTCTCCGAGGGCCTGCGCGGCGAGCGACATGCAGTTGTAGCGTTTTCAGAATCTCACACAGTAGCAGTGGCGGCTACCGTGTAAGAGAGGGGTGTGCCAGGCGAGGCAAACCCCGAATCCCTTTTATTCCGGTGAGGCAAGCAAGACAGGTGTGACAAGCGATGTTGACCTGGTACATGCCTGGTACAAGCTACTCGTACAGTAGAGGAGTCCCTGGCATGGAGAGCTCCATGATAATCCTACTCAAAAACTGATTCAATTAAAAAAATGAAAAATGTCAGCTGTAAGGCCATTTCTTATACAGTCGGATTTGTCAGTCGAAAATTGTTCGACTGAAGCCCAAGTCGGGCTTCCTTACACAGTCGAAGAAGGAAATTTTTCGACTCAACTTTTTTCGACTGAGTTTTCCGACTGGGGGATCCAGTCGAAAAACTCAGTCGAAAAAAATTACACCTGATTTTTGAACCCATCGCATCGCTCATCCCACCACAAAACACACACACCCGTACGCCCACACACACCCATACGCCCACACACCCACACGCCCACACACCCACACCAGGTACCACACAGCAATATCGTACAACAGCGCCAAAGCTGCCTTGGCTATCATTGCTGTTGCTCCTCGCCGCAAGTCAGCGTGGCGCACTCCTAGCTCCGTTCGCCAGCAACGTGTATCACACGACAGCAGTAGCGCGTTATCGATGCCAATATGCCAACAACGGCTACGCCTGCTGTAGCTTTGGCAGCTCTCGGCTGAGTGCAACGCCACGAACGTAGCTTTGGCGGCTTTCGGCCAAGACCAACGCCACCAACCCGCTTGGGCGAAGATTCGCGCGCAAAGCACGCGTTCCTCGCCAAGAACTCGCGAAGCACAGCTGACGAAGCTGCCAACTGACTTTCGACTGCCGCACAGCCGTTCTACCTCACACCAACCGCCTCTAGGAAGAGCACAAAAACTATACAATCGACTCGACTGACGATAAGAAGGAGGACCAGGAGAATCCAGTCGAAAAAAAAGTCCCGTCGAAAAGGGCGTTTTCGACTGGCGGAATCCGACTGGGTATGAAATGGCCTCGTAAGTACGACCGATTGAATGGTTAAAAACTCAACTTTGCAAGCTGTCTGTGTGGTACATGTATATCTCATTAATGATAAACTGATCTGATTTGGAGAATGTCAAGAAATAGGCAACAGCAGGCTATTCTCGCGATGAAACGTTCAGTAGCGACTACAGCAGTACAGCAGCAGTGCCTAGTCAATGCTCAGCAGCATAGAGCATTGCTAAACAAGCAGAAGCATCGTGCTGCTGTAGTCAGCGCTATGCGATCTGTCTACCTAAGCAGCAGTACGTACGAGCAATGCGGCGTAACACCGTAGATACGATAAATAATGCGGCGCAAATAACGTACGTTTAGCAACGTTCAGGGAACAGGATTTTAGGGTTGACCGTCGCGACGTTGACGTAGCTAAAGCTCCCAAGAGCAAACCTCAGGGAACGTTGCCGCAGGTGCAGTAGACCACTAGCAAGCCTCAGGGAACGTTGTGTAGGTAGATCAGGCAACCACGCGTCGAGTATATCTGCCCGTGGCATGGGCATTGTGCCGTATCGATTAGGTCATGGTCAGCCCTATCTCGGCGACTCCCTTTTTAGCCTACTTGTTTCTACAGTACAGCTTACCTTGCCTTTCTTGCCCAGAAGCGGGCCATTTTCAACATCTTCAATGACCTTTGAGTATCAAGCGCCAGCAAGGTAGGTTGACCACTACCAGCGCAGCAAGCCTGTGCTACCATTTGCCAGCGGTAGTCTAACCGAATATCGAACAGAGAAAAAAGAACACATAAGGTGCAACCCGATGGACCATCCCACGCCCTAGGTATACCAAAATTCATATTGGAAAACTAGAATGGCATATTCCGACGACTTCGGGTTAAGGAGCCCCATCATTCAGAAATTAATTCTAGCCAAAAAGGGCTACCGCTTATCGTATCCCGCGTCACCTCTCTAGCAAAACCCGCACCAGCACCTGTCTTAAATCGGCCTCTCTCAAAGCGCAGCCTCACTAATGCAGTAACTCCCGATTATAAAAGTCCATACGCGTGAGCAAGCAAGCGCCGCAAACTACAGTAGTACGAAAGAAGAAAAAAAACGACGGAAACTCGATGCGTTCAACGCGTTGTTCAACAACAACGCCCCTGCAGAGCAGATACTTGACCCGCTCTTACGACAAAGGGGCAGGTAGCACGTTGCACTGGGCGACGTGTGCTACGATAGAGGTATAACTTTTTTTGGCGAAAAAGGTTTTCTGAATGATCGGGCTCCTTGACCCAAAATCGTCGGAAAAAAAATAAATAATAGGCCACTTTTTGTTAGCATGATTCTCCTTGGGTACCTAGGCCATGGGATTTTTCGTCCGGTAGCGGTTTCATTTTTCCCCAAATCAGTTTTTGGGAGAGTTCTTAAGCTCCGAAATTGAGGGGTAGTATTGACGAAAAAAAGTGGTGCACCTCTATCGTAACACGCGCCCTATACTAATTACAAGTAAAATGATTTGGAGAAAAGTAAACGTAGTATCATTCTGAATGACTGGGCTCCTCAAACAACGACTAGACCACCCAGGGTCGCTTGAATACCACTCGTGTTTAGCAGTATTTTGTACCAACGCCGATCGATGCCGACGGCGCGCTCGTACTGTCAGGATATTAGTAGTGCAAGAACGACTCACTGCGACTCAATAGGATACTTAGTTTTTGTACTATATGGAAAGGCGGTTTACGAGGATACGGAACCGTCAGTACAGGCAGCTTTGTCGCCTGTAGCTTCGTCGCCTGTGCTGTGAGACCTTAATTCACGCTGTTTTTGCTCTACCCCAACCTCTGCTCAGCGCTAGCTACTGCATGATCTATTGCTGCAGCGCTGCCAAGTTTCCCGACACGCACCATGCCTTTTACACGGGAAGTGTCTCCTCTGCTGAAAAATCCCCGCGCCGTTCGCATCCCATACTCGCAGCCTTGACGATTTTGATGCAAATAATTTACTCGGTACCATGTGTTATTAAAATAGATACCGGGTACCTGTCTTGAAGTCCCAAGAAGGCGACAGCCTCGTGCACTGCGATGTGTGTCTCTGCCTCGTAATTCGTGGTGACAGAGGACGTATCCCTCTTCTGATAAGACGAAGAATCGGCGCGGACACTGAATGTTCTGGATGCCAATGAGGATTAATACGAATAAAACACACACAATTGTCGCCGTCGCACAACAGCGGTAATGGGAAGCGCTTACCTCTAAATCAGCGTCGGAGATGAGCGTTACCACCAAACCCGGGCGCTCAGGGGTGCCTCTGTGGTCCATGCTCTGCGAGAGCAGGAGCAGGATCAAGATCGGGATTGGGATCGGGATGGGAATTGGGGTTGGGATTGGGATCGGGATTGGGTCCAGGATCAGGATCGGGCTCGGGCTCGGAATCAGAATCGGGAGCAGGATGGGGATCGAACCGGAAGCAGAGAAAAACAAGAGTCAAGCAGGCAACAGGCAGGCAACATGCATGGGCGAAGCAAAGGAAGGGGAGGTATCGTAACCCTCTCACGATTAATATCCGGATCAGGATCAGGGTCAGGGTCAGGATCGGGATCGGGATCAGAATCGGGATCGGGATCAGAATCGGGATCGCGATCAGAATCGGGATCGGGATCGGGATCAGAATTGGGATCTGGATCGGGACAGGGATAGGGATCGAGGTTGAAGAAGAAACGAACAGGAAGGAGAATCAAGCAGGCGACGGCTTTGGGAGAAGCAAAATAAAAAGGAAAGAAAAATAATGACACGGCGGGGCGAACCCACCTTTTGTGCGAACAGTCTCTTCCACCCGATGATCTCCCCATCAAACCTCTCGAATTTTGCGAAGGAGTCCTCCGGTCGCCAGCAGAGACTGCCGTACCTGTTCGACACCAAAACGAAAACCACGGGCGGCGTTCGGCATTTTTAGCCGGCGGGGACGTGAAAACCACACACAGAAGAAGGTGTTCGTTTTTTTTTTTTTTTTCTCTACGGGGCGTGAGAAAATATGTTCATGAGTCGCCAACACATTTGAATTCGGATTCCATAAAAGAAACGGACGTAAAAGTTACAAATCTAAGCAATGACGTTTCCTGTTTTGTACATTTCTTTTGCATTTTTTGGGCGGTCGGCAGTTACAGTGTGGGGTACGTGAAAGCCACAGACGTGTTTTTCGTAGTTATTAAAATCGGCGGGGCGTGAAAACCACCAGGAGGCGTTTGGCAGTTATGGTAGGCGAGACGTGACAGGTGCTACGTGTTATAGAGTGTCAGTATAGCTGGCAATAGATTCGGTAGGATAGTCCGCAGAGTTATAGTCTATTGGCCACAAGAAGGTTCTCTTAAACGGAATATTCTGAGTGAAGCGGATAACCCGTAGAATATAGCTAGTTTGTACCACAAGAGCGTTCTCGGAAATGGAACGCTCCTCCTCTGGACAAGATAGATAGAAGTAAGCGCGTTAAGCGCTTATGGGAACATAGGACATCCAGGAGAACGTTCCTTGTACATTCCATAGGTAAAGGTCCGGAAGAGAGCACAGCAGCAAAGCTGGGGTGAAGCGAACTCTGTGAGCTTCATCCCACCCCCGTGCTCTCACTCCTCCTCCTCCTTCTCCTCCTTCTCCTCCTCCTCCTCCTTCTCCTCCTTCTCCTCCTCTTCCTCTTCCTGTCTCCTCGAGCTTGTCATAGCTCAACGCCAATAATGAGAAATCTATAAAGAAGAACCGGTGCTGTCTCCAAGCGAAGCTGATACCCCTGCGTCCCTTCCCTCCCACCTTCCGGTACCACGACATCTTCACATACGTGCAATATATTATAAAAAATGAAAATACACTCCAGCTGTGAGATCGAAGATTTCGTCGAAACTCATCTTTGCAAGCTGTGTGTGATACTCCGATCGCGCGCATTACGAGTTATGTGTTCTCATTAAGGATACAGGTCGGCGACTCCCCTTACAACTACAGTGTAGCTATCAGGGTCAACAGGATGATTTTAGTCAGTCTGTGCGCGGAAACTATAAAACCCGTTTCTGAGGGGGACAAAATCTGACAGCTGTGAAGGGAAATGTATCCATTTATATAGTGAATCTTGTAAGTCGAATAACCGGTGAGGGGAGTGGGGCGGAGTTTTGAAGGACGTGGGGGCCTGGTTTTGATCGAAAGCGAGCGGGTTTGGAGGGGGGGGGGGGGGGGGGGGAAGGGGGCAATTTGTGCATGTAAGCTATAAATCCTTTCGAGGGGATAAATCTGAAGGTTTTGGCACCAGTATATTATTGGGGGCAGGGGGGGGGGAGGGGGGGGGGGGGGGGCAGCTCAATATGTGCCTGGATATGTATACGTGGGTAGTTTTTTTTTTTTTTTTTTTTCATCCTCCGGAAAAATGGGGAAAAATAAAGCTTTAGCTCACCACACTTCCACGTATTTTCATACGCGTCGTGTGTCGATTTAACTCAGTTGCTTTCGCAGCCCAACGCTAGCTGGCGCAGTCTTTCCTGGGCGGCAAGCGGTATAATAGTCGGTTTTTCCAGGCGCAAGTAGAGACGTATGCACGAGTATGGACCTGGCACACCGTAGGCTGACTCCCGATTTCACTTTTATATGTCTCTGGTGGAGGCATGAATTGCGTCAGCTGTGATATATGGGCGTACCGCCTTTGGTTTGTGTTTTTTCCCTGGGGTATTCCTCAGCTCCAGAGTGACTGGAGCCTGTCCTGTGACCACTACTTGTCATGCGAGTTAATGCGAAAACAACAACTACCCAGCATGTAGTGCTGTAGTAGTACGTGGACCGTTGAACGAAGCGCATCAAATGTGCTGAGCACAACAATCAGTTTGCAAGTTGCACCCGAATGCTTATACGCCGGGTAAATGAAAGTCGCAGCTACTACTTTTTTTTTGTTTTTTTAATCCTCCGGCGGACGGGGAAAAATAAAGCTTTAGCTCACCACACTTCCACGTACTTTCATACGCGTCGTGTGTCGATTTAACTCAGTTTCTTTCACTTCATACCTAGACTATATCAGTAGGTTCGGAAAACTTGCACTTATTATATGCCCATCAGAACATCACTGCCATGTGGCTCCAGGTGGGTCTCTCCCAGGCACGAACAACAAGTAAACCGCATCTTTCCTCCAATAAAAATCACAAAATATCGCGAAGGTGGGAATTCCCATCTACCCGATATTTTGGTGACCACGTATGACGGAAATATCGCTATGGCCCGGGGTCGTCTAAAACTCCTGGCACATCGTAGACTGACTCCCGATTCCACTTTTATATGTTTCTGGTGGAGGCATGAATTGCGTCAGCTGTGATATATGCGTGTACCACCTTGGGTTGTGTGTGTTTTTCCATGGGGTATTCCTCAGCTCCAGAGTGACTGGAGCCTGTCCTGTGACCACGGACTTAATCATATGCGAGTTAATGTGAGAACAACAACAACAACAACAACAACAACAAAACTCTAGACGCACATAATTTGGCTATAAACGACCAATATCGCGATATTTCCGAGTTTTAGATATCTCTAGGAGTACTGCACCAGATACCTGGTAGGCTACAACACAGAACAGCATCATCACCATATAATTAATGAGGACACACAGCTCGTGATGCGCGCGATCGGAGTATCACACAGCTTGCAAAGATGAGTTTCGACGAAATCTTCGATCTCACAGCTGGAGTGTATTTTCATTTTTACAATCATCTATCTGGGACGAGCAGTAGTACCTTCATTTCCTATACACACGGATCAATTACCTTGCAGTATAGCTGCATGCTCTACCGCGGTCGAATGCACGGGGGTGCAAAATGCAAAATGATCAGCCTCTTGCGTCACCCTTCCTCCGAAGGGCAACCTTGTACGCGTGTACCACTTTTGGTTTGCTTGTGTTGTTTCCCTGGGGTATCCCTCCACTCCAGAGTGACTGGAGCCTGTCCTGTGACCACGGACTTGATTATGCGAGACCAACGTTGGAACAACAAACAACAACGTACATACGTGGCGCCTTGGTATAAATATTCATAGCAGCTCGACCCAATTTTTAATGCTAGTGACACAAGTACTGGTACAAAAACTTCAGTACGAGCTACGCACTGCTGCATCTGTAGCCGATCGCCGCCGTCGTCAACAAACTCACCCGAAGATCCACAGCGGCGAAGGTAGGTCCCCTTCGTGACCGGCCGCTTTATCTCCTACCCACACCCCAGCCGCTGGGTCCCACACAGCAGCAGGTGTGTCTGCTGCTGTGGATGCAGACGAACTCATTCTTGCCCGAGAATAGAGTTTGCCGCTGAAGCACCTGCTGCCGTTGTTGTTGCTGCGGATTGCAACCGCGGTTTGCCGTCCTCGACTAGAAAAAAGGCTTGGTGGTGGTGAGCGGGTGCTATAGAAACGTGTTCTTCCGATCGAGATGAGAGAAGCTGCCCTCAGGCGTGCGACAGCCGATCCTAAAGCTGCGTAGACGATGCGTCGAACTAACATAAACAAGCTCTGCGGGTCACCTGCTGTGTGGGAAATGATAACAAATGAGGTACAACAGCAGTACCTCGTACCTGTTACAAGTTGTCTAAAGATTAGATACATTTGATGCACTCTGGTTTTAAATTAAAAAAATTTACTATACTAAAAATAATATACTCGTATCTCCATTTTATAAAAATTGAAAAACAGCTGTGAGTACAACCGATTGACTGGTTGAAACTCAACTTTGGAAGCTAAAAGACAAAACCTGCAACAAGGTCGTTTTCCAATCGGCGGGCTATTGGCCGCGACTGTTCTCTCAACCATTTTGTCTTATGAACTCCGATTTCCTGCCTATATAAAACCTACTATCTTAGCGAATATTTTCATCGATTATTTCTCTCTTAAACCGGGATCTCCGACGCCAAAAATAAAACCTTCCTCTATTCGACCAGAAATCATCGTTATTATCTGGGTTCATCATCAGAAATAATCGAGGCCAGATATCAGCGGATCTGGTGATTTCTGATCAGAAGCCCAGAAATATCGGCTCTTCCAACCTCTCAGAACTAGGATTATTTGACTTTTGGATACTACCTCAGTCTGTCCGAAAATATAGCTGGGATTAGAGGTTCAGGCGGCATAACTCGTGCTGGTTCACGTTTTTTTTCAATCGTTTTTTTTTTCCAGAACCCGTATGATATACCTGATACCCGAACGCGCCAAAACCGCACTCTTTGCGGAGGGCACCCATAAGCACCGACTACAGCAGCAGCGCGAAGTAGCAGCACTCAGAGCTGAAATAAAGAATCTCCTGTATCGTGCTCCTCAAGCCACCCTCGTGACGATGTAAGCGTCTGGTAATGTCGGCGGGACTGTGAAAAGAAAGAATCTCACAAGTTCTGAGAAACGGGCCGCGATTGCCGCGCTGCTACTGAATGAAGGGCAGCAAGAACGGGAAGCTGTGCAGAGGTGACCTCAAGAGGGTTGGAGCACAGTTCGAGCAACATCCGGAGGCTATCAGCCGCCTCTGGAAGAACTACAGCATGCAGAAAGAAGGTGGCGCGGTGGATCCCAACCTGGATAACAGGCGCAAGGTGAACTCTGGTCGTAAAGGTATCGATCTGACTGCTGTTCGCGCTGCCCTGAAAGAGATCCCGATCAAGAGCCGCACCACGATTCGAGGAGTGGCGGCTGCGCTCGGGCTCCCGAAGATGACTCTGTTTGACAACCTCAAGAAGCTGGGATTGCGTGCCGCATCGAGGTTTCTCAAGCCGCTGTTGACTGACGATAATAAAAGAGCGAGGCTGCAGTGGGCGTTGCGATGGGTCTCCACCTGCACCGGAGGTGTGCTTAAGCTCCACCACTTCGAAGACTTTGTTCACATCGACGAGAAATGGTTTTACATCTGCCAAAACGGGCAGAGGTACTACCTCTACACGGACGAGGAGTTGCCGACGCGTAATGTCCAACACAAATCGCACATCACGAAGGTGATGTTCCTCGCACCCATATGGGCTAGTGTCCGGCGTGCAAGCGTCGTCGATACCCTGTGCCAGGATAAGTCAAAACTGGGTAAAATGTGCTTTTTTTCCTGAGATTTTTGTGAAAACCGGGGATGGCAACGAAACGTCCCCGCCTGACCCGGGGAAAATCTGGCCCCCCCTTCGATAAGTGAAATGATGCTCGTATTGAAACCATGTAGGGACCCCAGAAAACAGCCTGTAGGGCCACGAACAGCTGTTTCGTACATATCCCACCTATATTCCCGTCATTTCAAATCCCGGCTATATTTCCGGACAGACCCTGGATACCAAGTATCACACGTCATCACTGCTTATATAGTAGCCGGTCGCCCCGGTGGCGTATCAGGTTATCCTCGAGCCTGGTATAGGTCAGTTTCGTGAGTTCGAGCCCCGCCGAGTGCATACTCGTATAATTTCGTTGGGACTTTTTCTTGTGCACAAATTGACTTGCGGAAAGCGCGAGAGCGTGAGTTAGCAACACTCGATGAAAAATCGACGAGCAGTGGGATTGCTGAACCCTATGCGCGATAAAAATTGTAGGCAAGAACCGGGGAGGAGAAGGGATGACACCTGTGACCACGGCTTGTCCAGAAGCTGGAAAGTAAAAGTGTGCAAAAAAAAAAAAAAGAAGAAAAAAAAAAAAATACTGTACCTGGTACGATACTTGTCTGCTGTACACGTCACGCATCACCCACAACAAAGAATCACAAACACACCTACGACAGCATACTGCGCTTGTTGTGTGCGAGACAGAGCTTCATCCTCACACAAACGCGACAGCAGCGCAACCACCACCATCGAAACCACCACAGGCACACCACACCAGCACCACAGCAGCAGCGCAGCAGAAGAGACCGCAGCAGAGGCGGTGGTGACCTAACGTCGCCGGCGACAGTGTACGTGCCAGATTTCGAAAATAAAGGCAAACGGCAAAACAAGACCTACCAATTCAAAATAAAACCACTTTCCAAAAATCAGAAGCCATAATGGACGCCCCTTATTTCTGATGCAGTTATTTCTGGGGCCTCAAAACTACAAAAATAATCGCCAGAACTAATCGCTAAAAAATTTTCCATGATAGTAGGTCTAAAAGTATTTTTTGCAGATTGTCACTTCAGATCGAGATACTTGTCGCCCCCCCGCACGCGCAAGAGGGCGCGATGCGGGCCGGCAACGCATCGCCAGCGTGTACAGTGCTCCCCCCAAGCTGCTAGCGAAAAAACGGGCTCAATCGGTGGCCGCCTGCCCAGTAACGAGGCTGTTGAAATCTCCATACATTTTCGGGAGCCGTACAAACAGCAGTGCTTCTGTTGTCATGCCTCTGTTAACAAGTAAATGCCGTATAAATTCTGAATTACCGGACAAACCGCTAGTTGCAGATTGTCAGTCCAGAGCGAAATACTTGCCACCCGCGAGCGCGCGCTAGAGGGCGCGCAGCGGGCCGGCAACGCATCGCCAGCGTGTACAGTGCTCCCCCCAAGCTGCTAGCGAAAAAACGGGCTCAATCGGTGGCCGCCTTCCCGAATACGAGCGTGTTAGAGAACTGTAGACATTTACGGAGTCGCTCACACGAGTGTTTGTCTCCTGGGGCCTCTAATTATGTGGGATGAATTCCGAATTCCACGGACAAACCGCTAGTTGCAGATTGTCAGTCCAGAGCGAAATGCTTGCCACCCGCGAGCGCGCGCTAGAGGGCGCGATACGGGCCGGAAACGCATCGCCAGCGTGCACAGTGCTCCCCCCAAGCTGCTAGCGAAAAAACGGGCTCAATCGGTGGCCGCCTGCCCAGTAACGAGGCTGTTGAATCTCCATACCTTTTCGCGAGCCGTACAAACAGCAGTGCTTCTGTTGTCATGCCTCTATTAACAAGTAAATGCCGTATAAATTCTGAATTACGCGGACAAACCGTTTGTTGTAAAATACCACTCGAGTTCGAAACACTTGCCAGCCCCCCGCGATGGCGAGAGAGAGCGCCGCGGGCGGCCACCGCCCCACCGGGGTGGGCTTTGCCCGCCACACGCTGCTAGCGAAAAATGGACTGAATTCGGTGGCTGTCCGCCCAGTAACGACTCGAGTCATTTTCGGGAGCCGTACAAACAGCAATAGTAGTGCTTTTGTTGTCGTGCCTCTATTAACAAGTACACCGAGTATATATGTGCGATGAATTTCGGATTCCTCCGTACAAACCGCTCGTTGCCGATTATCACTCCAGATCGAAACACTGCACACTCCCCCGTGATCGCGAGAGAGCGCGCCGCGGGCGGGCTTCGCACCACCAGCGTGGGCTGTGCCCACCCCACGCTGCTAGCGAAAAAATGGGCTGCATCGGTGGCTGCATGCCGGAATACGAGTGTTTTAAAGAACTCTGGACATGTACAGAGTCGTAAAAAACGAGTGTTTGTCTCCTGGGGGCTCTAATTATGTGGAATGAATGCCGAATTCCGCGGACAAACCGTTTGTTGTAAAATACAACTCGAGTTCGAAACGCTTGCCACCCCCCCCGCGACCGCGAGAGAGCGCGCCGCGGGTGGGCCCCCCACCAACACGGTGAGCTTTGCCCATCCCACGCTGCTAGCGAAAAAACGGGCTCAATCGGCGGCTGCCTGCCGGGACACGAGTCTGTTAAAGAACTCTAGGCATTTCGCAGAGTCGTAAAAACGAGTGTATTTCTCGTGGGGCCTCTAGTTATTACCAGGTATGCGGGATGAATCCCGGATTTCGCGGACAAACCGTTTGTTGTATAAAACACTCCAGATCAAAACACTATACATTCTCCTGTGATCGAGAGAGCGCGCCGCGGGTGTCGGCGCCGCACCACCAGCGTGGGCTGGGCCTACCCCACACTGCTAGCAAGAAAATGGGCTGAACCGGTGGTTGCCTGCCGGAATACGAGTCTGTCAAAATAAGTCTCGTATTAATAGACATTTTGCAGAGTCGTAAAATGGAGGGTTTTGTAGTCGGGATTCTGACAGGAAATGAGTAATCCACCGCCGTGAGAATAGTTTGTCTATGGACACACGGGAGTAAAATTGGCGAGGCCGCCTCGAAGCGAACGCTACAAGAGGCGGAGTGGTCACTGTGTTTTTGTTCGCGGGCTACTCAGGGTTGACACTCGGCCCCCTCCCATACATACATCCCGTCCGCAGGCGCCTTCCGGCTGTTCGTTTATTCGAGGTGAGATTTTTTGTTCCACCGTCTGGAATGCAATTCGAATTCTGCTGTACCAGGTATACCATTAACAGGCCGTTATGATATCATGCAGCACTATCATCACACGATACGTGCCACTAGTTGTGCGATTCCAACGACGACGACGATGCATCGCCAACAAGCCAGGGTGAGAGACCGCGCGCCGGGCCTAGAACAGGCACCGCCTTTTTACCTGCTCCCTACCTACCCAACGTCCGGTCGAGAAGACCCAGGCCTCGGCAGCAGCGCTTGGCACGTCAAGCAACACTCTCCGGCCATCTGCCTCGCATTGTTCGCGGTCGTACGTACATGCAATTCTCACGTATTATTTTTGTATTATTTCTTATTTCTCTGCTGATGCTGCAATGCTGTTCCGGCTTTACATACGAGTACTATATTATAAATACACACGCGCTCCATACGTACGTTCGGATGAACTTCCTTTTTTTTTTTTTTTTTTTGATCCTCCGGCGGATGGGGAAAAATAAAGCTTTAGCTCACCACACTTCCACGTATTTTCATACGCGTCGTGTGTCGATTTAACTCAGTTGCTTTCGCAGCCCAACACTAGCTGGCGCACCCTTCGGGTCCCATTGTAGGTATAGCGTAAGCTGTCCCTATCAGTGGTCTTCGTTACAACCCCGGCAGCGCAAGCTTCCATTTTTTTTTCTGGCTTGGAACCAAGATAATACGAGACCAAAGCGGGGACTATCGTAACGCCCGGGCCGCACGTCCATTAACCACCACACCATCGTAGCAAGGGTATCGGCTAGGTCAGTGGCGCTCAACCCTGCACGACGCCGTCAACGTTGTGGGTTCCATTCTTTTTGGCTGCTGCGTCGCAAAGGCGAGATGACACTCGGGACGTTACAGGTATTATAGTCTACATTCACACGAAAATCTAGTCGGGGTGTTGACAAAATGCACCTGAACAATAACTGATGTGCTCTGTGTCCTAATATAGGCACCTATTAATAGTGAGGGTGTAGATGAGATGCGAGTCGGGGTCCGTCTCGGAGCAAACACCACCAGAGGATGGCAGCGCACGGCTTACACGTCTGCTAGAAGCGGTGTAGGGGATGGGCTCCATAACGCACTCCATACCTCCCTCTAAACGAGGACGGGGCGCGGTGGCGGACCGCCGAAGAAAACACATTATGACACGGCATGCTACGTATCGTCGACCTGGTAGTCTATCATCAGATCAAGTTTTTTTTTTCGTGCACAACAAGTTCTTGGAGGACACCACACGGACAAAAAGCACATCAGTCAAGGTCGATTGCCCGACCTTCTCGAACACCGGTACCCGTTGCAGGATGAGGGATACCCCACCGAGTTGTGGGGTGCATTGGGTCAGTGGGTGGCCGTATACATGCCAGTATACATGACCTGGTTGACTGTCGGCGAGACACATGGGCAGAGCGAGCTATGCTGATGTCGCTCGCAGCTGTTGTCCAGAAAAACAGTGGCAATGCATTACATGGTAGATCTCGATGGACACCTGCGAGGAGAGTGTTTAGATTATTTGCTACCCCACCAATCGCACCAACAGCCCAACAGTGCCTAAACTGCGGCGCGTCTCGTACCTTTAGGGCAGCAGCCACGCACAGCACCCGCACAGCACCCCCGTGCGCCCCAAGACACCCACCACGAGGTATAGCCTCCTCGACCAAAGAGCAAAAGAAGAAATGGCGGCCTACCGGAAACTACATTGCAATACAGCAGCACATACAAACAAAAAAGATGAAAACACATACACAGAAAATGACAAAAAAAACAGGCCGCATTGTTTTCGGCACAACATCAAACACGCCCAAGTTTCCATTGTTCTGCGTATTGTCTTTGTGAAAACGGGCCTCAAGAAACAGCAGAAACACAAACTACTCATCACAGCAGTCTATGATAGCACGCCGTCCAGGCAAGGTGCAGCGATGGCAGCACACACCCGCCTTGTCCAGTCGACATCCTGCACGGTTGTTGCCGTGCAAAACGAACCGGCGTAAATACAAACGAAAGAAAATCTTACGAGATACCAAGCATCCTATATGTTTTTGCGCCAACAGGGGTTTCTACACACTCGCGGTATGCGTTGCTTTTTCAAATTTAAGTTGTTTTTCTCAGTGTGCATGTTTGTCCTTCTCCTAGCTACACAAACCTCTTCTGTCACGGAGCTAGCCTGCGCGATGTCGGCGAGTAAGAGACTTTGTATTTGTGGCGACAGTGTTTGCCCCGATGGTATCGAAACGACATGTACAGTAGAGGTCCCTCTGCATAGCCGGTCGCTTGCTATCGTACCTGTGAAACTGCCAATACAGATGGGAACAACTAGTAGTGTGGCGCTATGCGGAATATTAATGTCGATTGCCGATACAATGCCGGCATTTCCGGCTGGCCCGTACCAGCCTTTCAGAGGGACCACTACTACCGTGCTTGCTTCAAGAATGGCGTGCTACTAACGCTTGGATAACACTAACACTGCGTGCTGCGCGACGACCGTAGGCGATCACCCATGCATAAGCCAAAGGGACGGGAATACGAGCCCCCCCCCACCCACACACGTACGTGGTCATTCAAAACCCAACATGCTCAGTACCGGCATTGTAGGGATGCGGGGGTCTATGGTCACACGACTACGGCGATGCAGAAATATCGTCACCCCCCCCCCCCCCCCCCCCCCCCCGGCCGGCCCTCCTCCGCAAGAAGCAGGGCCAGCCTTGCCGTAGTATAACGCATCACACCCATTCCATACAGCATCACAAAGGAAACATACTCCTGATCGCGGTGTTCACCTTTGGCATTTGCGGCAAGAGAAAACAGTGGGACATATACCTCAAAAATGGCAGTGCGCCGGCACCTGCCGGAATGCCCAGCCAACCAAAATACCGCGAGTCAATGACGAACGACCTTTATCTTGTCGTGAGTATAATACCTTTTGAACAGAAACACATTCCGTTACAATGATACCAGATACTACAGTACAAAGTACGCGGTCGGTGTAACGTTCACCCGAATCCCGAAACAATAAACCCGAGCCCTCGTTTTATCTTAGCTACACTAGGTATGTGCCACTATTTGGCCAAGATACTGAATTACAACGTAAATACATAGACTTCCCCTTCCCCTTACAGGTTTCAGAGGCGACAACACCCGGTGGTGTCGCAAGTAGAAAAGGTCGGGAAAATTCTTTAAACTTCTTAGAAAGATTCGCCACTGAGCGGCAAATAATCATGCGAGTAACTCCGATCAGCCTATACGAGGTTATAGCTGAGTCTAGTGTAATGGAAGAACATTAGCTGGGGCGGTAGCGGGCGACTCTTGGCGATATATCTGGCCGCCGAAGACGGCCAGGCAAAACTGCCGCACGCCAGCAAAGACCGCCGAAAAATTATTGAGATGGCTAGAAGAGGCCGGCTAGCAGAAGCGTATCTGGCGAGCCACCGCGTACATGTCAAACCACCCTTCGATCGGGTATCAGTCACACCGGCCGCCATGGGACACCCGACGCGTCTCGGGTGTGGGGGCCCAGCGAAAAAACTCAGTGTCATGGGTGCGTTACTCCCATCGGCGTCCGTCGCCTGAGCCGTCTCGTGTCGTGGATGCGACACCCGTGTCAAAAGTCGAGCGATAGGACGAGGGCCTCGTGCTTTTGGCATTGCCATCGTCGTCATCCCAAAGCCCCGTTGACTCGGGTCGGCTGGACAACAAGATACACAAGGCGTAGACAGCCACAGGAGGGAGGGGGGAAGGGGTAGAGGGTTGGGGAGGGGGTGGGTGGTGGTGGGTGCATATTGTCGGACACCGAAACTGCTAAGCACGATTCTTGGTGGTAGCTCGACCGCGCATGAGCGACCCGTGGTCTACCCTGGGCCGGTAGATGGACGACTACGGCCAAATTTAGACGTAAACAAATGTATAAGCTATTTGAAAAAATAGGCAGTCCCGCAGGAATAACAGCAACGGCAAACCAAAAGCACACAAGCACGGAAAATAATCAACAGCCGCATCACCAGGAGCATCATTCAACAACAGTAGAAAACATACCAGCACACGAAATGAAGGTTTCTCCAAAATTTAATGGCATGCTAAAGCGGCAGGGCCTGTGCCTAACTTTCCGTTATTGATTTATCACCTCGTTCTCCGTTCCTTTAACTGCTGCTTCTCCCGCTGTTCAAGTTTCGGCCTCCTCCCGCGACCTGACCCCGGTGTTGGATGCCTAGCCTCACCCGTAGTCGAATAACTGGTGAGTTCGTTCTTACGCTTCGCTTGCCTGGGGGGATAATGAATAGAAAACAATACACACCATTGTCATACACTTGAGGTTATACGTCGTTGCGAGCACCATCAAAGTTCAGTTGCCGAAATTCATGCACCTTCTCGGCAATCGCGTATAAGGAGAAGTCGGCCCAGAACCTCATGTTGCGATCGTTGACAATTTACCGGGAAATGTGCGTAAGAAACACCGCTCAAAGTTGGCTACGGCACAAGATGAAAAAAAAAAAACGCGTACGTGAGATATAGTACGAGCTGGCGCCCACACAGCATACGATAGTAAAACTCCCACTGATTCCAAGTAGTATGGCCTTGAAAACGCCGGTGCAGTTCTAAAGGGTATATATGCCAACTACGGGCGAGTTCAAGTTCAAAAACGCAAATCCTGTGCCCCACGATTGCCGCTCGCAATTGATGGCCTGCTTGTGATTTTGATGGTATCATACTGACCCCCATGACCAATGCAAGAGGGTGACATGGCTAGATTGTTTTTAACGGCTTCGGGCTGTATCTAGGAGCAACACTCGTATCGAACAACGACAGAGCTTCAGGCTTTTCAGTAATATCCATGCTTTTTCCAGGCGTAGGGCAAAGAAAACAATGCTGCATTTTGGCCGCACGAACCGGTTGAAGGTACTCCAGGGCATGTCCGTCGAAATGTTAGCGCCGAAAATAGAAAATCTGACCTGCCTGTATTCAACATTAATAAGCAAAATCTAGCGAAAACACTGGACCCTACACTAAAACCAAGTCATACGAAGGAAATAACGTACTGTTTTGACGCGCACAAAATCAAATGTCCACGCCGTTTTTGGATATGGACCCTGATCTTTGCAAAAGTGTTCTACACGCCCATCCCGAGGTCTGACCTCCGTGTTTTCTTTTCTTTGCGGTATAAATGTCCTGGGCTAGGGTGGACAACACTTTAGGAAAATCTTAAACGACCACAAATCAGGCGAAGAAGAAAGAAAAGGAAAAATCAGCAGGTGAGTGAGGTCTTCGCATGGCCACAAAGAAAAATTCAGCAGGTGAGTGAGGTCTTCGCAGGGGCACACAAAAAGACGTGCAAATTACACGATCTAAGCCCATTTCTTATGCAGTCGGATTTGTCAGTCGAAAACGGACTTTCCGACTGAAGCCCAAATCGGGCTTTCTTACGCAGTCGAAAAAGGGCTTTTTCGACTCAACTTTTTTCGACTGAGAATTCCGACTGGCGGATCCAGTTGAAAAACTCGATTTTTTCGACTGGATCCTCCAGTCGAAAAACTCAGTCGAAAAAGTTTTACACGTGTTTTTTGAACCGATCGCATCGCCCATCCCACCACCAAACACACACTCACACGGCCACACGGCCACACACCCATACCAGGTACCACACTGCAGTATCATACAAGGCGCTGACGCTGGCTTGGCTATCCCTGCTGTTGCTTCTCGCAGCAAGTCAGCGTGGCGCATTCCTAGTTACGCTCGCCAGCAGCGTGTATCACACGACGGCAGCAGCGCGCGGTCTCTATCCCATGCTGCCAACAACGGCTGCGGCTGCTGTAGCTTTGGCGGCTCTCGGCTGAGTGCAACTCCACGAACGTAGCTTTGGCGGCTTTCGGCTAAGCCCAAAGCCACCAACTCGCTGGGACGAAGGATCGTCGAGCCATTGCTCGCGGAGACAGTGCGAAGCACAGCTGCCAACCGATTTCGCCTGCTGTACAACAGTACTCCCTCACACCGACCGCCTTTAGGAAGAGCACAAAAACTATGAAATCAACTCGACTGACGATAAGAAGAAGGACCAGAAGAATCCAGTCGAAAAATAGTCCAGTCGAAAAGGGCCGTTTTCGATTGGCAGAATCCGACTGCATAAGAAATGGCCTAAACCGCAAAAACCGCGTGAACTTTCGACGGGGAAATAGTTTGGGGGTTTTGACGGTAACCATACTTGGGGACTGCGACCCCTGCTACCATAAACACGACAGACAGTGCAATCCCGTGCGCGGAATAAGGAAATAATTGCGTAAAAGAGAGGTGATCTCAATAGCGTAGGGCAACTATAAATAGTGTGAAGTGGCCCTGGTGCACTTGGGCATTCAAATCCGGTGATTATCCTGTTCTGTAGACGCACATCAACGCGAGATGGGGGTTCAAGGGACGTAAACACGAACCGGACTACAATATTGGGCACGGCCTACTTATAACCCAATATAAAAAGAGACCATCGGCTGAAGACATGCCGTACATTCCACAGCAGGCAGTCCACCACAGCAGGCAGTCCATGCACACAAGAGTAAGAGACTTTGTATCTGGGACGGAGATCGAAGCGCGGAAATTCCACTAACGTTACATCAATATACCCACTTACGCGTGAGTATAACACATGTCATCCAAAATCGTTTTGCTCTGACGTCTAGAGTATGTGCACATACTAGCATGCTTAATCTGGATCCTCGGAGAACAAGCCGAGTTCGAAACATTTTGAATCACTCACCGCGGCGGCAATCGTCTCCTTCGTTGGGGTAGCTGGGGCCCTCTTCCTCTTCGCTGGCAATGCCCAGGCACGCTTGGCACTGGGTTGAAAGGCAGATCAGGTGGCACGGGGCCTGGCAGCATCTCGTCTTCGATTTCGGCGGGGCACTGCCGCTGCGGGCCGTGCACCTCGATCCTGCTGCGCAAGTAAGGACATGCGCGGCGGCCACTAGTGAAACCTCCGTGGATTCCTTCGTTTCCGCCGCCGGAGATGTCGCCTGTGATGTCTCCGCGGGCAACCTATTTCGAGGCGCCAAATGCGGCTTGCTGTACTCAACACAGCAATCGCCCATGCTCGTGCCGCAGAAGTAGACTTCAGGCTTTCCGTGAAATGAATGGTTTTTCGCAAAACACAATGCATCCACGGCCCTCTCACAATGCACGCATCGATGTTGTTGGCCCACCAGCTCTGGATGGTGGCATCCTTGTTCAGCGGTGAAGAGACCCATCGCGCAGGCTAGCTCCGTGACAGAAGAGGTTTGTGTAGCTAGTGTTCGTGGTAGCGGCAGTGTATCGGCTGCTGTGATAGGAGAATCTGATTGGACAGTTTGAATATGAGAACTGCTGTCACTCATTCATTGTTGTTGAGCAGGATGTTCCGAGAATACTCTTTGTAGTGTGTCGGGTTAATACAACGGACGAAGGTGTCTCTGTCGATATGTTGGTATGTAGTACATTGGAGTACGTCAGACACTTGGCCAATAGGATCGTGCGGATTGTTTGGTTGTTGTAGTGTCGGCGTGTGACGTGGTATTCCGAGTGTGCATTCCACCGAGAAGACGTTGGGAGATCGGAGCAACGCGCCTACCATGCTCGCCCCCTTCGTGTTCATTGAACACATTGACGAGTAGGAACATTCCTGTAGTGTTACTAACACGATATAGCTTGTCTCAACGAACAGCCTAGCAATAAGTCACATACGTTGTGTCACGGAGGTAAGTTACAGGGATCGTCTCGTGGTATCACCCACGAGTAGTCCCACGGGTATGTACGAGTAGGCACTATGCGAGGAGGTTTAGGTATTCGACTACGAGCGGTTGTTACTGGGCTGTGGAGAGTTAGCCCACATGACCCACTCCACTTTCCAGCATGTCTCTCCAGACGGAAGTCTCAATAATATAATACCTTTTCCCCAGAAGCTACCGATTTACCAACACGCTTAAGCGAGTCATCAGTCGACTGCTGTTTCGTCCCCCTGGACTGTGTCGACGGGCTGTCGGATGGATGTCGGAGGCGGCTTGATCACCCGACCTCTCTTCGTCATGGCTGACGGGGATAACGCGACCCCTGCGGCCCACCATCAGGGTGACCTGCAGGTTGTTGGTGAGAGAATGTGTGTCATGAGTTCCCTAGAGACGCAGTATCTGTATTGCTCACCCCAGCTTTCACACCAACAGGGTTTGTTCGCGTTGGTTGTTGTTGAGACACAAAAGAAGAAGGAGAGAAAGGAATGGAGTCCCCTGGTTGTGTATGTAGGTGTTGCACCAGGGGCTGGTGTGTACCACTCGGGTGCCACCAGCAGGACCGTTGGAAGAACGGGCGGCGATGCCCAAGGCTTTGGCGTGTCCGGTATGAGGGTTCGGAGTGGGGTGTTGTAGACCCAGACTTAAACCCCCGTGTATTTTATGAGGATTGTTCCTCGCAGGTTCGGAGCGTTGCACTTAGAGACGCGGGACCACAGGCTGGCGCGCACCAATCGGGTGCCGCCGGCAGGGCCGTCGGAGGAACGGGCGGCGATGCCCAAGGCCTTGGCGTGTCCAGCACGATGGTTGGGAGTAGTAGTCTTGTAGACTTAGGCTTGAACCCCGTGTAGCATTGTATGCTGATCGTTCGTTGTTACTGCAGTAAACTTCGATTCGGTCCACGGGACTGTAGGTAGGGCTTTAGATAGCCAGTCCTCAGCTCCTCACACCTCTTCTCAGTTGAGTAGTAGGAGGTGGGAAAACGTCGCCAGTGGAAATACATGGATTCCTGGGGCTGACATATATAATTCGGCGAGAGGTTGGGTGGGGGTCCTTTTCAAAGTTCCCAAAGCTCCTGAATTCAACGGTACTGTACGGCACTGGAGTATCGTATCCCTTGTGGTGACAGAATTTGAATTTTCTGATGAGTGCCCGACACAAAATCTGTATGAGACGCTTGTTTCTGAGGCTGATATTCCGATGACTGACATTGTTTTCCAACTGACCCCCTGGTAAGAGAAATGACCCAGTGTGGGTAAGGTGCATCAGCAGAGAGTGTAGTGTTTTTCTCTCAAACCAGTTTGAACAACTCTAATAATAGTCGAACATGCATGGTATCATTTTTATGTGCCATCCTGTGCGGCTTGTAGCATGAATGGTGTGGTAGCATTTTCGCTGCAACCTGAAGTTGGTATTCGTGTTGTTGGTGTTTGTGACTGCTGACAACGAATAATCCGTAGTAGAGTGAAAGAAAGTGTTGTATTCCCCCAACTTAGGATACAACAATCATCTCCGATTTAGATGTGTGCTAGGTCATGGAATATGTGTTGATGGTCCTGATGTGGTGATGACTGCGTTTGAAGGACAAAGTGATATTTCCAAACGTTCATGGCATGCTGAACGCGTATCGTCTAGGAGAAGACTCTATTTGTTCGGTGTTGACTGATTTAATACTGCAAGCAGGAAACCACGATGGTTGTGAACGAGTTAACAACATTTATTATGCTCATTCGCTTGATGCTAAACGTAGATTGATAAGATAAAAGTTGGGCGGAGAGATTTGTTTTTGTTGACCTGGGAGGGAGGAAGAACATTGTGTCCGTAGGGGGTACAGCGCTACCCCATGTTTGTGGAGAATGATTTCACAAGGCATGCATGGATGTATTTCTTGAAAAATAAATCAGACGCAGGGAGTGCTGTTCGGAGTTTTCTTGCAGTGTGCGTGCTGATGGTGTCCCGTCATAGGTTGAGATTGTTAGATCTGACGATGGAGGGAAGTTTTTCGGAAGGGATTTGCATCTGTGTGCCACGAGCTTTCGATCAACCAAGAGTTCACACTGGCTTATAGTCCGCAATATAGTGGTGTTGCATAGCGTGGGTTGGGATTGATATAGGAGGCCGCGGTGGCGGCTCGTATACAGGCTAAAGTTCTTTTTGAATATGTGCAATTGCATAAGACTGATATACTCTGGGCTGAGGCAATGCACTGGGCTTGCGAAGCCATGAATCACACTGCGTGCTCCGCTAACCCTGAGACTAAATCACCGTATGAAATGTGGCATGGAGAACCTCGTCCTGACGGACCGTATCCGTTTTGTTTTTGAAGCCAACGCCCTGCAGGTGACAGCGACCGTCCAAACTGCTGTTGCCATGGGAGGTGTTGCCGTCACAGCTCCCTCCACTGCAATCTTGTCTGCCGATAGGGTCGCAGAGGAGGGAGGGGAGGATAGTGACGGATAGTAGCGACGATGTAGAAAACGAGGTATGGTCGCCTGTTGGAAGAGCAGTTGCCCACACACTTTTGAAACGTGCTGTCGTACTTTCTGGTGCGGGACTTAATGATGCTGTCTCGGCTGATGCGGGCAGTGTAGTAGGTCATTCCTCTTGTGTTCCATCTTCCGTTGTGAATCGCTTTCGCCCGTGAATATTTTCTCTGGTTGAGTCGCCCCCTTTTGTGTGTCTTTTGCAGCGCCTGAGACTGATGGGCAGGAGTAGGGAGGGCAAAAGATAGAGGAGGAGGTGGTAGAGACGGGGGATCCGGGAGGGAATGATGAGGTAGAGTCGATTGGGCCGGGAGGGCATAATGGTGACGAGTTGATTGGGTCGGGAAGACAGATGGAGGCAGAGGCGTCCCCTTTTGCCGATCGTATTCCGCGGTTCGTCGCTGAGCTTGCTGACTGCAGTACTGCTACTCGCGAGAATGGTGAAGTGTGAGATGATAGCGTGCGAAACCTGTGCAGTCAAGGAGTAGATCGCGTCTGCACTCGTATTCAATTTTGGATCCATCTTCGCATAAGACATCGTGTATGCCCTTGTAGCAGTAGGTAAAAATGGAATTGCCATAGTTACCGATTCAAGATGTTGGGTCAGAGCCTGGTAGCTATCATGTAGCCCAGCGTTGTACGCCAAGATTTGGGAAGGAGCCAAGTCTGCAGAGGTTGAAGACTTGATGAGAGCAAGAACGTTCACGTTGGCAGTAAAAGTCCCGATAGGCTGTAATGTGATTGATGCTGAAAGGGTTTTCGAATTGAAAGCAGACGAAAAAGGAAAGATAGTGAAAGCCAAGGCTAGGCTTGTAGTGAAGAACTACAAGCGGAAGTACGGTGTGGACTGTCTTGAGACTTTCTTGCCTACCGCAAATGCTGTGTCTCATAGATTGGTAGTGCGTTGGCGAGCAAGTACAATTTGGAATTATTTCACTCGGATTGAGCAAGCATTTGCTCGGTCGGAATCGGATCACGAAGTGTTGATGGAGTTGCCTCCTGGCTGTGGTTTGGTGTAAGGAAAAGTTGTTCGTTTGAACACAAGAGTTTGTACGGACGAAGGCAAGCATCTAGACTGGTGTTTCGAGCAGTGTATTTCAGACCCCTGTGTCCTGCGTTTCGTGAAGGGAGACGGTAGTGGGGATGGATGTGATTCATGTGGATGACATTCTGTATGCAGGAACGATTAGTCTGGCTGAAGTGTTTATGGCAGCAGCAGCAGACGAATCTGTTTCTACGAAGAATTTGGGTGAGGTCAAGTTCTTTATTGGTTGCGAATAATTTAGGTGACCGCGGGGCTGGCACGATTGAGATTTCTCGGGCGAGATACTACGTGAGGAGTTTTTCTCGAGACGTTAATTGTTTGTCGCATCAGCCCTATCCCTCCTTCCCTTGCCAGCGATACAGGTCCTTGTTGGAGGATGGCGAGGCAGAAAATGTGCCGTTCGAAGAGGTGGTGGCCGAGAGGTGATGTGGAGCCAGCATGGATCGCCAGCGAGACGAGAACTGATACCTTGAACGCTGTGCGAACTGTGGCAGGCACCCAACGAGCCAACGAAGAGCCACTAGAAAGCAACCCGGAAGATCCTGCATAATCGTCTGGAAATGGCGCATTTAATTTTGTTTTGAAGTTTGTTCGGTTGACATAGTTTGAACAGACAGTTTGGTAGACATAGCAGGCACGCTGGTATTGTTTGTAGTTCGTGGGTACCGACGTTGCGAGATTAGGCTACTGACCGTAGATCAGTTTCAGAATGTTTTAGTAGCTGAGATATTTGTTGTTTTGATTTGGATTTCTAGGACGTAGAAATGCGTTTCGCAGTCGACTTCTGAGGCAGAGTACCTTGCGATGGTGGATGGTATGAAGGAGGCTCTCTGTTCGTGAACGGAGTGCTCCTGTTTCTGAGATCCCGTGTGAAGCCTCGTAAGATAGAGGTCCTTTAGGACAGCTCAGGTGCGATTGCGCTCGCAGAAATGACTTTGCGCTGGGCTCTAGGAAGTAGAAGTCTGAATTGTTTTTGATTTTGTTTTTTTATATAAGTACTTGGTCTGGTTGATACAACAGCCCCTGGGGAGGGTGTTCGTGGTAGCGGCAGTGTATTGGCTGCTGTGATAGGAGAATCTGATTGGACAGTTTGAATATGAGAACTGCTGTCACTCATTCATTGTTGTTGAGCAGGATGTTCCGAGAATACTCTTTGTAGTGTGTCGGGTTAATACAACGGACGAAGGTGTCTCTGTCGGTATGTTGGTATGTAGTACGTTGGAGTACGTCAGACACTTGGCCAATAGGATCGTGCGGATTGTTTGGTTGTTGTAGTGTCGGCGTGTGACGTGGTATTCCGAGTGTGCATTCCACCGAGAAGACGTTGGGAGATCGGAGCAACGCGCCTACCATGCTCGCCCCCTTCGTGTTCATTGGACATATTGACGAGTAGGAACATTCCTGTAGTGTTGCTAACACGATATAGCTTGTCTCAACGAACAGCCTAGCAATAAGTCACATACGTTGTGTCACGGAGGTAAGTTACAGGGATCGTCTTGTGGTATCACCCACGAGTAGTCCCACGGGTATGTACGAGTAGGCACTATGCGAGGAGGTTTAGGTATTCGACTACGAGCGGTTGTTACTGGGCTGTGGAGAGTTGGCCCACATGACCCACTCCACTTTCCAGCATGTCTCTCCAGACGGAAGTCTCAATAATATAATACCTTTTCCCCAGAAGCTACCGATTTACCAACAGCTAGGAGAAGGACAAACATGCACACTGAGAAAAACAACTTAAATTTGAAAAAGCAACGCATACCGCGAGTGTGTAGAAACCCCTGTTGGCGCAAAAACATATAGGATGCTTGGTATCTCGTAAGATTTCTTTTCGTTTGCATTTACGCCGGTTCGTTTTGCACGGCAACAACCGTGCAGGATGTCGACTGGACAAGGCGGGTGTGTGCTGCCATCGCTGCACCTTGCCTGGACGGCGTGCTATCATAGACTGCTGTGATGAGTAGTTTGTGTTTCTGCTGTTTCTTGAGGCCCGTTTTCACAAAGACAATACGCAGAACAATGGAAAATTGGGCGTGTTTGATGTTGTGCCGAAAACAATGCGGCCTGTTTTTTTTGTCATTTTCTGTGTATGTGTTTTCATCTTTTTTGTTTGTATGTGCTGCTGTATTGCAATGTAGTTTCCGGTAGGCCGCCATTTCTTCTTTTGCTCTTTGGTCGAGGAGGCTATACCTCGTGGTGGGTGTCTTGGGGCGCACGGGGGTGCTGTGCGGGTGCTGTGCGTGGCTGCTGCCCTAAAGGTACGAGACGCGCCGCAGTTTAGGCACTGTTGGGCTGTTGGTGCGATTGGTGGGGTAGCAAATAATCTAAACACTCTCCTCGCAGGTGTCCATCGAGATCTACCATGTAATGCATTGCCACTGTTTTTCTGGACAACAGCTGCGAGCGACATCAGCATAGCTCGCTCTGCCCATGTGTCTCGCCGACAGTCAACCAGGTCATGTATACTGGCATGTATACGGCCACCCACTGACCCAATGCACCCCACAACTCGGTGGGGTATCCCTCATCCTGCAACGGGTACCGGTGTTCGAGAAGGTCGGGCAATCGACCTTGACTGATGTGCTTTTTGTCCGTGTGGTGTCCTCCAAGAACTTGTTGTGCACGAAAAAAAAAACTTGATCTGATGATAGACTACCAGGTCGACGATACGTAGCATGCCGTGTCATAATGTGTTTTCTTCGGCGGTCCGCCACCGCGCCCCGTCCTCGTTTAGAGGGAGGTATGGAGTGCGTTATGGAGCCCATCCCCTACACCGCTTCTAGCAGACGTGTAAGCCGTGCGCTGCCATCCTCTGGTGGTGTTTGCTCCGAGACGGACCCCGACTCGCATCTCATCTACACCCTCACTATTAATAGGTGCCTATATTAGGACACAGAGCACATCAGTTATTATTCAGGTGCATTTTGTCAACACCCCGACTAGATTTTCGTGTGAATGTAGACTATAATACCTGTAACGTCCCGAGTGTCATCTCGCCTTTGCGACGCAGCAGCCAAAAAGAATGGAACCCACAACGTTGACGGCGTCGTGCAGGGTTGAGCGCCACTGACCTAGCCGATACCCTTGCTACGATGGTGTGGTGGTTAATGGACGTGCGGCCCGGGCGTTACGATAGTCCCCGCTTTGGTCTCGTATTATCTTGGTTCCAAGCCAGAAAAAAAAATGGAAGCTTGCGCTGCCGGGGTTGTAACGAAGACCACTGATAGGGACAGCTTACGCTATACCTACAATGGGACCCGAAGGGTGCGCCAGCTAGTGTTGGGCTGCGAAAGCAACTGAGTTAAATCGACACACGACGCGTATGAAAATACGTGGAAGTGTGGTGAGCTAAAGCTTTATTTTTCCCCATCCGCCGGAGGATCAAAAAAAAAAAAAAAAAAAGGAAGTTCATCCGAACGTACGTATGGAGCGCGTGTGTATTTATAATATAGTACTCGTATGTAAAGCCGGAACAGCATTGCAGCATCAGCAGAGAAATAAGAAATAATACAAAAATAATACGTGAGAATTGCATGTACGTACGACCGCGAACAATGCGAGGCAGATGGCCGGAGAGTGTTGCTTGACGTGCCAAGCGCTGCTGCCGAGGCCTGGGTCTTCTCGACCGGACGTTGGGTAGGTAGGGAGCAGGTAAAAAGGCGGTGCCTGTTCTAGGCCCGGCGCGCGGTCTCTCACCCTGGCTTGTTGGCGATGCATCGTCGTCGTCGTTGGAATCGCACAACTAGTGGCACGTATCGTGTGATGATAGTGCTGCATGATATCATAACGGCCTGTTAATGGTATACCTGGTACAGCAGAATTCGAATTGCATTCCAGACGGTGGAACAAAAAATCTCACCTCGAATAAACGAACAGCCGGAAGGCGCCTGCGGACGGGATGTATGTATGGGAGGGGGCCGAGTGTCAACCCTGAGTAGCCCGCGAACAAAAACACAGTGACCACTCCGCCTCTTGTAGCGTTCGCTTCGAGGCGGCCTCGCCAATTTTACTCCCGTGTGTCCATAGACAAACTATTCTCACGGCGGTGGATTACTCATTTCCTGTCAGAATCCCGACTACAAAACCCTCCATTTTACGACTCTGCAAAATGTCTATTAATACGAGACTTATTTTGACAGACTCGTATTCCGGCAGGCAACCACCGGTTCAGCCCATTTTCTTGCTAGCAGTGTGGGGTAGGCCCAGCCCACGCTGGTGGTGCGGCGCCGACACCCGCGGCGCGCTCTCTCGATCACAGGAGAATGTATAGTGTTTTGATCTGGAGTGTTTTATACAACAAACGGTTTGTCCGCGAAATCCGGGATTCATCCCGCATACCTGGTAATAACTAGAGGCCCCACGAGAAATACACTCGTTTTTACGACTCTGCGAAATGCCTAGAGTTCTTTAACAGACTCGTGTCCCGGCAGGCAGCCGCCGATTGAGCCCGTTTTTTCGCTAGCAGCGTGGGATGGGCAAAGCTCACCGTGTTGGTGGGGGGCCCACCCGCGGCGCGCTCTCTCGCGGTCGCGGGGGGGGTGGCAAGCGTTTCGAACTCGAGTTGTATTTTACAACAAACGGTTTGTCCGCGGAATTCGGCATTCATTCCACATAATTAGAGCCCCCAGGAGACAAACACTCGTTTTTTACGACTCTGTACATGTCCAGAGTTCTTTAAAACACTCGTATTCCGGCATGCAGCCACCGATGCAGCCCATTTTTTCGCTAGCAGCGTGGGGTGGGCACAGCCCACGCTGGTGGTGCGAAGCCCGCCCGCGGCGCGCTCTCTCGCGATCACGGGGGAGTGTGCAGTGTTTCGATCTGGAGTGATAATCGGCAACGAGCGGTTTGTACGGAGGAATCCGAAATTCATCGCACATATATACTTGTGAATAGAGGCACGACAACAAAAGCACTACTATTGCTGTTTGTACGGCTCCCGAAAATGACTCGAGTCGTTACTGGGCGGACAGCCACCGAATTCAGTCCATTTTTCGCTAGCAGCGTGTGGCGGGCAAAGCCCACCCCGGTGGGGCGGTGGCTGCCCGCGACGCGCTCTCTCGCCATCGCGGGGGGGTGGCAAGTGTTTCGAAACCGAGTGGTATTTTACAACAAACGGTTTGTCCGCGTAATTCAGAATTTATACGACATTTACTTGTTAATAGAGGCATGACAACAGAAGCACTGCTGTTTGTACGGCTCGCGAAAAGGTATGGAGATTCAACAGCCTCGTTACTGGGCAGGCGGCCACCGATTGAGCCCGTTTTTTCGCTAGCAGCTTGGGGGGAGCACTGTGCACGCTGGCGATGCGTTTTCGGCCCGTATCGCGCCCTCTAGCGCGCGCTCGCGGGTGGCAAGTATTTCGCTCTGGACTGACAATCTGCAAAAAACACTTTGAGGGAGGAAATCGGAATTTAGAAGACAAAATGGTTGAGAAAACAGTCAAGGCCAATAGCCCGCCGATTGGAAAACGACCTTGTTGCAGGTTGTCTCGGGTTATCGAGAGGCACGAGAGAATACAGGGTTTTGTATGTACGGAAGAAGTTTGGGGTTATTGCACGTTGACCAATGAGATCAACGCGGGTGGTTACTTGTTCTTGTCCTGGTTATAAAGGTAACCTTGGATCAGTCTGTCTGGTTGCTGACTAGCAAGCGAAGAAGGCAGAGAAGAGAAAAGCATCGTCAGCGAGACAGGTTCAAGGTAATTGTTGTTCTCGCATTAACTCGCATGACAAGTCCGTGGTCACAGGACAGGCTCCAGTCACTCTGGAGGTGAGGAATACCTCGGGGAAAACACACAACCCAAGGTGGTACACGCATAAATCACAGCTGACGCAATTCATGCCTCCACCAGAAACATATTATAAAAATTAAAATACACTCCAGTTGTGAGATCGAAGATTTCGTCGAAACTCATCTTTGCAAGCTGTGTGTGATACTCCGATCGCGCGCATTACGAGTTGTGTGTCCTCATTAAGGATATAGGTCGGCGACTCCCCTTACAACTATAGTGTAGCTATCAGGGTCAACAGGATGATTTTAGTCAGTCTGTGCGCGGAAACTATAAAACCCGTTTCTGAGGGGGACAAAATCTGACAGCTGTGAAGGGAAAGGGGGGCCTGGTTTTGATCAAAAGCGAGCGGGTTTGGAGGGGGGCGGGGGGGGGGGGGGGAAAGGGGCAATTTGTGCATGTAAGCTATAAATCCTTTCGAGGGGATAAATCTGACGGTTTTGGCACCAGTATATTATTGGGGGCGGGGGGAGGGGGGGGGGGGGGTTGGGCGGGGGGGGGGGGGGGGGGGGGGCAGCTCAATATGTGCCTGGAAACTATACATTATTTTGAGGGGATAAATGTGACGTTTTTGGAGATAATACATCAGTTTATCATGTATATCCTGGGGTAATTCGTACAATCAGTGAGTAAAGAGAGGGTGGAGTGTTCGAGGGGGTGGGGTTGGGATGGGTTGGGGGAGGAGGGTGGGGGGTGGGGGCGGGGGGGGGGGGGGGGGGGGGACGGCTTTAGGTGAGGGGTTTGTTATACGTGTGGTGCTAGGTCTAGGCGAAGGTGCGGGTGATGGGGAAGAAGGGGCGTTCGAGGCGGGGGGGGGGGGGGGAACGCAGCGGCATGGATGGCTCTCGAAAGATAATGAGGTGATATCCTGTGCGTGAAGTGTTTATTAATGTGGCGGATTTCGATATTTGGTGGGGCGTTTGAGTAAGGGAGAGCAAGACGGGGGGGGGGGGAGATTTTTTAGGAGGTTTAGGTCACAAATAATATTCAAATACACTTCGGCTGTGAGATCAAAGATATGTATCAGCTTGTTATACGCGTGGTGCTAGGTCTAGGCGATCATGCAGGTGGTCGGTAAAGAGGGGGCGTTGGAGCGGGGGGGGGGAGGGGGGGAGGGGGGGGGGGGGAAACACAGCGGCATGGATGGCTCTCGAAAGATAATGAGGTATATAGTGAAATCGGGAGTCAGTCTACGATGTGCCAGGTCCATGCCGGTGCATACGTCTCATTACTCACGCCTGGAGAAACCAAGTGTGATGGACTTGGCTGCTGTTGTTGTTGTTTTTTTTATTTCGACGTTCGAGTCTTTCAGGTGGATGCTGCCGTCGAAAGCTCGACATTGCCAGTTGGGATGGAACTTGACTCAGGGTTACGGACGATAGCGTGGGGCTGCTGTTGAAGCCCCGGGGGCCTGCCCCTCTCTCCGCCCCCCGTGACCCGAGCGGGGGGTGCGCAATAATATGATACAACTTCGAAAGCGAAATACAAACTATATGTTTTCACTAACAGCAGTAGTAGTAGTTGCACAAAAAATATATATATCATGAGAGGATCAAACATAAGGGCCCGAATTAACGAGGAACTTGCCAAATCGAATTTCGATTTTTTTTTCTTAATTTCATGAAAAATACACGAAAAAATCGACTTTGGTTCTTATCAAGGAACGGCGCAGTGCGTTCTAGGAAATAAAGAAATTCCAAAAACGCAAAAGGGTCAACGAACACCCGTGGGCAACGACCGAGGCGATCGATGGCTCGCGTCCTCCCCGGAGCGCCGCGGCTAGCGGCAGATTCTTTTGGCCGGCGGCGGCTTGGAGGCTATGGCTCTAGGCGTTTCTTGGATGGGCTGGCGCCACCCCGCCGCCCGACACGGGCAGCAGCGACGGGGATATAGCGGTCGAACTTATGAGCGAAGTCATCATGTGGTAGTTGGTCGTGTAACTTTCGAGGTGCAGGGCGACGAAAAACTGGATTTGCGGCGGTTTCGGTTGTTTTCGAAGCGTCGCAGGCGGTCTACGCTGTGCTAAGGACCTTCGGAGGCCGCGCTGCGGCTGCTCCGGTGGTCCTACCTCTCGCAATGGTGGCTTCTCGCCTCTCAATCAGCCGACGACATGGCACCAATTCGCGTGGCCGGCTTCGGTTACACAGAACAAGCCATGTCTAGGTGGACAAACTCCCTAAATTCAATTTCGATTTTCGACTAAATTCGACCGAGAAAATCTTTTTTTACTTCTTTGTTGAATTTGATTTTTCGTTATAATTCTGAGAATGCCTGCTTGGTGATTCATTTCTTGACCAATCAGATGCAAATTAAATGGAATTTAATTTATTAATTAAAGGGCCCAGATTAACGAGGAACTTGTCAAATCGAATTTCGTTTTTTTTTATAGATTTTTATTTAATTTGCATCAGAAATGACTGGGACAAGCAACTGGAGGTGTTGGGTTGGACCATTGACACAGAGGCGCTTACGGTTACGTTGCTGTCCCATAAGCGCCTCAAGCTGCAAAATCTCCTTGCGGAGTGGCCCTCGTCTCGTACATCTGCTTCAGCGAGGCAGGTGTCGCAGCTTGTTGGCTTCCTTATACATGTCTCCTTTGCTGTGCGTCCGGGGCGGTTTTTCGTGAACCGTTTGTTGGCTTCGGTGGGTATGCCGCGCATATCTGCCGGAGCCGATTTTGGTTTTCGTGGGGCCAACCCCGGGCGGCGCCTCGTCTTGGGACCCGAGTTTCAAGGGGACCTCGAGTTTTGGCGGTGGTTTGTTGAGGAGGGATTGGACGCGCGCGGAGGGACCTTGTCGGCTCCGATGTATCATTTGCTTGAGCGCCCCTCCCAACGTACTCCGTTTTCGGGTGCATCCAAAACCGCTGTCGGGGGTTTCTGCCTTGAAACTGGGGTATACTGGAGATACGATATTGACGCCGGGGAACGATCTCGCTTTTGTCGGTCGAGTAAGTCAGTTGCAGGCGAGAACGATATATCGATTAACGTCCTCGAATTGCTAGGTATGGTCGTCTCCGCTTGGGTCCTCGTGTCTCTGTGCGCCGAGCGCCCGGCCGCGTTGGGGGACTGCGTGTTGTTGCGTGGCGACTACGAAGCAGCCGTAGAGTGGGCGCGGCGGTGTCGATGTGGCAAGGAGCCGAGATCGGGCGCGCTGATGCGCCTCCTTGGTGTGCCCGAATTGTCCTCTGGTTGGCACTTTGACGCGAAACGCGTACGGGGTGTTTTTAACGTTGCCGCTGACGGTATCTCACGCTGGGATCGCGCTTCCGTCCTCGTTAATCTGCATGCTGTTCGACCGGAAATTCCGTGGCAGGAGGAGCAGGATCTGGGAGCCGCGGGCATATCCCCATGTACTTCGGTGTTGGCATCGAACTCATGCGACACGCCATTGCGGCCTCGTCTGAACGCACTTATCAGGGGCATTTTGGCGCATGGGTAGAATATCGGGTACGTTGTGGCCTGCCAGTGTTTCTCGAGCGGTGCCGAGATGGCATGGCTAACGTTTGGCATGTGTTTGAGTACGTCGCGTACGCCTTTTCGACCAAGAAATTGCGGTCGGCAACTATTGAGAGCCATTTGTCAACGACCAAGTTCTTCCACCGTATTTCGAGAGGTTTTGAGATCGACACCACTTATCCCGTGATTGCTAATGCCCTTAAAGGCGCCGCTCGTTTGCATGCCGACGTCGGCAACCAGGCAACCGTGCGGCGGCCCGTTTCGTGGAATATGCTGCTCGGGGGCGAGAACTGATCCCCGCGTGGCGTGCCGGGGGTCGTGTTTTGTGGCTTGCCCTGTGCGCTTCGTTCTGTCTCTTGACTCGCGCGTCAGAAATGTTTGCGGAAACCCGGTTATGAGTTCACGAGACTTATTGTTTGCGGCGTGCTGATGTTGCCTTCTTTCGCGGAGATATTCAGCTTACCGTTGCGCAGTGGTCAACCGCGGATCGTGTTGAGGTTCGGTTTCGCGGGTCGAAGGGTGACCAACTGCGGAAAGGGGCTGTTGTCACGCGTGTGCGCAAGGGTCCGTCGATGCGCGTAGGGGAAGGTGGCGGCGCCGTCGATCTCATGATCGAATTGATGTCTTGTTACTTGTTTCTTCCCTCTTCGGCCCCCTTGGTTGCGTTTGGCGTTGGTAACGGCAGATGGTCCATGTGGACACAACATCAAGCGACGACAGCTTTGCGGAAATTGGTGGCGTTGGCGGGTGTGCGTGCGGAGGAGTACGCCTTGCACTCCCTGAGGATTGGAGGCGCAACGCGCTTGTCGGCGGGGGGTGCAACACCGGAGGTTGTTGCAGCGTGAGGGCCGATGGGCGTCCAATGCTCATAAGACATATGTCCGTAGTCACGGAAAGGATGCCAGCTGGGTAGCAAGCGTTATGGCCCGGGAAGGAATTAGCGGTGGGGTTCAGCCGGGGCAGGGCACCGAGTGGGGGCGAGTTAACCCACCCTTAGATCTGACTAGTTAGGCAAACGCGGAATTACAAAAACGCGCGTTATCTCGTGTGCACTCTACGAGTCGCGAGTAGGGGGGGGGCGGGGAGGTGAGACTACATCCGTAATACGGGTCAACTGCCAATTTGTGCTGGAGGCTGGCGTCGAGAGTTCGATGTCGCCAGTGGGGTTGGGAGTTGACTCGTGTATACGGATGTTAGCGGGGGGTTGCCGGCGGGGCAGCCCCGGGGTATTCCCATCTCCAACCCCCCTCTCCGGGCGGGGGGTTGCGCATTAATATAATACAACTTCGAAAGCAAAGTGCAAAGCAGAATATTATCGAAGTATGAGAAAACATGTGCTTTGTACTTGCGTAAGAAGTTTGACCAATCAGATCAATGCGGTAATTCATAGTCCTATGAGCGATAGCCTTGGGTACAACTGGCCCAGCTGTGTAGGCGACGACCTGCACGCGGAGCGCGTAGGGGAGCAGAGTCAGAGCTACAGGTCCAAGGTGTGATACAGACTAGTTGAAGTTCCCACCCACCCGCCCGTGCTTTTGAGGGAGTCAGTGGGGGGTGAGTTAATCGGTCGCAGTAACGTTGCGCGTGTTTGTTACTGTTTTGGTAAACGTACTCGTTTGCGCTGAAGATGCGACGGGGTTTCGTATATTGTGCAGGTTTGCGATGGGGGCTAGCCGCATCAGTGGTATAGCGTGGTGCAAGAGGTGTTCGTTGTTGCGTTTTTATTTTTTCTGCATGTGTAATATCTGAATATCTCTCCGTGCGGTGGGGTTACGTATGACTGTTTTACGCAGATATTATGTTGACAGTTAACAGCGAAAAAAAAAAAAAAATCATGAACGGATCAAACATAATACTCAGTATACAACAACACCCGCGAACGACCTTCCGTAAATTTGTGCATCTTATAGTCAGCTTTTATATCACATTTATTCATAGATAAACCACGCAGCTTGCAAAGTGAAATTTCAACTATTCAATCGGTCGTACTCACAGTTGAATTTATTCAATTTATATAAAATACAACCCACCCATAAAATTTTAGGGCCTTTCCAAGCCACAGCCCCCAAGCCTGCCGAGTCAACCTAGACAGCCTTCACAAACCACAACATCCAAGCACAGCTCACCCCGTAGTGCTCGGGTTCGGGTTCGGGTTCAGGTGGGGTGACCGCCTTCAAGCGCTCGAAAACCCCTGTACAGATTCACTATCAGGGCGTCTCGAGCGGTGTTTGGAGTTCGGATATATGTGATGTGTGAGGAAGTTGTTGTTGTTGTTGTTGTTGTTGTTGTTTTCTCACATTAACTCGCATAATCAAGTCCGCGGTCACAGGACAGGCTCCAGTCACTCTGGAGCAGAGGGATACCCCAGGGAAACAAACACAAACAAACCAAAGGTGGTACACGCATATATATCACAGCTGACGCAATTCATACCTCCACCAGAGACATATAAAAGTGAAATCGGGAGTCAGCCTACGATGTGCAAGGTTCACATACTGGTGCATGCATACGTCTCACTACTCGCGCCTGGAAAAACCGATTATACCGCTTGCCACTCAAGAAAAACTACCACGTGTATATTGCACGTAGTACCTATCACTACGCACACGCACGACAGACGTAAGTCAATTAGAAAAAAGAAAAGAAGATAAAGGAAAGGAAAGAAAAGACAAAAAAGCGAAAAATCGAAAAAGGAAATAAGGAAAGAAAAGAAAAGACGAAAAAAACAAAGAAAAGACAAGACAAGAGGAAGCAAGGAAAGGGAAAGAGAAAAGTATGTCATACTAGCAGACCCTAGGAACTGACTAAAGACGGCAGTGGGCTCATAGAGGGTATCAAGTGCATCATCAATGGCACTGGGGAGAAAACGCAACATGGCGAAGAAGTCAGGGCGGTCTTACGCTATCTTGTGTGACGGCCATTGGAAGGCCCACAAATTTCAAGACGATGATGGCCAGACCCAGACTTCTTCAGTCTCTCGGGCATGACGCCCGCCCCTTCCCCCCCGCCCCCATTCCCCCCTCCCCCCTTCCCCCCTCCCTCCCTCGCCCCGCCCCGCGGCCGCTTAGAGATGCCGACGGTGGATGGCGCTGCCGCAGCCTTTGCGCGTCGCTCTGCAGCTTTGCGTTTCTCCGTTTCATGCCAATTCCGCGTGAACAACTCGGCTCCCTCCTCTACTCGTCGAAACCATCTGCCGGCCTTCTGAGCAGCCTTTCGCTACCCTTCGAATTTCATTCCAAAGACCGAAATATCCTCCTTCAGATGAGCTATCCAGTATTTCTCTTGCCCCCCTGAGTAGCCCTTACCCCCAACAAGCTCCCCAAACATCACCCTCTCTCTGTTGCAGACGCTCCTCCCCCGTACATGCTACGAATCGCGCAAACAATATCCTCCGTTTGCGCACTATCGCCTGTATGCTCTCGGAAGCTGTCTTGGCAAGCGCGTCGACGTACGATAGGGTGTGGTGGTCGCGCTTCCGTTTCCGCCATCCGAGGCATCGGAGGAGCATGGAGTGGTGAACCCGTCGTAGCCTGTCATAGTCAGGCTTCTTCGGGCTCCACGACATGCAACCGTAAAGCAGTATCTCGACCACCTCAGCTTTCAGCAACCGCACCTTCAACCGTAAGCGCACGCCCGGGGTATCATAGATTTCCATCTTGTACCGCTGGAAGCACGCCCAGGCCCTCTGAAGACGCCGCGTTATTTCAATGCTAAGGTCTCTGTCTGCGGTGATAGCCCCGCCCAAGTACACAAACTCGATTGTTTGTATACCTGGCCGGCTGCATTGATTGTGAAGAACACCTTCCCCCCGCCTTTGGTTCCAGGCACATTATCTCTGTTTTTGCCTCGGAAGCCGTAAGCTCGAACGACGAGCACGCAGTCACGATCACCGTCATCATCCTCTCCAGCCCTTCTGATGATCGCGATACGATGCCCGCATCGTCCGCGTACAGCATACCCCACAATCTCTGCACCTCCTCCCCCTCCTTCCCCCTCCGTCCGTCGACTTTGCCTTTGCGTGAAGTGCCCTTCTTCTCGCCTTCCTCCTTTCGTTGGAACTGCATCATGTTGTCCGTGATGGCTTCATCAGAGAGGAAGCGTTTCTCGGCCACACGCAGTACCGCCGTGAAAAACACATTGAAGAGCGGTGGCGCGAGCACGCATCCTTGCCTGAGACCTTGCCCCACGTCGAACTTATCCGAGCACTCTCCATCATCCAGCCGCACGCATGCTTGCATGCCGTCGTGGAATTGGCGGATGACGGCGAGCATTCTCGGTGGCACGCCAAGACGAGCAAGGGCATCCCACGGAAGGGTTCGGTCGACGGAGTCGTATGCTTTGGTGAGGTCGATAAAGCACAAATACAAGGGGGTGTCCTTCTTCCGCGCCAGTTCCTGCAGTCGTCGTACTACGAACATCATGTCAACCGTCGAGCGTTGGGGTCTGAACCCACACTGTTCCTTCGGCAGAATGTTCTCGCGTTCGCAATAGTCACTCAGGCGACCTGCGGTGACTTTGAGGAGTACTTTGCCGGCGTGAGCCACGAGGGAGATGCCTCGATAATTGCCACACTCATTCCGATATTTCTTCTTGTGAAGCACCTTAGTCGTTGCATCTTTCATTGTTGTCGTACGCCACCTCCCCTCCACACAGCGACGATGATATCGTGACCCTTTCCGAGAGTGTTCAAGCTTCGTCGGCCAAAACCTTCAAGAGCTCGGCCGGGAGACCATCGGGCTCTACCACCTTTCGGTTCGCCAACGCACGGATCGCCTCCTCTACTTCGTACCTAGACGGGACATCGTCCAGTGGTCTGCACGGGGGCCACTGCTTAAGCTCGTCCACAATGCTCGGGTCGAGGGTCGGCGACTTGGTGTTGAGCAGTTTGTGAAACCACCTCACCCACCGCTCGCGGATGAGGGCATTATCCCGCAGCAATTGACCTTCCTCGTCCTTGACGTACTGCGAGTTAAACGTCATCTTCCCTTCCACATCCATCCCCTTGAGGTGTTTGTAGAAGCCAAATTGATCACCTTCTCGGATATGTCCTTCGAGACGGCTAACGTAATCTTCGAAGAACCCCTGAACAGCTTCCGCCCGCGTGCGTTTCAGCTGTTTGGTGGTTGCCTTCAAGGCTCGCCGTAGACCACGATCGTTTAGAGCAGAACGGACCTGTTTCCTCGCGTCCTTCCTACCCTGCCATCGTGCGTTCAACTCCGCTTTGATCTCCTCGGTCGCACACCAGCCCCTCGGTACTTGTTTGCGCCGAATAGGGGGCGCTATGTCGGCCGCATTCGATAGTAGCGTCTTGGTCAGTACTGAGGTCATTGTTATGGAAATGTTGGCACATAGCCAGTATGAGTCAATGTTCAGTAGCACTGCACTTGTACGTCGTAGATCATCGTAGATCTGTTATGTCTCGGTTGGTATGTAACGTGCGTATGAATATGCGGAGGAATTACTTCTGTAGGATTCTCTGTTGCGTTGACGAGTAGCTCACTCTCGTGTGGATCCTTCCGGATTGTCTAGCATCGTAGCCATCCTGGTCATCTCCAGTACCCAGCCAACTTCTGGACTCCTGCATAGTCTGCGGTTTATCTGTGTGTGTTGGCCACATAAGCGCCAGTGTTTACAACATCTTTACACCTTCTTCTCAACACGGAAGCACTCGAGTCTTCCAGGCTATCCACTCCACAGTGTCACCAGCCCGACTAGCGTCGGGGACACAGCCTCTCTGCCACCGTGCTGGGGTATACCACAATATCCATAATAGGTTGTTATAGCCTCGTGTGTGTGAGTGGGGGCCTGCGGCGACTGCGCGTCTACTGCTGTCGCCGAGTGCTGTGGAGAGCACACCCGTCCTCCAGGATTCGCAACTTTAGGATCCTTCAGGATTTTGATATTTTTGGATTCTGCAGGATTTGGAAATTTTTGGATTTTTTTCCGCTGGGAGCTACTGCTGGAGTCAGCTTTCTGCTGGAGGCCACACTGAGTCAATCCTCTTGCTTATTGGGCCCGGACTGATCACCTGGGCTCTCGGCTGCACATTCGGGACGCAACGTTCTGTGTAAAGCATTCGGGGGCGCAATTCCTAGGCGCTGACTCCGGTCGGTGAATAGAGTTGTGCAGGTTGTTGGTTCTGCGCGCGGAGTGCCGTTATTTCTTATACTCGGTTCCGCGTGTTTACAACTGACTTCCGAATACCAAATCGCCTGCGCTTAGATTCTTCGCGAGGCGTAGTCTGTCCAAGACACCTTCCATGTACCTGGTTGCCGGCTTGGTCGCGTGTGTAGGTTGAGGATACGACTGCTAGCTGGTAGCCGGCCGCTGCTACAGCTACTCACACGTGCTAGCTCACGTAAAGTTTGCGCTGAAAGACGCGTAACACTACGCAGTGCACCACGCTGTGTACCTGCAGGACCAGTTAAGTGGCCGGAGCTGACTACTCGCCACATCACCGCAGCCTCGTCAACTGCGGTTGGTCACATCTGTGCTCACGGGAGCGCAGTCGTCCGAGCGGGGAGCTTGCGAGCTTCCGGCGGACTCGGGTTGCCAACTGCGGCTCTGCGACCTACCTTTCACCCTACCTCTGTGTAGAGCTGCCCCACACATTTCAGGCGCGCCGGCCCGTCTCAGGTGATCAGGGCGTCTTGCGGGTGCAGCGCTTTTCAATCACACCCATCGCGTGTCCCTGTCTCTAAGCTATGGCGAACTCATCAAGCTCTAGTTCTGGGCTCCACCGTTTACTAATTCCATTGGACAATGCTCTGGGTCTACCTTTCGCGTGTGGAAGGAGAGCTTCGAGCACGTCATCAACATCCATGCGCCGGAGTTTCTCACGGTCTTACGCGGATCGGCCCGGCCAGATCCTCTGGCTGATACTCTGGCCGACGTTACCGCTTGGGACAAGGCCGACAGCCAACTCTTCTCCCTCCTGTTCTTCGCGACTACCGGCTCGGCGCGGATCACCGTTCAGGCTCACCAAAAGGCGGGCACTAGCGCCGGAGGCAACGGACAGTTGGCTTGGGCGGCTCTGAACGCGCGGTTCGACGCCCACACCCAGGAAGCTCGGTGTGCGTGCCACAAGGAGCTCTTCGCCCTCACGCACGTTGCGGGTGGTGATCCTGTTGACTTCTCCTCCAACGGATGCAAGCTCAAGCTCCGCCTCGAGACTCTGGGGGAGAAAGTATCAGACGAAGTCTACCTGGATATCATGCTCTCGGGCCTGACGTCTGCCCCGGAATTCCACTTTATCCGGGAGATGCACTACCGAAACGAATTTACATCGGTCGACTGTCTTCATGACACGGCCAACCGCTTCTTTGTGGACCAGCAGTCGCGCAAGGCGGCGGGGCCCGCGGTCTCGGGCAGGGGAGACGCGATGTCCGCGTCCAGCGGCGACCAGTACCACCGTTGCAAGGAGTTTGGATATTTCCAGCGAGACTGTCCGAAGTCTGCGCAGCCGTCCCGACCGACGAAAGGGAAGAAGCCAGGCAAAAAGCGCGGAAGTGGGGGGAGTGAGCAGTCGAAGTGGTGCTCCTTTCACCGCACGAAGGCGCACAGCGATGCTGTCTGCAAGGCTCAGCAGGACAACCGAAACAAGAAGAAGCAAGAGGAGCTTCGAGGGTTGGCTGCGAACCTGGCACTGCTTCAGGCAGCCGGTCTGGCCAATTTCTCCCACTTGGCGCAGCTGTTTCAGGCGGCGGCGCCCCAGGCGTCTCAGGCCCCTTCGGAACCAACCACGTTCGGGTTTTCCTTCAACGCTCTCGGCGCCTCTGCAGCCCCCGCCGCCGCGCCGGCGGCTTCCGCGTCTGCCTCATCCGCGTCGTCTGCGCGGGACCACCACTTGCCTTCCGAGTACTTCGGTGCTTTCATGGCTTCTTCTGCGGCGGAGTCGTCGCTCGCTCCTTTTCGCTCCGACGGATCGTTCATCCTGATGTTGGTGGATAGCGGAGCGACGGACAATTTCCTAGATCCTGCGCTTACGCCTGGCGTGCGGGCTAACATGCGTGACATTGAAGACCTTCGGATCCCGCTCCCGATCATTGCCGCTGGGCAGCACGTTCTTCACGGCGTTACGACGGGGGTTCTCTTCGGCACGGTCGCCGACGACAGCGGCCACGACAGCCAAGTTTCCTCCCGTGTCGTCTTGGTAGCGGGGCTGGGGACCAACCTCTTCTCCGTCACCGCTGCGCTGTCGAATGGAGTGGCCTCCCTCTTCTATCCGGACAAACTCAGGCTGGAGTCGGGGGACGTAGTCGTCCCGATGAAAATCCGAGGAGTGGATGACACCGGCAAGATCACTTGCTCCATCACCGTGAAGCTCGGCGCTGGGGATGGTGGTCGGCAGACCCTCGGGGAAGCTCCTGACGGACTTGCCTTGCGGGTGGAGACTGCTAGTCTCTGGCATCGGCGCATGGGGCACATCAACAGCAAGAGCTTGGATGTATTGAGAGGAAGGAGGCGGCCAACGGCATCGGTCACACCGGCGACGTGCAGGACTGCAGTGCGTGCCCTCTTGGTAAGAGCTCTCAACAGCCGCACCCAAAGCACGCCGTTTACGGCGTTTCACGCGCCTTTCAGATCGTATTTGTCGATACCCTTGGTCCCTTTACGCCTACCGCGTTGGGCGGCTTCAAATACGCCGCCAAGTTTGTCGACCAACACACCAAGTGGAAGGAGGTCGTCCTCATGAAGGATAAGACTTGCTCGACTGACGCCCTCGAGTTGTTCAACAAGGGGACCGTCATCCCCCGCAGCGAGCGCATCCACGTGCTTCGTGCGGATAAGGGAACCGAGTTTACGAGCGCGGCCTACCGACAGTACTGCCTGGACATTGGCATCCAGCTACAATTTGCATCGCCGAACACCCCCCAGCATATCGGAGCGAATGAGCGTGCAGGCAGGACGATCATGAACATCGTGCGTTGCATGCTCGCTGATTCTACGCTGCCGAGCCTTCTTTGGGGAGACCTGATGCACACGGCGGTCTACCTGAGCAACCGGACTCCTCATGCAGCCTTGCACAACGGGACGCCGTACCAGGCGCTCTACGGCGCAAGGATGCGCACCTTGGACACCTTCGGGTGGTCGGGGCACGGGCATTTGTGCATGAAGAGACAGACGCACACCAAGAAGCTGGAAAGCCGTGCGTGGGAAGGACGGTTGGTGGGCTACAGCCTGGACAGCAAATCCTACCGTCTCTACAACGCTCAGACGAGACGGGTGCGGGAGAGTCGCAACGTTATCTTCATTGAAACGACTCCCGCGCCGCCTTCGTTGGACGAGCGTGGTTTTGACGACGGGAAGTTCACTTACGCCGACCAGAACGACATGATCCGAGATGTGCGCTACTACACCACCAACCACTCGTTCGATGCGCTTTCTCCCAATCATGCCGTCGGGGACCCGTCTGTTCTCGAGCTTCTCGAGGACTTTCCACCGTCAACAACCGTGACCTTGGGCTCAGCTCCGCTGGCCCTTCTCCTGCCGCCGAGGATGCGCCTGCGGACGATAGCCTTGCCTCGCCTGGAGGAGTCAGCCTTCCTGAGTCGGGTAACGGTGCACCTTCACCTGCCGCATCACCTTCCGGTCCTGCTCCGGCCGGTTCATCATTTGGTCCTGCGTCGCCGCCTGGTACGTCGGGTACTGGTTCTGCTCCAGTTGGTGGTGCATCGCGGGGTCGTTCCGCGTGTGGGCGTGGTTCATCTGCGCGGGGAGGGATCGCGACGCGTGGTGGACGTGGTTCGGTGAGTGGGCGTGGTTCTCGTGGTGGTCGCGGCTCCATGTCAGCCCCCCCTGACACCAGGATTACCCGGGCGATATCGCCCGTGCCCAACCAGAAGACCCTCAGCGAGCTTCGTCGGCTTTCGTACGCGTTTCCCGCGATGGGGGAGTTTCCTGACGTCGCGCACACGGACGCCACATTGGGATTCACGGAATACGCATACGCCGTAGGGGCAGTGCAACCAGACGTTCCTCGCACCATCCAGGAAGCACGGGCCTCACCGGACGCAGCAAAGTGGAACGCAGCTGCCGAACGCGAGATGAAAAGCCTCAACAACCGCAAGGTCTACAAACTCGTCCCGCGCTCAGCCGTCCCTCCGGGAAGGAAGCGCATCAAGTCCAAGTGGGTGTTCAAACGCAAGGCCGACGGCTCCTTCAAGGGACGTGTCGTGGCCCAGGGCTGGAACCAAGTTCCCGGACTCGACTGCGGCAGCACCTACGCTCCGGTGTGCAGGATCCAGAGCGTGCGAATGGTGGCGTGCATCACCGTGGAGTTCAACCTCATCTTCGACCAGATGGACGTTTCTACCGCTTTCCTCTACGCGCACATCCAAGAACAAGTATTCGTTGAACAACCACCCGGTTTCGAGGTCAAGGACAAGGATGGAGGTGACATGGTAATGCAGCTGGAGAAGAGCCTCTACGGACTTGCTCAAAGCCCAGGCAACTGGTTCAACACCATCGATCCCGTGCTTGTCGAGATTGGCTTCGTCGCACTCAAGTCAGACCCGTGCGTGTATTTGTACGATCACAACGGGGCCAAGATCTACCTGACTCTCTACGTCGATGACCTTCTCCTGGCCGGCAACGACTCTAACGCCATTTCGATGGTGAAAGGGAAGTTGCAAAAGCGCTTCAACATGACCGACATGGGGGAAGCATCTCTCGTACTCGGAATGGAAATCAAAAGCGATCGCGAGGCAGGTACCTTGACTGTTTCCCAAGAGGCATACTGCAAATCGATCCTTGAACGGTTCGGGATGTCGGACTGCAAGCCGACTAGTACACCTGATTACGGCTCCGAAATCTCGAACAACCAGCCCAAGGACACACTTCTCAACGAGGAGGAGACGCGCAAGTACCAAGGAATCGTCGGACCGCTCAATGTACATTGCGCAAGTGCTGACGTATGACATCATGTACGCGACAGGCCAACTGGCTCGCCCGATGGCGAAACCCAGCAAGGTGCACATGGTGGCGGCAAAGCATACTCTTCGCTATCTAGCAGGAACGACCAACTTCAGCATCACCTACAAGAAAGGTGGTTTTAAGCTCGCGACCTTCTCGGACTCGAACTGGGCAAACAATCCTGACAACGGGAAGTCGACCTCAAGCTACGTGACGATGCTGGCAAACGCTCCGATGAGCTTCAGGTCGGGGCTGCAAGGTCTGACTGCGATGTCCACCATGGGAGCGGAGCTGGTCGCGTCCGCCCTGGCGATGAAGGAAGCAGTGTTTTGCTCAAACATGCTGACGGAGCTTGGATTCGGGAAGGAGTTTGCACAAATGCCTGTGTACTGCAACAACACGGCTACCCTACATGCATTGGGGGACCGGTCCTTCAGCTCGAGGACCAAGCACATCGCATTGCGCTTCTTCTTTATCCGAGAACTGGCAACGGAGGGGAGGATCTCATCCATTACGTCCCGACGGAGGACAACCTCGCCGATATCGGTACAAAGCACTTCAACAAGCACAGGTTCGAGCACCTTATGGACCTCATCAACAAGTTCGACGTCAACAAGTTCACCACCGTCGAATTCAAAGGAAAATGAGTAATTTGTTTGTTTGACTCTGTTTGGAATTAGCTTACACTTTTGATTTCTTTCGTAGGATTGAAGATTGTAGTTGGTTGTGTCAAAAACAATGAATATCATCATCACTTGGTTGAAACTCGCATGACACGCATTTGTTTGCTTAAATTCATCATTAGTTTTGGTACAATTCAGCAACTTTCATTGAGGAGGAGTGTTATGGAAATGTTAGCACATAGCCAGTATGAGTCAATGTTCAGTAGCACTGCACTTGTACGTCGTAGATCATCGTAGATCTGTTATGTCTCGGTTGGTATGTAACGTGCGTATGAATATGCGGAGGAATTACTTTTGTAGGATTCTCTGTTGCGTTGACGAGTAGCTCACTCTCTCGTGTGGATCCTTCCGGATTGTCTAGCATCGTAGCCATCCTGGTCATCTCCAGTACCCAGCCAACTTCTGGACTCCTGCATAGTCTGCGGTTTATCTGTGTGTGTTGGCCAGATAAGCGCCAGTGTTTACAACATCTTTACATCTTCTCCTCAACACGGAAGCACTCGAGTCTTCCAGGCTATCCACTGCACAGCAGTGTCACCAACCCGACTAGCGTCGGGGACACAGCCTCTCTGCCACCGTGCTGGGGTATACCACAATATTCATAATAGTCATGTCATCAATGCTTCCGGCATTTGTACCGGGTATCGAGGAGGCAAGCTTGGCTGCTATCGCGTTTTTCGGGATTCATCCGGAGTTGCGGGTCCGCCATTAATTAATCTCGGGTAGATCAATAGCTCGCCGGTTTTTGATAACTCCAATTAATTACCTCGTGAGGTAGACTATAGTCTACGCGCTATAAGATATCGAGGCGGCTTGCAGTAGGGGTTATTTCCAGATCAAGATCACCCCCAGCCCCCCTGTCTGGCCTGCCACCGGCTAGGGCTCCCCTGTACGAGTAGCGCCGACGCACCAACTGCTCTGGGTTATTCCGCGTAGCTCTGTGTGTGATTCGGAGACGAAAATCTAGGTGAGACAAGTGAGACAAGACAAGAGGAGACGAGAGACAGAGGCAAAGCTTGCGCTCAATTTCAAATCGACATTTTTGTTTCCCGCACTTTGCTGCGCTTCTGCCACGTTGGGCAGAATTATAATAACCTTTTAAATATTAATATCAATACAAATCGGTTTCTACATTTCCGTTCACAGCGGTATCAAAAGTAGATGGTTCCAAGATGGTTCAAATACTCGTGGCACCCGGGTCTGCAGCACAAGGGTGCGCTCCGCGGGCGGCTATACGCGCTCGCTCTAGGAAGCAGGTATACCAAAGTGTAAAGCAGACAGAGGTCACAGAGGACGCTCACGATCTGGTGCAATGACTGACTGTCAAATGCCAAGAGCTAGTGGAGCAGGAAAAACTATGCCGGGCCTGCTCGTGACGTGCGCCGAAGACGGAAAATTCAAAACGCAGCTACGAGTACGTATTACTGCAATAGCAGACGGCCACGGCTCCGCCTGTGGCGCTGTGCCGCGCGTCTACTTCTGTAACTACAGGTAGCTACGAAGCTGTAACTGAACACCAAGAACTGCGTGTGCTTTTTTTCTTTTCTTGTGATTTGAGCAGAAGAAATCAGTACAAAAACAAACGCGTCCCAAGGTGTGATGGGTGCACAACGTGCACGTAATATATACAGTACCTGATACGAACACGAACTACCAGCTACCAGGTAGGAACTCGTGAAAACGAATACGACCCCCAAAAATGACGGCAAACACGTAACGGATATAGAAATATCGGCAAAAAGTAACTAAACGAGTTTTGATAACTCGAGTGCCACCACAGGTACGGCTGCTGCTGCTGCTGCTGTTACTGCCTCGAGTTATCTACCTGCCACCCTGTTCACCTCCGGTGTTTGCGCGGTTTGCGCCTGGCCGGAAATAGCGACTCGATGATACCCCTTCTCACTTCCTTCTCCCACATCTGTCTAGGCCATCTAGCATACAGCAGTAGTGGTCCCCGTATAGTAGTGCCGGTTGAATGGTGCCGATTGCCCGCTATAGTGCCTGTAAACACATGGGAACGTCAAGTAGTGCCCTTTCGTAGTGCTGGTTGTCCCTATAGCGCCAGTATTCCCGGCTGGCGCACACCGACACTATTAATCACCATAGAAGGGTACTACTATACTTAAATCGAGTTACGAAAGCGAGGGGTACCGACGAAGACAGCGACACGAACCGACGAAACTCCTCTTGCGCCGATGTTAATTTAAAAAACCGCATTGCATGCATGGGCTACGAAACGAACATCCCCTCACATAAATACCTTCAGGCCTTCATGAAACGCAAACAAACTTTTTTTTGCTGATGGCGAGGGTGTGTGCCACGCTCCCGTTTCCTTCTTGGGGGCCACATGGGCTATATACAACACCGAGGAGTGTGGTTTTATCAAAAGCTCCACGTTTTTTTGCTTATTTTCTTATTTCTCTCTTCAGCAATTGGCCTGGTTTCCTGGCTCTTGTGGGCTCCGCTTTTGGTGTTCGGCAAGAACACACCGCGCACACACGCAAGCCCTAACTGTGCCGAAAGGCGATACTTATGGGACTTGAAACCACGCATTGATGGGGCCGTAAGCGGTGGACACCGGCGACGGATGACAACCAAAAATAAACTATGTCTAAACCACGTCTTGTTTACGGGTGGGTGTGGCGGCCTGCTAGTTTTTTTGTAACAAAAAGTGTTATTTTGACGGACTCTTGCTAATTGTAAGTGGTACAGCACTAACGGCAAACTCGTTTGGACTGTGGTTGGTGTTACTTGCCTGGTGACGTGCCCGGCGGCTCACTCGTTCTTCTGTATGCTTGCAAGAGCGTTTTTTTTTCTCTTCATGTTAGTATTTTTCGCTCCGAGGCTACGGGTACCTCGTACGAGCAACGAACGCCTGTGTTCTCCCTATTGAGCTTGCGACACCCCCTAGATTTCAAGTAAAACCACAATCCCGAAGCGTGAAACCTGTGGGGTGTCGTATGGACCTGTAGAATCAGGACCAAGCACTGCAACGCTATGTGGTCCTGGGAGCGAAAGCGTAAGGTCTTCGAAGAGACGATTATCGCCCGGAGGGGTAACAGCTGTCGCGTCCGAGTAGCATGGCGGTTTGCATTGCGTCGGACGGGACGACGTGTGCCCAAGCGGCGAGTGATGCGGTCGGCCGATAGCTGTGGGGAAAACTGCACGCTCAAGCGTACCCTGGCCCATTAGAAAACCAAACCTAGATTTTCCGCCACGAGAGTCAGCGCTTTGATGGAGTGTGCGCACTTCTCCTCTCTTTTAATGACCCGGAGCCGTGACGTGCAGTCGTACTGCTTCGATCAGAGTATACCTGGTATGACATGTCTCGGTCGCCCCGGTGGCGTATCAGGTTATCCTCGAGCCTGGTATAGACTAGGTCAGTTTCGCGAGTTCGAGCCCCCCCGAGTGCATACTCATATTAATTCGTAGGGACTTTTTCTTGTGCACAAATTGACTTGCGGAAAGCGCGAGAGCGTGAGTTAGCAACACTCACTGAAAAATCCACGAGCAGTGGGATTGCTGAACCCTATGCGCGATGAAAATTAAAGGCAAGAACCGGGGGGGGGAGAAGGGACGACACCTTTGACCACGGCTTGTCCAGAAGCTGGAAAGTATAAGTGTGCGAAAGAAAAAAGCAAAAAAACAAAAAAAACGACACATTCTACGATAGAGGTACTGTACTCGTACCTCTTTTTGGCCGAAACGTTTTCTGAATGACGAGACTCCTTAAAAGCTTCAGAACTCCCGAAATCCCTCCCTTTACTAATTTCAAGTAATTTGTCCCCGAAATTATCGGGAGGCCAATTCTAGTTTTGCACAATAAAAGGGCATTACAGCAAAAAAAAAAAAAAAAATGGGTACATACATACATACACCCGGTCCGTTTTTTTCTCCAAAGCGGGTACACTCTAGAAGAGATCAAGTCCAAAACGCACCCCACGAACCACACGATTGGCCCAAGAAGAACCGTGTACCCGTTTTTGAGTGATGAATGAGGAAATAATAAGGTAATATCGAGGTAATTGTTACCCGGGTACGCTCGGTAGTTATTGTTATGCTCGGCTTTCACCAGTTTTTGGTTATAATGTAAGCCAATCAGAGGACTTCGTCTATATTATAAGCCAATCAGAGCCCATTCATTGATTCCCTCTATACGAACGCCACGGTCTCTGGGGTGGAACACGGGCCGCGTGCCACACCCAGGTGGCCCACGCTACACATCACTTCACCCCGGCACACAAGCGTAGCTCTCTCCTTGCCTCCTCCAACAGGCCAGCACCATGGCCACGAGGGCGCAGTTCGTCTGGTGCCCCATAGCTCCTTCTGGGAATTGTATATGCCAACACGAAGGAACTTGGTCCAGCGGTTTTGCTGTTGCGATGACATAGCCAGCTATTAATAGCAGCGGCATACTGCCGTGCTCGCCTTGCGGTCAATAGGCGCGCTTGGCGAGCGGTCGCCCCGGTGGCGTATCAGGTTATCCTCGAGCCTGGTATAGGTCAGTTTCGTGAGTTCGAGCCCCGCCGAGTGCACACGCGTATAAATTCGTTGGGACTTTTTCTTGTGCACAAATTGACTTGCGGAAAGCGCGAGAGCGTGAGTTAGCAACACTCGATGAAAAATCGACGAGCAGTGGGATTGCTGAACCCTATGCGCGATAAAAATTGAAGGCAAGAACCGGGGGGGAGAAAGGACGACACCTGTGACCACGGCTTGTTCAGAAGCTGGAAAGTAAAAGTGTGAGAAAAGAAAAAAAGAAAGAAAGAAAAGCAGCGGCATACTGCCGTGCTCGCCTTGCGGTCAATAGGCGCGCTTGGCGACTACGAGTATGCGTCGTAGATGTCGTATCGTGCGAGTGCGTGAGGTCACAAACAGCAAGTGATATAGGTAGTTTCCCAAGTACACAAAGACACCAAAATGCACCCATACCTCGCGTACACCTATTAATAGTATCAAGCAGTAGACGACAGCAGTAGACTACAGAAGCAATAGACTACAGCAGCAGCGGACTGCAGCAGCAGTAGTGTCAGCAGGCCCAAGAAAACGAAAGGTTGTTGGATCGCCAATCGTGTGGCTCGTGGGGTGTGTTTTTGACTCGGTTTTAGGGTGTACCCGTTTTTGAGAGAGGACGTACCGGGTGTACCAGTTTTCGGTTGTCGCCCTTAACTAAATTACTACCGAGGTAGACAGCACGCTAACGCTACCGGCCCTCTCATTAGAAAAACTTCCTACAAAGAACTCAGCCGGAAATTTCCAGGGCTTGTCACGGGTCATATCGAGTCAGGGTAACCCGTCCCGACCCGCGAGATTTGAAAACCTTCTGACCCGACCCGATCCGTCCAGTGATGTTTAAAGCATCTCTCGACCCGAGCCCACTCGACCCGAGCCCACTCGACCCGCGAGGTTTTGATAACCTCCTGGCATGATCGGCTGGTCGGGCCGTGACCCGTCAATAACCCTAGAAATGTGCAGCTAAATAAGAAATTCAGGAGCGGTTATGCTAGACTTTTCTGTGAGCCACACGCTTTCTCGTAAACAGCCAGTATGACGGTTTCTTTGTAAGAGGGCCGAGGCAAGCGGTGTACGAATACCGCGAGGATCATTATATTTTCTGTTGTGATCGCTTTGCGTATCCGGCACCTGTTGGTCCTCTGGACGGAAAAGATAGGTGCCGACGTGGGGATATCTTGATTTTTTGTGTTGGTTGTTTGAAAAAGGTGAGAATGCACCTCGTACGGCTGTGAGATCAAAGATTTCGTCGAAGCTCACTTTTGCAAGTGGTGTGTGTGCGTGGTACTTCGATTGAGCTTATTGTGGGGTGCGCATATCCTCATGAAGGATATGCGCCGGCGACTACCCGTGGTACCAGCTAGTACCAGCTAGTACCAGATGATATCTGTTTTTAAGGGGTCCTTGTATTTCGGTCCAGAGTGGTATTTCCGAACGACTTCCATCAAGCACGAAGCCGTCAAGACGCATGCCGCATCTCTTCGATACCGACTTCTATTTTTCGAATTCCTAACCCCCCCTCTTCCTCCGCCCATCGCGTCCCGCGCGCGTTCTCCCGAAAACACATTGAACGCAGCCGAGTGATACCCGCCTACTGCAGAGCTTGCAGCTGCATCTGGAGGGATGGAGCAAGCTGCTGAGGCTGCCGCTGCGGTAAGATGGTTCATTGCCGATGCGAGGGTATACAGTCTTGATACCAGGGCTATGCATGAAATGAATACCCCCCTCTATACCGTAGCCACAGCCTTGGTCCAGGCGCTTTCGGCACCGCCAGCATATGGCGTACCAGAGGGTAGACCGCAGGGTTTTTGGTGTCATGCCGTGTAGTGCATTTTGTTTTTTTCGATTGTGGATACCAGTCCCTATTCCCTAGATTGTACCGCCTCCTTATCACTATAACTCTTGAAGATCATCCTGGCTCCTCGAGGCAGACTCTGAGGTGTTTCCTCATCGTTGACCCTCGAGCGTGCGGTTGCGCACATAACCCACCTCTGTGTGTCTCCACACCTCCATAGGTACGGGCTGAACGTGCGGGTGTGGAGATACTAAGTTGTATCTCAGTGCAATAAATGAACGAGGTACGTTAAGTATCGAAGAGTTAACAGTTGTTTTATGGTTTAGATTGTCACATCTCGCCTCCACCAGAGAAATAGAAAACCTGCGAAGGGACTACAGTTCCACACGATGCCTATTTTATATTTTATAGGTACTATTTTGAATATATCAGTCAGTCTGATTGCAATCGTAAGGGGCATTTTTGGGACATTCCTGAAAAGGTACAAATTGACATTTGGACAATGCCTCAAAAGGTACAAATTGACATTTGGACAACGCCTCAAAAGGTACAAATGAACTCTTGGACATGCCTCAAAAGGCGCAGATGAATATTGGGCATACCGGGGTACTGCAGAAGGTACAACAGTGTGTTCTACTTACGACCATTCTGGTATGAGTAGTACTTGGAACCTCGAACTGACGACAGCAGCAACAGTGGCGCACGTATGTATATGTGAGGACGCATATTTTTTTGAACCTTGGCCGATGTCATGCGCATTTTAAGCTGAGGACAGAAGGAGCAGTGACATCAGGTAGACAGACCAAAGAGTACGTACTTTGGGGGACTCCACACAGTGGCGACTGAATAGTGCCGATGGAATCGCTGGGCACTCCTCTTATTCTCTACAGTAACCTATGCCCAATAGTGCCGGTTGCCTGAATAGTGCCGGGATGTTGGGCAAAATGGGTGACTCCCTATAGTCCCGGTTGAATAGTGCCACTGCTCTCTATAGTGCCGGTGGAATCGCTTGACACGACTGTTATTCTCTATATTGTAGTATCCATATGCCCAATAGTGCCGGTTGCCTGAATAGTGCCGGTATATTTGGCAAAATCGGTGGCTCCCTATAGTGCCGATTGAATAGTGCCACTGCTCTCTATAGTGCCGGTGGAATCGCGTGGCACGATCGTTACTCTCTTATACAGTAGTAAATCTATCCCCAATAGTGACGGTGCCGTGAATAGTGCCGGTATATTGGGCAAAGAGGGGGGCTCCCAATATTGCCGACTGAATAGTGCCACTGCTCTCTATAGTGCCGCTGGAATCGCTTGGCGCCATTGTTCGTCTCTTATAGTAACCCTGTCCCCAATAGTGTCGGTGCCCTGAATATTGCCGACAGAGTAACCCTGAACACAACGCCGTTAGACCGGAAACCGCATAACAGGAGATAAGGTAGATATTATAGGCAGCATTTCGTGAAGAATTTCCCCCTGTGCGCCAAAAACGCCTTTTCAAATGCATCGTCCTTGTCCACTACTTGTTCGGTATTCCCACCTACCTGGTAAGCGCGTATTGGCTGAACGCGAAACTCGCCGATCGAGGTAAATGAAGCGCTTGGTTCCGCACCGTCGTCCCACGTTTTTTCGTCGGGTTATTGGTCCGTACACCTACGTTTGTTGTCTCTGCGTTTTCGGTGTCGGAACTTGGTGTAAGAAGCTTTTGAGACTAGAGACACACGCGGAACATGGCGACACAGTCTTGAAACGTGTGTACCAGTATGGGCCTGTTACATACGTACTTATGCTGACTTCCGAATTTCGCTCAGCCTCATAGCTTTGGCGAATGTACGACTTGCATCAGCTATGATATATTGGTGTGCCACTTTTTTTTCTGCCCCCCCCCACCCCCCCCCCCCAGGGTTATTCTTCCACTCCCGAAGGACTGGAGCCCGTCCTGTAACCAGACCACGGACTTGATTATACGAGTTAGTGTGACAACAACAACAACAACAACAACAGTAGGCAGCCACTCGATATGATATAAGGCGGTTGAAATCTGTCGGTACGGCTGCAACTATGAATACAACTGCCTAAATGAATAGGACGGCCTCGATACAGGGCGCCCAAATTCCATCGCCTTTTTGTACCGCCTTTACATATGCCCCCACCCCCCACTACTGCTACTACGGGAAAATAGAGCTGTCAGAGCCAGGTGTGGGCACTAAACATTGGGGAATAAATAGGTTTCTTATTGAAAAAAATAAAAGTACACTGCAGCAGCTGTGAGGTCAAGGATTTCGTCGAAAACTCATATTTGCAAGCTGTGTGTGATGCTCCTCCGATCGCGCGTGTCACGGGGTGTGTGTATGTCCTCACGAAGGATGTAGGTCGGCGACTCCCCTTAGCACTACTCGTACAGTAGCTAGTGACAGGGTCAACAGAGTGATGCGAAAACGTTCGGTCTTTGAATCAATCTGTGCACGTAAACTATACGAGCCGTTTTTGCGTTTTTCGTCGGTCCTGATTACTGCTGTGGCCTCCCCCGTAGTATTTGTAGTACGGCTGCAGGCTCTTTCGTAGCTCTCGATAAGATCACCCTCTGTGTTTTTTTTTGGTCGGCATTATTGTGCGATTCATGCCCTCCCGGAAGGTTCACGGTTAATGACAGTATTAATGGTGGTGGGGCCTATATAAGGCGGTATAGTGCGAAGGAATTGTTGGCCGCGCTCTATATCGAGAGGTCGCCCTATTCGTGTGGGCGGTTGTGTTCAGGGTTACGATCGTGCCAACCGATTTCAACCGCCCTATATCGAGTGGCTGCCTTATTGTAACCGCCTTATATAAGCCCCACTCCCGTAGTTTATATAGGACGGTATATGGCGAAGGGATTTTGACCGCCTTATATCGAGAGGTCGCCGTATTCGTGCAGGCAGTTGTATTCAGAGTTACGGTCGTGCCAACCGATTTCAACCGCCCTGTATCGAGAAGTCGCCCTATTCGTGTAGGCTGTTGTATTCGGAGTTACAGTCGTGCCAGCTGATTTCAACCGCTCTGTATCGAGCGGCCGCGTTATAACAACTGGCTTATATAGGCCCTGAGCCTGTTGTTTGTATAACGCGGTATAGTGAGAAGGGATTTTGACCGCCTTATATCGAGAGGTCGCCCTATTCGTGTAGGCGTTTGTATCCAGGGTTACAGCAGTCGCGCCAACCGATTTCAACCACCCTATAACGAGTGACCGCCTTATATAGGCCCTAAGCCTGTAGTTTATATAAGGCTATATAGTGAGAAGGCAGTTTGGCCACCTTATATCAAGAGGTCGCCCTATTCGTACAGGCAGTTGTGTATCAGAGTTACAGCCGTGCCAACCGATTTCAACGGCCCTATATCGAGCGACCGCCTCATTCTAACCGCCTTGTATAGGACCCACTACTATAGTTAGTATAAGGGGGTATAGTGAGGAGAGATTTTGACCGCCTTATATCGAGAGGTCCCCCATTTCGTGTGGGCAGTTGCATTCAGAGCTACAGTCGTGCCAACCTCTTTTAACCGCCCCATGTAGAGTGTCTGCCTTATTACAACCGCCTTATATAGGCCTTAAGCCTGTCGTTAGTGTCCTAGGGCTTATAATTAATACCTGGTAGTTAATAACACAACGAGGCGGTACTCTCAGGCTGCAGCATTTGGTGGCATCAGAAAGGCACAGTAGTCCTCAACCATTCGAGCTCGGGTTCTCTCTCGCACCTGCATCACCCCTGCCTGTCTGTCTCATCTGTCCGTGTGCCTGCTTTGACCACTTCATGCCCCCACCTGGCTGCGCCTTGAGAGATATTCTATGACCGCGGTATGAGTAAGCCCCTGGTGCCATGTACCAGAGTAGTTTTGTTTCACCTATCGCTGCCTTGTACCACTTTCTCGACCTTCGCCGTGGCCCCACCTGCTGGGCCTTGAGAGGTATTCCATGACAGCAGTACCATTACACCCCTGATATCATGCCATGTACCAGGTAAGTTTGGTTTCTGCTGTCGCTGCTTTGCACCAGGGCTTTTCACGGGTCATCGACCGAACCGGCCCGCAGGCCGGGTCAGGAATTTCCACTCTGGCGGTTCTAATCATGCGGTCTCACGGGTCGAGTCGGGAAGGACCAGGATTTTTTTTTTTCAATTGTCATGGGTCGGGTAAGGTCGCTTCGGGTCACCCTGACCCGACCCGACGCGCGAAAAAATGACCTGACCCTTGAAAAGCCCTCTTTTTTCGGCAGCTTGGCTCTGCTGACACGCCTCGCGTTGAACGGAAACCGTTTTTTTCGAGGGTCGATTCCTCCGGATCTGGGACAGCTTGTTGGCCTGAAACGGTTGTACCTGGAAGGCGACGAGCTGGTGGGGTTTTTTTTGTTACGGCAACCGGAGGGAGAATCCACAAAAATCAAGCGCCCTGCTTTATACCCCCCCCTCCCCCCCCCCCCCCCCCCCCGCCTCCCGCCAGCTTTTCTCTTCTCCAGACGTTGTTTTTTGTGTACCATCCCTCCTCGCCCCCCCCCCCCCCCCCCCTCCCCCTCCCCATGTGTTGAAGGTGTCTCGTGTCTCTCGACATCAAAGATGTCAGGAGACGGCACTTTCTTTCAGCCCTTGACAGACGGCAATTTTGCAATGATTTAGCTTGGCCGACGCCAAACTACTAGGCCTTTAGTGTGGAACGATCGGTTGGACGCCCTTGACCGTTGGACGTTTTCCCTTGACTGACCGTCCCCGAACATGTTTGCTCGACACCGGCTATGGTGGAGGTGCGCCCTGTTTTTCCTTGAGGCTCGTAAGTCCATAAGCTTTGTTCCCCGTCGTTCCACTCGGTATCCGCGGATACAGCTGAGCGCTAAGCGCGCTGCAAGTGCGTGAAGCAGTTGCATCATCCCCTTTTTTTTCTACACGCGCATGCCTTCGGAGGCGTGTGAAACCCTTTTTATACCGTATCTGCATCGTACTGTAGTTCCTATGCTTTGCTAGGCTCTGTCTTATAACCACGACATGATGTTGCTCATCGGGCTACACCTTCCTTATCAGAAACAGCAGGCGATAGTACCCTTAACACTAGCCCACCCAACAACTGATTTTGAGAAAAAAGGAATGTGCATTCCGTTGAACAATGCCATGGATGGCCCGGTTTAAACCAGAAAATAATACCCTGGTATTCTGGTATTATGAGAAAAAAGTAATGAAATCCCGACGAATCTGGGTCGTAAAAGTCCCGTATTTCAGAAAAAAATGTGCGTTTCAGACGAAAAGTGCTACGGCCTCTTTCGTAGAAGGCGTCCTCTATTGGGAGTGGGAACGGTTCTCCGTTTCGATAGGGATGCGTGGTCAATGGCCAACGCGTGGTCAATGGCCGATGAAATTATTGCGACAAGCAACAAATGACCCCCCCTCCCCCCCCCCCCCCGCCTGCCCCCCTCGCGTGGCCGTATGGCATCAGGCGGCTGGGGGAATGTTCTCCGCCGGCGCGTTATTCCCCCTGGAGGTAGTCAAGACCAACCTCCAGGCACACACCAAGCGAACAACAGACCCAACAAATTCAACAAGAACAACGCCTGCAGCAGCAGCAGCAGCCGAGACCGAAGGGGAGACGGAGGAGGCGACCGGGAGTGGTGGGCGCGGCGAGGACCTGCTGCCATTGTCGCCCTTGCGGGTGCCGCTACCTCCCTCAGATGACCATACGTGTCACGCTGAAGAAGACGGAGGGGAAGAAGAAGAGAAGGAGCAGCTGCAGCGGCAGCAGCAGGAGACGCAGGCTCAGGCGCAGGCGCGGTGGAAAAGTCAGCAGGTCACCCCTCCGACAGTGGCGTCGGTTACTCGAGACATCTACTCCCGCGAGGGGGTCACCGGGTTCTACAACGGGGTTTGGTACGCCGCGGGACAAAGCGGGCTGGAAAAGGCGGCCTATTTTTACGGCTACGGGTGGCTGAAAGCTTTGGCCCTGCGCGGGGGGGGCGGGGGCGGCGGCGAGCTTAGCACGGTGGCTGACCTGGGGCTGGGATACCTTGCGGAGGTGTTCCATCTTCCGCTTACGATACCCATCGAGGTACGTGGGTGGGGGGTGGGGGGGGGGGGGGGGGGTACTCATTTTGTTGCTTGCTTTTAGTCATTCGAGCATTGACCACGCATCCCTAGTGCCGGAACAGTGCACGTTGGGTTTTCACTGAACAGGCAGGCGTTGCTTGTGGCAAGCGCGAAGCGCCGTGTGGTGTTCGGCAAGTCGCGCGAAGGGTGGGCTGCGTCGTACTAGGAACCGCTTGTGAGGCGGACTTTCTGCATCTTGTGCGTACGTTCTTGCACATGGATGAGAGCGTGGAATGTCTGGGGCGAGGGGGTTGCTGGTGATGCTGCGTTTACTTTTTTAGGTGGGACCCCCACGGTTGTGCTTATGGTGTGTTTGAGTTGTGCCGGTGGAACTCTCAAAGCGATGCTGGTGTGTGCTGCTGTGTGTGCTGATTTTTTTCTTCCGTGGAACGCTGCAGACGGTGTTGGTGGTGGAGCTGTGTTGCTTTTTTTTTTAATATCGTGATCCTTCGTTTTTGGTTTCGGCGAATGGAGAACAATCGCGTTTCTTCAGTACACCGCGGTCGATTTTTTTTTGTCCATTGACTGATGCCACATTGTTAGACGGGGGAGACCTGCTGTAATTTTCTTGGAATCCCAACGCTAGGAAGTCTTGCCTATCTACACGGTAGACCTCATACATCACCCCCTGTACATCGACATTTTTGTGTATTAGGAACTCCTGTCTATGCCTCATGAATCGCCCGCAATACCGAGACTACTGGCGTGTGAGAACGTTGTGTGTGCAACTACACCCGCTGGACCACTCCATGGCCTACGTGCTGCTGTGGGCATACGTGGAATGATTTTGTTGACAAGACCAACGCTGCGGTGGGGGAGGAGTCACTTTTGGGGCCTTTTCTTTTGCAGTGGCTCGGAGTCACTCGCGCGAGTGACCCCCCCCCCCACCCCACCCTGTTCCTTTTGCGATCTTCAGCTTTCGTGCCGTTTTAGTTTGCGATCTGAAGCCGCGATGGAATGGGCAGGCTACGCTGCGCGGAGCATATCGCCTAAAGACTTTTCCTTCCGTGGGGTACAGGGTCACTCGTTGCGAGTGGCTCAAATTCAGTGGTGGACAAGGGTACACCAACGTAGCCTTAGTCGAACCGCAAATGGGATTATAAATGTGTTGGGTATCACAAGTGACCAGTTTATGCCCGTGAGCTCTATTTATGTGGGCATGTCGAGCGCAGTCATGAGGGTGTTTTTGCGGTTTACGAATTCTGTTGGGTTGGAATACATCTGAAAATGGTGCTGAAAACCGACGAAAAAAAATAGTAATGAGTACAAAAAGTAGTATGAAGGATCGACGGGTATCATAACCAAAGGCGAACCACATCCAACCCACGAGAGAATAATATTTTGGAAAATTGACGAATGGAGTGGAAAACGTATTTCTAACCTATGTACTTTCGCTGCTTTCTCGTGACGAAGGCCAAGCAACCCAAGAGAACAATAGATTGGAAAATTAAAAAATGGCGTGGAAAACGTATTTTCTAACCTACATTTTTTTGGCCGATTTTTCGTGGGTTGGGTTGGCATTGGGTTGTGTGATGTTCGATGGTTTCGATACTAGCATTGAATGTTTTCTTACCGAAGTCCCACCCGACCAAAGTTAGCACATCGCAAACACCGTACTTGTTAAAAAACAGCTGGGATGGCGAATATAATGGGCGTAATAGTTCCCTGAGTTTGGGCCCATTGGCTATTATAATAAGACTAGGGGTTGTTACAGACACATGCCACCCTTTTGCAGGTCTCTCTCTACTATGCAGGTTTCACGTTGGTCACTCACTTTACTTGTACTATTAATGGATAAGCTCTTGTATTATTACTTCCACACACGCCACGGATAGGACTGACGGTGGATAATACACTAACACTATGTAGTGATATACTTCGTGTACTTTCGAGACCAAGTTATAAACCCGTCTGGGCTGGTCGATGTTGCATGCTGGGTTTCTTGCGCGGTGGCTCAAGTGCTTTCGTTCGGTTTTGACAAGATTTTTTTCCCATTTTCAACTTAAGACACACCCCCCCCCGGGGGTTTGAAGCAAACTACGTCCCGAAGGGGCTTAAAGACTAAGCTATAAACTCGTTTTAGGTATGAATAGTCGGTGTTACTTGCCCGGCGACAAGGGCGGTGGCTAATTGTTTTCTCTTCGTTTTTTTTCACGAAAGTTTTGTCCCCCTTTTCAGCTTGCGACCTCTCCGGGATTTCAAGCTAACCACGTCTCGAAAAGAAAGCTCGTATATCGAATATATTTGTTGAAACACAAATGGTATTTGCTGAAAGATGTTGGGTACTTGCCTCAGTTTGAGGGGGGGGCGGTGGAGTGGTCTTGTTTTTGTGTTTTCTTTTTGGCTTTCAAGAGCCCCCCCCCCCCCCCCCCTTTCTACGTGCGACACCCCCCCCCCCGGGAATTCAACCCCCAACCACGCCTCGAAGAGAGAGCTTGTGTAACGAATAACATTGTTGAAACCCACATGGCGTTTGCTAAGATATGTTGGGTACTTGCCTCAGTTTGGGAAGGGGGCCCCAAGGAGGGAGGCCCGCCCCGTCCGTCAGTTCGTGTTGGGCCCAAAAGCAATCCCTCTAACATGCGGTATTATTGGCTCTGTTGGCGTGTTGTGGGCGCTCCCCCCCCCACCCCCCCCCCGTAAATTGGGATGAGAGGAAAGATGTGGAAAATGATGAAAAACATGACGGGATGTGCGATAAGTGCTGTGGTGCTGGACGGGGAAACATCCAAATATGTTGATATTTTACAAGGAGTTGCACAGGGATGTACACTATCACCAAACCTATTTCAAGGTGTACGTTCGTGACATGATAGTAGCAGTCGAAGCAGCAAAGCAAGGAGTCACGATGGGGGAAGATGCGGTGTCGGGGTTGATGTTTGCGGATGGTTCCGTGGGGATGTCAGAAACACCGAAGGATTGCAGAAACAGATAGAGACAGCACTATAGTGCACTAGGGAATAGAGAGTGACAGCGAACCTGAAAATCTGCGCAGTATGATCGTTGAATGTAACGAAGATAAGGTGTGAATCCGGCAAACTTCAAAATGGAAATGGGGAGAAGATGAACTACCGATCGTAGAACATTATACGTACCTTGGCGTAGAGATCTCAAAGAACTGCTCTTGGGATGCACACATATCGAAAGTGATAGGACAAAGGGTAAACCACAAGTAGGCAAGATGGATGCGATCCTAACAGACCCGCACCTAGACACTAGGATTTAAATGTGTACTTCGAAGTATTCTGATTAATGTGATTGTACCAAAGCTAGAGAATGCAGGAGAAGTATGGGAAGGGAACGCGAAGTTCGTAAAATATCTGGAGGCAGTGCAGATGACACTAGCTAAAAAAATACTAGGATAATCAAGTACGGCGAGCAAAACCGTATTAAGAGCAGAACTAGGAATGTACCCACTTAGAACAAATAAGAGACGTGAGAAAGTTGAAATGGCAATACAAAGTAAAGAAGATGCCAGAAAAGAGGTTGCCAGCCATAGTTGACAGGGCTGTATGGGACACAGTAACAAAAGCGCAAGCTAGAATAAGATTATATAACGTAGTCGAGAAACGATGGAAGGATTTAGGGGGGGGGCAAGAGGTACTGTCTGTAGAGAATTTGGCGGGTACGAGATAGAAGTAGAAAAAATAATAGGAGAAAGGGAAAGGCAAGCGCTAAGAAATAAGGTGAAAGACGAGAAGCAATTGGAGATATACGAGGGGTTGGGGGAAGATGTTGGAGTGAAACGTATCTGCACGGCCCAATGGACTACGCGAAAAAGCTGAAACTGCGATGTCATGTAGTGGACCTAGACCTACCAGACAGAAGACAGAGATATGCCAGTAGTCGGGAGGAGGAGGACGTGGCTATAAATATGTGCCCGTGTCATGTAGTAGGAGAATGTTAAATATGAAGGAGGAACGGGATGCGTTAGAGGAGGGGATGAGGAAATTAGACGTATACGTGACATGGAAGAGTTTGGTAGACTAGAGAGTAGCGACAAAACGATCGCTATCCTAGGAGATAGGTGGTGGCCGCAGACGGAAAAACAGGACGGGGATAGGACAAGCAAACAGTTTCTATGTAATATATGGAAGAAGCGTAATGAGCGCCGAAATGTTGGAGGTGTATATGTTAGGAGTAGGAACGGTGCTCCGTCTCGAAAGGGAGATGCGTGGTCAATGGTCAGATTGCTACAAGGCAAGCAACGGATTAACCCCCCCTCCCCCCCCCCCCCCCCCTTTTGTTTTGTTTTTGTTGTTTGCAGTTCTTCTTGTCTTTGTTTTTTTGTGTTCTTATTATCCGAATCAAATTTGCATGTGTTGTTCACATTAAGCCCGTTTATGTTGTTCATGTTGTTCTTGTTTTTGTTCTAACATTAACTCTTGTAAAAGATGTAGAGTCCTGGTGGTCACACAAAGGTGCTGGAGCCCTAGGGAGATCCCAAAAAAATCATAACGAAATAACAAACCATTCAGCCGGGAAACATTCGAGACGAAGAAGGCCCACTAGTGAAATGAACATCAAATGTGCAAACTGAACTATTAATAGCAATATGGCCGTAAACAAACCCCCATGACCCCAAAAACACCCTAGAGATTGATGTACGAGCTGTCATACGAGGTCTGGTGTCACAAGCTGCTCCGTGTGACGGCAATGGTAGGATAGCTCATTTTTGCCCCCCTTTTTTTTTTGTAAACGATGGGTTTTCTTATTCCAAGATGGTCTGAAATGTCGTTCTTGTTTTGAATTGCATTCCACGCTAGGCGTGCATCAGAAGTTTGTCTTTTTTTTGTTCTTCTGAGCTCCTCCACCTAACTTTTGAGGAGGAGCTGAATATCTCACGGGTCCGAAACGCACGACTGACTTGGAAGGCGTTCGTTCGCGCCACCCGACCAACGTTACTGTCTGTCCAGTGGTCTTACAGTTAGTTGGTTGTAGTAACCTATACATTTCCACCTTTTCCACACTTGAGTTGCTCAACCGGTCAGATCGGTCAGAAAAACGCTTCGCCCAAAAAGTGCAACTCCTGCCGCGCTATAGAGGGATGACTCTCTGGCAGAATTGTTTTTTTTTTTGCTTTTCTAGGGCATGGGAGTGTCCCTCAGGTTGCGCTTCCATTTATTTCTAAACAGTTTTTTTTTTTTGGAGGGGGGGGAGTGCAGAACTCCTGAAGTCAGGAAAGCCTCGGGAAAAAGAAATCGGTCCACCTCTACCGCAGCGGCGTCAGCGACGAGACAGCAGTGGTGACCTCGATTTAAGAGCGCCCCGTGACAACCCGAAACATGCGCTCTTATCTACAGAGCGCTCTTATCTGTAGTGAGCAATAGATTTGTATTTTGTGTTGCGAGACATGCCGAGTTGGCCGCTCTTAACTCTCGAATGCTCTTAACGCCTTCACTACTGGAAACCCTTTTTGGGGACAAATTTACTTGAAGTTAGTATGGGGAGGAATTTTGGGGCTCTAAAGGGGTTAACTCGGGCGCTCTTAAATCGGGGTACCCACTGTACGTAGCAACCATTGTACGGGGACAAGCATACTTAGGAAAACGCCGCCTTGTCTTTTTTCTTCAGCCGTAAACCAAAGCGAACACCCTTTCCCAAAGGATCTTCTCTGCCGTGTTACCGTATACACTGCCGCGCTAAAACACCATTACTATTGCCAGCGATCCGAAACCGTCGCCGCAGCTCTCGCAGCAGGCTCGCGTGCGCACGACGACCTACAGTAGGTGTAGTGTAGTCCCTGGTCTTACGACTACAGCCATTCGTGAAATGAGTACATCCGCCCCCCTCCCCCCCCCCCCGACCGACGCTGCCATCGGCGGCGCTCCCGTCAAAGCCTGCGAGGGCGGCCCCCACTCCACCCCCACCCCCCACCCACACCCACACCCACAACCTCCCCCTCACGCCCTACTCCCCAACCCCCAACCGGATGCGTGGCATATAGTGCAACGACTTAGGCAAGCAACACATCAGTACGCCCCTCCACACACACCCTAACATCCTCTCGTTGGCTACGTTAGGTGGTGCTGACGAAGATCATGACGTCGAAGGAGAAGACCAGCGCCTTCGCGGTCATCCAGGGCATCCTTTCGAAAAACGGCCCTGCGGGTTTCTACGACGGCATTCAGGTCAGGCGTGTCTTTCGTCTTTTGCACAGTTCTAGTTTCTATGTACGACGGCTCGCTCTTCTCCCCCTCCTCCTCCTCCTCTTGCTCCTCTGCCTCCTCCTCCTCCTCCTCCTCCTCCTCTTCCGCTTCCTCTCCTCCTCTTCGTCCTCCTCCGCCTCTTCCTCCTCCTCGATGTATGTTGTACCCGAAAGCATGTATTCAGTCAATGCTCGTTGTTATTCTGCGTTATTTTCCCCCCTCCCCCCCCTCCCTTCTCCCCCTCCTCCAAAATCCCGAAAGCGCTCATTCTGTTCATGGTCATTCTGTCTTATTTTTTCCCGCCCATCCCTCCTCCTCTTCATCCCCCCCCTCTTCCCCTCCTCATCTTCCTTTTCCTACTCTACTATTCCCCGAAAGCGTTCCCCCAGTTAGCCTCCATTCTCTGATATTGTTTCCTCCCATCTCCTGTCCTCCTCCTCCTTTCTCTGTGTTGTTTGTTTCCGCCCCCCGCCCCCCGAATGCCGAAACCATTCACTCTGTTCACAGCCGTTCTGTGTTATATATTCCCGCCCACGCCTCCTCTTCTTCCTCACCCCCCCCCTCTTCTTCCTAGCCTTCCTCTTTCTCGTCTGTTGTACCCGAAGGCGTTTCCCCAGTCAATCTCCACTCTCTGGTATTGTTCCCTCCCATCCCCCCCCCCCCCCCCTCCTCCTCCTCCCCTCCTTCTCCTCTTTCTCCCCCAACTCCTCCTCCCTCTGTCTTTCCAGGCGTACGTTGTGCTGTGCCTGAAGCCAGCCATCCAGTACGCAGTTTTCAACCGCCTCAAGGCCATCACGCTCGCCTATCGGAGCGGCGAGCACGGCGTCGCCGGCGGTGGGACGAAAGAACTCACAGCTGTGCAGGTACGCTATTAAAAAAAACGTAAATAATTGTCACACTTCTTTTCCCCCCTAGTGACACGTAAACACGTTCTTTTACAGCGTTTAGCATATATTACATGTTTTGTTCTCCAGTCATCGGTTGGGCATTTGCCCGTCGTCGCTCTCGCCCTCGCCCGAGTGTGTCATTGGGGGGGGGGTGGGATCACTATTTCAACCACACCCCACACTACGCCTCCCTCCCCTTCCCACCCGTTGTCGCATGCGGGTCGGCGGGACGAAAGAACTCACGGTTGTGCAGGTGCCGCAAAACTGGCAGCGTATTGAGTGGCGGCACCTCTTGGTGCCCTCGCCCCTGCCCTCGCCCTCGCCTCTCCCGAGTGCTCGCCTTAGTGTCTCCCGAGTGTGTCGTCGGGGGGGAGGGAGGGGGGGGGGGTCCCGGGGGGGGTCCCTCGTTCACCCCCACGCCACCCCACCCTATCCCACCCCACTCCACTCCACTCCACTCCACCCGACCGCATCCCACTCCACCCGACCGCACGCTTCCCTGTTCGCCCCTTGTAGCGCATTGTTTTGTCTGGTGTGGTGGGTGTCCCCACGTCGACACATTGACGTTGAGTAGTCTGTAGAGTGCGGCACAAAACTTGGCGGAGCTAGTAGCGTACGAGAAGCCAGTAAGAATAGCTTTAGGTGAAAGAACCAGAAAGTAAGCTTGTGGATGTTGAAGCGAAAGACCACCAAGAGTCGTGCTTCGCCCGTGTCGCAGCGCGGTCTGTGTTCATCGCAACGTGGAACCGATGTTGGTGGTTTGATCTATTGACGACGTCATGCAAAGTTTCACCCCCCTCCCCCCACCCCCCGCCGCATCCTTGGGGTTTCCGTGTCACCCCCCGCCTCCCCCCAACCCGCCCCCGACTCGGTTTTTTTTTTTTTTTTCAGGCGTTCGTGATGGGGGCAATCTCACGCGCCGTCGCGACTGTTTTGGTGTTCCCGTACATTCGAGCGAAGGTCATCATCATGAGCCGGTGAGACCTCGAGGGTTGTGCGACGACGGCTTTCTTCGGAAGTATATATGAGGGATAATTTTATGGGTGTGCCTCGTCAGCGGTCCTGTTGCAGGGAACAGGTCCATGTTGTTGGTGTTGGTGTTGGTGTTGGTGTTGGTATTATTGTTGTTGTCGTTGTTGTTGTTGGTGTTTGTGTTGGTGTTGTTGTTGGTGGTGTTGTTGTTGTTGTCGTTGTTGTCGTTGTTGTTGTTGTTGTTGCTGTTGCTGTTGCTGTTGTTGTTGTTGTTGTTGGTGTTGGTGTTGTTGTTGTTGTTGTTGTTGTTGTTGTTGTTGTTGTTGTTGTTGTTGTTGTTGTTGTTGTTGTTGTTGTTGTTGTCGTTGTTGTCGTTGTCGTTGTTGTCGTTGTTGTTGTTGTTGCTGTTGTTGTTGCTGTTGCTGTTGGTCAAACATTCCCTCATTGCCACAATCTTGCCCGTGGTCGAAAGACAGGCTCGACCACTCTGCAGCGAAAGACAACCCCAGGCAAAATAGTGAAAGACGTGGAAACCCCGAGGACTAGTAGTACGCAGCTCACCGTTCATGCGACTCGCCAAACACCTCACAGCACTTCGTACTTGGTTCGAGCAGTGTTTTCCTGATGGGTAATAACCCGTCCGTTCCGGCACTCCGGGGGCGCGAGAGTCTCTGGTCATAACGCTACGGCCATGCATGATATCAGTGCCCCCCAAACCACCCTTCCGCTCTGAAACTCCTTCTACATATATATATATACTTCGTGTATGTTTTGTCCGGGCGCGCCGTGACAGGACGGGGAAGGAAGTAGGCAACGCGACATCGCCTTCCATCCTGGCAAGCCTGGTGACGATCCTTAAGGAGGATGGAGTGTCCGCCCTATTTCAGGTAAGGTCTGTTGTATACTTGTATGTGTATGTTTATTCCGTGGGGATGCTTTGTTGGTCTTTGTTGTGACCACGAGGTAGATTTCAGGGATTTGAGCTCATGTGAGGACATCGTCATCGTCATCATCGATATCGTCGTCACCACCATGATCAACGTCATCATCATCCTCATCATCATCATTATCATCATCATAATCATAATCATCATTATCGTCATCATCATCATCATCATCATCATCGTCATCATCATCATCATCGTCATCATCATCATCGTCTTCATCATCGTCATCACCATCATCTTCACCATCATCATCATCATGACCATCTTCATCACCATCATCACCATCATCGTCAGGGATTCCATGCGATGGCAACAGAGCAGTTGCCCTACAGCAGCATTCGGGACAGCAGTAGCTCTCGTCTGTTACTGTCGACAGCGCTCTGTTAACCCCTCTGATGGGCTGCACGTCATGTCGACACGCATGCGAGGGCATAAGTGACACTTCCCTTTTCTCTCTGTTTCTCCTCGCTTGAGCCCTATTACTGGAGAGAATAACAAGTGCTCTCCAGGTGAATAATAACCCTATGGCTCAAGCCTAGAACGAAAACTCTTGTAATACAAAGAATGGAACTCCCGACAGGGTGTTGGGGTAAGGAGCTCCCGCTGTTCAGGAAACATTTCGGCCAAAAATACCACCTCCTTCGTAGCACACGTTTATCCCACACTAGTTCTTAAGTAGTTTATTCACAAGGAATAGGTTCCAACGGGGTTACGAAAATTTTTCCCAAGCGTATCAATAGTATTGTACGCGCGAAACACGCCACCCCCCCCCCCTCTCCTCCCCTCTGACCCCTCGTCATCCGTTCCACCCCCCCTTTCCCCCGCTCCGCGGTTGTGTTTTGTGTTTTCCGACCTGCGTTTGGCTCTTTTTCTGCTTTGTCTCTCAGGGTATCGCACCAGAAATTACCCGTGGAGTGCTCTCGGCAGCGCTGATGCTGATGGTCAAGGAGAAGATCCACGCGGCAGTCAAAGACGCCATTATTGGCCGAAGGGCGTGATGCGAGGGGGGGAGGGGCTGGGGGCGGGGGGGGTCGTACTCATTCGTTGGTTGCCATAGTCATTTGATCGTTGACCACGCGTCCATTTCGAGATGGAGCACGATTCGTACTCCTACTAAAGATATCCAACATTTATGCGCTCGTTGGTGTGTGGTTGCTCATATCATGCATGGCCGTGGTCCTACGACCAAAGACCCTCGCATCCCTACCACGTGGGGATGGAGCACGTGGGGTTTCCACCGACCAGGCAGACATTGATTGGGAGAGGAGGAGGGGGGGGGGGGGCGTACTCACTTGTTGCTTGCCTTACAAGCAGTCATTGAAGCAATGACCACGCGTCCATCTCGAGACCCACCGCCGTTGCTCCTATCTAGAGACACCTCCAGCGAAAGTACCATTGCTGGGTAAAAGGCGTGATTCGGGGGAGGGGGGGGGGGGGGGCTGCTAAATACAAGGATGTGATTCGTATGATATATCGGTGTGTACAGCTGTGACGTTGATCGTGTTGTTGAAGCGCCAAAGTTTTAGGCGATGTTACGAAGCACTTTTTTTTGCAAAGGGGCTGGAGTTGTACTATGGTATGTAGCGTTTCTCCTTTACCCCTTAAGAACTACACCCATTTTTGTGGGTTGCAAATTACTTGGATTTAGTGTTGGAGATTTTTTTTTTTTCGTTAGGGGTTAAACGAAGGTGGGGTGCTGCTGATGCTGTATCTCGTTTTCTACGTTGTACGCCTGTACACGCTTATACCAGACTCGTATTGTGAGCGAGGCCATGGTGCGTACGTGGTGGGTGGATGGGTGGGTCAGGTTCTGTTTTTTTTGTTGTAGCTGCACGGTCGGCTTCTGTGACCGTGTTTTTGTCGAGTTTTCCGTCTTGTGAGTTGTTTGTTACCCTTAGACTACTGCTGTAGTCTATTTTACGAATAGTAGCTATTGCTCGTAGCGCCGGTGGGGCCCAGGTCTAGCGACCTGGAAAGCGACAAATACTGTCTGCACGATCACCCGCTTGGACGAGCGTGCACCAGTAACAATATTATTACCCTGCGCGCGCGTCGTGCTTGCTTCTCCTTCCGTTCGCACTTCGGACTCGTCCCCTTACCCCATGAGAAAGGTGTTCTGCGTGTGGCCGATGCTTTACGACTCGTTTCCAACGCGAAACATGTTCCTAGTCTAACTCCAAGTGTATTTTCCCAACTTGGGAGTGCGGTGCTAAATGGGTTAATCAAGTCGCTTTCTTCTTCGACAGTTTTGTTCCCCTGTACAAGACCCCTAACGGCCGATGATGCTGCCAAAATATTGTCATTTTTTTCTGGGCTTTTCACCCGGGCCAGGTCAAACTTCGCGGGTCGGGTCAGCGGGTCGAGTCGGGTCGGGTGTGCGGGTCGGATCGGGTCGGGTCGGGTCGGATCGGAAGAGGTGCCACCATTTTTTTGCCGAGACTCCTCACGTTCACGAGGCTGGGTTCTACAGAGCTCGCCCCAAAAGCTGTTTTTGAGTAAAAGCTGAAAAGACCCATGGGCTAGGCATACGTACAAAAAATAAGGATTTCCAAAATAGAAGTGACAAAGTCCCGACGAGTTTTGGTGAAGGGGGGCCCGTTGTCGAACGAGAGTTTAGAGAACGCTTTAACCGGAAAGTGCTATACCTGTTGAGGAATTAGTGGGGTATTAGTCCGTTTGACCACTTGCAAGAGGTTAACCAATAGCCTACCCAAACTAAGCCTTTTATAACACTCCCCCCCCCTGAAACGGCGGGATAACAGGTCGGCCTGATTTACGGGCGGACCTGTCAATATCCAAGTGGTTTCATTTCCTGGGGATACCGACAGGGGAGAGTATTTTTCAAGTTCGACGTGGGGAAAATCCGAAAAAGTTCATTACGGTGGATGGTGGGATTTGAACCCACGACCCCAAAAAAAAAACATGGTCCTGTCGACGACACCATTTGTTAAGGTATTAGTGGGGTATTAGTATGTTTGGCCACTTGCAAAACGTTAACCGATGGCTTACACAAACTAAGCCTTATTAAACCAGACCTCTATCGAAGACGCTGAAGCTGGATTGGAGTCGTTCTACGGTAGCCGCCCCAGCTTTTGTTTAACGAAATCGCCGGTTTTGAAACCAGCTTTGGGCCGTACCTCCTGAAATACGGTGTCCATTGACACCCCGACGTCATCGTTCGATAGCCATTTGCAAAACAAGAACATGTATGGAAACGTTTTATTGATGGCACCCTTCGTCGTGTCGAGGAGCCGTGAAACCTTCATTAAAGAAAGCCGCTGGTTTAGGGGGGGCTATCGTAGAATCAGTCATTGTGTATCCGACACATATGCTAACTAAAATAATAGTACACGGGGTAGAGGTGCAACCCTTTTTGCCTTCTGATGAGGGTGGCTGTAAAGAAGGATCTTGCGGGATCCTTGTCGATATGATCCTTAGAAGAAACAGGTATGTCTATCGCGAGACCACAGCTGACAGCAGTACAAAACCCAGGGAATAGATTCTCTTATTAGTGTTACCGAGCAAGACTTGCTGATATTTGGTCAGGATACAAGAGTCATCGAGAGGGGGGGGGGGGGTGGAAGCTTGGCTCTGGCCAAGCTCCAAGTACCGGCTCTCTTGCTGGCAACGTATCCAAGCTTCATGCCAAACGTCAACCCTGAGTGCAAGCTGCTAACTGCCCACGTCGGCCGCTTCTAAAAGGCCACGCACACGTGTGACTCCTTACATACTTGAAGTGGGAGCAAGGACCAACTCACAATACAACCAATCACATCGAGTTCCCGTGTTCTCCACAGAACCATTTTACCTTTATGCGAAAGTGCGGCTACCTATTCTAAACCAATCAGCGCGGGACGCGTAGAGTAAGACAGGATGCTACCCTTGTTATGTTTCCTGCATGAACCGTAGATCACGTGGTTCATCATACTACTGTGCGATATAAACGTACGTGCCGAATCCTGGATCCCGCGTCAGCCTTCCTGCACACTCTAACGATTCCGAATCGCACAACCAATAAATGAAATAACGGAAATCAGGCTTTAAGGATATCAGCAGATGTGTAATTTTTCCGCAGAGATAGACGGTTTGTCTATAGCTCATGCAGACAGCGGATACCTAGTGGAACCTTATAACATTAGCCCACCCTGAATAGTCGTAAATGCAGATCACACGACGATATGGCCATGGCTAACTAAAAGACATCATCAGGAAATCGGGAAGCGGATCGAAGATACTGCTATTCAAAACAACGACATCAAATGAGGCTATAGACCAGCCCACACCTCATGATTGATGATTGATGCATTGATTGATGGTTGAGGCTGAGACATATATCGTATGGGTTGCTCCGTGGGCCCACTGTCACTAGACCGCTGGGCAGAAGATACTGGTGCAAGGGAACACAGAGAACAAAGGAAGGGGCTCCAGAAAAGGTAGCACCCGAACTGGGGAAGAGAAAAACGCGCACTCTGTAGGATACCAGCCAGCGACTGAATATCTGTGCTTTTCGGACGCAACAAGCGTGGGTAATGGAGGACCAGAAGGGTAACATCCGAGCAAAAACAGACATGCGCACTGCAGGATACCAGCCATCGACTGAATCTCTGTGCTGGGGACGCATGAGCGTGGGTAACCAAGGTGTATCAGAAAAGGTTACACCCGCGCTGAAAACAGACACGTGCGCTGCAGGATACCAGCCAGCAACTTAATCAATGTGCTTGGGACGCACGTGCGTGGGTAAAAGGGACACCAGAAAGGGGGCATCCGAAGCGAGACAATACGTAAGCAAAAAAAAACAAGAGAAGTGAAAGGCCATACCGAATAAGGGAAGCGACAAAGTTGCAGCAGCCCTAAAGGCTCCATAACTGAAAAACGAAGTTATAGTACACCTTAAAGGTATCATAACTCATTCTGAAGACAAACACACGAACCAAAGCATAAAACACTGAGCTATATGGTTGACGCTAGTTTACCGACATACTAAGGGGGGATAGAGGCGGCTCCGCGGGGCCCGTCAGCAATGCGTAGGACACCGCGTGCTAGACCCCCGGCCTGATGACGCTGAAGGCACCAGGACCCGTGAACGGCTCTCCGCGAAGTGGTGTAAGATGATGGCAGGAGGTCGATCTTGATCGGTCCCGGGTCATCTGCTTGAGGGGAGCTCTATACCTTGTGAGCGCACACACCAAAAACTGAATTTGACTAACTCTGAATGACTGAAAGTTCCACCCGCTGGACAAACTCCCTATCCGACGGCCTAGGTTTACAACAAAATACACGAGTGTGCTACGGTAGAGGTAGCACTTTTCGGCTAGAAATAGTTTCTGAACGACAGTGCTTCTTAGCCCATGGATATTAACCCAAATTCGTCGGAAATTTCGTTCTTTTTCACGCAAGATTTTTGTTTGGGGGGGGGGATGAGGTACCTGGGCCACAACAGGTCGTCGATGTCGGGCTGCACCTTTCGTTTTATCAAACTCGGTTTTTTTGGGTGCGTGTGGGAAATAAATAGATCATGAAATATTATACCAGCTGCTCAGCAAAAAAGGGAGGCACCTCTATAATACCGTGTGTGTAGCAGCATTGAGTGTCAAAAGCACATCGTAAAAAAACAATAATTTTACGGCGTTCCGACGACGATTTGGATTAAGGAGGGTTACAAGGAGCGCTCTCGCCATATTCAGAAAACAAACTTCAGCGCTCTCTAAAAGAGTGCTCTACGAGCATCTCCATCGTAGCCCGCCGCGCACCGAAAACATCGAAATATTTCACACGTCTCAAGTGGACAGATGTTAAAGATACAGCCTCTCAATAGGGCTGTAATTATTTGAATTGAGATAAAATTTGGCAGGTTTTCGTATGACAAGGTTGGCGTTTCATTTTCGGGATATGGTCAGGAAATAGAACACGGAGGCCTAAGGCTAAGAAAGTGAGACTCTCCGAGGACACTCTGTGCAGCAATAATAGCAATGAGGTGCTAAGAGTGTAGTAATAGTACTAATAGCACTAATAGCGTAGTAATAATAGTAATATAGACTACTAATAGTACGATAGAGGCGTTTGCACACCAGTAATTAATTGATGTTCCGAGGCTCCTAACCACTTGAGGAGCTCTGAGCCGGTCGAGTAGTGCCGGTTGCCGCTTTCGAAATCGCTTGGTCCCAATATTGTGATGGTTACGTAGTGCCGGTTGTCCGCTACAATGCCTGTGAAATCCCTTGGCGCAGATGGCTTTGAGTGAACTGAAAGTTCAACCCGACGAAAAAAAACAAAGATGGCCTCTAGACTATACACACAGCAACAACAACAAAAAATAGCAAAAAACAAAAATGATTACATTCTTCCGGCGATTTTGGCTTAAGAAGACCCCCGGTCATTCGGCAAAAAAAGACAAGCGTAAAAGTACCACCTCTACACCGTACCACACGTCATCCTCTAGATAAAGGATCTAGATCATATGTATATGTCGATATAATACTACAACGACAGCGTAACAGATATCGAACGTATCACGATCTATAGTCTATAGGTCATCTCTTAATATGAACAGCAGCTGTGGGATCGCATATTTCGTCTGAGCTCATACTTGCAAGCTGTGTGTGATACTCCAAGCGCGCGTGTCACTGCGGGTGTGTGTCCTCATTAAGGATATAGTAGGTCGGCGACTACCCTTAGAACAAGCTTGTACCAAGAGCTGTGTACGGCTGCGTCGAGAAAAACTTCCACTTAGTTATTGTAGTCGGTACGGCAAACACAGGACGTCGACACGTGTTTGTACGTGCTGTATGCTGCGGTAGGCTGTGTTGTTGGGCTGCTATTGGCTGCACCAGGTAGTATGCACAAGGCGCTTCGCTCGGCCGGCGGCGTCCGCCCCCCGCTACGCTCGCTCATGTGGGTCAGGGTGGGAACGCCAGGAATCTAGACAATTCGGTTTGACCTCCCCCAAAGAGTCGTTGGAAAGCTTGGAACCTGGAACGGAAAATAATGAGGTTCGCTTGCTGTTGATTTTGTGGTTATCCACAACGGTTAGATTTCCAATTAACGTCCCCACCCTCACCGTGTGAATTTTGTAAGAGAAAGAGTAGGTCCCGGAGAGAGAAGTTAATCCAGCAGACCTAGCGACCTAGCAATCGTTGGGCGAGCTCACCCACAACAAGTGGTTCTATGCGCGAGAGTGATCGAACGAAAAACGGAAACCGCTGTTTGTTTGTTTTTTTTCTCTCGGTGTTTTCTATGCCGCCAGTGTTCATTTCTTGTGGTCCCTTGCTTCGCCTTTTCCCGCTTGCCTGAAGAACGGAACCTAGCACACGCCGGACAGATCAGATCTGATGCTTAACGATCTGTAGATGATATGTAGATGATCTGCGTCTTTCAGGGCAGACAGATCCCTGTGGCCGATACTGATCTGCATGTCCTATAGATCATGTCGCCGGGTGAGATCAGGATGATTATCTGAGCGTGAGCTAGCACGCGCTTCCCGGGTTGGATATGTACTGTTAATACACAGATCCTGGAAAGCATATGTCCTGTCGACATATGTAGGTTCGAGATTATATGTATCTTGTCCGTCCGATGCGTGGAACGAACTCAACCACACAACGGGTACGTCGGCCCAAGATAAAGAAACCACACACAGCCCACGGCAGGGTGGTAATGTTGTTTGTTTGGGGCTTCTTTTTGCAGTGGCTCGCGACCACTCGCGCGACTGACGCCCCTCCCCCCCCCCCCCCCCCCCCGCGCGCGCCTTGTTCCTTTTGCGGTCTTGAGCTTTCGCGCGGGCTGTTAAAATTTCGCGGTATGATCTTGAATCCGCGACGGAACGGCTCTAAAGATTGATTCTACTATACCCCCCCCCCAAAACCAGCGATTTTGTTTAACGAACGTTTCATGGCCGGGCTCGGCACACAAGGAAGGATACTATTGAAAACGAAAGCATCCATGTATTTTCTTGTGTGCAAAGGCCTATTGATCGATGACGTCGGGGAGGGTGTCGAGGGACACCGTGTTTCAGGAGATACGAGCGGGAGCGGGTTTTGAAACCGGCGATTCCGTTAAAAGAAAAGTTGGGAGGGGGCTACCGTAGAACGACTCGTAAGCTACGCGCTCTTCACCAAAAAAACTTCGCCTTAATTTTTTTAGTCCGTGTGGCACAAAGCCACTCGCACGAATGACTCAAAAGCCCTCAGTGAGAGTGAGGGTACCCCCGCCCTGCCATAGCCTTGGCCGCATAAAACATAAAAATAAGCGATACTCATGACTGTCCGAGGGACACTCGTCCGGGAGCGTATGATAGGACACGCATCAACATTGAAACCTTGGGAGGGGGGGGGGGGGGGGAGGGGCTCCATGCTTGAGACGAGTTTGAGTATCGCGTTTGGAGAAAAAAAGTGGGCCACACAAAAGGCAGACAGGAAGACACGTGTTACGCCACGATCGCGGTAGAGAAGGTTTTAGCTACAAAAACACATATCTGAAGGGCGTGGAGCTTAAACCAGGCTATGGTGGGGGGGATGTTACGACGGTGCTATGATGATGTTGTGATATATCCCGTTTTTTCACCACTGGATTTGGGCCACTCGCACGAGTGACTCTGCACCTCACTGACGAAAATACTTTACAGGCCATATCTGCTTGGCCCAGCGCACGGCTAGCCGTTCCATTGCGGACTCGTGTCGCAAACTCTCGAAACAGCCCGGAAGCTCAAGACCTCAACGGAAGAGCGGGGTCCCTCGCGCGGCGCGAGTGACTCCAACACCGCCGCAGAAAAAAGGCCCCCTAAAGCGGAGTCGTCCTACGGTACCCCCCCCCCCCAACTTTTCTTTCACGAAATCGCCGGTTTTAAGAGCAGCTCCCGGCCGCACTTCCTGAAGAACGGTGCCCCTTGCCGCCCGGACGTCATCGTTCGATGGTTCTTTGCAAACGAACAAGAAAAAATATATGGAGATTTTTTTTGTTTAGCAGAACCCTTCCTCGTGTCTCTAGCAGCCATGAAACGTTCGTTAAAGAAAATCGCTGGTTTGGGTGAGGGCTATCGTAGAATCAGTCAGCAGTGACCCCTCCCTCCTGCCGAGTCTTACTACGGTAGCCTCCCCAACTTTTCATTAAGCGAAAACGCCGTTTATGAAACCGGCTCCCCGCCGTGTCTTCTGAAATACGGTGCCCCTTGCCACCTCGATGCCATCGTTCGATATTCCTTTGCAACCAATGAAATACATGAAGGTTTGTTTTTCGTAGCGTCATTCCTCGTGTCGAGCAGCCATGAAACGTTCGTCAAATAAAGCCGCTGGTTTTCGGGGCTATCGTAGAATCAGTCTGCCGTATCCGCGGTCACCTTCCCATAACCTTGGGAACACCGCTCATTGTTTGACACAGAGGTTTTTGAACCCAAGCTGCGGTGCACTGCTGGATGGAGGGGTACCTGGAGTTCCCATTCGGGAAGCCGCGGAAGCGTTAGCGCCAGCGTTGCTTTCACCCCCGCCCCCAACACCTTTGGTGATAGTCAGTGGTGGCGGGAGAGGAAGCGGGGGTAGGCGCGAAAGTTGGGGTGGGGGCGGGAGTGGGAGTTGTAGTGGGGGTGGCCGTGGGGGTGGGGATGGGGTCGCTTCTGGGGGGGGCTTTTTTTGCAGTGGCTCGGGGTCTCTCGCGCGAGTGAGCCCCCCCTTGTTCCTTTCGCGGCCTTGAGCTTTCGTGCCGTTTTAATCTGGTGCGGCATGAATTTGCAGTGGAACGGCTAGCTACGCTGCGAAAAAGAAAAAAAACAGGTTTAAAGGTGCTTTCGTCAGTTAGATACAGAGTCACACGTCGGGCGAGTCGCTCGAGTCCAGTAGCGAAAAACGGGGTATATCATAGCATCATCATAACATCATCATAACATCATCATAACATTATCATAACATCATCATAACTCCATCATAACATCATCATAACATCATCATAACATCATCATAACATCATCATAATGTCATCATAACATCATCATAACATCATCATAACATCATCATAATATCATCATGACATCGTCATCATAACACATCATCATAACGTCATCATAACGTCATCATAACATCATCACAACATCATAATAACATCACCGCCATAACATCATCATAACATCCCCTACGCCAAGGCTACGGTGGGGGGTGGTCGCTTTTTGAGGCGTTTTTTTTGCAGCGGCTCGAGGTCACTCGCACGCGTGCCCCCCCCGCCTTCTCCACATTTTTATTTTCATTTTATTTTTATTAAACCTTGCGGTGGTGAATCCACAATTGAACGGCAAGGTACACTCTGCCCAACTAAATCGCCTAATAAATATCTACTTTGAGTGGTATTCTGTCGCTCGTGCTATTAATAGTGCTATTAATATAGTGCTATTTAAACCGAGGCTACGGTAGGGGGGGTACCCCCATTTTCACTGGTGTGTTTAAGCCACTCGCACGAGTGGCTCTGTACGCCACAGATGCAGATGGTTTAGGCACTTGTTTCGGCGCAGCTTAGATCACCTTTGCATTGCGAATTAATTTCGCCAATGTAAAACGTGAAGCAAACGAAAATTCGCATAGGAACAAAGGGGTTACTCGCGCGAGTGACCCCTGGCTACTGAAATAAAAGGCCCAAAAGGGGACCCCCCTACCGTAGCCTGGGTCATTAGTATAGTGCTATTAATAGTGCCTTAAAGCCGGTTGTAAGCATGGGCGTAGCCTTCACTACCGCACTACCGCACCCTTTTCCCCTCCCGCAAGCTTGGTCGTTCTTTTGGAAAGCTGCGAAGCGAGAATATCCAAAACCGACGACGCCGTGTATCATAAGACGAGGGGCTGTTGCAGACACAGGCCGCCCTTTGCAGGTCTCTCGACTAGACAGGTTACCACGTTGGTCACTGAATAGTACTATAGATGAGCTCTTGTATGTTAGTCCCACTCACGCCACGGACGAACTGAAAAAACATTGCTAAAAACCGCGACGCAAGAACATCATCCCCCTTTTTTTTCCTATATTCGCACATGCCTTCAAAGGTACGTGAAACCCCTTTATGTAATTTCCGGATGTATTACTCGTATCTAGATCTTACGCCTTGTTGGGCTCCCACGGCAATACCATAACAATACTAGTCAACGTAGGCCATTGAGATTGTTTCTTCATCGAGTTGCCATTTCAAAGGTTTCTCAGGATCGTTTTTTTTTATGAGGTATTATAGAGCTCCCTCAAGTAGCCACGCCCTTAGAAGGAAAAGAAAAAGCGATAGACCTCTATCATATTATTGGTAGCACGTGTCGACAGACAAAGAGATAGTTTTTCTACCTCGAGAAACATACCAGTAGTGTAGCCCTGATAAATGGTCCCTGGTCGGCCTTATACATACTGTTAAAGAACGCTGATATGTGTGCGTGTGTAAGTATGCCGAAGAGCAGACAATCTGCCGGTTCACACGTACATATTCCAGAGCAACTCAAGCAGATGGAATATGTAGAGAAGGGGGGGAGAGATGGGGGTATTCATTTCATGCGCTGCCGTGTAGTCGAGTATGAACATAAACTCACGTACCCTTACAATGCCGGGACAGAGCACGTTGCGTTTTCACCGAGCAGAGGACGGGGTGAGGGAGGTGGGGTTCTCAGAGCTGCCATAGCCTCAGTATTTTGACCGTTTACCACGCATCCCTTTCGAAACGGAGTACGGGGCGGGGGGGTGTTTCATGCGTAGCCGTACGTAGTCGTATCGCCATAGATTCTCGCACCCCGGCAACGCCGCGACGGAGCAATTTCGGGCTTTCACCAACTAGGCAGACGCTGGCAGACGGTGCTTGCACCAAGCGCGAAGCGCAGTGAAGCGCCGCGAAGAGTTCTGCGAGTCGCATGAAGGATGAGCTTCATTCTGATTAAAAGCGCTTGCGGGGCAGGGGGTGGGGGGGGGGGGGGGGGGGTACTCATTTGCTGTTCGCCTCAGTCATTTGACCATTGACCACGCATTCCTTTCCAGGCGGAGCACCGTTCCGTTCCTACTGCTTATAAAGACACACCACCAACATTCGGGCGCTCAGTAAGTTTCTTCGATGTATCAGTACGTAAAAAAACTGTTTGCCTATCTTGTACCCTTTCTGTTTGGCCGTCTGCGGCCATCATCTATCTCCAAGGATAGCGATCGTTTTCTCGCGGCGACTATCTAAATTTTTTACCATTTTTTCTCCATGTATGTCGCAACCTCGCATTATCCGCATTTCCCTCCTCTAACACACTCCGCTTGTCCCTGTACTCAGAAGGAGTTCACATGTGTTCCCAGTGTGCGAGGCCAGGGGAGAAGGTCTTCATTGCATGCACAGCTGCGGTCTTAAGGACATTGACCCTCGAAGTCCTCCCACACTATGGAGGTCCGCAGCAGAAGGTTCTGAGCCTCCAACATGAGGACCTCCACATACCTCTCACCCGAAGATGACTTCGAGGGCTTCCGTTCGTTTGCCCGCAACCCGACCAACTTTCTGTTTGTTCGTTCGTCCTTTAACAGAACAATGTGACCCCTCCCATTATGATAAAACTCACCCTCATAGTGTATTACAAGTACCAACAACGCAGCTTGCAAAGATGAGTATTGATCCGAAATTCGTCGAACTCACGGCTGACGTCCTTGAAATTTGTTTATAAAATGCTATCGTAAAGTTATCATACCAGTCGATGGTTCCGAGTCGTACTCCGGTATACCCCCCCCCCCCCCCCCCCTCAAACTTCTTTTCTTTAACGAAATCGCCGGTTTTGAAACCAGCTCCCGGCCGTATCTCCTGCAGTAGGCCGCCCTGCCATCGTTCGATATATGCTTGAAGTATGTATATATATAGTCCTTTGCAACCAAGGAAACACACAAAAGATATTTTCTCCATCTATCTGCAGTAGCATCATTCCTCGTGTCTAGAGCAGCCATGAAACGTTTTTCGTCACAAGGAAATCAATGGTTTTGGGCGGGGGCTAGGTCGTAGAATCGGTCTTACCACACTTGAGGAGCTCAACCGGACGGGCACATTACTAGTTAAACCAACAACTGCAACTCCTACCCGTTGGATGACTCCTCGCCTCTCTACGAGACCGGGACGGAGCACGTCGGGCTTCCGCCCGGAAGGCAGACATCGCGTGTCGCACTAAGCGCTTCGCGCTGCAAGGTGTTCGGTGAGCCGCATGAAGGGTGAGTCGCATCCTACCAAGAAAATAACGCGCGAGGCGGAGTTCCACACCTTGTGGGCTGCATGCTTGCATATGGGATGGCAGCTTCGAATGCATTTGTTCGTTTTCGGGTGTGGCCACTTCCAGCGACAGCGACGGGGATACCGTGCGCCTGCCTCGTGGGTGACTTACCGTATGTGCACACTATACGTGATATCATTCCTTTTGCGCGGAATTAGGATTCTACACTCCGCACAACACAATCTAAATCGACCACTATTAACGAGGAAAACACACGGCATTTTACCCTGGTGGGTCTAGCTCATGTAATGAGAGGCGTGTTTTTCAGCATCGTTGCCAACCGACGCCAACCCCAGCAAGCCGGGGGGGGGGGGGGGGGGGGGTACTGCTTGTTTCCAATACTCTGCGAAAGCATGTCTTGATTCTAATGATATGCTTGCCCTAACCTGAACCCCTTTGCCGCTGGAAACCCGTTTCTGGGGACAAATCACTTGGAATTATTATAGGACGGGGTTTTGGGGCTCCAAAGGTACTTCCTAACTTCGACGTGGTGTTGGGTGGTTTGCTCTCAAAAGATTTCCTCGCGATGTGGACGAGGCATACATGCAGGAGGGGACGAGGGGGGGGGGGGGGGGGGGGGGGGTACTCGATCTTCATGCATAGCCGTAGTCGTATGGCCATATGGTGTAGACCCTCGCATCCCTACTACGCCGGGACGGAGCATGCTGGGTTTTCACCGACCAGGCAGGCATTGCTTGCAATAACCGCGAAGCGGCCGTGAGGTGTTCGGCGAGCGGCATGAAGGGTGACGGGAGGGGGGGTGGGGGGGGGGGGGGGGTGCTACTTGCAGCCGGTACTACTGTTAATAGTAGTGCGTATCGACGCGTGGCATTGATAAAGGCAGCATTTTTATAGGTTTCGAGGTTTTTTCTGGATGACGCGGCGCGGCGTTTTTCAACTAAAAAATCGTCGGTCCGGGATTTGTTTTTGTTCTTTTTCGTAGAGGTACCAGTTTTCGTCTGAAAAAAATATATTTTCCGAGTGACGGTGAGCTCCTTCACCCCCAAAAATCGTCGGATGAAACAGGCCATTTTTTTTTTTTTGCACCATTCTCGTCCTATACTTTGAGACCGTGGGATGTTTCGTCCGGTCAGCAGTTTCGTTTTTTCAAAACAAATCGGTTTTTTGGGAGAGGTCTTGAAGCTCCCAATATTGACGAACCTCAGAAAAAAAAAATTGAGTGCACATCTATCGTCGCACGCGTCTTTAAAATAACCTAGCCCACGAGTATCTCCACCGGGTTGTACTTTTCAGTTTTTCTCGAACGACCAAAGCCGCGAGAGGGAGGTCCCTTTTTTTGGGGACTTTTTTTGGCAGCTCCCGGGGTCACTCTCGCGCGAGTGAGTGACCCACCCCACGATTCCTTACGGTCGTAGGCTTTTTCGTGCTGTAGTCGTTCTACGGTAGCCTTCCCAACGTTTCTCTAACGAACTCGCCGGTTTTGAAACCAGCTCCCGGCCGTATTATCCTGAAATACGGTGCCCCCGGCCACTTGGATGTCATCGTTCGATATACACTTGAAGTATGTATAGTCATTTGCAACCAAGGAAATACATGAAGACATTTTCTTCAATAGCATCATTCCTCGTGTCGAGCAGCCATGAAACGTTCGTTAAAGGAAATCGCTGGTTTTGAGGAGGGGGGGGGCTATCGTAGAATCAGTCGCTGTTGTAACTTTTTTGATACGAATTCCCTCAACTGGATGGTTAGCTACCATCCGCGACGCATCCTCCATCGCGAAAGGTGGGTAAGGGGCACGCTGCGCCAAAACAAATCGCCTACCGTGATTTTGTCGGTCAGGTACAGAGTCACTCTTGCGAGTGGCTCAGACCCGGCGTATTGAGAAAAGGGGTATGATAGATTATGATACTACAATGCCGTAGCTTTGGTCAGGTATTCACAGTTAATACAGCTCATTCACGTGAGGAGAGTGTCGAAAGTGGCTTACGTTCTCGCCCATTTATGATGATGGCCTTGACGTGAACGTGACACATCTACCATCACGTGTGGCTCTCACCCCAATCGTATGACTTGGTTTCACGTCGAATAATCTATAGACTATCCATCTGTGGAGAGGGCATTACATAACAGGAGCCCCAGACAAAACAAAATTGGTCCGCCCTCCACCGTGTTAACATGCACCGCTGTCATGATGCTACTGCTGCCGTCGTGATTCCGGCGTGGTACGATACCTCCTACCGATACACACATATGCATGCTACACGGCCAAGGGCGTACCATTTTTTTTTTGAGAATTTCGCACACATGACGAGAGCTTTTTGTTCAGAGACCTCTTCTCCCTAAAACTGATCTTATAAAAATCGAAAAACGTCAAGCGGATTTGGCGAGCAAAAAAATCTTCAAAAAATGCTACGAGGGTATCGTAATCGGTGCCGGCGAACAAGAACGATCCCATGCCCTCTGGAAGGGGTGCACATTATGTGCAGCGAAAATCATGCCGAGGAAAACGAACGAAAAACGAAATTCCGACGATTTTATTGATAGGTGGAGACAACGAGTCCCGTCACCCACAAACCCTTTTTTTCAGGACAAAAAGAGAGGTACACGGTACGTTCTATCGTAGCACGCGCGTCCTTGTGATAGTACCTCCTATCGATGCACACATGCTACGGCCGCGAGGGTCCAAACATTTTCCTTCTGGGGGTGGTTGCTTCGGGGAGGTCTAATTCTATACCTCATCCAAAAACCTTTTTTTGAGTCGTAGAAGACGGCTTCTATGATAGAGGAGCACGAGTTATTTTTTGTGAGAAGAAGTCGTTCTACCGGTACCCCCCCCCCCCCAATTTTTCTTGAACGGAAAATAGCTCGTTTAGAAACCAGCCCCGGGCCGTATCTCCCGAAATACGGTGCCCCTTGCCACCCATAAGTCATGGTTCGATAGTCCTTTGCAATCAAGAAAACAGACGAAGACCGTTTTTTCATAGAATCCTTCCCCGGTCTCGAGCAGCCATGAAACGTTCGTTAAACAAAGTCGCTATTTTTTATTTTTTTTTTGGGGGGGGGGCTATCGTAGAATCGGTCTGAGCTTACTCAATTTTGGAGCTTGAGACACATGTCCCAAAAACTGATTTAGAGAGAGAGAGAGAGAGAGAGAGAGAGAGAGAGAGAGATGAAACTGCTTCTACCAGATGAAAAATCCCGTGGCCTAGCTAGGCACACAATGAGAATCATCAAAAATGGCCTATTATTTTTTTTTTTCCCGACGATTTTGGGTTAAGGAACCCTGTCGTTCAGAAAACGTTTTTTCGCCAAAAAAAGGTATACCTCTATCCTAGCACCCGTCAAAACTGGAAGTGCAACCCCCCCAATGGGCCCTACCTAGTAATAGGCATAAAACATATTCAGATTGGACTGATTCTACGATAGCGCTCCCCCAAAAAACCAGAGGGATTTTTGTTTAATAAACGACGCTTCTTGGCTGCTCGACACGAGGAAGGGTGCTCTGAAAACGTCCATATCTCTTCCGTGTATTTTCGTGTTTGCAAAGGGCGCTATCTTATCGAACGATGGCGTCGGGGTGGCAATGGGCACCGTATTTCAGGCAGACACGACCGGGGGCTGGTTTCAAAAACCAGCGATTTCGTTAGAGAAAAGTTGGGGGGGCTACCGTGGTAAGATTCATTGCCAACGTGAGAACGAAACTCCGACGATCTCCAAGGGTTAACGCCTTTGCACAACTCGAGGCCGTCGAACGAAACTCCGACGATTTCCAAGGGTTAACGCCTTTGCACAACTCGAGGCCGTTGTTTGGGGACATTTTTTTACTTGAAGTTAGTGTAGGGAGGGATTTTGGGGCGCCCCGTCGCTCAGAAAATAGTTTTTGCGACAAAAGCTCGTCTACTTCTGTTACCGTAGCAGAAGCACGCAGGCTACGTGCGGTAGCCTAGGGGGGGGGGTCTCTTTCGGGGCCTTTTTGTGCAGTCGGTTGGGGGGCCGCTCGCGTGAGTCTGACCCCCCTCTTCGTCACCTGTTACTTTTTTTTTCGGCCTTACTTATGCTTTTTTTGCGTCCTCTGTTCTCTAATCATGTTGCAATAGATATAATATATATGGGTCCGCAACATGGCATGGCATAAAATGCTCTACCGACGCTGCGCCAAAAAGTAACGCCTATAAAGTCTCTTTTCTTCATGAAGCAGACCAGAGTCACGCTCGTGCGAGTGCCACAAAAACCCGAAACTAAGGGTGAGGGCACCGCCCCCTCACCGCAGCCTTGGTCAGCAGGCGTCTACCATTGACGTGAGGCTCTGCGGTTTGCTTACCTTTGCTCGCGTTGTGGATGAGGAATGTTCTCTCAGGAGGGGTCGGGAGCGCGGGGGGGGGCGGGGGGGGCGGGGGGTACTCAGTTTGTGCATGGCCGTACTCGTACGACCATAGAGGCCCTCGCATCCGGTCGGGGCGGGGGGGGGGGGGGGGGGGGGGCATTACTTGTCACCAATATACTTTTACGAATGCTACGTGCCATAAAGTCGATGTTATGAACCCCGCAGTAGACCCTTCCTGCTAACGTTGTTAGTCAATGTACCATGTGCGGCAATGGGCAGGGTTGTTATGTTGTACAAATATTTCAAGGACGTCAGCGCCGTGAGGTCCGACGAATTTCGGGTTTGTTTGTAACTTGTGGCAACAACGAAAAAAGATCGTGTGAAAACCGAACGAACGAACGTGTTCATCCGTAAGACCAAGAACAAGTGAAAGCGCAACAATAGTTCCAACATTGATGTTCTGATCTGTGGTATATGGTCTCCACTTGGCCAGGTGTGGACGAGAAACACTCACTTGTATATCTACTTCGAAGTACCCGGCAGGGGGGGAGAGGGGGACGTACCCATTGTTTGCTGATTTGCCTTAGTCATGTGGCCATTGAACCCGTGTCCCTTTCGACACGGAGGAGGCGGGGGGGGGGGGGGGGAGGGAATTATAGCGGGGGGGGCGGGGGGGTTATTATTTATATCGGTGGTGGTGCTCGGGTGGTGTTTGGTACCTCGTATCTACTTGAGCAATACTACTGCAAGAAAATTAGTCTATACTAATGCAAAAATGCGTTTGACGATGCGGTCGTAGTTTACGCTCTGGCACCCTGTTCTTGGTGCTTTCTGACATTTTGATGTCACTGACTGTGTGGTTTCCTCTTCTTCCGCCGTGGTGTGGAAGCGGCGAAGTAAGTGGGCAGCGGGCTCCTGAATTGCTCTTCCTAACATTGTTGATTGGTGTTCTTTGGTTTCTCTTCTTTTATCCTCGGTGTCACTGCACTACCTGCGGTAGAATGGATGCCATTGACGAGCAGCACTGCTCGAGTGAGTGAGTGAGTGAGTGCGTGAGTGAGTGGGTGGGTGGGTGCGTGAGTGAGTGAGTGAGTGAGTGAGTGAGTGCGTGAGTGAGTGAGTGAGTGAGTGAGTGAGTGAGTGAGTGAGTGATGAGTGAGTGAGTGATGAGTGAGTGCGTGGGTGAGTGAGTGAGTGAGTGAGTGAGCGAGTGCGTGGGTGAGTGAGTGAGTGGGTGAGTGAGTGAGTGAGTGAGCGAGTGAGTGAGTGAGCGAGTGAATGAGTGAGTGAGTGAGTGAGTGAGTGATTGAGTGAGTGAGTGAGTGAGTGAGTGAGTGATTGAGTGAGTGAGTGAGTGAGTGAGTGAGCGAGTGAGTGAATGAGTGGGTGCGTGAGTGAGTGAGTGAGTGAGTGAGTGAGCGAATGAATGAGTGAGTGAGTGGGTGCGTGAGTGAGTGAGTGGGTGGGTGCGTGAGTGAGTGAGTGAGCGATTGAGTGAGTGAGTGAGTGTGTGAGTGAGTGAGTGAGTGAGTGAGTGAGTGAGTGAGTGAGTGAGTGAGTGAGTGAGTGAGTGAGTGAGTGAGTGAGTGAGTGAGTGAGTGAGTGAGTGAGTGAGTGAGTGAGAGTGAGTGCGTGTGTGAGTGAGCGAGTGAGTGAAAAGAACTGCACGAATGAATAGATGACTGAATATACATCAATGAATGAGTGAGTGGGCGAGTGTGATTAGGTGAGTGAATGAATGAGTGATGATGCAGGTATAGGGCCGTAGAAAAAAAAGTGATGGTCACATCGTGCGCCGTGATCTGTGGTGTTCGGACCTTTATCTTTTGAAGCGTTTTCCATGCTGCACCTTTGGGATAATTCAAGGGGGAGTGAGAATATCCAGTAGAAAACCCCTCTATAGTGCCGGTTGAGTAGTGCTAGTTGCCCGCCCACGTTGAATATACTTGGATTTTGTTTGGGACCATCGTTTGTGCACCGGTAAACAGATCTCGACGTTGATGATGAACGGTCGCGAGTGGATGTTTTTTCCAACTCCTCCAACAATGATCCTACTCTACTATCCAGTGCGCTGTCCCCATATCTCGGGAAAATGTAGCGCTAAAAGAGTCTGTGAAACCACTTTGGCACAGATCAGGGGAGAACAACAACAGCATGAGGAGAAGTACCGTTTGCCTCTTTAATGCCCGCTGTCGCTGTAGTGCCGATATATTTTCAGGCTGGCACCGGCGTTTCATTTGCTGTAGGGACCATTTTCGTACACTAAACTGCTGTATGTACCTGGTCGCCTGCTCGTCATGGTACTACTCGAGACCCCTGGCGTTCTAGGTTGGGCACTACAGCAGTAGTACTACTGTTGTGATGACACATGATTTTAGTGTTCTAGAACACTATGAGGTACCGCTTGAGAGGGGTGTTGTGCGCCTGGTAGAATATACCAGGTACGCGCGTGAGTACTATCAACAAAGTTCAGCAGAACGGTAACATATCCACAGAAAAATATTCAAAAATCACAGCATCATCAGCAGACATCAGCAGACAGCGTGTGCATTCGAGGCAGTGCAGACAGACAGCAGCAACAGGTCCAGCACACACGCCTATTGTATCACATCGGCGTGCTATCATGCATGCGTGAACACACACAGGGAGAGTTCCCGAGTTCGCCCACCGGCCCCATCCTACCGCGATCCCGTGACAAGATACACACAAGATATCATACGTACAGCACGCGATGTTGTGGCAGTGTATTTCTGAGTTTCAAATGGAACAGATGCCATGCTCTATTTAACGGCAAGCGAAATATTTAATAGAGCCGGTAATTACAACAGGGCGCCTCCTATTGGCTGAACCTTTGTACGAAAAACATCCCATCCCGTCCCGTCCCCCTCCCCAGCGTCCGAGCCAAGGGCAGGACTAGAAGCATACGCTGTACGAGTGCGGCCGTGTGCCAAAGCAAGACCGTAGCGCGACGGTTGCAGTAGACACCGGTAGCAATAAGCCCAAGGGAGGCTGCCCCCCGGTGCGCTCGACGAAGACTGTATCTTGTCGACGAGCTTGGGAACGGCGTGTCGTGCCTTGACTCGGCATGGCCATGATCGAGCGCCAGGTCTTTGACGATACCGTCAAAGGGGCTGGGGCTGGGGGGGGAGGAGGAGGAGGAGGCTCTGCGGTGGGCACTTCGGGCTCCACCTCCTCCTCCCGAAATACTATCCGAGCCGAGGCGGAGGTCTGTGCGCAGTGCGGGACGACGCCCGCCGCCATCTCTCGCGCGGGTGCGGCCTCGACTCCCCCGCCTTCGGATACTGGGTCATCCCCCCCAGGCAACAGTCGAGGAACCGTCTCACAGAGCAGCAGCAGCAGCAGCACGAACAGCACTACCGTCATCCCACAACAGCAACGACAACACCAGGCAGTAGTGCCTCCCTCCCTTTCAGTGAGTGCGCCACAGCCAGACGTAGAACGAATTAAAAGCTCCTCCCCTATTGTGGGCATGCGAGGAGGGTTGGACGGTGCCGGCGGCGCCTCGGAGCCTATCCGAGGCCTGGCCGCCTTCGGCTCCCAAGGCTCGATCACCTCTTCGTCCAGAACTTCTAGAGGGACCGCGAGACAGGGAGGGGGGGGAGGAGCACCTGGTAGCTCAAGGCTGTCTCCTCGGCGTCCTGCGTCGAACGACCCCACGCCGAGAGCTTGCACGTGCCAGGAGGGAACAGGAGGGAGATCGGGTGGTGGTGCACCAGGGAGTAGCGGTGGTGGGAGCGATGCTGGTAGTGGTAAACGCTCTGCGGCGCGAAGCCATAGTCCGTACCGCGCGGGGAATGGTGGTAATAGTGGCAGTAATTATGGCAGCAGCTCTGGTGGTGGCGATCGGGGAGGAGGGGGTGCTAGCTCGACCGGCTCGAAGATTTCAGGTGAGCTTCCTAGGGGTGAGAGAGGGAGGGTTGGCTGGCACCTCGTTGTGTAGGTTAGTTATTCAGCGGTTGGCTGTGTGTGTTGTTGTGGAGTGAGAGAGAGGGTGGTGTTTTACGGGCCCGATGTGTTCCCTTGTTTGAAACGGAGTAGTGCCGCCGCGGGGAGCTGCCGCAGCCCGCAGCCGTACTTGCAGTATGATATTGCGAATTTTGACGTAAATATAAATACCGTTTATTGATTATTATGAATATCAAACGGCTATTATGTTTTGGTCAATAATGTAGACGGAAACATAGAGTCCGCATGATTCATCAAAATGGATACCAAATCGTCATTGTATTTGCGTACATGGCAAGAGTACAGGATACAGGATACTCGACTCGCTTGCCTGTTGCTTGTTCTTATCGCCAGAGTCTGCTGTGGGAGGTCTTTTTCTACAAGTTTTCTGTACCTTTGCGCGAAGGTGTTGGATGTTGTTCGCTCTTGTTGGGTGATGTTTTTCCTTGGTTTGTCACCACTGGACAGATTAAATATATCAATGGCAGCTGCTGGTCCGAAGACGAGCATGCACGACTACATGTACTATACCGCATGCTGTGGGATTAATAGCATGTACCAGGTACATAAAAATGCCTCATTTTGAACACGTAAACTTGAAATGTGAGTACCAGCACAAGTATATTATAAAAATAAAAGTACACACCAGCTGTGAGATCGAAGATTTTGTCGAAACTCATCTTTGCAAGCTGTGTGTGATACTCCGATCGCGCGAATTACTGGGTGTGTGTCCTCATTAAGGGTTGTTGTTGTTCTCACATTAACTCGCATAATCAAGTCCGTGGTCACAGCAGTGTGTCCTCATTAAGGGTATAGGTCGGCGACTCACTCCCCTTGGAACTACAATGTAGCTTGTACCAGGGTCAACAGGGTGATCTTAATCATCTGTACGCGGAAACTATTCAAGCCGTTTCTGAGGGGGACAAAACTTACCTGGTATCACACATGGTATCACAGCACATAAAATATCGTTGTCCTCGCTTTTTGACGCAGACAAAAGAACAAAAGGCAGAGCGACGCAACCTCACAGCTCCCAAAACAATCAATCGTTCCTCGCACTGACAATCCTCGGGACTTCGGCCACCCCGCTATTAATAGCAGCGAAACATCGCAAGCTCCCTTCCTCAACAGTCACCTGTTCCAAGCACAATATCGAACACATCCTGTTGTAGATTATTTATTTCCGTTAAAATACGAAGCACTCCTGCATTCCACAAGCTCTACAAGGGCTTCGCTCCGCGGGCGGCTGATGCCACCCGCTACGCTCGCGCAATGAAGAATACTCGTACAATACAACTAAATGCGAGGGGAGCAGAAAGGCCCATGATTTCAAGGTTGTGTTATGTAGGGTACGTACAAAAACCGTACCCGGGGTATTTAACCCGGGTATTACCCTACAAATAACTTCCGTAAGTTTTGTCGGACTTTCATACCCTTACCCGGAAGTTTTGGAAGTTCTGCACATACGACATTCATACCCGTACCTGGAACTTCTGGATGTTATGTACGTCCGTGGCCACAATAATACCCGGGGTTCGGGTACAGCATATTTTGTATCCGCTCGGAAATTCTGTGAGTTCTGCACGCCTGTGCCACAATACCCGGAACTTGCGGAAGTTGTGTAAGACTTCCGTACCCGTACCCGCAACTGCTGCAAGTTCTGTAAGGTTCCGATACCCTTACCCGGAACTTCTGTGACTTCTGTAAAACTGTGGCTCAATACCCGGGGTACGGGTATGCCTTCATTACAATACCCGGAGAGCCCTGTATTCATTCAGGTTTAATCCGAAGGGTGTACGATGATGCATTTAATATTAAAATTGAAAATACACTCCAGCTGTGAGATCGAATATTTTGTCGATACTCATCTTTGCAAGCTGTGTGTGATACTCCGATCGGGCGTATTACGGGTTGTGTGTCCTCATCAAGGATATAGGTCGGCGACTCCCCTTGCAACTACAGCAGTGTAGCCATCAGGGTCAACAGGGTGATGCTAGTCAGTCTGTGTGATGCTCATCCTTTTTTTTGGTCAGTCACACAAACCAAACACCGAACAGCAGTACATATTATACAATAATAGCACCTGTCGTTCGTGTTTCTTTCGTTTCTAAGAGCACGTATTGACGAAGGACACTTTTGAATTGAAAACATTCTTTTTTTACGAATCGAATTGAATTCGATTCGAAGATGGTGGAAACATACGAATTTTGCCTTATATCGGGAAACCACGTATTGCGTATTGTCGATGTTTTTTTTTTTTTCCCGATCGGAATAATGTAGATCACGCTATCATCGAAGTCTGGAACTATCCCCTGTGTTTTGGGTTGCTTCGCTTCTTTGTCGTGGCACTTGGCTTATTGAGCTGGTGGCAGAATTGCACTTGCGACCGCCATTATTTTTTGAGGCGCCACAGCCGTGGTACGCCATGGGTATGATCTGTTGCAGAACGGTAGACGTGAGCACGGCTGTTGCCCCGGTCGGCACTCGTTGAGTTCCACGATTTGTCGCCATGGTGGTGGTTGTCAATAGCCCTCGAAGTTACGACGGATTGATTGCCTCGGGGGTGTTTGCCCAGTGAGAACATGCCATGCAAGTTCGATGGAATCCTCCACTTCAAATCGAACTCCTCCCCGGAGGCCGTGTATTTACTCGGGTATTACCCGTACCCGAAACTTATGTAGGTTCTGTAGGACATTCATGCCCGTACCCAGAACTTCTGTAAGTTCTGTACGCCAGTGCCACAAATACCCGAGGTACGGGTACAGCATTTTCATACCTGCCCGGAACTTCTGTAAGTTATGTACGCCCGTGCCACAATACCCGGAACTTCTGTGAGTTCTGTAAGCCCGTTCCGCAATACCTGGAACTTCGGTGAATTCTGTGACACTTCCATATCCGTACCCGAATCTTCTGGAAGTTCTTTAAGACTCCCATACTCTTACCCGGAATCCACAAACCCTGCAGAACATAACCTTGCATGATTTGGTGCAACTACAGATAGTGATTTGGTAAGGCCACGAGCTTTTGCAGAGCTCATTGCCCTGTGCTGTGCTGTGTGCTTGTTGTCGATGTCACGATCAGATCGGCACTCCGGGTGTAATTTGCGAAACAAATATAAAACATGAGAACTGAGAGAGGTCAATCAAGTGAAGAATGCGAAAATATGAGTACACACGCGCATAACGGTACCTGTACCTGGTACTTCGCATGCTACCTGGTACTGCTGTATGTTCGAAATAATGCACAGCGCAGCACGACACAGCACCCCACCCCAGGGCAAGGCAGTGTGGCGAGCTTAACCCCTTTACAACTGGAAACCCGTTTTTGGGAACAAAATTACTTGGATTTAGTGTAGGGAGGAGTTCGGGGACTCTAAAGGGGTTTTTATTTTTCCCCATCCACCGGAGGATAAAGCACGGCGCCGCACGGCACCGCACTGCGCTGCGTTGCTGAGCTATGGCTGGGCTGAGCTGAGCTGGGAATGCATTCTTTATTTTATAAAATACACTCCAGCTGTGAGATCGAATATTTGTCGAAACTCATCTTCGCAAGCTGTGTGTGATACTCCGATCGCGCGTATTACGGGTTGTGTGTCCTGCATTTTTTATATCATGTGATTCAACAAGGTACGGCAGCACGCACAAACCGCGTGCTGTAGTAGCGGTACCTGTTATGATCGTACTTCGAATCAAACCTGGTATTAAAGAGTAAGTGCAACAAAGCACTCAACACGGCACAGCATCGCACAGCAGTACCGCACGGCACCGCAGCACGGCGCTGCGCTGCTGAGCTGAACTGGGCTGATGAGCCCAGCTGAGCTTAGCTGAGGCCTGGTATGATGATACTTCGTGCTGCTAAAGGAAAAAGCGAACGAAGACATCGAAAAAAGCTAGACCGTCCACAGTAGTGGACAGAGGCGGTGTTGACGTGGTAGGTCGTGAAAGACCAGGGATCCAGCGTTGTACCAACCGAGCCCGCCCAGGAAAGTCCCACAATAAATAACTCTACACGTCGTATATGGTGTGAAAGTCATAACGACTTGGTTAATGTATTCAGGTCCATCACCAAGTATAAGCTGCTTTCCCCCAACTGCAAGCCGATAGTAACGTAGCTTATTTAAAATGAAAAATACACTTCGGCTGTGAGATCGACCAAAAGTGTTTTTTTGATCAAAACTTAGCTTTGCAAGCTGCGTGTGATACTTCGATCGCGCGCGTATTAATAGTAGTCGGCGTTCCCGATGAAGTATTAGGTGGATATCGTCCCTACCTCGTCGAGTTCGTGGGTTTGCCCCTCCCGAGTGCGTAGTGCATAACAACAGTGCTGGTAGGGATTTTTTCTTTCGTCGAGATTAACGGGCGGAAAGCGCGAGAGCGTGAGGCAGCGAAATTCGATGAAAACCAAGAAGCATACTTGTATAAAGCTGGGCAGCGGGAGTGCTGGACCCTATGCGTGATAAGCATGAAGGCTAGTACCGGGGGGAAGGGAAGACACCTGTGACCACGGCTTGCGGCTTGTCCAGAGCATCGATGAGGGTTACATATCTTACGAGTTGAGCTCGAGAGTTAAAAGTGATGGTCGGAAAAACACAAAACAAGAAAAACGGCCGCATACTACTGATACCTCGGACGAGTGTAACAGTTGCTTTTGACAGACTGCGCAAGGGGGTGGACCCAGCTGCTTACGACAGAGAGAGCATATCCGCCGTGAATGTCGTTCGCTCAAGGAAGTTGGGAATTGCGCCGTTGCCTTTGCCTGGCGCACGGGTTTTCCGTCGTGACCGGTATGTCACTGCTGGCCTTTATTTCGATTGTGTCCCATTTTATGTCAGCTACAGCAGTGTATGCACCGCAGTAATATCTGGTACCTGGTGCGTGATGTGATGACGACGAAGCTGAGTTTCGTTCTTCCTTTTTTGAAAACATTAAAAGGCAATCTGTGTGCAGCCCGGCGGTCCCCCGCGATGACGTGCGCCCCTGCCCAAAGCACTCCACGTCCGCCCGCAGCGCCCCCCCACCTCAATCCACCCGCAGCATAAGAACTAGAACTGCACTCGCGTGCTGGGGGCAAGCTACTTTGAGTTGAAACGGTCAGCGTTGGCCGTGCGAGAAAGTTAGCTTTTGGGAATCCAGAAGGACCACGTTGGAATTCATGGCGATCAAACACCTTGCAAATAGCCTGTTGTGCCGGCTTGCATATGTTTTGCCCTTGTTTTCATCGCAGTTGGCATTGCGTGGCCAAATCGCCCTTGCTGTATTTACGATGTGTATATGTGTACCTCTGTCTTGCTGTTTGTGACCACAGAGGGAGGTCGTCTCTCACAAGACAATTTCTCAAAGAGACGGCGTGACGGATTCTGGTTGTGCTGGATGTGTGTGTTGTGTGTCGCCTTCACATAAAACCGTTCTACTTTTTTCTTATTTTGTTTTTGTTTTTTGTTTTTGTTTTTGTTTTTGTTTATTTCGTATTTCTCTCTTCCAATGTATTTCTGTTGCTGACGTATGTATGTTGTGCCTGTCGTACCCAGTACTAGGGCATGACATTGCGTTGTCGAATGCATTACGATGCATTATCTCTGTGTCGTGGCTTGTGACCACAGAGCTGATCTTTCTAGGGTGAAGAATCAGTACGGACACTGGGTGTGCTGGATGTCGACGAGTAGAAGAACGGTTTAATGTGAAGAACACACACACACACTTTCTGTATACCCAACGACATTAGTACACCCAGTGTCCGTGCTGATTCTTCATCCTAGAGAGATACAATTTGTGTGGTTGCAGACTGTGAAGCAGAGTAAACCAAACAGTCGCAATTCATAAAGGTAAAGCAAGTGAAGTGCTAGCGTACCGATTACGGAACACAGCAAAATAAGCCAGACCGTGAAAAAAAAGAGAAACAAAAGAAAAAGAGAAGAAAAAAAAGAATAGAAAAAGAAAACAAAGCAAAATGAACGACAGGTGTTCTGAAGAATGTGATGCAAGAAGGTCGGAAAGGAAAGGAAAGGCTGCAATTGCCAGAGGAGCAGCATGCGTGCTGAAGAGGAACAGATACCTGCTGCACGGACAAAACAACATGAAGAAGATAACTGCTGTTGCACGGACAGAAACACGAAGATAACTGCTGTTTCACGGACAAAAACAACACGTAGAAGAGGAAGAATATACCGGCGTAATTGCCGGTTGTGACGAAAATAAGGGAGCAAAAAAGAAAGGACGACAGGACGACACGACGCGTATGAAAATACGTGGAAGTGTATTTTTTCCCATCCGCCGGAGGATAAAGAAAAAAAAAAAAAAAAAAGGACAGCAAGTCATTACTGCTGTCGCTTTCGCGCTTCCCCCATTGAACTCGACGAAAACAGACAAGAGCAGAAAATACCAATTTGGAAAAATACCACTCGCTGTAGAAGGTTCAGGGTTATAGTAGCACACGCTCCACTTAATTAGTCGAACTGATACCTTGCCACACGATCTGCCATTTCGTTTCTGCATCATCTACAGCTGTATCAGTACGGCTGCTTCTCCCCCCCCCGCCGCCCCCCGGTTTCCCTTGGTTGCTGCTCTTGGCGTCCTCTGCTGTGAGGCGTTGCCAGCTCTTCTCCGCCTCGCCCCTGTGCCATCTCGTCATGAAGCGGTCCGCCGCGGATGTAGATGGGTGGAACTATTGTTGTTGTTTTTTTCCCGCGTGCTACGATAGAGGTGACCACGTTTTTTCTGGGATTTGTCACTTTTTCAATACCCTTTTAAGGCCAAAAAACTGATTTGGAGGAAAAAAAAAACTGCTTGTAACAGGACGAAAAATAAATAACGCTGCGACATCGTCGGCTGGCGGTCTAATTTTTTTCATGCAAAGGCCTCTTCAGACGTTGTATACATTGCTCAGTGTGGGGAGTTCCTTCACGGCTGGCTGGCTGCCCGTCATGGGGCAGTGGTACCGTCGACCGACATCTTTGCTTTGGTGAATTTCGTACGTACTCATCTTTTCACGTGTATGCGTGCGTGAATGTCAGGTTCCCCGAACTCAACATTCTCTCTCTTATACGAAGTACGTAGCACAGCCCTTCGTAACGCTTTTCTCGAGGTGGGCTGTGGGCAGAGGCAGAGGCAGTAGTCGATTGGCTCCTCGGTGTGTTTTGTTACCGTTTTCAGGGTCAAAGCCCAAGCCTATCCCCAACCCCCAATCTCGTTAGGGGGAGCTCTAGATCGGGGGGGGCAGTCGCGCGGCTCCGCGGCGCGTGTTGGTTCGTAACCCTAGAAATCCTGATATCAATCCTGGAATCCGAACCCCGTTTCTGTGGAGGGCTCGAGGTGAACAAGGGCAGTCGAGCTGCTCGGCAGCGAGTTTTGTTGAGTTTTCCGGAAAAAATTCGGGCGGCCGAAAGGCCAATCTCATCCTATCAAACCAGCGACCGACGGTAAATGTTTCGCCTCGCCGTCCTTCCTGCTATCAAGTCGAGCCAGCATATGGCACAACAACAACAGAGCCTAGCCCTAGCCCTAAATGCAGGTCGTCCCTGTAAAAACCTTCCTGGAGATTGCCTGTGGTCAACTTCAGTCTTGCACGTCGGCCCGACCCCAAGTCTAACCCTAGACTATGCTTCCGCTTTGGGGGGCTCGAGGTCGGCAGGGCCGGTCGCGCGGCTCCGCCGACTTTTGGTGGCGTTCCTAAAAACGCAGGCGGCCGGAAGGCCGGCCTTGACCGATGAGACATGCAACCTGCAGGAAGGTCTTCGCAGAGCCGATTTCTGCACTTAGGATCAAGGGTACGGTAGGGTGGGTACCCCATCGTTTTTCTACCGGATCTGAGCCACTCGCACGAGTGACTCCCCATCTCAGCTGACGAAAGCGGGTTACGCGATTTATTTCGCTCAGCGTGGATAACCTTACCGTTAGGGATTCATATCGAAACATGAAAACAGCATGAAAGCCTATGGCCGCAAGAGACAGGGGGTTCACACTCGAGGGGGTGATGCCGAGCTACTGCAAAAGCAGCAGGCCCCAAGAGGAAGCCCCCTACCGTAGCGTTGGTGTTAGGGAAGAGGTCACTGTTAGTCATAAGGGGTTTGCACAATTGTAGACGCGTTTTTTTTCCTTTTGAGTAATAGCCAATAACGGGTGTACCTGTTCCTCCAAAACAGGTGTGTACTAGAATCAAGTAAAAGAGCACACCCCATGAGCCACGCGATTGGCCAAAAACACGTCGTACCTTTTTCTGGGGGATAGTGGCCCAGGTGCACTTGTTTCTGACTACGTATTACTCGGTCCGGGTTTGAACTGTTTTTTTTTGTTTTCTGTTTTCAAGCCAATCAGAGAACATACGTACGGTAATCCCCCTCTTTGTCCGAACGCCGCCGTCGCTGCTGTGGAAGATGGTCCACGCGCTGCCCAGCCACAGCCAACCCCCCACATGACGTGTCGCTTCACATATGCGACACGCGTAACTTTCTGCGTACGTCCTCCTCCGACAGTCGAACACCATGGCCGCATGAAGCAAATTGTCTGGTTCATGCCTCCGCGTTGGGCCCTGTGTTTTGCCACCACGACAACGCTCAGCATTCGGCTGTAGCTAGGAAATGCCTCGCAGGTGGCCATGGGTACAGACAGGGCTTCTAGACACTAGGGTCAGGCGTCAAATACCTGGGGATGTACCGAGGATGACCCCTATCAAACCCGGGGTTATACCTAGGATGCCGTCTATGAATCCCGGGGACGTACCTAAAACCGCTGATGTACCTAGGATGCCCTTTATGAAACCCCGGGATGTATCTCAGATGTCCCCCATGAAACTCGGTGATGTCCATGAGATGTTCCTGAGGACCACGGAACGTTGGTGGTCGTCAAAAGAAATATTGCTTCTCCGGGGTGGCCATGACCCCGAAGTGAAAGCGTGGTGGCCCCCCGCAGAACCAGATGTATGTAGCATGTATACCTGGGGATGTATCCGAGATGTCCCCTGTGAAACCCGGGGATGCATCTGGGATGTCCCCTATTAAAAACCGAGGATGCACCGGGGGTGTGTCTGACGACTACAGAACGTCGGCCGACGCCAACATAAATACTGCTACCCCGGGGTGGCCATGACCTCGAGGCCAAAGCGCGGCAACCCCCCGCAAAGCCCGCCACAGGACCGCCCGCAGTTCTCTGTGGCTCGCCCGGCGGTATTCCCGGGTTGCTCCTCGGAGGTGCGTCATGCTGTCGCGTCTTTCCCAGTGGCACATCACGAGCGCCGACATGGAACACGTAAAGTGGCCAAACGCAAGGGCTTGGTTGCGTGGGATCAACCCCCTTGTGATTGTTACAATAAGCGCCAACCCCGTCGTTGGTTGCGACCGCGTTGAGGATGACCATCGAGCAGACAGCTCTGGGGTTGTGACAAGTTGTCGACAAAGTTTGAACATTTGTCAGGTTGGTCGTGTTAAGAGGTGGCAGATCCGTACCATCCACCTGTGGCGTTTTGAAAAGGCCATCAACGTTAGCCCGGGGGTGTCCCCGAGATATCCCCGGGATGTCGCCTGATGACCACAGCGCATCAGCAACGAAGACGTTACTGAAGGCGTGTGACGGTGCTCACCGATGCTGGGACTCCCAATTGTCTGCTCGATGTTCTAGTGGTGTTCTACTATTCCGCGCAGACACCGTGGGTTCTAGTTCGAGTAGTATCACCATGCGTGCTCGCAATGCGATTGTTGCTGATGCCGCTGGGTTGACGACGGCCGCCCACTCCGACGTTTGGTCGGGACGTGGGGCTCCCCGGTCTCGTCGATCTGAGCTTTGCAGTTGGCCATAGTTTTGTCTGGTACTCGGGATCACCACCATAGCGCTCCGCGAGGGGGCGTAGAATGCCCCTGGACACATTTGAGGTGGCTGGCGGAATGGCCAGCGCTATCTCCACCGCCATGGCGTAACAAATGCCCAACGATACTTCGGCTCAACGATATTTCGGCTCCACGTTTACGGCTTGGGGATGTGCGCACGGGAGAGTCCATCGGGGTTGTGGTAGGTTGTGGGCGTTCAATCGTCGAATTTCCAAACTAGTTGTTAATGTTCTTGAATTCTAAAAACAAACCTCCAAAAATGTGCGAAAGCACTCCCGATTTTTTCCCAAAGTTTTGACCCAAGCTTTCTCAGTAGGTATGACTCGTTTTTTGTTTCCAGTGGCATCTCCATGATTTTTCTTGTGTTCAACAAACCTATCGACGGCATCGTGAGCACCTCCGTTTGGGGAATTACGATATGCACACCGTAAAAGACTCAACTTGTGTAACACAGGAAGTGTACGACGACCTTTAATACCGGACTATTTTCTCAGGCTGTCGTTTCAATAGCCACGACCCCAGTTGTCTCTTCTCGGTCTTGTTTTTTCGAGTGCTTTCGCGCCGACGTGATAAGGCTGGCGCTCTAATGGGTTGATCGCATCATACCCGCACTCGTGCGTTGCCACTTGAAGCATTCATCTATTGGTAGTTTTGCGTCCGTGGTAACGCCTTTACAATTGAAAACCTATTTTTGGGCACAAAACTATATGGAAATAGTACAAGGAAGGCTTTTGGGGCTCGAAAGGGGCTAACGCGTCACTCGTAAAGACGCGATGTCATCGCGAGCACGCACCTCCGAGGAGCAACGCGAGGATACCGCCGGAGCGGGGCACACAACCTTGCGGGGGTTCCTGCTCAGGGGGCCGCCCGGCTTTCGCTTCGGTGTAATGGCTGTAATGGCCGTTCCAGAGTAACAGTTTTTATGTAGGCGTCGACCGACGTTCCGTGGTTGTCAGGGGACATCCTGGGTGCATCCCCGGGTTTCATAGGGGATATCCAAGGTATATCCCCGTTTTTTCACCCGGTTTTATAAGGGACATTCTAGGTGTGTCTCCGGTGTTTTTCAGCGGCGCATCCTAAGTGTTCCCAGGCTTTGGAGCGGACATTGTAGATACTTGCCCGAGTTTGATGGGGGATATCGTAAGTACATGCCGAGGTTTCCCAAGGGTTATCTTTGGTACATACCCGGGTATCTGCAGGGGTTTTGATGGGGACATCGTACAGTAGATACAACCCCGGGTTCCATAGGTGATGCCTTTTTGTCGTAACTCCCAGAAGCCCTGTCTGTACCCATGGCCGCTTGGGAGATATGTTATCTCGTTAAAACCGAACGAAGTGCTGTCGTGGTGGCTGACACAGAGCCCACGCGGAGGTACGAACCAAACGATTGATGCGGTCGTGGTGTTGTCCGTTAGTGGACTACGCAGGAGCGAAGCTACGTGTACAGTCGCCCCTGCTTTGAAGAGGCACATGGTTTTTTTTTTTTCAAAGCGTCTTTAACGCGGGGAATCGTCTGTAAGATTCTGGGGACTATAACTCGACATCCCCGGGGTCAATGGAGACGTAACATTCGTCAAAAGACTCGCCGTTGCATCAGGAATATCAGCACGACACGAAAACACCGAAAAAATGACGATCACACCGTGGCAGGTGGTTGAAAGTCTCACGCATTATATGACTAAATTATTTGTTTGATCTTTCTACGAGTAGCGACACTCGACCTCCCAAAATATACCACGAAAAGTAGTAGCTGGTGTTGCAGAACGACGTTTTTATAAGACAGCAGTGTACTACTACTGCTGTTGTCGTCGATCATGCTGCTGGTGGTGTTGGATGCTGTTGTGTCTGTTTTTTTTCATGTTTTTCTTCTTGTCCGAGCTGTCCTCTCACGTTGAAAATGTCGCCGACGTATCATCAGCATCTGAAAATAAGCGTACTGCTATTGCAACTGATACGATACACCTTCTTTGTGATAGGCTACGTACCTGACAGGGATAAAAGAGAACAAACATATCCACCTATGCCCGAAATACAGACAAACACAAACCAGAAAAATATCGGTGGTGTGCACTCTCTCTCTGCTGCCCGTAGCCTTCCTCTCCGATGCCCCGACCACGAAGGCCATCCCTGGGTTGCCCGCAAGGGCGCTGGTGCTTCGTCGTGATGGAGATATACTTCATCGTGCATGTTGGTTCTTCGCATGTCGCCGTGCCGGAGGCAGACGAACCATCGGCAGACGAGAGGAGTCTATCCATACCCACACGCAGCAGCGGCAGCAGACCTCTCTCTGCGCAGCTCTACAGGTGTGATCACGGCAATTTTGGGGGGTCCCGTGGTGTAAAACTGCTACCCCCCCGGGGGTGATGTCTCTCTGCGGGGCACCCTGCTTCAGGAAAAAATGTCCTCTTTAAAGCGGGGAGTTGACTTAACCCCTTTAGGAGCCCCCGAACTCCTACCTATACTAAATCCAAGTAATTTTTGTCCCCAAAAACGGGTTTCCAGTTGTAAGAGGGTTAAGATGAGCGTCTTGAAAGCGGGGAGATGACTGTACTGCAAGGGGGAAGTGATGTGCAGTGTTGGCGTGGACCGCGTGCGTCTGGGTGGCGCGTGTGGCCCATCTCGCACGACAGTAGTGACGGTTGCGGTCATACATGAGGGGTCAATGTATCGCCTCTGATTTGCTTGAAATTTGGACAAGAAAAAATTAAAACCAAATCAGATATTTCCGATACAGGTTACCTGGGTCAGAATCCCCCCGAAACTGGTACGTACGATTTGTATCTGGCCAATCGCGCTCATGGGGTATGGCTTTGACTTGAATGTAAGCTGCGTCTGTTTTTGACTCCAAACGTAATAGGTATACCCGTTTTTGGTTAACGCCCTTTCAAAGAACCGATCGCCATCGAGTTCAGAGATGAGCTCCGTCTTTGCTGTCAAAAGATGAATTGCACATGTAGGGGGGCGCTGGAAGGGGCGCTTACGGACCCCTCTGCTGTAGCACCAGATATTTCGTTGCATATTGCGGCCACCATACCGTATGTAATGCACAACGCATGGATAGCCCACGCTGGGGAAAAAATGTTGACCCTTGAAAATGTTACCATCGGGTGTGCTGTTGTTGAAAGGTGTGCTATTTTATCGGATCCCGGGCGATACAGCACCGTGCTGACCCACGATAGCCCCGCAAGCGAAGAATTGTGAAGTCGAGGGGGTGTGATAACAGCAATTTTTGCTGAGTGTGACCAGGTCCCGGCCGGATTCGTCGGGGGGTGTGATATCGCGGAAAGGGCGTGTGATAGCAAGCGGCGTGATACATAGCCTGTTTTTTCAACCCGGGGATGGGGAACGGATAAAAACCCCGTATCATATACTGGTATATTTTAGAAAATATGAAAGGTACACTTCAGCTGCAATGAGATGGAAAATGTAATCAAGACGTGTATACGTATCACGTTGCGAGCTGCATGTGATTGTATGATGAAACACGCTCTCATCGGAGCCCCAAGTGCTTTGTCGTTACGTTGATGTTCACGCGCTGAGGTGAAAGCTCGGTCAACGACGGCTGTAACTATGACGGTCCTATGGTGGTGGCGAAATTCTTCGCGGGGTAGGTTCCGATCCGCACAAATGGTGTAACGACCTACCCGCTGTTTGTAACTGAGACTCGGTGAAATTGCGTGATCACGAAGGGTCATGGGGCACGGCGGTGGGAGTATATATAGGAGGTGGACTGGTTCTGCGATAGCCCCGCCTCAAGCCAGCGATTTTCTTGAACGAACGGACGTTTCGGGACTGCTCGACACAAGGAAGGATACTATTGAAAGGAAGGTATCCACACATTTTCTTGTGTGCAAAGGTCTATCGATCGATGACGTCGGGGTGTCGAGGGACACCGTGTTTCAGTAGATACGACCGGGAGCTGGTTTTGGAACCGGCGATTTCGTTGAAAAAATGTTGGGGGGGCTACCGTAGTAAGACTCGGTGGTAGTACCGACTGTTCTGGGAGAAAACCGACGCTGTGTTCGCGCGAGGCGCGGTAGCAGCAGGTACACGGGTAATGTCGGGGATGCAGACCCACTCGTCTCGCTGCCTACTGTGTGGCGTGCGTGTTATCAATTACGGTAACAGTATGTTACCGTTAGTGGTAACCCGAAAACGACGGGCCTCTTTGATGTTTTGGTAAGGCCTCCGTGCCCCCCCCCCGCCCCTCTCCTCCGTCTAATCCTGTACTGTAAAACCTGCCAAGTAATGCCATCATACCGGCGGGGAGAAAGGAAGACATGTGACCACGGCTTGTGGCTTGTCCAGAAGGTCGCTGAGGGTAAGTGAGACCTCTTACGAGTTGAGCTGGAAAGTAAAAAAAATGATGATTTAAAAAAAAATAAAATGAAAAAAATATATCGTGCACCAGGCGTGCGATATTGATCTACTGCTTGGTACCTGCTATGCCACCTCTTAATCCCTTCAGAGCCCCGAAACCCCTTCCTATACTGACTTCAAGTAGTTTTGTCCCCCAAAAGGTTTCCAGTTGTAAAGGCGTTAATGCCACACTGGTACAGATTCTTTGGGCTCTTCCCTTGGGGACTGTGTAGGGAAGAAAGGTGTAGAACCATGGACGATTTTGATGTCGGCCTCGCGAAGCAGCCCTGGTTGCTTGGGGAAGGGTGTGTGCCCAAAGTGCAGCGCAAGGAGATGTACAAACACGCACGCGTATCATGATGGTACTGGTGTTTCTTCCCGCTCGTTGTTTTATGTACGGTCGATAAGGCAGAACTGCCTGTTGTAATTACTGTAGGTCGATATACCTGGGCCTGGCGAGGGTTTGTATTACAAAAGGGTAAAACTGTGATGTGTTCGGCGTTCGACCTCCAGAGTGGGAATGCTTGATCAATCCTCTGCCCGAAAAAACAAAGGCGTGTACCGGGGGGCGAAGGGTAGGGGCCTGTGTGGCCACGGCTTGCTGAGAAGGTCGTTGGGCGTCAAAAGTCCTTGAGAGTTGAGCCGGCGAGTGAAAGTAGCGAATGTCATATAATTTTGCAGCTGTCCTACAGTGCCAGTGTGACATGATATACATATGCCATCAGGTACTCTGCTGTACCAGTACGATATGATTTACGTATCGTGCTTCCAAGTATGATATTAGGTACCGTGGTGTACTCGGTATAATATGTTCTACCTGCTGTACATGTTGACAGTTCGAAAGCTCGAGGGTTTTGAGTTTTGATGAGTCGTTTGCCCGCGCTAGGAAAACAACGCCGGTAGAGCGGGGGATAATGGAAAAACAACTTTCCGGCAAAAAAACGAGGACACAAGGCCGGTGCTAATGGAAAGCCGGTAGTTTAACCCAAAAGTTTCCAACTCTGTTTTGGAATTATTGGTGAAAGCGTTCCAGTACCGTCGCTATGGAGAAAACACGATTGAATAATATTTTTCTGGTTCTTTTTTCGTCAAGCGGCCAAACTGATCAATTTTCTTTGAGCCTTGATCAACTTTGTCCGCCAAAAATGTTGACCTTCGATCTCGAGATGGAGACAACGCACGGTCACTCCTCGTTGTTCCGGACAAGGTCACATGGGTGTAGGTGTCAGCGCTGAAGAGTTCATCTTTATCCATGCCCTAGGGCTTGAGCGGTTGCTTGTGTTGTCCTGTGGTCTTCCGTCGAATCCGCTCAATATTCTACTTTGGCCCGTTGGGAGACGATCGAAAGTTTTTGTCTTTGTTTTGCGCACACCAGCGGCCAAATGTGTTTTTTTAACAGAAGCCTGGTCGGCGCCCGCCACACGTCGCCGGCCGTAGTGTGAGTACTGTACACCATCTTGGGTCGGGGCCACTAATGAGCTCGCCACGTTCAGATTTCACGACGCAATCGTTGATTTCGTCGAACAAAGTGTGTGGAGCACACGAATCACGCCGCGTCTAACCTAAAATCTGCTTGAGAATTTCTCGAAGCAGATGTTGGCCAAGATCGTCGCTAGAAATCCATTTGTTTCCGGAATATTGGAAAGTTCTAAAAACATTGTAAAAATCGGGTCCATAGACGACCGTCCAGGCAAAGTTTGGCAGGGATGTTGGGAAATTAAACTTTTCCCCAAAACATCGGCTTTCCATATGTACCGGTCTATGTAGACCAAATTCGGCGAAGTTCTCGGTCTCGAGCCGGTTTTTTTTTCTGTTTTTTCAACAAGAACGACCCACCACGAGGACGTAATATGGACACGTTCCTTTGTTTCAACAGCTCCGTAGCAGTAGCTTCGTGATTACTTTAATGACACGTCGTAAAAGACTCGATGTTTTCGTATACCAGGGTGTTTTTCGTGTAGTCTTAACCTTTCTTAGGTGGGACGGCAAAGGCAACACCGCTTCAAGAACGTTGCAGCAGGAGTCCCCATATAAGGCGGTCCAAATATGCATAGCTTAGCGCAACTGGGGAATTGCGCTCCACACCTGGAATAAATAAGGCGGCTTCCCTCTATAAGGCGGTCGTATTGCTATGCCACACCGCCGCTTTACTGGGGGACCCCTGCTGTGGCCCCGACAACATGGGTGAAGGGGTTTGCGATGTACGCGCGAAGCCCTTTTGGTATTTCAAAAGGAAGGACGGGTGCTTGCAGCATTGTCCACACGTGAGCAATCTGGGCATGGTACATTTATCACCTCTACTATATCGCAAGGAGGAGTATGATAGAAGCACGCTCGCAGGCAGCATTATGCCACTCGCGCCGCAGCGCGCTCACGGTGCTTGTCGATGTTTTGTCGTCCGTTATAGTATCTGGGTCACACAAAGGGTTAGGCTTAAACCGGCACGCGTAGTGCTATGGTATGAAGCATACGAAGTGTGATCAGGCATAATTGAAATTGATGATTGGGCTTTTTTGCATGTTGGGGGCATTATCACGAAACGGTGATAACCGCGAGCACGCCTGCCTGATTTTTGGAGAACCCACCTTAAAAGTTGCCAGGTGGTATGGCGCAGGAAACGAAGCAATGAAGCAGAATGGACATCACCCTATGGAATGGCTATGAAATGGATTGCTAGGGTTGATGTGAAGACAAGGTGGACCACAACGGCGACGCAACAACAGCAACCAACAAAAGCAAAAAGACAGCCACAACCACCACAGCCACAACAACCACAACAGCTACTGCGACAGCAACAGCCACGACCACAGCGTTGGCAAACACCAACAACCGCCACAGCAACAAGTACAGCAGCACGACAACAACAGCGACAGCAACCAAGGCAACCCCCGTGAGCACAACAACGACAACGATGACGACAGCAACAAGGGCAGAAACCGCAGCTAGCACCACCACAACCACACCGCTTACAACCACGACCGCAACCACAGCAACTGTAACCACAACCACAATCGAACCTACAATAAACGGATGGGTGTCCCCCCCCCCCTTCACTTTCAAACATTGCTGTGATTGCATGGGCTCCGGAAAGGGGAGGAGGGGGGGTCCCGGTACGAGGGGGAGGCGGACGCGCCTTGACCCTGCTGTGACTACTTCTGGTTGAGGGCTGGTGCCGTGGGACGGGTCGGGGCGGGGGAATCCACAGCCCCCCTTCCATAGTGGCCGTTGATCCCCTCCTCCCCCCGAAAATCCACTACTTGCTGGGGTGAAGTTACGGGAAAAGGGGTCAGTTTGTGGTGTATTCCACGACAATACCGTATAACGCGATATATGGCGCCAGAACACTCGGGCGACGAGTTTCCTAGCAGATTTTCTTGATGATGGGTGGGAAGAGGGAAAACGCCGAGCGATTCGCCTCTATGGAAAGATGGCCATAAGATTTTTCCGAAGCAACCCTCGCGCACCTTCTCTCCCCCCCCCCCCCCCCCCCTCGGGCTGGTGTATGTGGTATGCATGTGCGGGAATCCTCACGTATTGGGTCCCCTCCTTTGCTGCACGCAATATCTTCTTTAGCTGCTGCTGTAGCTGCCGGTTTTGGTCAGATGCCTTGTGGCCGTGGTACCTGGTACGTGGTATTGTTCAAGAGCGTAACACGGGCTCGGATGAAGTTCCGAGCTGATTTGGTCGAAGTTCCGAGCTGATTTGGTCGAAGTTCCGAGCTGATTCGGTCGAAGTTCCAAGCTGATTTGGTCGATAGCCGGAGAGGGTGCAAACTGCCGACCGATTCGTGTTTGGAACGATGTCGACGAATTGACACCTCGGACAGATGATGTATCTCTACTTGATGCTCTAGGTCCTTCAGGGAAGATCTGCGTGGTCTATAGATCATGTTGTCGGGTGGGAGACGTACGATCTGCATAATCTGGCACGTGTTTCTCGGGTTGGATCTGTATTGTCTATGCACAGATCCTGCACAGCATATCATAACGGCATATACTTGATACAGGATCTATTGTGGATGATCTAGGTCGTGATTTGCCAGAGGCATGAAACATTCCGAAGCCACCATCTTCGTTGTTGATGCCTTGCATTCCTTTTGGAGAAACTCATGTAGGAAGTTCGTTCCTGGGGGGGGGGGGTGCCTTGTGTGTTGCATGCGCGGTGTTGCTGCTGTAGCAGTGGCATGTGCGTACCACTCTCTCTGGAAATTCAGGACCGTTCTTTTCAAACTCTTGAGGGGCCTGTTTACAGCGACCCCCAAAAACGACGATTGCGATGTTTTTTCAAGCGTCTACAAGTATATAGCGTGAGCGCGCGTCAGTACGACTGGGGGTCGTGCTGCGCCCGTCCTGTGTGAGTCTTGGCATTGTTGGCGTCGTCGTTCGGACGCCAATTTTGTAAGTCCCCCAACCAGCAGTGGCCGCCGATGCAAGCGATCGTTAAGTTTCGTCAAGTTTTCTTCTGGAGTCTCAATGGGGTTTAATACCCTTTTGAGGCCCAGGCATAGCGACGTATGAATAGAACGCGACGAGGTCGATATTTGTCCAGCATCTACGGTAGGAACAGCGTGGAGCAGCACGAGCATCAATCACCATGCTGCCAATGTGTCTTGCATGCAGCTCCTTACGCCGCAGTTCGGACACAGCCGTTTCCCCAGCGAACCAGGCTCCTTCGTGAAGCCGATGCTGTGATCGTCGGTGTTTTTAATTTCCCCAGCGAATCAAGCTCTTTCGGGAAGTCGATGCTGTGATTTTCCGTTTTTTCCGTCAGTTTTTTCCCTATACTATGATCAAGTCAAGCAAGTCCCAAAAAGGGTTAATATATCATTCATTGATGCTCATGCACGAACGGTCTTTTTGTTTCCGGACAGAGTGGGTGGTAACTGGGACCTGGGACGCACGGAGCAACCGGACTGGACTCGACACTGGCCTCGACAAGCAAAAGCTTCACTACAGTAGTAACTCCCATTTCAGCTTTTGAATAGTACATGTGGTGGTGGTATTTTTTGGGGGGGGCTAAAAAAACCTCCCCATAGTTAGTAAATGCGCATCGATCCCAAAAGCGAGACGTGCGTTCTTGACAACCTTCGAGGGACGAGAGTGCGACAGCAGTAGCAGGAGTACAGATACGGTCATGCTGCGCGCGTGTCGTGCATGTCCATGTGTTGCGCTTGCTATGCACCCCCTACCCTAGCAGCCCGGGGTGTTCGCGTTCCTAACACGCTGTAATCTATACGTTTGTTGCGTTTGCTACACACACTCTACCCTAGCAGCCCGGGCTGTTCGCGTTTCTAACACGCTGCAATCATCACTTTTGTTGCCATGTTTTCACGCTTTTTTACCCTAGCAGCGCGGGCTATTTGTGTTCCTAACGCGCTGCAATCGCCATGTCTTGTTGACATGATTTCCCTCTAACGTCCTAATGGACCACCGTATAAATGCTTTCGGGACCTAGGTATATATCACCCCAACAGCCCGGCCCAACAGTCCGGGCTGTTCAGTGCACCCTGCGCTGTAACGATCGTTTTTGTTGGGACCACCTTATAAATGCTTTCGGGGCCTAGGTATATATCACCCCAACAGCCCGGCCCAACAGTCAGGGCTGTTCAGTGCATCCTGCGCTGTAACGATCGCTTTTGTTCGACACGCAAGATATCCAATAATACGGAATGGATTTGTAACCGTTTCGAGTCCTATAGCAGTAGGTATGCAGTCTACATGCTTCCACTTCGGGATGTGGTTGGCTTGACATCCCGGAAGGTGTCTTAGCTGAGAAAGGGGACAAAACTTTAGAAAAAACCCAAGAAAAAAAATTAGCCACCGCGAAAACAGAGCAATATTATGTTGACTACGAGGGTTCGCCTTCGGGATGTGGTTGGGTTGAAAATCACAGGGATTTCGCAAGTTGAAAAGGGGAAATACAGGCTTTCCTTTGGGCTAATTATAGTATACACCAGGCACAGTATTGTTGTTGTTCTCACATTAACTCGCATAATCAAGTCCGTGGTCACAGGACAGGCTCCAGTCTTTCTACAGTATATATAAAGCTAGCTTAAATTAAATGCCACCGCTTTTCACGGATCATGACGTCATCACCCCAACCCGCGGTTGGGGTCATTAGGTTTCTAGACTTTCGCGGGTCGAGGCGGGTTGGGTCAGGAGATCTCACGGGACGGTTCTGTTCGGGTTAAGAAGCTTTGAAAGTCTCACGGGTTGGGTCAGGTTGGGCCGGATCGCCCTGGCCCGACCCGACCCGCGAGAACTGACCTGGCCCGTGAAAAGCCTTGATGAAAAATCTGAAGCAAACGTAATTAGCCACCGCAAGCAACCGGGCATGTAGCACTGACTATTTATTGCTAAAATGACTTAATAGTTGAGCCTATGGCGACCAAATTTTGGACGAGTTCGGTGTTAAATCAGCCCTTCACGTTGGGCGCGCGGAGACACGACGAGTATGATAGCGGCATGTTGCTGCGCGCATGACATGCAACCTCGTCGAATTTGGCGAGGGTTTGTTCGGTAGGGTACGTGCCAAAGTATGTATACCGGGTATGTTGCTCGGTAAATAACAACACATGAAAGACTTCGGTAAGGTTCGGTACGACCTCAATACCGGTACCTAATACTTGGGTAAGTTCGGTGCGGCCTCTATACCGGTACCCGACACTTCGGTGAGTTCTGTATGGCCACCGAAACGGGGGTGTTTTTGGTAGGTATACCGAACTTTAAGAAGTACCGGGTGCCCGTACTGAGGTCGCACCGAACTTACCACAGTCAGGTGCCGATATTGAGGTCTGCACCGAGCCTTACCGATGACTTCAAGTAGGGTAAGTGCCGAGAAAATTTACCCCCTGCATACTTTGGTAACAACCTTTCTGGGCCTAGGTATATCCGCCAAAATAATGTCGAGTCCGATGTTATCAGCATTTCAAGAGGCACAACGAGTGTGATCGCGGCATGTTGCTGCGCGCGTGACATGCAACTTCGTGGAATTTGGCGAGGGTGTGTCTGGTAGGCTACTTGCCAACGGATGTATACCGGGATAATTCGCTCTGTGAGTACGCCATGAAAGTCCTGGGTATGGTTCAGTACGATCTCAATACCGATACCTGATACTTTGGTAAGTTCGGTACGACCTCAATGCCGGTACCCGACACTTTCGATAAGTTCGGTATGCCCACCGAAAGGAGGTTATTTTTGGTGGGCTTACCGAACTTTTGGAACTGCCGGTTGCCCGTACTGAGATCGCACCGAACTTACCACAGAGTCGGGTCCCGATATTGAGGTCCGCACCGAACTTTACCGATGACTTCAAGTAGGGTAAGTGCCGAGTAAAATACCGCCGGTATAAATTGGTAAAACCTTTCGGGACCTAGGTATACGGACCAATTTTTTGACGAGTTCGGTGTTATCAGCTTTTCAAGGTGGTCGTTGCAGCAGCACGACTAGTGTGGTCGTGGCGTGTTGCTGCGCGCATGACATGCAACCGCGTGAAATTTGGCGAGGGTTGGTTCGATAGGGCACGTGCCAATGTATGTACACCGTGGCATTTGCTCGGTAAATAACCTATCAAAGTCTTCGGTAAGGTTCGGTACGACCTCAATACCGGTACCTGATACTTGGGTAAGTTCGATACGGCCTCAATACCGGTACCCGATACTTGGGTAAGTTCGGTATGCCCACCGAAACGGGGGTATTTTTGGTGGGCATACCGAACTTTCGGAAGTGTCGGGCGCCCGTACTGTGGTCGTACCGAACTTACCACAGAGTCAGGTGCCGATATTGAGATCGTATCGAGCCTTACCGAGAACTAAGGTCGGGTAACTGCCGACATTTTTACCCCTGGTATACTATGGTAAAACCCTTGCGGGGCCTCTAGGTATAGTGACCAAGATAATGAGTCCGGTGCTATCAGCCTTTCAAGGTGGGCGCGCAGAGGCACAACGAGTATGATGGCGGCTTGTTGCTGCGCGCGTGACATGCCACTTCGTGCAATTTGGCGAAGGTGTGTCCGGCAGTCTACGCGCCTAAAGTATGTATAGCGGTGTATTTCTATGTAAATACCCTATCAAAGTATTTGGTGAGGTTTAGTACGACCTCAATATCGGTACCTGATACTTGGGCAAGTTCGGTATGGCCTCAATACCGATACCCGACACTTCGGTAAGTTCTGTATGCCCACCGAAACGGGAGTATTTGTTGGTGGGTATACCGAACTTTTGGAAGTGTCTGTACTTACCGAACTTACCACAGAGTCAAGTGCCGATATTGAGGTCTGCACCGAGCCTTACCGGTGACTTTTGAGTTGGGTAAGTGCCGAGTAAAATACCCTCGGTATCGTGGTTTAGTAAAAACCTTTCGGGGCCTAGGTATACCGACCACAACGTTGACGAATTTTCGGCGTTGTCCGCTTGTCAAAGTGGTCATGTAGCAGCACGACTAGTATGATAGCGATTGGTTGCTGCGCACATGACATGCAACTTCGTGGAATTTGGTGACGGTGTGTTCGGTAGGGTACGTGCCAAATTTTATGTATCCGGGTATTTCGCTGGGTAATACCTTATCAAAGTGTTTGGTAAGGTTCGGTACGATCTCAATACCGGTACCTGATACTTGGGTAAGTTCGGTACGGCCTCAATACCGGTACCTGGTACTTCGGCAAGTTCGGTATGCCCACCGAAACGAGGGTATTTTTGGTGGGCATGCCGAACTTGAGGGAGTGCCGGGCGCCCGTACTGAGGTCGCACCAAACTTATCACAGAGTCAGGTGCCGATATTGATATCGTATCGAACCTGGCCGTTGACTTAGGCTGGGTAAGTGCCGAGTAAAATACCCCCGGTATACTTTTGTAAAAACCTTTCGGGGTTTAGGTATACCGGCCAAACTAGTGAGTCCGGTTTTATCAGCCCGTTCAAGATAGGGGCGCCGAGACACGACGAGTATACTAGAGGCTTGTTGCCGCGCGCATGACGTGCAGCTTCGTGCAAATTGGCTAGGTGTGTTCGATAGGGCACGTGCCAATGTATGTACACCGTGGCATTTGCTCGGTAAATAACCTATCAAAGTATTTGGTAAGTTTCAGTACTATCTCAATACCGGTACCTGATACTTTGGTAAGTTCGGTGCGGCCTCCATACCGGTACCCGACATTTTCGGTAAGTTCGGTATGCCCACCGAAACGGAGGTATTTTTGGTGGGCATACCGAACTTTGGGAAGTGTCGGGTGCTCGTACTGTGGTCGCACCGAACTTACCATAGAGTCTAGTCCCGATATTGATGTATGTACCGAACCTTATCGATGGCTTCAAGTAGGGTAAGTGCCGAGTAAAGTATCCTCGGTATGCTTTGGTACGTACCTTAACGAACTTGGCGAGGGTATTTTCGGTAGGATATTTACCAAAGTATACCGAGGGTATTTTGCTTAGTGAATGCCATATCGAAGTGCTCGATAAGATTCGGTTCGACCTTACTGCTGGTACCTGATACTTGGGTTAGTTCGGTACGGCCTCAATACCGATACCCGACACTTCGGTAAGTTCTGTATGCCCACCTAAACGGGGGTATTTTTGATGGACGTACCGAACGTACCAAAGTGTCGGATGCCGGTATTGAGGTCGTACCGGATTCCCGAAGTGTCAGGTTCCGATATTGAGTCTGTACCGAACCTTACCTTCAAGGACCGCACTCCCGACGCGGGGACAAAACAGTTGGGCTAGGATAGTTTCAGGATTTTGGAAATGGGTTAACGCCTTTACAGCTGGAAACCCGTTTTGGGGAAAAAATTACTTGGAATTAGTAAAGGGAGGGGTTTTAGGGCTCTAAAGGGGTTCAGTAGGATAATTAGCGAGCAAAATGCCCGGGTATGCCGTACAAGTGCTAGTAAACGCCCCGCGGGGCGTTGCAATTGTGCACGCTTGAAAAACATACCCGCGGCGTTTAGTACTATAGTACGTGGCCGGGGCTTTTTTACGGACGTTAGTCTCGGACCTTTCGCCCCACGGGGCGATACGAAAAGCAAAAGAATGAACACGCACACCCGTCACACACTCAGGATCAACACATCAGCAGGTGTTGGTCATGTCGCAATCCAGCAGCACGGACAAAGTGCCCAGCACCAGTAACACCACCGGAGGCCGCTCAAACTCTTGGGAACTTGCGCCGTTCTGATGCAGCGGCGCCCACGAGGAAGGGCACGCCGGCACCCGCCCCCGCCCCTGCTGCGCAGGTCGTACGGCACGGACGACTCTCTCGCAGTTACTCTCCGAGCGTGGACCTGGGGCGTTCGGTGGGGCCAGAGGGGCGGCACTCCTATTCGACAGCGACGTAACTTAATTTGATCGAGTACACCCGCCTCCGGTACCCGTACGGCGGCGTCGTGGTGGGACAGGGGCTGTGTGTCCCAAGCGGGCGTTACCGGTGTATTCGTTGGAGTGGCTGGATGATTAGTATTTTCAAAGGCAAATAAATGCTGCTCATTGTTGTCGTTCTCGCATTGTCTCGCGTAATCAAATCGTTGGCCACAGGACAGGCTCCAGTCACTCTGGAGTGGAAACATACCCAGAGGCAAAAAGCTAACACAACCAAAAGTGGTACACGTTTATGTCACACCATAGCTGAAGCAAGCCGTACATTCCATCCGCCACCAAAAACTTACGAGTGAAAGCGCAAGTCAGCGTACATACGTATCGGGCCCATAGTGGTACATGCGTTCAAGACCCGCAGCTATAATCGGGTACACACCGCATGCCACCAGAAAAAGCAAATCCTGTGTGTACAAATCCGCGGAAAAAAAGCACAAGGAAGAAAAAAAAACGAGACAAGTAGAAAACGAAACAAGGGAGATAAGTCGCCGACAGGGGGGGGGGCTGTAGCGACAAACGATGCAGCTCTACGAAAAACAAAAGCGAAAATCACGCGTCGGATACAGGTTATCGTAGTTGTTTGCCCCGTGGGCTGATCGTTTCTGTTCTGCTGCTGCGCATCATGTGTACCTGCCCATAGGTCGACACTTCTACGTAAACTACCTCCTTGCTCGCGTCGGAAACAGCTCTACCCCCCGCCCTTGAGGATCGTGCCAGCTCCACCCCGGGGCGTTTTCGCGGTTATTTGGAAGGGGGGGGGGTTACTAGATGCCCGGGGCAGGGGCATTTTTTTTTTGCTTTTTTGTTTAAATAGGGGGCGTTTACTCCGGATTATATGCTTGTTTTAGCTACAAACAGCGCCCCGGGACGTTTTGCTAGCATCGCTACCTTTCGGTACGCACCCTACCCAACGTACGTACCCTACCGAAGTTACCCGGGGCTGAATTACGCGAAGTTGTACGTCATCCGCGCATACAAAGTACCCTGGGTACCGGTACCGGTATACCCTACTGTACCGAACATTTGCTTGCAGGGTTTTGTTCGGACATGGGACGAGAAGCGGCGACCCAGATTTGCCTCGTGTTACCTTTTTGCGTGGCTGGTGCTGTAGTCGTGGAGGGATTCCGTCGTTTTTCGCCGTCTGGAATCCCGAAAGGGCTTGTCTCGAGTGACGGGCAAGTCGTCACGAGCTGCCGTAGTCCGTGGGCACGGAAATACGCAGCAATCTCAATATTCGTGATGAAAAACGAAAAATCGGGCGAGGTTTGAGGTTACAGGATGAAATTAACGTATTGATAGACGGCGGTTCCCGGACCTATCGCGCAGTCCTCGAAAGGAGACACTTGTCGCCTGCGACAAATGATCGACAATGTTGTTGTCACATTCGACGCAGCTCTATATTATAGTAATTATGATGTGGTAGTAGAAGTAAGACCACGTAAATCGGTGTGGCGCGATTAGTTTTTTTTCTCGTGGAGTTAGTATGGGATCTTCTTTGCAGTAGTAAACAATAAGACCATCGCAGATATAAGACCGCATTTGAGATAAGGCCACCTAATTTGGCTTGTCACAGGGTGGTCTTACAGCACAGTGGATATGCCACTTTTTTTTCATGTTTTTTCGCCCTCATGTTATTCTCTTCGCACTGTTTGTTTTCTCGTTCTACCTCCCTAGACCTAACTCAGATCCATGGTCACGTAGGAAGTTCTTCTACCCCCTCCCCACTATGATGCGTGCGTTCATTTTTCATTGTGAGGAGACTGTAGCCTTTTCTTGCTTCGTCGACGCGCATCGGACTGTCGCTGTATTCGATTGTACCGCGTACAGCATGATACGGAGCTACCTGGTATACTTTTTATGGTGTTGAGATCGTACACTAGACGGGTGAGCCTCGGGCCGCACAGCTCGGTTGCTTAGGTAGTGTTTTTTTGTGTTTCCCAAAAGGATTTGAAGGTTTTTCTTTTGCTTTTCGTCGCAGACATCCAGCGCACCCAGTCGTGGATCGTACTGACTGTTTTTCGAATTGATGGGCTAAGACACGAATTATGTGGTCACGAACCACAAAACCGTCGTCACAACGACGAAGGAAGTAATTAGCTGAAAATAACATGCCGCCATAAATAATGCTATTAATAGACAAAAACAACGGTAGGTTGGCGAGTGAAATGTCTAACCTAGTATTTACCACGTACTGGTACCTGTTTATGTGCGGGATAACCGTCCCCGGTGCAGTCCCCGGTGCAGTACTTGACCACATACTGTATGGTATCATGCCTGGTACATGATAGCATGAGCAGCCTGTCCAAATACCTGAAGAGCAGCACACTTGTGCACTTCGTTATAGCAGCAGTTCGAATTGATGGACTAGTCAATGTATCCCGTACCTGCGCCTGTTTCTGGTATTTTACACCAAGGTGTAGTACTCGTACGAGTACACCATGGTGAGTATAATGGCAGTTTTGCATTTGCCCGGTATTTTGCCGCTGCATTTGTATGTCGTATTCTACTGCTGCAGTCCGGCACGTGGCGAGTTCATTTTTTTTTGTGAGTTCGTAGTCCTGAGTTTTGTATTGTGATAACAAACCCACCGTCTGGATGGTACAAAAACTAACGCACTGTCGTGGTCCCTCTACAGTGCGGTACCTCGCCAAAGATGACAATACCGGCACTAAAGTGGGACCCTGAACTATCCCGTGATGATCATTTGCCCTGTAGGGCAAGGTCGTGACGAGCGACTTTAACCGCACTAAGCGAGGATCCCGCACTAAAGGGTGCCGCATTAAACTGGCACCTCGGCTGAAAATGATGCCTGCTACCCGGTACCCGATATAGAGGAACGACCGGTCGCCCCGGTGGCGTATCAGTTTATCCTCGAGCCTGGTATAGGTCAGTTTCGTGAGTTCGAGCCCCGCCGAGTGCATACTCGTATGAATTCGTTGGGACTTTTTCTTGTGGACAAATTGACTTGCGGAAAGCGCGAGAGCGTGAGTTAGCAACGTTCGATGAAAAATCGACGAGCAGTGGGATTGCTGAACCCTATGCGCGATAAAAATTGAAGGCAAGAACCGGGGAGAAGGGATGACACCTGTGACCACGGCTTGTCCAGAAGCTGGAAAGTAAAAGTGTGCAAAAAAAAAAATATATATATATATATATATAGAGGAAAACCGTACATGATATTATGTTATATGTTGTATCATCTTAGTTTTCCCTTCGGGGTGTGGTTATCTTGAAGTCCTTGGGGTGTGTGCAAATTGAACCTGGAGGCAAAACTCATGAAGAAACTGAAGGGAAAACAATTGAATTTACCACCGCCCTTGTAACCGGCAAGTAACACCGACCAGCTTAAACGAGTTTATAGCTTAGTCTGTACAGCCGGTATCATATGAATTACGCAGTGGTCCCTGTATAGTGCTGGTGTGTGCACTGTTAGAGGGAAATACACGCACTATAGCGGCAACCGGCACTACTCCGCATGCTGCAACTACTGGTTGTTCCCACGCGTGCCGAACGATGTCATAGGCACTGTAGCGGTCAACAGATTGTTCCCGTACGGGCCAGATTATTTCATACGTAGGCAGTTGTTGGCAACCGGCACTGCTCAACCGGCACTATAGAGGACGAAGGATCTCCACCGTGTGTGTGTGTGTTTTCATTGTCCTCTGGCGGATGGGGAAAATGAAGCTTGAGCTTATCTCACTTCAGTGTATTTTCATACACGTCGCGTGTCTATTTCGCTTCGCAATACAGCGCTAGCTGGCGTGTCGTTCAGTCCCTGCGGTTGCGACAGCGCGAGTTGCGACAGCGCGAGCTGTAAATAACTTTTTTGGGACCCAGATGCAGCCGCCAAAACATCGAAAAGGGCTACCTTGTCATTTATGTGGGGGTAATGGGTTTGCTGCACTTGTGGAATCGTGCTTCTAGCGTGTTGTACATTGACTTTGTTTTTTAGTACACCAGCTGTTGAAGTACGACAGAGTGTCTGGTGCTCAGCTTTGCGCGCTGCGTGATACGTCGGCTGCGCGCGTTCTATGTGTATTGGACCTACAAACAGCATGCAGCTAGCAGTCGCCAGCTGGTAGTGGTCCTTCTATTAGTGCCGGTCGCCGCTTTTGTGCCGGGAATGCATGGACTATAGCGGCGACCGGCAATACTCCGCCCGCCACCACCGGTTTATTCCCGCCTGTTTCAAGCGATTTGGCAGGCACTATTGCGGGCAAGCGGCACTATAGAGGGACCACTACTGCTCATGGGCAAAAACGATCCGGCTCTATTTCTCAGTAGTTTGTCTCCTGAGCGTAGGTGCGAAGACATTCCAAGAAACGGTGTACCGTGTTTGCCTTTCGAGGGTGGCTGCTTGAGGAGCTCCATACCTACCTCACCCAAAAACTGATTTTGAGAAAAAACTGAAAGTGCGACCCTTGGCCTAGAGTGTATACAACATATCCATACCGCAGAACAAGAGAATTGCCTAAACCCGTGCTGTGATCCGACCCGACCCGTGACGTTTGAATCGCTACTGACCCGACCCGACCCGACCCGACCCGACCCGACCCGACTTGATGCGGTAGATTTTTAGAAGCTCGTGACCCGACCCGCGGGTCGAGTTATGACCCTGTTTCCCCTCCCTCTGAATGCCCCAAAAAAGTTTTTTACAAGCGAATCGGCTTTCTAGTTGACAACCGCGCGAAAAAAGAGAGGCACGTTTTCCCAGCTCCGCGTGCTTAAATATTTGTCTCCCGTCCGGCGAGTGGAATCTCCCAAATATAATAAACCGAGGAACGATCGAGCTTTTTTTGTTACGCGCCATCGTGGGGAACAGCCGCCGAGGCAGCAGTTAGTTGGTGCAGTTAGTTGCAGCAGCAGCAGCAGCAGGTACCATGGGAAGGATTCCCACCAACGCACACGGCAGTCAGTGGGCGACCATTGCAAATTTCCACCAAGGCGAGTCTGACCCATCGGTATCGTATATGGCTGAAAGTACCGCTCCGCCTCTCAACGCACGAAACTGGAGCTGGACATCACCGCTGTTGCACAAAGATTGCCAGCGAGTATCGTAACTTGTCACACATTGGACAGGTCAGACCCCCGATCCATGATTCAGAACATGTCTTCCAGGGCAGATATATCCCTGGTCTACACGATCTGTATGGCGCATAGATCATTTATCCCTGGTCTACGCGATCTGTATGGCCTGTAGATCATTTTGCCGGGTGGGAACCGTACGATCTACACGATCTAGCACGTATTCCTGGGTTAGATATGTACTGCATAGATGTTGCGCAGGGTATCGAATCCCTGGTCTACATGATCTGTATGGCCTGTATATCATTTTTCCGGGTAGGAGCCGTACGATCTGCACGATGTAGCACGTATTTGTGGGTTAGATATGTACTGCATAAGTGTTGCACAGCGTATCGCATAGACAGGTATAGGATATCTTAACATATCTACTGTAGATCGTGATCTGGTACGCTTGCAACCTTTCAACGCATTTCGAAAAAACACCTCTTGCTTTGGGGACAAATTTACCTTTGAGTCAAGAGTCGGACACTTTTTGCAGTAATAGATTATATACCGAAAGGGGGCGGAAACGGACGGAAACATGAAGCTTATATATAGCGACCCAAAACGCGACGGATTATGTCTAGCTTGTGTTGTTCGCGCTATCGTGTTATTTCCACACGGTTAAGACGCGTGCGCTACGATCGAGGTGCTCCACTTTTTTTCTGAGGTTCCTCCATTTGGAGGCTTAAGACCTATCCCAAGAACTCATTTTCAGAAAAATAAAACTGTGTCCTCGTGAAAAATTGCATGGCCTAGGTACACAAAGAGAATCGTGCGAAAAAATGGCCCATTATTTATTTTTTTTCCGACAATTTTGGGTTAAGGAGCCCCGTCATTCAAAAAAAAAAATAGCCGAAAAGGTATACCTCTATCGTGGCATGCTTCCCGACTGCATCCAGTACCCCAGAGTCCGTGACGACGCCGCGTCCATCTAGAGAGATGACTCTGTGGTAAAAAACTTCTAGACAAAAAATATGCATGGCGAATACAGTATGGTCGGGGTCTCCCATTGAGGCGGCGGTTTTCGAGAGCAGTATACCAGACGCTTGGCAGGGTCTCACATCTCGATTTTTTGGGTGTTGTAGCGTTTTGTGGGTCCCAAGGGGGTTGGGAGGTTGGTTGGTGTTGCCGATGCTGTAGCCGCTCCGCGTTTTTGTTTTTGGGCCATCTTGCCTTCTTTAAGCCCCCAAAGGGGTTTAGAGCTGTACCCACCTTTTTTTTTTATTTGACAAGCTGTCTGTGTTTGGCACAAGTGTGGGATCGTTTTCCGGGTATGGAGTGAACGGGTGAAAAGGGCAAGGTGTTGTCTACGTGATTTTGGCGTTAAATCGTTTTCCGAGTATGGAGTGAACAGGTGAAAAGGGCAAGGTGTTGTCTACGTGTTTTTGGCGTTATATTGATATTTCCACCCATGTATATCTAGCACAAACAGAACTGTAGTGTCCGTGCTGATGCCTCATCAAGAGACGAGCTCTGTGGTGTACAAACTACGAGACAGAGATACTCATTGCTAATGCTGTACGGCAAGGGGATTTGGCCATGCGATGCCAGCCGCGAAGAACACGCGGGCAAGAAAATAAAGACATGCAAGCCAGCGCACCAGGCTGTTTGCGGTACAAAAGTAAGTAAAAGAAAAAAATCAACAGAAACGAAAACAGGTGTAGTCTATATACCTGGTACGAGATATAATACGTGCGTCAGAAAGTATTAACAGTGTGCTGTCTTCACATTATACCGTCCTGTATATACCCAACGATCACCGTTAACACACCCGCCCAGAGTCCGTACTACCCAACGACATAATCATCAGCAGCACACCCACCCAGAGGCCGTCCTGATTTTCTGCATCGTATTGTAGAGACTTGTACGAGGTGTATGTTTTGTCAAGTTGTTTTATTTTCGCTGGTGCAGTGAAAGGGTTGGACGACAGCAGCACACTCAGCGTCTTATCAACGACGCTATCGGTGTCGGCGGAGATCTGCCATAATCCTGAACGGCGATATGGTACGTACTCGCGGACATGTACAGCAGTAGAGGTATAATTATGACGCGGAAATCGGCAGCAAGGCCACAGTCTCTGTGCTAGTATCCTTCCCTGCCTTTCCCCTTGAACTCTGCAGCAAGGCCGTAGTCTCTATGTGCTACGTACCACTCCCTGCCTCTCACCTTTCACCCCCATGCGAATATGTGGTCTCCTTTGACGGGGCTGCCGTCAAGGAAGGCCGTCAAGGAACTCTCCACTCTAACAACTAGCATTAATTCTAAGTTGACGGTACCCTTTCCCCTTGACGGACGGACAGCCGTCAAGGAAATTCCCACACTACCGTGGGTACCCCGACTCAAGAGCACCCAGTGACAAACCGAAACAGGCGGTCTCAACTACACATTGCTCTTATCAGTAGTGGACCATCTAACTGGTACGGCTTTTAAGTGTGGCGGGACATGCCGATTTGACCGCTGTCAAGTCCCTAGTGCTCTTATCTTGCGTGGGTGCTCTCAAATCGTAACACCAGCTGTAACACTGTTATGTTAGTTCCAAGTTGACAATACTCTTGCCTCATCTGTGTTATGTTAGTTGCAAGGTGACAGTACTCTTGCCTCTTGGTGGGGAGCCGTCAAGGAACTCTCCACTCTAAATCTAGTATGTTGAGTCTTGGTTGACGGCAGGCCTGCTCGTTGGCGGACAACCGTCAAGGATCTCATTTGATGTCTAGGTATGTTGTGTCTAAGTTGACGGCCGTCGAGGAACTCGCTTTCTAACCAAAACTAGTATGTTCTGTCTTCCTTAGCGGGAAAAAACTATTCCTTAACTTAAGAGAGGATTGTCGAAAAACGGCTCGGACTACGGCATGGGCCGGGCGAAGCAACTATCGCTTTTGGGGTAGGGAATGTGTCCTAACTGCAGCGTCAAAAGCGAAATGGCACGCGCGCAGCGTGGGAATGGCATACTCGTAGGCAATGGCATACTGGTACGGTAGTGGTTCCTATATAGTGCGGGTATGTGCCAGCCGCATACTCGTACAGAATGAGGAGGTCCCTCTATAGTGCCAGTATGTGCCAGACGGTGATGCCAGCACTACAGCGGCAACCGGCACTATTACGCATGTGACCACTACTACGTGCACTGGTTGTTCCCATATGTTGCGTAGCGGTTTGTTTCGCAGGGACTATAGCGGGCAACCGACACTACTCGACCGGCACGATTGAGGGTCCTACCTCTGCTGTACTGCTGCGCGCCCTTCGTTGTGATTAGATCCCGCTCTTGGCTTTCTTGGTCGGTATATATGGGTCCCAGAATGATTGATGGACGGTCAACCGATATATTTTCCTGAGCCCCATCTAGTATCTTCCATATGTGGTCGGTGTTTTTTTGTTACGGTCGGTGCACAAGACTTATTTTTATAGCAACGCATTATATATTATATAAAATGAAAATACAGTCCAGCTGTGAGATCGAAGATTTCGTCGAAACTCATCTTTGCAAGCTGTGTGTGATACTCCGATCGCGCGCATTACGAGTTGCACATACCTGTGGTACCTGGTGTGATGTTTTTTTTTTCATCATCCCATCTATTATCCTTGCACTGCTCTCGCGCTCCCTCCCAGTAGTAACTCAGACCCGGGGTCACATAGCGGGCCGTCCTCCCCCCTCCCCAATACGGTACGTGCCTTCATTTTTGTCGCGAGAAAATCAGCATTTTCTTCCCTCGTCCACTTGCGTCGAATTACGCCTACCCACGCTGCTAGGCGTTCTCAGCAGTTTGTCCTTTTTTTTACATTTTTGCAAATATATTCAAAACCTCACCACGAGCGACAGGAATCGAACTCAAGGACCAACGCTTGTAGTATTCGAGGGTAACCACTAGATCACCGGGGCGACCGTACATGTATATACTTCGAACTATATTTTCTTCTTGGTTTTGGTCTCGGTGCGCAGTACACGGTACGAACACGTTATGCCGCCCCCGCTGTCGCGTTTGTGTGCCGGCGCAGGCAGCATTTTTAGTGTGTACACGCACAGCGCCCGAAAGTATTCCTGAGCACAGCGGCCGACCGTAGTCTTCCGAAGCGCGGCGACATAATCTTTTCGAGTCTAAGCACCGACGTACTGGTATGGTATTGCCAAGCTCAGCGGCCTTTTGATGGAGTATTTCCGAGCATGGCGACCGACGTAGAGCATGCCCAAGCGCAGCGACATTGAACGTTTATACTGCAAGCACCGACTTACTGGTAGGGTAAGGTCAAGCTCAGCAAGCTATTGATATTTTCAAGCGTAGCGACTGACCTGTAATATATTTCCAAGCATAGCGACTGTCCTAGAGCTTTTCCAACCGCAGCGACCTAGAATCTTTCGTAGCCCCGACCTACTGGCAGAGTGTTGCCAAGCTCCGCGACTAATTAACAACAGAGTCTTGCCGATTTCCCCGACCGAAAAAATAGTAGTCTTTCTACGCACGGCGACCGCCCTAGCGTCTTTCCATGCGCCGCGACCTAGAGTCTCACTACAATGCAAAGCCTTTCCAAACATGGCGACCTCTTTCCAAGCAGCACAACGACCTAGGGTATTTCCAAGCACAGTTCGTACGTGGAGTCTTGCTAAGCACAACGACCTACCGATTGTAGCCTTTCCATATTTGCACACCTACAACAGATTGTGATCTACAGTAGGTCATAAAGACCACAGATCATCTACTACAGTAGATCCTGTATCTGCCTTTATGAGATGTGGTGCAGGATCTGTATGTGTGGAGTACAGATCCAACCATTGAAATATGTGGTAGATCGTGCGGATGGTACGGCTCCCACCCGGCTACATGGTCTATAGACTATGCGAAAGCTAGATTATCGAATGGGGATAGATCATCTGCCCGACGTGTTTATCATTCCAAAGCACAACAACCCAGAGTCCTTCCAAGAATACCCACATAGACGTATTTGTAGCCACAGCAGCGGCCTAGAGTCTTGCTGAAGCACACCAGCAAAGCGGGCCTCGAGCTCGGGGTTGTTAGGTTTTAGAGAGAAGTGATGGCAGCCATGAAGCCCGCCGAAAATAATCCCACACGGTATGTCAGGAAAATATCCTAAGAACACATTTTAATGACCAAACTCCACCTCGCTGAAACTGCATGTGTTTATGAGGGCGCAAATAATATTTCTGCCTGCGTGAGTTCGCATACGCAGTCGACGCCCCCTATCGTTGCTCCATGGTTGCTGCTATATCAACTACTATGTACCTGGTACCGGGTACTCTTTGATGCATGCCAGGAAGTATACTGCAGCTAATACTCCTGAAAAATCAGAGCGGTAGAAAATAAAAATACGCTGAACCTGTGTCTCCGCGGGTTTTGTCGACACTCATCTTTGCAAGCTGCGTGTGACACTTGGATCGCGCTGTGCGTCATGTCTGGTTTGTGATGGTGTTGGCTGGTTGTCGGAAAGAAATAATGAAATAATAAAAATATTTAGGGTTACCGCGGGTTTTGTCGACACTCATCTTTGCAAGCTGCGTGTGACACTTGGATCGCGCTGTGCGTCATGTCTGGTTTGTGATGGTGTTGGCTGGTTGTCGGAAAGAAACAATGAAATGATAAAAATATTTAGGGTTGGAGTCTCCAGCCCCTTTTGGGAGTTGCTTGAGTTAGATGCGCTCGGCGTTACACTGTCTGCAGACGCTATGGTAGTTGTTGTTCTCACATGAACTCGCATAATCAAGTCCGTGGCCACGGGCCAAGCCCCAGTCACTCTGGAGTGGAAGCATTCCCCCAGGAAAAAAAAAAACACTATGTTCTCACTTGAAGAACAGGACCCACCTTTTTTGTGGACAAATGAGTTGGGATTAAAGGCGACTGCGACGACAGAGGGGTTTGCAGTTTTTTGTAGAAATAGTTCCGGAATTTCGGGACTCACCTTGTGTCATGCCGCCTGAAAAAACGTTTCTTTTTTGCGTTTTTATTTTAACGTTTATTCCTACTAGAGGTAATGAGATTGCTCACCGCGGTTACGCTTTTATTTTTTTCTCGAGATCAGGCACGTGCTGCAATAGAGGTATACCTTTTTTGGCTGTTTTGTTTTTTGAATGACGGGCCCAACATCGTCGGAAAAAAAAAAAATAGCAAGCTAATTTTTGCATGATTCTCGTTGTATATACCTTAGGCCGAGGGATTTTTCATCCGCGATAAAGCAGGTTTTATGTTTCTCGAAACCAGTTTTTCAGATAAGAAGAACGCGTCTTAACCTTCTACTTGAGTGAGGATCCTCGGAAAAAAAGTGGTGCAGCACCTGTATCGTAGCACGCGTCATCAGTTTACTTGGAATTAGTATAGGACTCGTGCTACGATAGAGGTGCGCCGCTTTTTGTCTTGAGGTTTCGTCAATTTGGGACCTTTCTCAAAAACTGATTTGGAGAAAAATAAAGCCGCTACCGGATGAAGAATCCTATGGCCTAGGTACACACGACGAGAATCATGCGAAAAAAAATGTCTATTATTTATTTATTTCCCGACGATAGTATTAGTAGGTCAAGGAGCCCCGTCATTCAGAAAAGCAAAATATCCAAAAAAAGGTATACCTCTATCGTAGCATGCGTCGCAGGTTGTCATGTAAGGAGCCTCCGAAAAAAGTCGATGCACCCCTTCCGTAACAGGTGTGGGTTTGTAACGTTTTTTTGCGGTTCTGGAAGGGTTACCCGTGAAGTCCTTTCCCCGATCGCGTGAGGAGTTTCTCGAAACGAGGTTGTAGTGGAAGAAAGTGGGCTATGTATGATATCATCCTTTTGTTAGCTTTTTTTTTCATCCTCCGGCGGATGGGGAAAAATAAAGCTTTAGCTCATCACACTCCACGTATTTTCATACGCGTCGTGTGTCGATTTATGAGCTTTTTTTTTTCGCAAGATACGTCAGCTGTGCATTCGACCATTTCAGTGGTCGGTTGTACTGTTGTAATATTTTTTTTTGCAAGCTGCGTGGTACTTGGGCCGCGCGTTTTTGCAGATGCATTCGTCTTTGATGGAGGAGTGAGTCGGCACGACTTAAGTCGCCGAGTAGTTATTGGTCAGACTGTTAGTTTAGTCGTTTACCGGAGGTGCCGACTATCCGACTTTTGGGGTTTCCGTACTTTATAGGAAGATTGTTTAATGCGGCATGTACTTTTTATTTTGTGCGTGCGGGGGGGCTGATTTTTGCTCGCTTCGGTCGCTTGGCTTAAGTCACCAAGTCAGCTGGCCATCAGCAGGCTTCGCCAGCAGACTTGACGACGAAAGTCGGTTAGTTGGCTAACGGCACCTACCGATTAGTTATTAGTCGTGAAAAACTCTACTTTATGAAGATATAGGTCGATGTCTCTCCGGGGTGCAGCCAGGGTCAACCGTTTAGGAACAAAGACCGCCTTGAAAAAATGTCGGAATACAGCAGTATTGCAGGAATATAGATGTCATGCAGGGTTACAGAATTCTGCATTAATATTGATGTTACGCTTTGATGTCAACCACTCAACCACTTTGTTGAAGCCGGACCAAGTCGTAAACACTACAGTAGTAGAGGTTCCTCTGTAGTGCCGGTTGCCCGCGATAGTACCTGTGAAATCGCTTGGCGCAGATGAGAGCAACCAGTAGTGATGGCATAAGGAGTAGTTCCGGTTGCTTCTAGAGTTCCGGAATATCCCTCTATAGTGCACGTACCGGGACTGTGGAGGGATCACTACGGTATAGGTAGTACCTTACTGGGGTAGCAACGGGGTCCGCCGGTAGGGACAGCTCGCGCTGTCGTTAAACCCTTTGGAGTCCCCGAACCCCTCCCTATACTAAGTCGAAGTAATTTTGTCCCCAAAAACGGGTTTCCAGTTGTAAAGGGGTTGTTAACACGGGAACTGAAGGATACGCCAGCTAGCGCTGGATTGCGAGTACCATCGAGTGGAATTGACACACGACGTGTATGAAGGCACATGGAAGTGCGATGAGCTTAAGCTATACTTTCCCCCATCCGTTGGAGGAACTAAAACAGCAACAACAAAAAGAAAATAAGTACCAGTGTTCGTACCTAAAAGTTTTTGAGGCTCCCCTTGTGGAGCCCCAAAACGCCTCCTTACACTATTAATGCTTTTTTTTGGGTGTGTTCTACCCGTTTTAAGGCCATATGGTTTAAGACCATGGTAAATAAGACCAAGTAAATCGGCATGTCCAGAAGAAACTACTTGGAAATAGTATAGGATGATTTTGCAGTAGTAGATGAAACCATACAGTATAGGCCCGCCAATAAGAAAGTGATGCTCACTTTTGGGTGGACGCTAAGAACATTGCGCTACGAAACCGTGCTCAGGGGCGAGCGCTATATAATAGCATATGCTAATGGTTATTCAAGGGTGGAGCCACGAGAAGATAATCTAATACTTACTCCCAATAATAATATCAACAACAACAACAACAACAACAACAACAACAACAACAACAACAGCAACCATAGGACAATCTTGTCGGCGGGCCTATACCGCAGCAGAGATAAGACCACCTGATTTGGCTCGTCACGGAGTGGCCTTGAACAAGGTACATCGTTGTATTTTTGAGTAAAACTAGTCCCTAAAACGGGATAAGACGCACGCTACGGTATTAATGAGGTGCGCCATACCATTTGTTTTCTTGAGTCTCCTGGTTTTAAGAGCTCTATGCCTCCTGCTACGATAGAGGTATACCCTTTTTGGGCTGTTTAGTTTTTCTGGATGACGTGGGCTCCTTAACCTACTACTACAATCGTCGGAAAAGAAATAAATAATGGGCCATTTTGTTTTTTATTGCATGATCCTCGTTGTGCACCTAGGCCATGGGCTTTTTCATCCGGTATCATAGCAGTTTTGTTTTCATCCAAATCATTTTTTGGGAGAGGTATTAAGCTGCCAAAACTGAGGGGTAGTATTACGAAACAAAGTGGTGAGCACCTCTATCGTAGCACGCGTCCTATACTAGTTCCAAGTAAACTGATTCGGAGAAAAGTGAACGTTATCCTTATTAATAGTGAGGAATCCGAAAGGCCTACTTGCACATAGGTATAACAATCAAACGTTTCGCATAATGAGCATGAAATTGCGACGACGACTTTTGGGTTATAACCCCCTTCACAACCGGAAACCCATTTTGGGGGACAAAATTACTTGGATTTAGTATAGGGAGGGGTTCGGGGCTCTAAAGGTAACCCGTTACAACTGGAAACCCGTTTTGGGGGACAAAATTACTTGGATTTAGTATTGGCAGGGGTTCGGGGGCTCTAAAGGGATTAACTCTAGCCCGTTTGCAACTGGAAACCCGTTTTGGGGGACAAAGTTATTTGGATTTAATATAGGGAGGGGTTCGGGGGCTCTACCTTTAGAGCCCCTATACTAGCTGAAAGTAAAATAGTTCCCAAAATGGGTTTCCAGTTGTAAAGGCGTTAAGGTGTGCGCCGTCGTTCACACATCGTGTTCAGTCGAAAAGTGCTACGATCATATCATGCCTCTATCATCACCACGCGCCATGTTTTTCTTTGCGATGGCGAAAAGGCTGTAAGTAGCTTTAACCCCTTTAAAGCCCTAAAATTCCCCCCCTATACTAAGTTGGAGTAAATTTGAAGGCGTTAAGTCCTCAGCCAAAAAATGATTTTTCGACAAAAAATGAAAGTGTGACCTTGTGAAAAGTTCCATGGCCTAGGTGAGTAACGAATAGTATTGAAGAATGCAAGTGGTAGTTGTTTGTTCTTGACGACGTGCACACCCTCGTAACACGCGCGATCGGAGTAACACACACAGCTTTCAAAGATGAGTTTCGACGAAAATCCTTGACCTCAACTCACACCTCTCGTCGTACAGTAGTGTATTAAAAAAGAAAAAAATCCGTTTTCTTATTTTTTTGTTTTATGTAAGTGGTATTCATGGCAACGATGTTCGTGTGTCCGAAGATCGGAAATGGGCTACTCACTCTTTTACTATCACTACCAAATAATAAAAGCTGATTATTTTTGTTTTTATTATTTCTATTATTAGTACGAAATACTCAAATTTCGTTTTTTTTTTCGCCCAAGTTACGTTTTTTTTTTTCGCGTGTCTATTGGGTAAGTCTGTTGGACTCCTGACAAAGCCCGCGTCAGTCAGTGCTAATAACGCCGAAGAGTGCTACGACGTCCCCCATCGTACTGTGTAGCACCGTCTCATTTCTTTCTTCGACGTGACGCGCATTGACCTGTTTTTTGCAGCTGCTGTGCCATCGAGGGACCCGGGGTACCGAGTGCTCAACTGGTCGGATCTTACTCATCTGACGTATATGACAATGGGTGCGATGTGCGAGATCTATTCCGCCGATTTGGACGGCGTTAAGGTGGCCGTCAAGGTGCCCAGGAGTGACTGCGAGGAGCCTGCCGTTGCGGAGCACGACCTCGAGGTAAGAGACAATAGACAGCCGAGAGAGAGTGTAGTTTTGTTTCGTATCGAGGCGGTGTAGGGGGTGTCTTGCATTGTTGTGAGTTTCAAAAATCATGGACCTAACCCTAACCCTAACCTATAGGAAATACTACCGGTCGAAGTGGCCCCTAATGGCATCACTGGGGTAAAATGGTTGGAAACGTCAATTGTATGTGTATCACTGGGTTGGGGGGAAGAGAAAGAGGAGAGTATTTTCTGGTATTCCGCCAACTTGTACGGCGTTACCTCTTTCAGCAGTGCGCTCTTGGAAATAGACTAGGAATATAATAGTTTTGGCATTTGGGCTGCGTTAACCCCTTTTTACGACTGGAAACCGGTTTTGGGGGGGAAATTACTTGGAATTGGTGCAGGGGCGGGTTTTGGGGGCTCTGAAGGGGTCAAGACATATTTCCCGTTTTTCAATCCCAAAGGCGTTCGTGGATGATAGCTTTTGTTTTTGCTAGTGTCGTGTTCTGCTGCGTACCTGGTAAGCTATAGGCGAGGCCAACGAACGTGTTGGTTGCTGTGGATAGCGATAGCCTAACGTGTTTTGTCGTGTTCTTGGGTTTTCCGTCGAAAAGCTCGGAACCCTCTTATCTTGCTGTCCCTGCAGCGACCTTGATCTTGTGTGTTTTTGTCTGTTGTATCGTGCGATCTGTCGATCCCCCCCCCCCCCCCCACCCTCCCTACATATGGGCGTCTTACCTCAACGTCTTCTGGAACGCCGCCAAAGTGCGGCTACCTCGATAATTTTAGTCTGGTGTCTTGCTGGTACATCCGTGTTATACTGCGGACGTTAGGGTTCTGTTTTTGTTTGCTTGTTACCTACGCTGTAAAATGTCCCCCTGTATTTCCAAGTAATTTGTTCCTTAACCTTGGGTGCAGGCAGTGCCAAAAGGACTGTCCGGGTGTTGTTTAGCTCCTGTAGATCTTCGCTTGAGGGAAACAATGTCGATACGAAAGTACCATAAAACAGTGCTGTAAACGCTGCTGCTTTTTTTTTTCATCCAATATGGCGTGATTAACGTCTCGGTCCAACGGCTTCTGCTAGGGTAAGTAGGATGTTCAAACTGCCAGGTGCATTGGGAGGAGATGTATCGTACCTGGTATATTTTACGACTCGCGCAAGCATGATGCCACTCTTTTTCGCCAGCGTGCTCACGGTGAACAGTTCGGTGTGGGGATGACCGAAACTCAGCCTTTTTTTTTTGTCGGCATAAGGGATCTCCAATTGGGGACCCGTTTTTCAGGGTAAAAGGCTTTTTCACACTATTTCCAAGTAGTTTGTCGCGTAAAACGCGGGTGCAGCAGTCGTTGTGGGTTAAGGTACGACGTAGACTTTTTTTTTTTTTTTTCTTGGCTCGCCACCGTTTCTGTCTGTATGCGTGAGTGCATTTGCTGGTGAAACGATGTTTTGTTGCCAATGTTGCACGTAAGTTTTGAGGTTTTTGTGGCTTTTTCAGTTGAGGGAGCTGCCGCTCAGTTTCTGTTTTTTTTTCTTTCTCGTTTCTGTTTCTCTCCCTCCCTCCAGGAGACCTCCAGTGTTAAGCTAAAAGGAATAATTACCCGGTCATTTCATGAACTGTACGCGTAGGGCTCAGCAGTACACTCACCGTTTTTTTTTCCCTCGCCCGGATCGTATCCCTCGTCGCCACAGATGCTTTAGTTTTCCCCTTATTGCCCCAAAACATCTCCCTATACTAATTCAAAGTAATTTTGTCCCCCAAAACGGGTTTTCAGTTGTAAAGGCGTTATAACCCCCTAAGAACTGCAACCCGTTTTTTTTGGGACTATTTACTTGGAATATGAGTGTGTGTGTTTTTTCTTCTTTTTCAGTGGTCGAAGGGTCAAGTAGGAAGACTGTTTTTTTCAGGCCCATCGAAGCCTCTTTTGGCCTTATTGGCGTTACTACTCGACGGATTGGTGTAGGGGGGGGCAGTCCGTCAAAGGGATCGAGCCGCTGTCCCCGCTCTCCTGGTACCGGTGTTGGTTATGCTGGTGGACACGTGGAACTTTTCGGACCTTGGATAGATCACCCATCCCTACTTTGATGATCTGTAGATATTGCGTGGAAGATCTGTATGGCCTATAGATCATGTTGCCGGTTGGGAGACGTACGATCTGTATGGTTTGCCTCATGTTTCCTGGGTTGGATCTGTACTCTACACACAGATCCTGCACAACATATCATAACATGGCAGATAATATAGGGGGGGGGTACTCAGCTCGTGCATGGCCGTAGTCGTACGACCATGGACCCTCGCACCCCTACTATACCGGGACGGAGCACGTCGGGTTTTCGCAACCAGGCAGACATTGCTTGCACCAAGCGCGAAGCGCCGTGAGGTGTTCGGCGGGTGTCATGAAGGGCGAGCTTATAGGCGGGGTGGAATTTAATCTGTGTTCATACAACATCTCGTAACGGCAGACAAAAACAAGGGGGGTGGGGGGGGGGGTTCCATGATTTTTCAAGGCGTTGCTTTTTTTTCATTTATGGTATTTTAGCGGGAGACGGTATGGAATGTGCTACAGGTATAGATGACCTACTAGAGTAGATGATCTAGATGTCGATATGTCCGAATTGTGAAACCCAAGAAGGTATACCTGATAGAGGTATATCTGAAAAAGGTATAGTGTGCCCTGACATGTGTGCTTTCTTTTTTGCACCCAATTTCAAAGGACACTTCAGCTGTGAGATCACCTATTCTTTATTTTTATGAAAACTGTAGATATATGCTGGTATACCATTAGGCATCGACGCATAGTCAACTCACTGAAGTTTTTTTTCCTCAGATTGTCTTTTATCACCCCTGCTGTGTGCGCTGAATGAAACGTGGCAGGTGGAGCTAGACGTGCTGAAGCGCGTAAGCCATAAGCACATCATCGCCCTCATCGGAGCTGGAAACAAGCCGGAAAAGCCACACAGGTTTCTTGTCCTCGAGGTGAGTCCTACCGCGGTGGTACTCTGTGCGCTGTGCTGTACCGGTATGTGCACTCTGTTGTAGATTTTCCCCCTGATTACTCTTTATTTTGTGTTTTTTGTGTCGCGGTGCAGCTGCCGGCCTGTTGGCTGGTTGCGTTGGTTGGTTAGCGGACGCTTACTCGCTCACTCCTTCGCTCGCTTGTTTGTGTTTTCCCTTGCCCGCGTTTTTTTTTTTTTCGGTGCGTGTACTGTGTTGTGTCGCGGTGCTGCTCCCTTGCCCGGTGGCGGGTTGGTTGGCTTGCGCTCCCTCGCTTGCTATTTTTTTTCTTGTTTGTGGTGTGGTGTGTGCAATGTGTGCGTGTGTAGTTTGCATGGTGATGGTGGCTGTGGAGGTGCTGCTGCTGCTGCTGCTGCTGCTGCCGGTGTGTTGGCTGGCTGATTGGCGCTCACTTGCTCGCTTTTCTCGCTCTTTTTTGTGTGTGTTTTTTGCGATGTGTGTGCTGTACCATTCGTGGTGGTGATGCTGCTGCTGCTGCTTCCTACCAGCACCCGTTGGCTGGTCGTTTGGCGTGCGCTCACTCGTTCGCTCTTGGTTTTGTGGGGTTTTTTGCCACGGGTTAGTTGTTCGTGTCCCGCTGCTGCTGCTCCTGCCCCTGCTGCTGCCTCTGCTGCTCCTGCTGCTGCCCACCCGTTGGCTGTTTTTTGGCTGGTTGGTTGGCGTTTGCGCACTCGCTCATGCTCTCGCTCTTTGCTTGCCCGTGCTTTGTCAACCCGTGTGCTGCTTGTATCGCGGTGCTGATGTTGCTGCTGGTACCCACTTGTTGGCTGACTGGTTGGTTTACCCCGCCGTGGTGCTTTCAGTTCCTGGAGCTGGGCACGCTCGCTGACAAACTCGACAGTGGTTCCAGCGCGGACGGGACGAAGGAGAGCACGTTCCTCCGCCGACAGAAGAGGACTAAGCGGTATCAAGATTTTTACATGGTGAGTCTTCCCCCTTCTCCATCCATCCCCCTCTGCCCTCCCCCCCCTCCCCCCCCCCATGTCCATGTATTTGTCCATGTATTTGTCCATTTTCGTGTCTGTATCTGCCCATGTCTGGCGGGCTGATTGATAACCACCTGCGCGTATTCAGGGTGTGCGCAGCCGTAAAAGCGAATTCATACAATTTGATCCCTATGTCCGTGTGTTTGTCCACGCCCGTGTCTGTGTCTGTCCGTGTTTTTCCGTGTCTGTTTCTCTGTCCGGCGTATACCGGGTGAGTACAGTATATACCGAGGCAGTATAAGCGAAAGCGTGCAATTTGATCCCATGTCCGTGTGTTTGTCCGTCTCTACGTGTCTGTCCGTGTCTGTGCCTGTCCATGCGTGCCCTCTGACCTTGTCTATAAAAGGTGACCATGTTGGAGCGATCGCTGGAGCTGGCGATGGCGCTGGAGCACCTGCACCACCACATGCCCGAAACGTTCGTGGTTCATCGCGACCTCAAGCCGGACAACGTCGGCTTCAAGGCCGACGGAACGCTCAAGCTCGTGAGTTGGATGTATATGTAATGTCGTGGTTTGACACGCGAGACGTGTACGCACAGTAGAATGGAACTCTCAAAACTCGTGAGTTTAATGTGTGGTATCGTGAACTTTGACACCCAGGACATGTAACGGCAGTATAATAATGTAATGCCCCTTTATGAAAGCACCTGAGCCGCCAAATCGAGTTTTCTCTTTGCCCGGATAGCCCGCGAAAAGAAACACCAGATGTCGGCATCGTGAGCCACTCTCCGGGAATTCATCCAGGGAATTTATGTTTGTTTTTTTTTGGGGGGGGAAGGAGATAGCAAAGCTTTCACTGCGCGCGTGTTCAGGTGGTGCGGGCTAACTCGCTCATCAATGCACCTGCTTGAACATGGAGCACGCACTGCTGTACAAGTGTATGGCATACAGACAGCGACAAAGTAAATGGGTAGTGTTACTGCAAATCGGCTATTCTTGGTCGCTCATCTTGCACTGGTAGCAATTTGAGCTTCGAATTGGCCCCTCCCCCCTCTACCCCCAGGACTGTCTCTGGAAGTAGCCTTACTTAAATTGACTTATTGAAGCTGTTATCCATATGCAAGTCCGCCTCACAAGCGGTTCTTAATAGGATGTAGCTCACCTTTCATGCGACTCGCCAAGCACCTCACGGCGCTTCGCGCTTGGTGCAAGCAATGCCTGCCTGGTCGGTGAAAACCCGACGTTGTAGAAATGCGAGGGTCGAATAGCTATGGCCATACATACGGTTGCGGCCATGCATGAAGATCGAGTACACCCCCCCCCCCCCCCTCTCTCGACGACGTCGACGAATCCGTACGTAGCGAACAGGCATATAAGTGCTTCTGCCGGACGCCCTTACCCCTTGGCTTGTTTTTTCCCACTCGTTCCGAACTGAACATCGTCGTGTTCTCGTTCTCCTTGCTCTCTCGTTTTCGTTCTCGTTGTCGTTTGATATCGTTCTGGGTACCGTTCTCCATATCGTTTCTTGATACCGTTTTCTCGAAATCGTGCTCGCTCTCGTTCTAATTATCGTTCTCGGTGCTTGTTCCTGTTTTTCTCGTTATCGTTCTCGTTCTTGTTCTCGTTCTCGTTCCTTATTTTTTCCCCGTGTTTTGTTTTGTTTGTCCTTATTTCTCTCGCACGATGTGTCGATCGGGCCTTTTTTATGGTGGCAAACTGGGATGTGTTGGCGATGTGTCGATCGGGCCTTTTTTATGGTGGCAAACTGGGATGTGTTGGTTGGGATGTATTGGTGGGGGTTTGGGGGCGCGGGGGGGGGTGAACAGTTCGACTTTGGTCTGGCTCGAGTGGTGAAGCGGCGGAACCGAGTGAACGCCCGTTACGAGATGACCGGGGAGACCGGTTCGATGCGTTACATGGCTCCAGAGGTGAGAACATTTTGTGCAAATAATGAAAAACGGTGAAAATTGGTGGGGTAACGACAGAGAAATCATGGAGTGTTGGTGAAAATTGATTACAGCAGTGCATGTACCCAGTTTATGACCACCCCGTGACAATATAACTTCGGTTGCCTTATCTCTAGGACGTATGGTCTAATATTTTACTGCTGCAAAAAATCATGCCATACGAATTCCAAGTAGTTTCTTCGTGACAAGCCGATTCACTTGGTCTTATCTCTACTATGGTCTTGAACCGGATGGTCTCAACTTAACCCCTTTAGAGCCCCCGAACCCTTTTCTGTACTAAATCCAAGTAATTTTGTCCCCCAAAACGGGTTTCCAGTTGCAAAGGGGTTATATTATAACCCATTTCCAACTCCAAAAAGTAAATCCCATTCTAAATCCAAGTGTTTTGTACCCATGTCGGGAGTGCGTTGCTAGAAGGCTAAAACGGTTATAATGGGTGCACACACCTCTGCATGCGAAAATGAAAAATGGTGACACAGCAGTGATGAAACAAAGTCGATTAACACGCGAATGACATCATCATGGTTCGTGGCAGGCTTACCTTCCACTACTGTTACTATTGACTAGGTTTCAACTCATTGACGACTTACTAAAAAACGGGCGACCGATGTATGACGCAGCTTGTAAAGATGAGTATCGACCACAAACTTGTCGAATTCACAGCTGGCGTTGTTGGATTTTTTTTGCAAAGTAGTCGCCCTGGGTGTAATTATGCTGTTGACCCTGGAAGCACCCAGGGGAGTGATTGACCTACTGTATATCTTCAGAGGGTAATAATACTTCTGTAGAAACGCGCGGCCGGAACATCACGCAGCTTGCAAAGACGAGTATCGACCCTTATATTGATCGAACTCATAGCTGGCGTATTTATATTATCTTTATAAAATGGGCGATTATCTTTATAAAATAGGCGAGAACGTACACGGACCCCCCCGCGCGCACGTGGGTTGACACTGATGAGACTACGCTCACACGTGGCAATTATTACACCCCGCTGTCAACACGTGCTGTAGGCAGATGTGTGTCATGTGGATACTGTATCCCCGGTTCCAACACGCCCGCTGCATCTTTCGAAACCCCAAGCCCCATAATCTTTCCGAGAGCTGTTCTTGGGGAACATTCAGGAGATTGGCTTGTATCCTTGCCTCGCCTTCCAGACTTCCGCATGTTCCTGCACAGCGGATTGCCCGCTCGGCAGATTGTCACAGCAGATTCCTGGGAGATTCTGGTGGCTTGTCCTTGGCTCGAGCTACGAAGCTACAGCTGCGGATGCCCCCGCACCCTGTCACATACACAGAAGGTGGACGTGTAGACTCCGCGTTCGCCACCTACAGCTTACCTGGTCCTTAACGTCTTTACACCTGGAAATCCGTTAAAGTTACTTGGAATTAGTATAGGGAGGGTTTTGGTGGCTCTGAAGGGGGTGGAGCCCCTTCAGAGCCCAGAAATCCCTCTCTATACTAACTACAAGTGAATTGTGAACAAAAGGGTTTCCAGTAATGAAGGCGTTAAGTTTCTTTTTTTCTTTACCTGCGAGTATAGGTACATGCTATGAATCGGTACGCGCTGATGTAATTTAACCGTACGAGATGGGATGCCTGCCGCTACTCAAAATGAAGGTGGTGGAGTCACTGCCGTACAACGAAAAGGTGGATGTGTACGCGTTCGGCCTGCTGCTGTGGGAGATGCTGGAGGACAACCGGGTGTTCGACGGCATGGGCGTAGCAGACTTTTACGAGCGCGTCGTGAATGCGGGCGCGAGGCCGAATCTCGACATGGCCTGGCCGCAGGTGAGCTAGACACTGCGGCAGGGGGGGGTTAATATCCCAAGGTGGCGGCTAGAATGCCCTCGTAACTATACGAAATCCTTGATTTACCCTGGTGCATATTTAGGCTGGCAGTGTTTAGGGTGGGGAGTGGAGCGGGGGTCCGGGTTTTTGGGGGCTGTACTCAGTTTGTGCATGGCCGTAGTATGACCATAGACCCTCGCATCCTTACGATGCCGGGACGGAGCACATCGGGTTTTCACCAACCAGGAGCGGGGGTGGGGGGGGATATTTTTTTGTTTGTTAACTGGGCGGCGACGCACGGGTAGTAGAGCCTCCTTACCCCCCGCCGCCCCCCGTTCCTCCCTCCTCCCGCTCCTCTGTTCGCTCCTTCCTCTCTTGGTTGCGTGTTACGTCATGTCGTTCTCGGTTTGCGCTTTTTCATTCCATATCGCAGTGGTCCCGGATTCCTATTCTTTTTCTTTTTTCTTTTGTATGCAACCCGCTGCATCGGGCTTGCCCCCCCCCCCCCCGAACGAATTAGTTAACTATTTACGATGTTTCCTCCGTGACCGAAAAATAATTAATTTACTGGTTCTTTCGCCCCCCGTAACGGAGTAACTACTGTATCTGCTGCTACTTTTTTTTTTTTTTTTTTTTTATCCTCCGGCGGATGGAGAAAAATAAAGCTTTAGCTCACCACACTTCCACGTATTTTCATACGCGTCGTGTGGCGATTTCACTCTGCTGCTTTCGCAGCCCAACGCTAGCTGGCGCACCCTTCGGGTCCCATTGTAGGTATAGCGTAACCTGTCCCTATCAGTGGTCTTCGTTGCAACCCCGGCAGCGCAAGCTGCCGTTGTATACGGATGCGTGTGTATGTCGACCCGGCCTGTCCCCTGAGGGTCAGTTTCGGTGGAGATAGCCACCCGGAGTGTCATCTTTCCGGGTTGTGTGGGACTTGCGCAAGCTCACCCACTAACAAAACCCCTGGCCATGGGAGATGGCCTTCCGCCGGACTTGGTCCAGTTACGGTCCACCCTACCCATTTGGGCGTTGGTCCTGCTACTATTTTTTTAAATTATTCTAACGACGTCAGCTGTGAGTTCGGCGAATTTAGGGTCGATGCTCATCTTTGCAAGCTGCGTTGTTGGTGCTTGTAGCATACTATGCAGGTGAGTTTTTTTCACTTAATGGGAGGGTTCTGTTGTTTTGTTTTTTGTACTTGCAGCATGTAATGTATTTTGTTTTTGTTCACTGTATGGTAAATCCGTCCCGCTACTATCGCGATTTTTGCTTTTCACAGGACCTCCGAAAGCTGATATCGCAGTGCTGGCACGCCGATGTGGACCGACGACCGAACTTCCGCGTCATCACCGAGAGGCTCAGGCATCTTTACCAAGGGGAGAAGCAGTCGAGCAAGCTGTGCATGAGCGCCCTCAACCTTAACGAGGGCGAGCACCCCAAGCTTAGAGGAGGTGCGTTGTGTATGTTGTACAAGTGTAATCTAAATGTGTCAGCTGTGAGAGCGTTGTTGGTTGCACGGTGTGTGTTGTATGATACGCGGTTTGATTTGGTGTGGTGTGGTGTGGTATTGCATTTGTATGTTATGGGATCGAGCAAGCTGTGCATGAGCACACACAAAATCTTGTCGAAGATGAACACCCCGAGGCGAGGTAGCGTGTTCACAGTAGTGTTGTATGCTGTACACGGTGTGGTACGGTATGGTAGGGTGTGTTTGTGAGCGCTCTAAACCTCAACGAGGGCGAACACCCCAAGCTTAAAAAACGTGCTCTCTTGTAGCGAGTTAGTCATTGTACGGCTTGATTGTGGTACGGTTGTGGTGTGGCGTGGTGTGGCACGGTATGGTATTGTTGGTGTGGCACGGTATGGTATTGTTGGTGTGGCACGGTATGGTAGTGTTGGTGTGGCACGGTATGGTATTGTTGGTGTGGCACGGTATGGTATTGTTGGTGTGATGCGGTATGGTATTGTTGGTGTGGTGCGGTATGTGCATGAGCGCCCTCAGCCTTAACTAGGGCGAACACCCGGAGCTTGGAGGAGGTGTGCTAGCGTGTTGTAGTATTGTACGTTGTTCGGTTTGGTGTTGCATGATTTGGTGTGGTGTGGTGTGGTATTGCATGATATGGTATGGGGTGGGGTGGTATGGTATGGTATGGTATGGTATGGTATGGTATGGTATGGTATGCGCACGAGCGCCCTCAACGTGAACGAGGGCGAACACCCCTACTTGAGCGCTTGGAGGAGGTGTTGTAACGTGTTGTACTGTGGTGCATTGGTCGGTATGGTATTGTATGATATGGTGTGGTGTTGTGTGGTATTGTGTGTATGGTTTGGTACGGCGTGTAGTATTGTGTTAATATGTTCATGAGCCCGATCGACCTTATCGAAGACCAAGCGTGGCGTGGTACGGTGTGGTGTTGTTGGTATGGTATGTATGTAGTATGTGCATGAACGCCCTCTACCTTGCACAGGGCGAACACCCCAAGCTTGGAGGAGATGCGCTAGCGTGTCGTAGTGTTATACATTGTTCGGTATGGTGTGGTTTGGTGTGGTGTGGTATGGTATGCGCATGAACACTCCAAGCTCGGAGTCAGGTGCGCCAGCTTGTTTCACTTTGTGTGATATGGTACGGTATGGGATGGTATGGGATGGTCTGGTTGTTTTAACAGTATGGTGTGGTACGGGTTGGTGTAGTATAATGTGTGGCTGAGCTCCCTCAACCTTAGCGAGGCCGAGCACCCGAAGCTTAGAGGAGCTGCGCCGGCGTGTTATTTTGGACGATGTTATATGGTATGGTATGGCATGGTATTGCGTGGTGTAGTGTAGTGTAGTGTAGTGTGGTGTAGTCGTAAGGTAAGGTAAGGTAAGGTAAGGTATGGTGTTGTGTGGTGCGGTATGGTGTGGGCGGTGCGGCACTGTGTGGCGTGGTCTGCAGTCTTTCTAACCTCCCTCTCTCATTTCCTCCCGCATTCCTCCCCCACCCCGTGCTGTTGTTCTTGTTATTTTTTTTTGCCGCCTGCTGTCGTTCCTCTCGCAAAGGGAGCGCAGTGAACGTGATAGTTAGGAGTGCAACAACCACAAACGTCGTCGGGCCGAGGAGCCGGGGGGGCGGACCGAGCAGCCAGGTGTGTGTGCATTGTGTGTTGTGTGGGTTCTATCTGTTTTTGTCGTCTGTCTGTCTGTGTTTGTCTATCTGCATGTTGGGTTGTCTGTTTATCTGTCTGTCTGTCTGTCTGTCTGTCTGTGCTTTGCCCTTGTTTTCTGTGTATGTCCCTCTCTCGCCATTGTAATGTTGAGCCGTTATGATCGCCGACTGTCGAGGTGTGATGGTGGTCAACCGTGACCGTGGTTGTCACCCGTTGTGATGGTCTGATGGCCGGCCGTAGTGGTGCAGTGGGTGATCAACCATTTTGATGCTCAACCATCGTGCTGGAGGTGGTGGTGATTTTGGCGGCCAACCGTCGTGCTGGTGGTGGTGGTGGTGGTCACCCGTTGTGATGGTCGCGTTTGTGGGCTGTGGATTGCGGGGGAAGTGGTGACGGTGATGTTCTTGGAGCGGTGACTACGATGCCGGTTCGGGCACTAATGTGATGATGAGTATCGTGCTACACCTTCTTATTGAAGCTGGTATACCAGATATAACACACCACTCTTGGCCCTATTGCCTCACCTCCGCCCTCTGCTGTCTGTTGCTTTCTATACTCGGGGATCTCTTTCTTCTCCACCGCAACGATTTGAAAAAATGCCGGTGCGTTTTTGACAATTCGGCGTTTTTTTTTCTCCCTGCGCGTACTTGTACTAACTACATCAGACGGAGATAGGAAACAAGAAAGGAGGCGTGCTGCGAAGGTCTTTCTCCAGGATGGGCCGCATGTTCAATCCCAAGAAGGGTGGGGCGAAGGCGACTCTCACACACACGGCACCAGAGGCCTATGCGCGAAACGGCCGTCATCTTAACGAGCCTACGGGGGTGGGGGGGGGCGGGAGCGGTGTTTCCAGGGAGGCTAGTTATAATGGGATCTCGGAGTTGGGGGATGAGGCGGTCTACGACGACAAGAGGGGCGGGGATGAAGGCGGTAGTGGGGGGGGGGGGGGGAGGGGGGGAATGGCAACGGGAATAGTATTGGGGTCCTCAGATCTCACTCTGACGGGATGATTCGTCAGATGTCCAACAAACGATGAGCAAGCTTCGGAGAGGTACGACAGCTCTCAACTCTGATGAGAGGCAGTTCGTCAGATCGTTGGTCGGATAAATCGATTTGAACGCTCGGACAAGATTAGTTGTGAGGCGTTGGTCGGATAAGCTATGAGCGATTTTGTTGGTCAGCTTTTTGATCGGATTCTCAAGTGAGCAGCGAGCGGTATGACAAAGAGATGATTAGTCGAATGTTTTATCGAATCGGCAATGAGCAATGTGACAAGAGATGATTAGTCAGATGTCCAACGAACAAGCGAGGAGTGTGCCGTGGCTTGGGGGGGGGGGGGGGGGGGGGATGGGGGGGGGGGGGGGGAGGGCGCCCGCACGGAAGGGAAGGATCTAGGTGTGTTCTTCCCGGAAGAAACAAAAATCACTTTTTAGGTGCTCGTCGCTTTTTAGCGCTGTTTTTTGTTTTCGTTTTATTTTGGTTTGTTTTTGTTGTGCGTGATTCGGGGGCGCCGAGGAGGGGGTGGGCGGGGCAGGCGGGCGGTGGCACATTTTTTTTTTGTTCGATTGTTTGTGCGTTTTACATCATTGAATGTTGTTTTTCGTCTCGTTGCGTCTCGTTTCGTTTTGTTGCGTTTCGTTTCGTTTCGTTTATCGAACAAGGCAGGAGAAAGGGGGCATTCTGCTTTTTTTTGTACCCCGTACCTTTATAAGAGTTTGGTTAGAGCGGTTACGGGAGAATTGCCAGAAGGATTCGAGGTGTTGGGGGAAGGGGGGCGGGCGGGGGAGGGGGAGGTGGGGATAGGAAGGTAGAAGTTCCCGGGGAAAGAAACGTCTAAGAAAGAAGGCAGAGAGAGCCCGTGAAAATCGCGCGCGGGTCGTGAGTTGAAGTTGAGAGTTAATCAGAAACAAGCCGGCAGCATTTTTTTTTTTTCTTTTATGGTATGGTAGCGTTTTCCCCTTTGTCCCAGCCTGCATGCACTGCTTGCTGGATCACGAGGTGATATGAGTTGCTGCGTCGGAATCGATCGTGGACGGCTTGGTTGATGGCGGCCAGTGACGGCTGGGTCAGAATGGATCAGCGGCGACTGTGGGGAATAGAGTGGAGAAGGGAGAAGACCGCACGGTGGAGGGAGTTGCGGATGGACGGGCAGGGGTACGTAGGAGGCCGGAGACACGCTCGTTGGTCCCCTCCCTTCAGAAAAGGGGGAGGAGTCCGGGGACGCTTTCGTGTTGTCCCCTACCACCTCGTTGGGCGCGCTGGCACTGAGCCGCGCTCGTTTTTTGGTCCCTCATCGTTAGAGCGCGTCTGCACTGATAGATTTTGAGAGGCGGGACTGGGAGGGGAGGGGTGCTGCCCCGGGGACGGGCAGGGGTGCTTTTCGGGAGGGTAGAGGGTGGTGTCCCGGGTCGTTGCTGTGGGCGCTGGCACTCGTTGTCGTTGAGGTCGTTGTTGCCGTCGTTGTCGTCGCTTTCTCGTTTATTTTGCCTGCTGGCTACGGGGACCTACGTGAGTTTGCTTCCAGAAAGGGCGGCTGTTGCTATGGCTGCGGCCTCTGAGGCTTCTGCGGCTCCGGAGACGGCGGCGGCGGCTGCTACTGTTGCCGCTGCTTCTACTGCTACCGTTGGTGGTGCTGGCTTGTAAGGGTAGGTGTTTAAGATACCAGAAGCGAAAAATTTGCAGTGCTTGCGCTTCGCGTGCTGCGCTTCGAGTGCTGTGGCTGCAGGGCTGCGCTTGTAGTTCTACGCTTGGATGGTGCTGCCCTTATAGTGCTGCCTGAGCGTGCAGGGCTGCGCGTATGTTGCGGCGCTGCGCTTTGGTGATGCCTGCGTTTGTAGGGCTTCGCTTGTAGTGCGCTTGCGAGCTTCGCTTGTAGTGCGCTTGCGAGCTTCGCTTGTAGCGCTGCGCTGTTAGTGTCCCACTTAGAGTGCGCCTATTACATTCGCTGATAGTGCTGCGTCTTCAATGCTGCCTGCGATTTCGTTGCTTCGCTTTCAGTGCTGCCTGCGAATACTATGCTACTGCCTGCGATTATAGTGCTGCGCTTTAAGTGTCGCCTGCTCTTACAGTGCTGCGCTTGCAGTCCGCCCTGTTGGCGCGACTTGTTCTGGCCGTCGCCTTCTTCCTGTTTGGAGTTCGGTTGTCGGTATTGCAATGATGGTGTTGACACCGTCTCGATGCGTATGAGATCGGGGGCAAGGGGTGGGAGGAGGAAGGGGAAGGAGGGGGGGGCACTAGGGGGGGCGTTTTGTACTCTAGGGGTGCGTTGTGCACTCAGTACGTACACCGGGTATGTGTTGAGGGCTGTTGTACCAACTTTGCGTCGTGGCCCGCCGGCGACGAAGCATCATTTCGATGTTTTGTTATTTCTGCGGCTGCCCTATCCTATCCATATCGATAGCCAGTCATGTATGGTGTGGTAATAGCCATGCGTGGCGAGTCGCTAATTTGTGTGAAGGCATGTAGCAGAGAGGGGAGGGAGGGGCTGCAAGAGAAGCACATGGCGATGATGGGGATTGGTTGGTTGATTACATGCAGTCGCTCGTGCGACGTGTTTTTTTTTTCTCCCGCCGCGCCCGAAAATCTTGGACGCGTTTTATTTTTCCCCTTCCGTTTTGTCCTTTGCTGTGTTTTCTTCCGCCCTGCCTGCGTGCAATTATTTTTTCTCGCCTTCCTTGAATTGAAGTTCCCGCACGAAAACGATTTGACCGTCGCCCGGTAGCGTGCTGCCGTCAGCAAGGATCGCCTTTTCTGAGGGGGAGCGAAGCTAAACTACTTGGGAGCGCCGAGGGGCTGGTCTGCGAGGGTCGACGGGTGGGTTGAGTGGGGTCTGGGAACATATTTCAGGGCGACGCGCGGACGCGTACAAGCTCGCGACCTTTTTATATGACCAGATATAGTGTATACCACTCTGCACGGAAATATCTGTACTGTTTTGTGTATCGATTTTCATACAAAATGTTCATTCGTTTCCGGCTAGAGTGGTATTACCGAACGTGAAATGGTTTTTTAAATGTACTATAAAGTAACACGAGTGGGCGGCTAGCAAAGGCGGGCAAGCCACCGTCAAGCTTTATTTTGCTGTCAAACAAAAGCCGTTCGCTTGAGTCCAAGCCATTCTTTCACTTCAGTCGTGTTTCAAACTTTGTGGGAGCCGGAGATTTTCGGGTTTTAATTGGCTATCTACGACTTGTGGTTTGTCGGTCAACCGCTAGCTCTGGCAGATTACGATGCGAAAAATGAAGAACGAGTTGATCGCGATTCGGAGAGCGAGATAATCGTGATTTCAAACTACGAGGGAATCGCGATGATTTCGAACGACGAGGAAATCGGAATCTAGAAGAACTAGATAATCGCGATCTCGAAGAACGGGAGAATCGCGATCTCACGGTTTGCTAAATATGTGGCATCCTGTTTGTGTTTGACGCCAAGAGATTTGCGCGGATTTCGGGGTGTACTCGGCATTCATGCATGGCCGTAGTCGTATGACCTTAGAGCCTGACATCCCTTTTATGCCGGGACGGAGCATGTCGGGTTTTCACCGACCAGGCAGACATTGCATTCACCAAGCTCGAAGGGAGGGGAGGGGGGGGGTCTTTTGATGGATAGTTAGTGATGGTGGGTTGGTGGGTTTCTTGGTCCAGAAGAAACCACCACGTGCAGTGCGTGCGTGTGTTGGGTGCCTAGTTTTGTGTTATGCCGTGTTTTGCCGTTCTTGTCTTTGAATGAAGTTGTCAACCAACATCGGCTTTTTTTTTCCTTTCTTTTTCATCAGCTGGCGGATGGGTAACAAGGCGAACAAGCAAGTACCTGGTACGGAAGAAGGGTAGTTATAGTAGCCGGAGGGCACAGCAAAGAGAGAGATAATCCTTGTTTCTTATAGGAAGGTCGAAAATATCTGTCTTATATCTCTGAAGCAGCAGCAGTCAGAAGCAAAGCAATGAAGAAGTGCAGTGTGGGGCGCCGCATCGCTGACCTGACGATGCGAACAGATCAAGGCTGGGGTACAATGGCGGTATGCCGTCCTCTCGCCTGCGTTGGTCGTGGCAGTGCGTGTCGGTTGTGATGTGAGGTTTGGTTTGTCAAGCGCGTGGAGAATATAAGAGCTTGGCCATGGCTTACGGGAGTCGCGCGCTTATGGCGCTTGGGGGGGGGGGGGGGGGGTTGGATGTGTATAAGATACTATTATTACTATATCGGGAGAAGTTCAATAGCAGACCAGACAATGGTGTGGTGTGGCGTGGCGTGGCGTGGTGTGGTGTCATGCCTTGACGGCGTGGTGCTCTGATGTTTTTTGCGGCGTTGCCGTTCACCCCCAGATAGCCGCCGTTTCGTTACGAGCGAACAGTGGGTTTGCTGTCGTCGCTATTTGATTATCTTGATTGATTGATTGGTTGATTGGTTGATTAATTATTCTGAGGGAAACAGCGGAAAGAAGCAGGAAAACCAGCAAAGAAGCGGAGGCGAAAACGATCTTGGGAAACCGGGGGATGGACAGAGATGTCGCCTACTGACAACCATAGGATTAAGTTTGGCGGGGAAGGCCAGGATTGGGAGGAAGCAAAAGAGGCTGGTCGTTCCCCAACTTGCCGCGACGGGCTGGTTTTTCGATCGAGGAGGGGGGGTGGTGTGATATCAAGTCGTCTTGTTGGGGCGCGTCGCGGCGAGCGAGCGAAGGCAAGGAGGTGGTCGTTTTTTATTGGGCGGGGGGGGTATGACACACAGCACGCGAGCAAGCTTATTTGTTTTTGCACGGTGGGTGAGGGTGACGATATGGTAGTGGTGGTCGCATGGTAATATTAATGATCCGTCGTGTCCGTCGTGTGGTTTACTTTTATTGAATGTACTGCTAAAATGTGTACAAAAACTGATACCTGGTGCTGCTGTTTTTGCTGTTAATAGTATCAATAGTATTGCTTGCTGCTTTACGTGGTTCCATGCTCACCTCCGTTGTCGTTGTGTCGACCTGCAGCGCTCTATCGCCGTACCATGATTTTGACCTCAATGTTTGCGAAAGGCACTAATTGTGGGCAACCGGTTCCTGTAGACGGGCAATCCTCGAAAAATCATGCAGCACATTTTCCAAGTGTTGAGCTCGTTCGTTTGTTCTCTTAGTGCGCTCATATGGGAAGCCTCTTAAATTTTGCAATTTTCGGTCCTAGCCGCCTTTCGACGCAAACATCCGTCGTCACGAGCCCTTTTTCCATTGCCTTGTTATTCATTTACAGGGGCTTGGTCCGTTGTGGGCGTCATATTCTGGTGTCGAAAACGGGAATTGGTTGATAATCTGCTCCGGTCCTGATAGGTCGTAATGGAACGCCCACAATACCTGCTATGGATACTTTGAACATACCTAAATCCAGCAGCAGCAACAACAGCAGTAGCAGCAGCGGCAACGGTGCACACACGGCATACTAGAGCTTTTTTCTGCTCCACACTCGTGGCTCCGCGCCGCGACAGGCGGCTTGAACGCGATCCTTTTCGCCAAACCAGGTGCTTTCCGAGAGGCACTGTACGACCATGACAACCGAAGAGCTGGAGAATTTTCCAGAAAGAGGGCGGGCCGGTGAATGAGGTTCGCGTACCAGACGGTCTCTTTCCTTTCTCGACCCAAGTTCCAGAAGGGGGGGAGGGGGGGGCTCATGTAGTGCTTGCCTTAAGTCGTTTGACCATCGACCACGCACTCCTTTCGAGACGGAGCACCGTTCCCACTCCTAACAGACACACCTCCAACATTTGGGCGCTCATTAATTTCTTCCACATACATCCCAAAAAACGCTTTGCTTGTCTTAAAATCTCCTCCGTTTCAGAGGGGGACGAACGGTTTGCCCAATCAGGGAAAACGAGAATCTGAAAAAGCTTCCTGCGAATGGGCGGGCCGGTGTACGAGAGTCATCGACGCGCGACCCATACCTTACTTTTTCATTTCCTTTGGTTGAAAAAACGAAAAACATGGACCTACGGAGACGGGGCCTACCGTGGTTTTCCCACTTGAACGCAATGTCCTATCTGAGCTACGTCAAAACCCGAACACGACCATCCATTCTATCATCCGATTTCAACGATTAATATAATACAGTACTGCCAACAATAACCAACGAAAACGCGCCCACCAGCAGCCATATCCTACACACGAAGAAAGAACACCAACCGACGTGAAGGAAGAATTGAAAACATAAATCTTACGATCAAACTGCGAATGTCGACCATCTATTTCATCGATATTTTTTGCTGTCTTAACAACGTAACACAAACAAACGAGTTCACCAACCATTGCACGATGATCCTAGCCTGCTCAACCCAACAACCACTATGCAATGCAACACACAGCTCTGTGCTGTGCGAAAAAAGACGAGTACAGCAGATAGCTACCGCTGCTCGTACGCGCTGCAGGGTGAATCACCGCCGCCTCGAAACGCCTCGCACAATCGAAACCCATTAGACAAGCCCAAGACACGCCATGTTGATGCTCTCTGCAACAACTAAATAACACGCAGGCAACCCCCCCCCCGGCTTAAAAGCTTAACAGCGGAGTGCTGTGTTTTGATATGGTGTCGACACCGCCTTCGCTACTGAAACGACCCCGGCGTATGCATCAAAATATTGACCCCAGCAAACGATCAAACGCACTACAAAGAGAAAACCACGAAATAAGTAAAACACATATTTCATTAATATGCAGGAGGCCGACCCCACAAAATATTGAACACCCCGCCGTTGATCCAGCCTTCCTGCCTTCCTCCTGTTTGTACCTATAAACAATCTAGCTGTTACAAGACAGCATATTTTGATGCTTTTCCAGAGTTTCTGGCCCCTTGATAAACAGCCATGCCTTCCCCCCCCACCCCCTCCCAGTGACCTCTCCGAGCAGTGGTCCGAGATGAGCCGCCCGTACTGTCAGTGCCGATTTTGTTGTAGCGGTATGCATTTTCTGAGGCAAAACCGAACTGCCAGTGATCAGCCCGACCACAAAATAAGAAATCGATCAAAGAAACGACGCATACGTTCGCATGCGTGCTTCTGTGCGCTAAAAAATAGGCGCATACACGTCGTACAACATGTTGATAAACGAAATACTATTGATACTACTACTACTTCGTAGAATACATCTCTGGACGGACATGTAAGGAGAGCTTGGAATTCATGTCAGCACCCCAACGGCCTTTGCATTTCCGCCCATGGCGGTATTTTACTACTAATACTATCCTGGAAAGCCGCCTTTGAGGAAATGCGTTCGGCCTTCTCCTGTTTTCGACCATTATCGCTTTAGCCTCCCACGTCTGTCTACTTAGCCACGCTACTCCCCCGCCTGGTCTCCGCCCCCCCCTTCCTGCTGTCCCCTCTCGGCCTCCATGTCTTCGTAGTACTCCTCTATGCAGGCCTCGCAGTACCAGTTGCCGTCCGGCTCTATCATTACGGGCTGGGTCTTGTCTGTGCACCCCGAACATGGGGTGCCGTCATCACGAGGACCCTGTCGGAGGGGGTGAAGGGTTGTCGATGAGCTAAACCGTCCATGAGGTTTTCTGCAATTTGGCATAAATTAGGTCAGTGAAACGTGTGCATTATGGCCAAACAAAACTCGATGATGCCATACTTCTACCACACAGTGTCAACTTTTTGGGATGTAACTCTTGCCCAGATTCGTACTATGAAACTCGGACGGAGAAGTTTTCCTCGCTGTTCGCGAGGGTCAGTATGATACCAAATATGTGAATTCGAGTAGACGCTTCAAGCGGCTTTCGTGGGGGAGAAAACATGGGGCTTTCTGCTTGAACCAGGCCAAGATATGCACTACCTAATATGGACAAAGCGCCACCCTATGCGCAGCTTGAAAAAAAGAGTATCGACGAAATCCTCGATCTCACACCAGAGGTGTCTTGCTCACCTCCGCCACCGCCTTGTCGAACGCAGCCGTGCAGTCCTCGCAGTACAATCCTCCCTCTCCGCGCTCTCCCTCGTCGATGCAAACACTCTCCATCGCTCGGCCGCATTCGCCGCACGACGACACCGCTCTGCGCCCTTCGGAAGTTTCACGAGAGCCACCACGGCAGTTGACGAGACCGCCGCTCCGTGACAAATTGCGTTTTTGCTGCCCCCCCCCTGTTGCTTGTTGGCGAGCCTGGTTGACGCCTCCTCCTCCCCGTCCTCCTCCACCCCCCCCACCTCCCTCTCGTCCTTCTCGTCCTCCTCCTCCTCCTCCTCCTCCTGCACCAGCATCAGCACCTCCTCCTCTTCCTCCTCCCTCCAGTACTTTTCTTACCCCTGTTACTGGTGCTGGTGCTGCCGCTGCTGGTACTGGTGTTGCCGCTACTACTGCTGTTGGTGCTACTGGTGCTGCTACTGGTGCGGTTGGTGTTGCTGGTGGTGGTGGTGGTGCTGCCACGTTTGCTGGTGTCGTTGCTGCTAATGCTGTGGCTGCTGGTTTTGCTGGCGTTGCTGGTGCTGCGACTACTGCTGCTGATGCTGCTGCTGATGTTGCTGTTGCTTCTACTGGTGGTGGTGGTGGTGTTCTTGCTACTACTGCTAATGCCATTCTTACTCCACTCTCCCCTCCACCCCTTCTCTCCTCCAGCCCCATCAACTCCAGCGCCCGCAGCACCTCAGCCTCCCGGCGCCGGGTACCTCCGTCTCGCGCGTACATGCCGGCGAGTTGCAACCCTACCGCGCGAAAGTAACAAGCCACCGCATGTCGAGACTCGAGATACTCCGACAAGTACCCCCGAAGCCCCCAAGCCGACTCCAGGTGTCCTCGGGCAGCAGTAGGATTGTCTCCGCTTAGCTGGGCAAGACGAAGGTGACACAGGAAGCAGGCAGCTAGGTCACGATATTTCGAGGCCGATTCTAAGGCTTGTCTATAGGCACGCCGAGCGCCACTGCGATCATTGGCACGGAGAAATCGCTGTGCTAGCACAAGATTCTCCCGTGGGTTTTCCGCGAATCCTAGGGCGAAGGTTTCGCTACTCGTGACTGGCGAGGCATACCTCCGAAGCGACGAGGAAAGCATGGGTTGGTTAGTTGTTTTGGGTGGAGGATTGAAGACTTCGGACTTTGGACTTTTGATTATTTGAGCATTTGGGAGTTCGTGGTTTGGTAAAATTCGAATAGGCTTTTTCTACCAAGGGATACCAATCATACATGCCGCGAAAAACTGAGACGGAGACTCCGGGACTGATTGGCTGGCGAGGCTGCAAGGCGGATATTCTAGCGTACGCACATTGTAGTGCGCCAAGAAAAAGCACTTGCTGCTGCAGCGTGCCTGGTGTTTTTACGTGATAATCGCGATGGACCTGGTTCCACCTCATCTCGTTTAGAAATTATCAGCCTCCAGCCTCTACGGAGAATGGCACAGGGAGAATGCCTCGCATAACGCCTGATTGTCGTGCGTGGAACCCCCCCAAACAATGACTTTCTTTTTCCGCCGCGTGTTTGTTCTCGTTCCCAGGGGTGCTGGTCTATTGCCTGCTGCTGTTGCTTGCTGGCGGATCTCTTGGTCCGCTTATCGCTTATCCTGGGCGTGCCACGCGGGCTGCTGGTGTTGTGTGTGGCAGGATCGAAGAGCGAGACTAGGCTCAGGTAGAGCCTGGATGGATGATGCTGGAGCGACGCCAACGACATGATGACCGGCGACGCCCCCGGCCGTTGTCGGTGGCAGTGGTGCTGCTGTGTCTATCTGTTGCTCTGTCGGGCATAGGGCTACTCTACGCCAAGCATGGCTACACCTTAGCTTCAACTACTACCGCTGCTGTCTCTGGTGTGGATAGTCCCGGCGTCGCGGCTCGAAGTAATAACGGGAATCGCAATAACGGCCTCGACGTAGAGGAGAATGCTAATGCTGATCTTGCGGGAGGAAAACCTTTGCGAGCGCGAGCAGGCGGGGATGACGGGGAGCCTACAATCGGCCTGGTGGTGGTGGTCATGCCGTCGCCTCCCATGGTGTCCGGTCCCATGACCAGGATGGACCGTCTGCGGACGATTGGAGACACCTGGGGACGCGACCTCATAAGCAAAGTTGGTGATTCTGCTTCTGCTGGAGCTGCTATGGGAAGAGTTGGTGATAACAACCGGTAAGCTCAACAATGGGGGCGGGTCGTACGACGACTCTACCACCGTGCCTCGCGTCGGGTACCTCATGACTCATGACTACAGTAGCTCATGACTCGGTGCCTATCACCCTGCATCATATTATGCCCATCATACCATTATGTGCGGTGATATCGTGGCGATGCTTTAATCCCCGCTTCCCCACGCTGTTCTTCCGCTACCCCTTGTTGTGCACGGTTTGTAGTCCCTCCTTTGTACGGTGCCTTTGCCGGATGGCAACACCGGCACTTTACAGCAGTGGGACCCCAAATAATCCCGGGATAGCATTAACATTGCGGTACTCTGTGTAGGATGAGGTCGCGACCAACGAGTTTCGCCGCACCAAACCGAGGCCCCGCATTGAAGGGTACCGCACTAGCGCGGGACCATGACGCTGTAAATGCGCTGTTTGTAGCCGGCCAGAATCGTGTTCTCGTACAAGTACCGCACTACAAAGGGGGACCACGACGGTATACGCACTGCTGCAGCCGACCAGAATCGTGTTCATACCGCACTAACGAGGGACCACGGCTACTGTACATGCACTGCTGTACCCGGGCACAATCGTATTCGTGCCGCACTATACCGGGGGCCAGCACTGTATTTTTACCGCACTGAACTGGGTCCCGGCACTAAAGGGTACCGCACTAACGCGGGACTACGAGTGAACACACGCACCGCTGTAACAGAGCAGAATCGTATCCGTACCGCACTATACAGGGGAGGCAGGACTGTATATTCAAGGCACTAAGCAGATTCCCCGCACTATAGGGTGCCGCACTAACGCGGGACTACGACTGTATACGCGCTGCCTGCAACGTGGAAGAATCACGTTCGTACCGCACTATAGTAGCCATCGGCCAGGTCCTAGGTTTTATTTTCGCCGCACTAAACTCGGTCTCCGCACTAAAGGGTACCGTACCGTACTAACGAGGGAGTACGACTGTATACGCGCTGCCTGTAACCGGGCAGACTCGTGTTCGTTCTGGACGAAGCAGACACAGCCACTGACGAGGCGCTCAGGACATGGGACGCTCTGGGAGCACGCGCTCGGATTATCGTTGTCCCCACGGAGGTGTACGACAATGGCGCGGATGGGGACTCCCGCCTCCGGCACGTGCTGGGACGGGTTTCCGCTACATATGATCCGGCGTTTTTGTTCTTCTGCAACGAGCACACGTTTGTGATTGTGGAGAACTTGCGGAGTTTTGTCAGGGATCGGGACCCGTCAGAGCCGGTCTATCTCGGGAACAGGTTCCGAAAAAAAGGCGACCATCATGTGGGTGTCCGGAAAGCAGGGTCGGGGTTTATCCGTGTTGCCCCTCTAAACAATGTCCTACGCCAATCGCAAGTGGGTTGTCCTCCAGAACGCGTGTGCAGCTTTGATGCTGTGTAGGAGACCGCGGTGTGAACCCGACGAGTGCCTCGATAGAAGTGGCACTTTTTAAGGGTAAGAACATTTTCTGAATAGCGGCAAATAAATCAAACCATCGTAATTTCATTCTTGTTTTCGCAGGAATACACTTTTTCATGCCCAGTTTTGGTCAGCGGCTTGAACTTTCGGTTTGCTCAAATATAGCCAGTTTTTGGGAGAGGTATGGAGTTGTTCAAGTCATCACCCTCACAAGGAAAAATACAGCCAGTGTTTCATGGTTTCCCCCCCCCCCCCCCCCCCCCTTGAGTGGCCAGCCCTCTGGAATACTAGTAATGTGGTGTAGCTCTTTTCGCTTTGTGTGGGGCCGCACTTGGCCAGTGTTGCTGTCCTTGTCATGAGGCAAGCCAGTAGAGGCCTCTTGCACCATACCCCCCTAGTCCATGCAGCACTATACCAAAAAAAATATGCCTTGTTGTGCTTGCTGTATCGTAGTACCTGGGGCACGCAGGGAAGGATAAGGGAGACCCGACTGAGAGTGGTGGTATTCTTTGTAGGGTCTCCTCTTTTTTGTTTGTAGTTTGGCATTCACTGCACGCTGTCGGAAGGCAAATTAAGTAGTTTTAACGCGCCGAGTAAAAAAAGGTCTCCTAAAATATCATATCAATAGGAGACCATGGTTTGACACCTTTCTCTGGCCGCCCCTGACCGCCCCCTTACATCAGTACTAGTGTATTAACACCGAACGAGGCCTTGATACGCCCGGACGCACTCTACCCTAATATGGCTCTATATTATAACCCATCCTACAACGGGGTGTGGCTTGACGTGCCGCCCGCTTCCCCCTCTACACCCCCCTTCGTCTCGACATCGGCAACGGATTTGTTTCACGGTTTTCTTGGTCGCGTGTGTGTCTCCACTCAGGGCGAGCCTCTGCTCAACTCCGGAGCGGCGGGTTTCGTGCTGAGTCGAGCATCTCTATCGCTGCTACGGGGTGCTTGGGGGCAGGTACCGCCCTCCGCAAGTCATTCCAACCTTCAGCAGGAGCAGGGGGGGGAGGGGGGCACGGAGGGGGGACTTGGGAGCGAGAGGCGGGAGGGAGAAGGCGGGAGGGGAGGGAGTGGCGAAGTTGTAGCTGAATGCGTGGCAACGTCGAAATTTGAAAGGAGCAACCCAGGTGGGTGGCCGAGAAGGGAAAAGCCCCATGAAAAATCGAAGATAACAGTTCCAGCGCATATGCCGTAATTCCCCACGGAAACATAGTTGAATTAGAGCTGGTACGTGAAATGCGATTCACAAGATACAAGGGAAAAAACAACAAACCATGGAAAATGCAAGCGGGCACAGGAGAGACCATGACCAAGACGGGAACAACACTAAAAACAGAATATCCTGTGGTGTGTCTCTTGTGTTTTTCTCCCAAAGATTATTGTCTCCAAACGGCGCGCATAGTGCTCGTCACGTCCAAACCCCACCCTTGAACAAAGCGGACACAAAACTCTAGAGCCTGTTTGTAGAACTGCTGTGGTGATGTAGACTATACCCTGCGTTTTTTTCCACGGACTCGTGTCGACAAACCATTGCGCCCATCACCCCTTTGGGGGGGGGGCTGTATAATTACTATTAATATCTATACGCCTCTAATTTCACGCACTTCGTCCCCCCTCCTCAGAAATATGTTGCAATTCTGAAGGGGATAACTACTCCGACACATGCTGCTAATAATGTACTTCAGTAAATAGTAGTAATACTAATAGTAGTAATTTTATATAGTAGTACGGTTACCTAGGGCTGCACCAACCATTGTTTTTTGGAGGGTCCTAAGTTGAGTAGCTGCATACTTTCTGTTCTAAGGCGAAGCGGCTTTGATTTTGGCGTATATACGTGTGTGTTGTCTTCGCATTACGCCGTTCTTTCTACCCAACGACATCAGTGCACCCAGTGTCCGTGCTGATTCTTCGTCCTAGAGAGATACAACTTATTACCGTGTGGTCACAGACTGTGAGACAGAGTAAACTAAACGGTCGCAATTCACGAAGGTAAGGCAAAGCAAATGCTAGCGTACCGGGTACGAGAACACAACAAAAACAGGCCAGACCGTGAAAAAAAAAGAGGAAAAAAAAAGTAAAAAAACAAAAAAACAGGAAAAAAAAAGAAACAAAGAAAAAGAAGAAAACAAAGCAAACCAAACCAAACGACAGGTGTTCTGAAGAATGTGATGCAAAGAAGACCAGGAAAGGCTCAAAAGTTTAAAACTTATTGCGAAGCAAAAATTACATCATTCGAATCAAGAATGGCATTAATTATTCCGACCAATTTTGGGTCAAGATGGGTTAAGGAGTCCCGTCATTCAGAAAAAAAAAAAAAACGGGCCAAAGAGCTGCTACCTCTATCGTTATCCCACTATAATTTCAAGTGATTTGTCCCCCCAAAAAAGTGGCTGCAGTTCTGAAGGAGTTTTACCTACTCGCAAACCATATTCAACTCTAGTTTACAAACAAGTTTGTCGTCAAACAACGCTGGTGCAGTCCCCAGCAGTGCTGGTGCAGTCCCCAACAGTGCTGGTACATATGTTGCAGTCCCCTAACAATGCTGGTTCGGTTCTAAAAGGGGATAATCCCCGCTAACGTAACGTTCTTGTATTGGCAGGCGTGACTTTGGCTCGATGCCTAAGCCGACTGGGGGTCAACGCCGAGGACACCACAGACAGCAAGGTTAGAGGAGAGGGTGGTGATATTGTATCATGCATGTTCGCAGTGGCCCTTTACCAGGTAGGACCATATGCCAATGCCGAGCACACGACAGACGGCCAGGTAAGGGGGAGGGGGGGGACAGTACTCATCATCATGCATGGCCGTAGTACTAAGACCGTCGACGCTCGCGTCCCTATAATACCGGGACGGAGCACGTGGGGTTTGCACCGACCAGGCAGGCGGGGGTGGGAGGGGGTGTACTCATTCATTATCACGCATGGCCATAGTCTTTTTAAGACCATGGATCGTCGCATCCCTGCTATCCCCGTCACGGAGCACGTCGGGTTTTTCACCGACCGGACAGCCAAAGTCAGGGGGTGCCCGTGGGTTCGACGCCGCGGGTTTACTATTTGTACCAGACATGTACCGAACCAGTTACGGCAAAAAGAAAAGAAGTAGTGCCTCTGGTCCGCCTTGGACATTTTGTTTGTTGTATTGCCCGGCCATGGGGTTGGTTGATCATCGAGTTGAGCGTGCGCGCGCTCTCAGAGTCGCATGTTGGATGAGGAGTAGAGCTTCTCAAGTGAGGTGGAAAAGTCAGAAGGTCTATTTATCGGAGGCACCCGCTACCTGGGCATGAGACGCTTTCGCTACGATACGGGAAGCACTTTTTTCGGCCGCATTTTGTTTTTATTTTTATTTTGGTAAACGACGGGGGGGGGCTCCTTAACCCCTTTAGCGCCCCCAAAAACCCCTCCCTATACTAAGTTCAAGTAATTTTGTCCCCCAAAAAGGGTTCCAGTGGTGAAGGCTGTAGAGCCCCCAAACCCCTCCCTGTACTGAATTCAAGTAAATTTGTAAAAAAAAGGTTTCCAGTAGTGAAGGCTGTAGAGCCCCCGAAAATCCCTCCCTATACTAACTTCAAGTAATTTCGTAAAAAAAGAGGGTTTCCAGCTGTAAAGGCGTTACCCCTTGGAAATCGTCGGAATTACTTTCTACGAAACTAGAGCTGTTATTTGTACACCTAGGCCATGGGATTTGTTCGACGGGGTACATAGCACTTTTTCGGTGTTGTTCAAATCAGTTCTTGGGGTTATAACCCGTTTACAACTGGAAACCCGTTTTGGGGGGACAAAAATACTTGGATTTAGTATAGGGAGGGGTTCGGGGGCTGTAAAGGGGTAGAGAGGTCCTCAAGCGAGGTGTTTCAGAAAAAAACATGGTTGGTCCATATCTACCGTAGGTATGCGCCATGATTCGAAAACAAACCTTGGGTTCATCTTCGGCTTTGTGCTGCTGCCGCTGCCACGGCAGCTCCGTGGATTCGGCAACCGAGCTAAATTTGCACGCGACACATGTCATACGTGGAAATGTCCACGGTGAGCTTTAAGATAATGGTGTTAAGCCACCCGCCTGAAGATGAAAAATTAAAAAATACAAATATACAAAAGTTGATCCTCTTCCCCCCCCACCACCCCGTGTCTGTTTGGGATTCGTTGTGCAGGGCGGACAGCGGTTCAATGCGTACGGCCCCGTTCGTCTCGCGCAGGGCGCCATCGATCAGTGGTACAAGGACGTGCATGCCTCCGACCCGGGGATGTGGCGAGCTGGCCCCGCCTGCTGTTCGCGTGACACGATCTCGTTTCATTATGTCGGCCCGGCGGAGGCAAAAGCGATGCATACTATTTTGCACAACAGGGAAATGTGAGATTCGGGTGGTGGTGGTGGGGGGGGGGGGGGGCATGTTAAGGGGGGGCGTACTTATTTGTTTATTGCCTTGGTATTTTGACCATTAACCACGCATGGCTTTGGAGCCGGGGCACCGTTCCACCTCCCACAATAGGCCCCTCTTACGGTTGAGCGCTAATACGGTTTATCCATATTTCTGGTATGATATATATATAAAGAAAACGCTCATCTGGTTGTTTAATAGGGATTGCGGAAGGATACCCGCTTTCTCTCGGAACGGCATCTACGCTACGTTGTCAGCGGGAAAAAAGTAGTAGCGGTAGCAGTAGCAGTGTAGTAGTGTAGTAGTGTATGGGGGGAGGGGGGGAGGGGGGGGAGGGGGGGGGGGGTGTCCCCACCGGTCGTCGGGTATCCCGCCTGCTTGCCTGGACCGCTCTGTATGTACCGCACTCCTTTCGCTCCAACGCACTCCTTTTCGTTTTAACGTGCAAATCATTTATGTTTTCTTCCTCCCCCGCTTTTCTCTTTCGCCATGCATTTTCTTTTGTGCCCGGTGCTATCACACGACACACGCATTGACGACAGGTATCTGGAACGCGATTACGAGAAGGCGTTTCGTGCATGGCCAGTTTCCGGGAAAGAGCTGGGCGGCTATTCCGCCGCTCCGAGAAGGGGAGACCCCACATTCGACCTCCTCCTGGGAAAAATCCGCCTGAGCCCTCCCTCGCTGACGAGCTCTTGAACCCCAATAGAACTGCACTCACTGTTTCGTGGGGACGAGCTGTTTGGAATTTATGTGCGCGGGTGTGTGTCTCGCAGTGCATTAAGTTACGTGGAATTGGTGTGTGTTTTTTCTTTCAGAGTAGGATGTTATCTCTCTGCTGCTTTGTAAAACAAACATGCTAAATTTCTACCTCGCGCTCGCCATAATTCTAAGGAGTGTTTCGCAAAAAAGTTTTGGGTGCGGGCTCTGGTTGACGAGGCAATCCGGACATTTTTTCGTGTGCTGCTGATTGATGTACTTAATATGTGTAAAAAGATCTGTAAAAAAAAACATTTTCTTCAGAAACTCTCTTACTTCTAGTATTCTTTTCTGATACGTAAGATTCTAGCTGCAGGAATAACGCCGTACGGAGAACGTGGTACCTCCTCAGCCACAGCCCCGTGCCCTCCGCGTATGATATGCAAATGTGTAAGTGTGTCTGCGAAAAACAGTACCTGCTCGAAGAGACCATTTTGTTTTTGTGCTTCGTTGCGACGAACGTCCGTGTGTCACGGTGTGGGGCAAATGCCGAACAACGTGCGTCGGTTTCTTCTGTTCTTCCGGGTGTGAAGTCGGCCGAGGGGTGGGGGGTGATAGCCACACAAACCGATTACAAGCGCGCGTAGTGTTACCCCCCCCTCCCGTTGCTTCTCGGGGCTACTTTCCGGAGAACGCCTTATCGTTGCTTTTCGGGGCTACTTTCCGGAGAACGCCTTATTGTGGGAAAACTATGGGAAAACGATCGTTTATGATACAGCAGAATGCCACGGGCGCGACCACTGTATACATGACAACTAAATCGGAGAGGTAGCCCCCTCCATACAATCTTCACCCCTGTCGCCAAACGCAACGAAAACAATATCCCCGTCCATTCTACAACCCAGCTCCGCCTACTAGTGGTGGAGGTATTCGCCATGGAGATGGCGATTACTGCGATAGAGGTGCAACCCCTTTAGAGCCCCCGAACCCCTCCCTATACTAAATCCAAGTAACTTTGTCCCCAAAAACGGGTTTCCCTTTCAGGGCTAAAATGTTTCTTTGGGATGACGGGGTGATCCATAACCCGAAATCGTCGAAAATAGTATTTTAATAAAGTAGACCATTTTCCTTGTTATATTTTGCAAAAAAAAAAAACAAGTGTTGTGCCTGGGCTATACGGGTTGCACTTTTTCAGTTGACTTGAGAAAAATCGTTTTTTTTTTTTTGTCAAGAAGGTAAACTTGTAGAGCTCTTCAATTAAGGAGGAGTGTTGAGAAAAAAAAAACAACTGTACGTGCCCCTCTACAGGCTGGTTCAAGAAAAAAAAAGAAAACACTTCACTTGGTATATATCTCCCCCACGAATATCGCTCGCAATATCTAGTCAAATAATGAATATTGTTTATATCATAGTGACCCCCATGGCCAGCGGAAGAGGGTGGTGGCATGGCCAAACTTTGTTTTTCTCGGCCTCGGGCCGTCTCTAAAATTAATAAGAGCGAAATTCGGATCGACCAATGACAGGGGCTTTCAATTTTTTCAACAATATTCACGCTTTTTCCCAGCGGGGGCGAAAAGAAAAGTTGCGCCGCATTTTGGCACGATCCACTCCAAGGCGTGTCTGTAGATTTTTTCGCGCAAAAAATCGAAGATCTGACCTGCCTGTGTTCAACATCAAGCATAATCTAGCGAAAAAAATGGATCCTAGTCTAAAAGCAAGTAATTTGGACTGATTCTACGATAGCCCCCCCCTCGAACCAGCGATGGTCTTTAACGAACGATTCATGGTTACTCGACACAAGGACGGATACAACTGAAAACGGGGTGTCCACATATTTTCTTGTGTGCAAAGGCCTATCGATCGCTGACGTCGGCGTGTCGAAGGACATTGTATTTCAGGAGATACGACCGGGAGCTGGTTTTGAAACCAGCGATTTCGTTAAAGAAAAGTTGGGGCGGGGGCTACCGTAGAACGACTCTTTGAAGGAAATAACGTATCTTACTCATTGTTGCGCACAAAAGTCCAATTGTCCACGCCGTTTTTGAGAGAGACTCCGAAATTTTGCACACGTGTTGTTCTACATGCCCATCCCGAGGTCTGACCCTTTTTTTTTTTCTTCTTTTACTGAAAAAGATTGGACTAAAAGGTGGTCCACATTTTCCGAAAAATCTTACCTGACGAAAAAACCTTGGCAAAAGAAAAGGAAATCATCGGGTGAGGTCTTTGCACAAAGGGCATATAAAAGGCGTACGTGCAAAATTTCACGGTCATGGAACAATCGAAAAAAACGGCGTGGGCATTCGCCGGGGAACAAGTTTTGGGTTTTTTTAACGCGAACCAGCGTGTACCCCATAGCATGCGTCTCACTCTTTCGAAGATAGAGTTGTTGTATTGATAGCAGGTTCGCGCCAAAATATTTCTGAAATTGGGGGGATTCTTTAACCCAAGGCCGCTGGAAAATTTTGTTTTGTGCTTTTTTGTTTCTTGTTTTATACCTACGGTATTAATAATAAGACTTGAGAAAAATGTCAATAGGATTGATTGTACTTTCATTTTTCTCAAAATCAGTTTTCGGGTTGGGAATAGAGCTCTTGAGTAATAGGAGTCCCAGAAAAAAATTGGGTGTACCTCTACACGGTACCATTAGTACTATCACACTACACTACTACGAACTAGCATGTGTCTGATGTGTTACCTACAGATGTCGACCACGCCCGACTTTCCGGCCAATCACAACATTCCACGCGTCAGGTACATGACAATCAGGCTGACCCACGTAGATCGCACAGATCAATGTTTTGGACAACATGCACGGAACATAGGTACTTTTTTTTTTTTTATCCTCCGGCGGATAAGGAAAAATAAAGCTCAAGCTCCCTACACTTCCACGTATTTTCATACACGTCGTGTGTCAATCTAACTCAATTGCATTCGCACTCAAGCGCTAGCTGGCGTGTCCGCTACAGATAATCACATGGAAAACGTGTACCAGGTATAGATCATATAGATCGCACAAGATAAGGGCAAAACGTGGTTACAAACAACCCAGGCACACGCAAGAAACCATCACCCAACACTGTAGATAACTACCAGGTACTGCGGAAACATATACAGGTCCTGTAGATCAGCCCCCCGCGGAAATTGCACAAATGACGGAGGTCTGCGACAACCACCTGGGTGATTGTACAGTGATCTCATCTGATCGGTGGTGTGGGACGTGTGCAATTACCCTTGATTTCCTTAAGTGACCAATCAAACTGCGTTCACGAATTTTTTCCCGAAGACACACCAGGTGCCTGCCATATAGGCACAAGAGTCGGGCTGACAGCTCCCCGCTCTTCCTTTTACCTCCTCCGTTCTTCCGTTCCCTCCCCGCCTCCTCCCCCCTCCCCCTCCCGCCCCCCCTTTCCCTCTTGCATTCTCCATGTACCCGTTGGGGCATTCCCTCCGTGACTGGTATCTGTGTTCACTATTAATAATTACCTACAGTATATAGACATCCTGCTGCATACTTGGTACATTGACTGCGACAAAATCAGTTTCCATTTCTGTCCTGCCTATACACTTTAAAGCTATTTTTATCATCGTGTTGCATAACACACCCAGTACATGTGACACTTTCTGCGACAACATCCACTTCACAATTCTGTCCCCTCCAGAACGTTTTTTTATACCTATTTTTATTAAGTTTCCAATTTTCAAGGCTTTTTCACGAGTCATGACCCGAGCCGGTGGTGGGTCGGGTCGGATCAGAAGGTTTTCAAAACCTCCCGGGTCGAGTCGGGTCGGGTCGGGGGGGGTGTTGGAAATACCACGGGACGGATCCGGGCATTTCGAAAGGTTTTCAAATATCACGGGTCGAGGTCGGGTCACCCTCAACTCGATCCGATCCGCGAGAAGTGATCTGACACGCGAACAAAACCCTACCAATTTGGACCGTGCCACAAAAATGAAGGCTTCTTTCGAGCTGCCTGATCCATCCGCCGACTATCAACGCAGACAACTTGACACCATTTACAAAAATGCTTGCGACAGCTGTAATACTATTCTTCACGATACGTGGCAATTGGAGGCAGTCTGGCCACCCTTTCCAGCCCTCTTGGGGTGTGACGACAACGTCCTCTCGATCAACTCCAGCTGAAGAGCCACTTCGTAGTCGTGCTGGGTCTCTATCAGCGCGCATTTTTCCTTGATCTGCGGACGTGATTCGGACGCAAAATGGAAGCCAGGGAAGGGCGGGCGTTAGGCCATACCAGCAGTGTCAGCCCAAAAATAAACATAAGCTCGATACAAGGAAAAAAAACAAAGCTCGATATGGACATTATTTAGATCACAAAGATCATATCAGGTGCCTGGTATAGATTATCTAGATCATCCACAGTACATCCTGCATGTGACGTTATGAGTTGCCGTGCAGGATCTGTATATCAAGAGTACAGATCCAACCACGGGAACATGTGCTAGACGATGCGATCGTACGGCTCCCACCCGGTAACATGAGCTATACTACACAGATCTTCTCTGGAAGATCTTGACAATCAAGCGGGGATAATAGATTATCTGTCCAACGAGTGAAATATTTGTATAAAAAGGGACACGCAACCCCTTCACAATTGTTGTGCCCGGGTTTTCAGGGATAAAACTGCTTGGCATTAGTGTGGGATCATTTTTGCAATGGTAAAAGGGCGATTATGGAGAAGCATTGTAATCAGGACCAAAATATGGTCATTAACAGTAAATCAATAGGAACATCTAGGTTTAGTGCGTGTCGAGGGTTCTATCACTACACCCACGTTTTTGGAGGTAAAACTGCTTGCAATTAGGGCTTTTGCGATGTACTGACTTAAGGTTGGATAGGAAAATGTGTTGGAAGATTAGTATTGAAACCGCCGAACGTCAGAATCCAAGGCCAACCCAACCCACGAAAAAACAGCGAACGAAATGGTAATGAATTCCGTTTTCCTACCATTTTTTTGTTGTTGTTTCTTGACCCTTTTTTTTTTCCTGGGCTGGTTGGCCTTGCGTTTTACGAAATTCGTCGGTTTCATTGTTTCTTTTTTTTTTTCATAACCCAAAAAGGACAAGCTCAACCAACAAAAAAAATTGATTTGAAAATAAAAAAAACGTAGGAAAATGTGCTTCTTGACCATTTTTTCGATGATTTTTCGTGGGTTGGGTTGGTTTTGGAAATGTGTCGTTGGACGGTTTTAACGCGATTGTTATCGAATGTTTTCCTACAGGCTGGTTCAAGAAAAAAAAAAAAAAAAACTATCCCCCACGAATACCGCTCGCAATATCTAGTCAAGTAATGAATACCTGGTATTTGGTATCGTAGTGACTCCCATGGTCGGTGGAAGAGGGTGACATGGCCAACCATTGTTTTTACCGGCCTCGGGCTGTCTCTACTAATAAGAGCGAAACTCGTATCGACCAATGACAAGGGCCTTTCATCAATTTTTTTCAACAATATTCTGGCTTTTTCCCACCGGGGGCGAAAACCAAAAATGCGCCGTACTTTGCACGGTTCGGTTGGACGTACTCCAAGGCATGTCTGTAGAAATGTTCGCGCAAAAAATCGAAGATCTGACCTGCCTGTGTTCAACATTAAGCAGAATCTAGCGAAAAAACTGGATCCTAGACTAAAACCAAGTCATTTGAAGGAAATAACGTATCTTACTCATTTTTACGCACGAGAGTCCAAATGTCTACGCCGTTTGTGAGAGGTAGACCCTGAAATTTTGCACCCGTGTTCTACATGCCCATCCCGAGGTATGACCCGCGTTTTTTTTTGCTTCTTTTCTTTCGCCAATAAAAAAATGGGCTAAGGTGGTCCACATTTTCCGAAGAATCTTAATTGACGAAAAATCTGCAAAACAAAAAAAACATCGGGTGAGGTCTTTGCAAGGGCACATCCAACCAAATTTAGGACGTCCCAAACACCCTATTTTTTCCAACCCAACACAGGAAATCGCCAACACTCCATTAATGAGGGGTCGTTTTTGAAGGTATTAAAATGGTTAACAAACTCTTACAGTACAGTGTTTGTAAACAAAAAATGTAAATATTTCAGTACTGGCATGTTGGCGAGATCCAACGTCTGTTGGGTTAATTCAGAAAAATGGAACAAAAATAGCTTTCAAAACTGCAAAAGCGAATATATACAGAGAAACCGATGAACATCACGGGTTGGATAAAATACAAAAAAAACATTTAAATCCATGAACTTAATATTATCACCCAAGACCAACCAACTCACGAAACAAACTAGGTTTAAAAAAAAATGGTACCTACCAGTAGCAGGTAGTGGCATATCGTAGGAAAACGTTTTCCTTCACATTTTTATCGCTGCTTTTTCGTGGGGTTTGGTTGGCCTTAAGTATTGTAACGTTCGACGGTTTCAGTACCATTACTAAGAATTTCTCCTACCCAACATCGCAAACACCCGACTGCAGCACAAAAAAAAAGCTATCTCATGCACCGTCCCAAAACCTGAACCAAATTTTCGTACCAGGTAAGTCCCAACTATTTAGAACTGGAACCACTCTCTTGGGAACAAAACTATTGGGAATTGGTGTGGGAAATACTTATAGATCGTTGGGATCCTGTATCTGTCGATAGTATACTCTATACCTCACACCAAAACTTTTTTTTCGGGGGGGGGGTAATCTAAAAGTACAACCCGACAGACAAAACCCTACCTGTGGCCCAGATATGCCACAAATATATTTTGCAGCAATCAAGAATGATATTTCCGACGAATTTGGCTGAAGGGGCCCCCCATCATTCCCAGATATGCAACAAAAACTCACCCACATAGTATTAATAGTATATTACAAGTACCAACAACGCAGCTTGCAAAGATGAGTGTTGACACGAAATTCGTCGAACTCACGGCTGACGTCCATTGAAATATTTTTATAAAATATATTTCGCATCAATCAAGAATGACATTTCCGACGAATTTGGGTTTAGGGCCCCCCCATCATTCAGCTTTTTTTTTCGTCAAAAAATGGTGTACCTCGATCGCAAAATAGGAGTCGTCCTCGGCAGAAGTGAGAGGTTTCTAAATGCTGTTGCGTGCTCGACTAAAAAAACATGAGCTACGTAAGAGTAGCACGTGGTTGAGAATTCCAAGGACAGGAAATACCAGACCGCGCACCTGTGCTTTGTCGGCGTCGTCGAGGTTGAGCGGCACCAGCTGTTCAATCACGGGATGAAGCGGAAAACAGGGAGGGAAAGGATGGCGAACAAAGAATCGAGATAGGATGAGATATCCTATAGGCGCAGCGGGGGCGGGGGGCGGGGGGGCGCTGCGGGTGTACATTTCAAAACCATTGGCAGAATCCGATGGTGATGTTTGGAAAATTCCAACAACAAAAACAACAAGAACAACATCAACACGCATCAGCAACCAACACAACATCAACATCAACAATACCAACACCAACACCAACATGAACGACAACGTCACCAACAATAGGCACAAAAAAAAACACGGACGACAACAACACCAACAACACAAAAAACACCAACAACATCAACCAACACCACCACCACTACCACCACCAACAACAACAACAAAAACGAACAACAACAACACGCAAGTACACACCCCCACCTCATAGAAGAGCATGTAGCTGTGCAGCCCGAGATCCTCACTGTCGTAGAAGCACGTCAACAGAAAAATGCCACCACCGGGGTTTTAAGCAACATCGAAGGCGGCGATAGGTGCACAAAAACGAATCAGAGTGGTAAGAGTTGGTCGAGGGAGAGTGGATAAATCCATCATGTACACGCGCCAATCAACAACAATGTCGACGATGAACGTTTCCTTAAGCGCATATTTCCCCATACGAAATGTAGTGGGTGGGCGGGGGCGATGCCTGCTGTGCGACCTCGGATCTGAAGTTCGACTGGGTGGAAGCCGGAGAGAAAATGCAAGTCACCAACCGGGGTGGGAGAAAAACGCTGACAACGGACGTTTTACTGGGAAAAATTCACACCTCCCCGGACAGATCACGATCTACGTAATATTATATATTATACATCACATCGATCATCTACTGCAGATCCTGTACCTGTTGTTGGGAGACGTTGGGCAGGATCTGTATGTCATGAGTACAGACCCAACTATAGAAAAATTTGCTGGATCATGCAGATCGTACGGCTCCCACCCGGTAACATGAGCTATAGATCATACATATCTCCCCTAAATATATAGATCATCACGTGGGGATCGACGATGTGTCCGACGCGCGAAGACTTCCCCCCTGCTCCGTACAAACACAACAATAACAAACCTGCACGCGGCGAAACACGTCCAGCACGGATTGTTTTTTCGAGAAACTAAGAACCCAAGCGTTCGAAGAGAACTTTTTTTGTTGCAATTTTTTTCCCGTGAGCGAAAAAAGTCCCGGTCTATTGTAGTGTGGCGCTGAAAACGAACAGAAAGACGCAGCAGTACCTGAACAAGCGGTCCGCATCATGAACGCTGTCCAGCCTCTCCACGAAACCCTGCCCCGCTCGGCCCTTCTGCAAATCGTCAAGCCTCAGCCAGGCCACGCTGTCGTGGCCATCCCCGCCCCTCCCTTCCAAAAACGCCTTCTGCTCGCCCTTAGAAGCAGCTGGTCTAAAGCCTGATGTGGCGGACCCGTCACCCCCGATACCTCCGAGCGATGTTTCTGCCTTTGATTGTGGCCTGTGTTTGGAAAAGCGAGGGCGGCGGTGGCAACCGGGGAGGGGGGGTGGGGGGTGGGAGGTGAGAGTAGAGAGCGGGGGGGGGGTTGCGAGGGGATGGGTGGGGGGGGAGATGGGGGGGGGGGGTGGGGGGGATTGGGGGGGGGGGGGGACTTGGGGTGTGGTGAGTGGGAGGAGGGCGGGGGGGCGGGGAGGGGGGGGAAGGACGGCAACTACGATTGCAAGGCGCTTGCCTTCCTCTTCTTCCGTGCGCGTTTGCGACTGTCGCTCATTAGATTCCTGCCCAGACGAGATACAGGGTCCGTTCCGCATAACGCTCGGCAACGGTTTGCAGGCCTTGCCTGCCTGCCTGCCTGCCTGCCTGCCGCGGTTATCGCTTTGCTATCACCTTGACGCATCGCCGTAACCTCGTCCGTGGTGCACAGGACAGGCTCGAGTACCTCTGACGTGAAAATAATACCTCTCAAGAACCAAAAAATAATACCTGGTAATATACCAGGCATTCGGTACATAACTGCAGCAATCGTACACGCCTCAGCCATACCTGGTATCTTTTTTCTTTTTTCTATTTCCAAACGGCACTTTTTCTCTCCAGCTCAACCAGCAAGAGGTGCTATTTACCCTCAACGACATTCTTGACAAGCCGTGGTCACAGGTGTCTTCCCTTCTCCCCCCTCGGTACATGCCTTCGTCTCTATCGCGCATAGGGTTAAGCATTTCCACTTTTTTAGCTTTTTATGCTCAGCTATTTTCATCGAATCTATACTTGACCTGGAAGGCAAGCAACTCGATGCTTTCTTCATTGATTTAAAAAAAACGACACCTCAGATGCGAATTCGAGGTTTCCATTGAAAATCATCTTTGCAAGCTGTGATCGCGCGTGTCACGGGATGCGCATGTCCTCACGAGCCATCCCACGGTACAGGGGTGCATCATATTCTAAGGATTTTCTGAGCTCCTATCATCAGGAGCTACCTCAATATCTCACCCAAAACATGACTTCGAAGACATTCGCTCGCGCAAACCGACCAGCATTTCCATGCCCTAGTCCGAAAACCAACGATTGTGCTAGTAAAAGTTATCATACTAGCAGATAGTTACACATGTGAGGAGCTAAACCGGTCAGAAACGGGGGGCCCACAAAGTGCAACCGTTGCCGTGGGATGACTCTCACTAAGGATGGAAGTCGGAGACCCCCCTTAGTGCTAAACAGTAACAGCGTCAACAAAACGACAACGATTTTAGAAAGACGGTCAGCCGACAATCAGCCCGCACTTTATCACGCATCAACCGATGTTTTCGCGTCCCACCTGCCCAACACTGACGAAGCAACAGCAGCAGCAGCAGCAGCAGCCGCGTCACCGCCCGCCCCCTCGCTCGCGACCCTATCGGCCGTGTAGGCGACGTAGTGGCCCTTGCTCACGCTCTCGCCCCCGATGTGGCAGACCGCCGATCTCAACACCAGGACGAAGCGACCAGGCTCCGCCATGCCCTCCTGCACGTACGCGGGATTAACACGAAACAAGGTATGCTGGCCATCAGCCGTCATCGACGCATAGTCAACTAACTCAGGGTTTATTTGCGGATCACCCGCAGAAAACGCCATCACATGCTATGGTAACATTAAACGACATCTCAGCCGTGAGATCGAGGATTCGTCGAAGTTCGTCTTTGCAAGCTGCGTGCGATACGTGGACGCACTCGTACTACGGGCAGCAGTCAAAGCAGATTGAGGCCACAGACGGCAAAACGGGAAGGACACGAGACAATCAAGACAGTTTCTACGTTTGCATGGAAGACAACGTACTGAGCGTCTAAACGTTGGAGGCGCCTCTATCTAAAGTAGGAACGGCGCTACGTCTCGAAAGGGACTATGGTCCAAGGTTACCGCAGGGGAAGGTACCTCCTTTTTTCACGACCGGATTTGGGCCACTTGCGCGAGTGACTCATGTACCTCACGGACAAAAATAGTGTATTTTTTTTTCTCCCGGCGCAACGCAGCTATAACCATTCAATCGTGGATTAATGTCGCAATGTTGAAACAGAACCAAAGCTTAGGACCGCGAAGGAACAGAGGGGTCAATCGCGCGAGTGACCCCGAGCCACTGCAGCAAAAGCCTCCCAAAGCAAAGTAAACCCCTACCGTAGCTTTGGTAGATGCGCAGCCAATGGTTGAACGACTAGGGCAAGCAACAAATGAGTACGCCCCCCCGCCCCCCGCGAAACGACATACAGCAACAACAAACTACCAGTGCTGCTGACCTTAGTGCCCCCTGACGGCGCCATGAAGTTGGAGACGTCCAGCCGGTGCGGCACAATAACTTTTCGGTCCGATTTCTTAGGCTGGCCCGGCGACCACCCGCCGGCACCGCCACCGCCACCTCCGCCGCTTGTGGGGGAAGAGTGGGGCGTCATTTCCTCGGCTTCGTACCGCTTGAGCACCATCGGTAGCATGATCCTGCCGAGAACAACAACAACAACAACAGTACAAGGCAAGCGATGCAGGTACTGTTTAGAGAATGACGAAAAACAAATCACACCTCGGACAGATCACAATCTAGATCATCTATATCATCTGTATCATCTACCGCAGATCCTGCATCTGCCATTATAAGATGTTGTGCAGGAGCCGTATGTAAACTGTACAGATCCAACACTGGAAGAATTTTTGCTAGCTTCTGCAGATCGCACGTCTCCCATCCGGTAGCACGAGCTAAACCATACAGGTTTTCTCCGAAATATCTACATCATCATGCGGGGATCGGTGATCTGTCCGATGCACTAGATTACTGCTGCACCTGGTGGGTCAAATTTAGAATAAAGAAAAACATGAATGTTGTGTGCATTTTTGAACTTGTGGCATGTAACACAGAACAAATACATCAAGTGATTTAGTTGAACTTCAAAATTCAACGAAATTCAACGAAATTCGATGTGTTAGCGCATCGAGGGGTCATACTAGACACGTAATAGGTATTTATTAGAGGAACTGGAGGACTATTTTACAAAATCTGCAGGCACCAAATGAAGCAAAAAAGTCGCGGTCGCAGTATGGAGAGGGTCGAAACCGATACATGGAAATCCCACGAAATCCATAAAAATCATCTATACGCGAGGTACGGTACAAAAACAACGAGACTTGGTCTGCGAATCTGCTACTCTTCAGCACCACCGGTAGCAGGATCCTGCCACGAAGAACGACACAAGACAAAAGCAATGAGGCGGTGACGAAGAGGGGAAGACCGGAAACGCCAGTGAACAGCTCCCACGAAAATATCAAGGTTTTTCACGGGTCGGGTCGGGTCGGGTCGGGTCGGGTCGGGTCGGGTCGGGTCGGGTCAGGTCGGGTCGGGTCGGGTCGGGTCAGGAGGTTATCAACATATCACGGGTCGGGTCGGGTTAGGAGGTTATCAACATATCACGGGTCGGGTCGGGTCGAGTCGGGTGACCCGAACCGACCCGACCCGGGACGTTTGACCTGACCCGTGAGTTATCCCACGGTAGGGGTTGCAGTTGTATGATTGCGCCAAAAAATCCCCGAGCGATTGAGTTCCTCATGTGAGGAATTGCCGGTCAATAAAGTAATTTTCACGAGTACATTATGTTCTTGGACTAAGGGGCATAGAAGCTTGGTCCGGTTGTGCGACCGAATGCCTTCCAAGTCATTTTTCGGGTGAGGTATTGAGTTCCTCATGTGAGGACCTCAGGGACTGATCGATGATGCTACACTCATACCCTACCGTGGGATGGCTCCCGGTCGGGTTTCATTTCAATGCGAGGTACACAATACATAACGACAAAATGCGGCCCGCAAATCTACGATTGGTCGCATATTTATCATCACTTTTACTCTCCAGCTCAATTATTACTAGTAAGAGGTTTTACCCTCAGCGACCTTCTGGACAAGCCCCAAGCCGTGAAGCCGTGTCACAGGTATCTTCCCTTTTCCCCCCCGGTACATGCCTTCATTTTTTATCGAGCATATGGTGCAACATTAGCATACCGGTATACCAGGTATGTCATAGAAGGCAGGAACAAGAAGAGCTCGCTCGTGCTGCAGAGCTGCTACTGTTTTATAGAGTATTCACGTACAAGGGCTTTGCTTCGCGGGCGGCTGACGTCACCCGCTACGATCGCGCAAGAAGTAATGCAACTAAATGTGAAGGGGGCAGCACACATTACGCGGAACAAAGATATCCAAAGTGGACGTTGTTTCGCCAAAGCCCACTCGTCGGACAGGTATCATCGATCCCCTCTTGATGATCTAGATCTATCAGGTAATATATGTGCGGTCTAGCTCATGCTATCGAGTGGGAGTCATACGATGTACATGATCTGTTGATAGCAAACCTTTCCAGTGTTGGACCTGTACTCTATAGATACAGATGCTGCACAACATATCATAACGGCAGATACAGGATCTACTGCAGATAATCGAGATAATCTATATGATTTATATAATCTAGATCGTCATCTGTCGCAGGTGCGCAAAATTATCAACATGAACAACAGAGAGGAAGAAGAGTCTGGCGTTTACTCACGTGTCGAAGTGTCTGTCGTTCGTGGGGTCTGCATCTCCGTCCAACTCTCCGGAGAGGGAGTAGAAGGGCAGCATGCTTACCATGCGCCACGCGTCCACGGGCTACGGTAACGATGCCGGTAACGGAAACGGTAACGGTAACGGTAACAGAAACGGTCAACTGTAACAGTAGCATGGACGGTAGTGGTAACGGAAACGGAAACGGAAACGGTTAACCGAAACAGTAACATGAACGGTAACGGTATCGAACACGGCAACGGTAACAACAACGGTGATGGTAACAGTTACTGGTGACGGAAGCAGGAACAGTAACGGTGGGGGTTACTCCTTTGAGACTTCAGAGGGAAGAAGTGACGAAAAAAATTACGACGACGATTGCCGCATCGACCACACGAAACAACAAAGGATGTTGGATTACGGAACGGTTAATTTCTCTCCGAGCTGCAACCCAAGGAGTTGTTCCACACGCGCGCAGCACGGTATGACTCGTTCTGCTGCATGCTCACACCAGACGATTGATAAAGCTGGACCTATCACCTCTGTTACTGGTCGTCTTTGTGGGCCGCAGTGGTAACGGTAACAGCAACGTTTAACGGTAACCGTTAACGGCAACGGTAACGATAACGGTAACGGTAACAGCTAACGGTAACGGTAACAGCTAACTGTTAACGGCAACGGTGACAGTAGTTTAACGGGTAACGACAGCGTTGACAGTACGGTAACGGCAACTGCAATGGCTATAACGGTAACGGTTGACGGTAACAGTTAGTGGCAACGGCAAAAGCTAACGGATAACGGCGACGGTGACAGTAATTTAACGGGTAACGACGACGATAACGGTAACGACTAACGGTAACAACTAGCGGTAACGGTAACAACTAACGGTAACGGTAACAGTTAACGGTAACAGGTAGTGGTAACGGTAACGGTAACCGCAACGGTAACCATAACGATACAGGTAACAGCAACAGTTGACGGTTAACGTTAACGGTGAATTGTCAATTTTCCCAAAAAGCTCGATCGTGGAGCCTCTGAACACTTACTATTAATGATACCATGGGTGCTATATGCCCCTACGCATACGTCTGCTTACGCGAGGAGCGGTAAGCGCAATGCTGCTCCTTAGCGAAAAAAAAGGGGTACCAGGTATGATGGTATGATACGGCGTGATACTTGATGGGGGGCAGGACATGGGAGGGGGGGAGATAAAGAGAACGAGACAAGATTGCGAGAGAGGATGGAGAGGGGAAGAGGGAGATATATAGCGATAAAGCCAGAGCGGGTGAGACGGAGACAGGGATAGATAGCTATCCAGAGAAACGGCGAGGCAGACAGCGAAAAATACGTATAGAGTGCACTCGTGGAGATATATAGTGAGACAAAAGACACGGGGGCGGGGGGGATAGCGAGAGAGACAGCAATAAAAAGACGACGAGAGAGAGCGAGTTGGCGCGGCAGGATACCACAACAGAGATCGCCGTTCGCACCACGCCGACCTCGTCAACAAGATGAAAATTAATAGAGCTGTGAGCCGGCAGGGTTTCACGACTACAACTAATCGGCAGGTGCCTTCAGCCAACTAACTGACTGTAGTCGGCAAGTCGGCTAACAAAGCCAGCTGATGGCTAGCCGACTAACCGACTCAAGTGAAGCGAGCCAAATGGACTCGCCCCGCCCGAGGGGGGCCCGCCCAACAAAAAAATAATAACTCATCATCTCGCATTAAATAATCCTTCCGGCTATGGAAAACCGACAAGTCGGATAGTCGGCACCTCCGTTTCACGACTAACTATTAGTGCGACTAGTAAGTAGTTGGTGACTCAAGTCGTGCAGGGACTCACAGCTCTAAATCGTAACTTTTTTCTTCACCACGGCTTTCTCCCTCTCACCCACCTGGATCCCCTTCTCCCCGGACACAGAACGGTGGAGACCTTCAACGCGGTTGTCGTGAAAGTTGTGCATCAATATCTGCTCTAGCGTCACCGCCGCAGACGCCGACGCCCCCCCCCCTCCTTCTCCCGCACCTCCCCACCTGTCCCCGCGGCCCCTACCCACCCCGGATGTTGTCGCAGTCCCAGAAGCGACAGCGGCCGCGGCGGCGCTCGCAGAAGAAGGGGTTGCGCTCGAAGGGCGAGGGGCTGCGGAGCCGTCAGCGCCGAACATAATCGCAGAGGGGCCACCTCGGACGGGCGAGAACGATTTCCCCGCAAGGCGCCGGTCTATACAATTGTGTACATCAGGTTAAGGTTAATTTTGGGGCGGGGAGGGGGGGAGGGGGCGGGGGCGGGGGAGGGCAAGGAGAAGCGTGATTTATTAAATGAGACGGAGCAGATGAGTAGAAAAACATTTCGGAAGTGAAACCCCCCAAAAAAGTGTTTTTTTTAAATAAAAAATGAAAGTGCAAAGCCCGATGAACAACATCATGCCCTACGTGAGACAAAAAAAACTAAAAAAAGGCTCTAAGAAAAAAAAATGACATTCCAGCGATGTGCAAAGTAGGTTAAGGAGTCAAGAAAATCAGAAATCGTGTCTTCCAAAATTTTTTACCTCTACCGTAGCAGGCGTCGCAGGGAGGGGTTTCCGCAAGAGGCCGATCAATTTAAAAGGTGGGAACCGGGTACAAACTATTTTTGGGGAATGGCGGGGGCCGAGGCGGGGGGGGGGGCGGGTATTAAGTTTGTGCATGGTCGTAGTCGTACCAAGTATGCCCATAGACCCTCGCATCCCTACTATACCGGGATGGAGGACGTCGGGTTTTTACCAACCTGGCAGGGCAGGGGGGGGGGGGGGGGGCGTGACTGGACACAAAACGTGTCGGTATTAGGTACGTTCATTATTCGGGGGGCGGGGGGCGCCAAAGGAGGAGCGCGAGTGAGTTAACACGAAAATAAAACACATTGCAAAACAACTTATGTACGGAGTTAAACAATATAAAAAAAATAATAAGCATATCATAGTCACCAGCAGACATGTGCGCTGGAAGCCGGACAGAAGGGCAAGGGCGGCGCGGGCGTGGGCGCAGATTTGCTTCAGCCGGAGAGAGAGGCGCGAGCCGGGCACCCCAGAGGTTTCGGCAGCTTGCGTTGCCGTCACCACAAACCATATACATACGTGCATGTGTAGTGGGTAAGCTTAACCCCTTTACAACTGGAAACCCGTTTTTGGGAACAAAATTACTTGGATTTAGTACAAGGAGGGGTTCGGGGGCCCTAAAGGGGTTAAGCTTCACTCTTACCCATCCACCGGAGGATAGAAACGACAACAAAAAACCTTACCTTGCTTCCGTTCTTCGGGCAGGGCCAAGTACAGTGCGCGCTCGGTTGATATCCTGGAGTCGCTTGCGTCGCTGGTGCCTCCGTGGAAGAGGGCTTCGCTCAGGGGCAGGGCGGGGCATCTCAGGAGGCAGACGAGGAAGGTGAACAGCTCGGTGACGTCCTCTTGAGTCGACGTGCCTCCCTGCCACCCACTGTTTTTTTTTCAATTTTTTAGTCATTACAAACACAAAAAACATTTTGTTAGCTTGACGAAAAAAAATTCGTGTACTTATGAAAAAGGTATAGCATAACCCGTCGATGCACAGTCAACTAACGGAGGGGATATTTTCGGATCGTCCCCTGCCACAAAGAGGTCATGACACGTTGGTCTCAACAGTGGGTAGGGCTACACCCAGGTCATGGTGGGGACACATTCACTCAAGTACACCTGGTACCTGGCAATGTGAGTTAGCAAAACTCCATGAAAAATCGACGAGCAGTGGGATTGCTGAACCCTATGCGCGATAAAAATTGAAGGCAAGAATCGGGGGGGAGAAGGGACGACACCTGTGACCACGGCTTGTTCAGAAGCTGGAAAGTAGAAGTGTGGAAAAAGAAAAAAAAGTTTATGAACTTCAATTACATTTGCCATTATTTACCTCGATCTACTTATTAATATTACGCATGCTTAAACTAGCATCATGTACATGAGCATGGCCACTACTGGGTCGTTTTTTTTTTTTCAGTAGAAAGCACACATTTTAGCTTTTTGAGATAGTCGAATAATTACACACCTCGGACGGATCATGATATAAATGATCTCCAGTAGACAGATCATGATCTAGATCATCTCAGACATATAAGATCTAAATCGTCTGCAGTAGACATATCGTGATCTAGATCATCTACTGCAGACAGATCATGATCTAGACCATCCACAGTAGATCCTGTATCTGCGGCTTTGCGATGTTGTGCAGGATCTGTACATAAGAGTACGGATCCAAACCAGGAAACACGTAATAGATCGTGCAGATCGCACGGCTCTCACCCGGTAACATGAGCTAGACCGCACAGATCTTCCTTGAAACATCTAGATAATCAAGTGGGAATCGATCATCTCATCTGTCAGACGTGTGGAATATGAATAACTATTGTTCATTAGAAGCACACGCCTTTCAGTTTTTCTTAGATACTGGTACAAAATAGTACGACGCCGAGACTGTCATTGCAACGTTGGGCGGGGGAAGAGCGTTGCAGCTGACACGACTGCTTGTTCTTGTTTATCTGAAAAATACAACGAATACCTGGCACAAAACAACGCCCTCCACTCAACGCAGGGAAGAGAGTCAGCGAGAAAATCGTTGACGAAAAACAAGCCAATCCACAAAAAACACTCCATCATTATTCAGCACGGGGAAGAGGGGTCAACGACAGAAAACTTAGTTGCATGACGCCAACCACGGCCGCAAAGAGGAAGAGGTCGGCGAGAAAATGTATATATATATATATACAAGGGGCTACGCCGGCGGCCTGGACGGCCGCCGGTCGCAGCGCAGGATAGTAAATATTAAGAGGGTAAGAAGTAATGCCAAGAGTTAGACGAAGTTTGTTAATTCATATATGGGAGATACTGGAAAGGGAAAATGCCGACAAATTTTTCCCGATTTCCCGTGTGCGGCGGAACAATGCGAGAAGGCAGCCTGGAAATTATGGGAGAGCATGGCGGTTCACCCCAGCTGGGTGACGCTCTGCGTTGCTACGCAGAAAGGCGCGGCCACAGCTGCTGCTGTGCATATACCTGCTGTGCATATACCATTTGTAGCTTCGTGATGCTGCTGTGCATATACCATTTGTAGCTTCGTCATGCTGCAGGCTCATCATAGCTTCAGCTACTGCTGTACATCATGTACATGTACGTGCTGCTGATTTATGCGTGCTGCTGTAGACTACCGGGGGTTCAAAAAATATTGAGAGTTCGCAGTTCTCCACGACGCCTAGCTGCTGCTGTGCATATACCATTTGTAGCTTCGTGATTCTGCTGTGCATATACCATTTGTAGCTTCGTGATGCTGCTGTGCATATACCATTTGTAGCTTCGTGATGCTGCAGGCTCATCATAGCTTCAGCTACTGCTGTACATAATGTAGTACATGTATACGTGCTGCTGTAGACTTCGCAGTTCTCCACTACGCCTGGGTGGCATGTGTTCTCGGGGATTACGAACTTTTCTTCCCCAGATCCTAGCACAAACCTCGCTTAGTGGCCTTTACAATGGCGACGCCGGCCAGGTAATCGACCCCCCCCCGTGTGTCGGAGGTCAGAGAACACGTACCGAAGAAATAACGCGAAGACATTAGCCCTGTGTGCAGACTACGCACCAAACGTCTCACAGGGCACGATTTTTCGGAGATCTCGTCGTAGATCTCGACGTCGAGGCCTCGCGCGCGCGCTACGGCGCCGAGCGGGCGGATCAGCTGAGCCGGTGGTTGCAGGCGAGGCGGGGGCACGCCTCAGCGAAGAAACCGCGCGGAAAGGCGGTCAGAGGCGGGAGATATCCGCAGACGTAAGGATGTGCATATGTGATAATCGAACTAAGATATATAGATTTATATATAGAAAAACATGCCAATCTACAAACGAACGCCTTCCAGAGATGCAACACGAGGAAAGGGGGGGGGGGGGGTCAACGAGAAAAAATGATGCCACCCCAGCCGGCAAACAAACACGCCAACCTGCAAAAAAAACATCTTCCACGCAACACGCCGATCTACAAAAAGGAAACCCTTGCATGCAACACGGGGAAGAGAGAGGGGACACAGGGGACACAGGCTACGGTAGAGGAGCACCTTTTTTTTTTCCTGAGGGTCCTCACTTAACCCCTTTAGAACCCCCAAAACCCCTCCCTATACTAAATTCAAGTAATTGGAGCACCTTTTTTTTCCTGAGGGTCCCCACTTAACCCCTTTACAACCCCCAGAACCCCTTCCTATACTAACTTCAAGTAATTGGAGCACCTTTTTTTTTCCCCTCAGGGTCCCCTTTAGAACCCCCAAAACCCTCCCTAGACTAACTTCAAGTAATTGGAGCACCGTTTTTTTCCTGAGGGTCCTCACTTAACCCCTTTAGATCCCCCAACCCCCTCCCTATACTAACTTCAAGTAATTTTGTCCCCTAAAAAGGTTTCCAGTAACGAACGCGTTAAGGAGCTCTACGCCTTCTTTTGAGCAAACATAAAGTGCACCTAGATCAATAAACTCATGGCCTAGGTACGAAAAATGTTCGTACTCCAAAAGAAGATTGGCATTCCCGACGATTTTGGGTTAACGCCGCTACAACTGGAAACCCTTTTTTTGGACAAATTTACTTGAAATTTGTATAGGGAGGGATTATTGGGGCGCTTTAAAGGGGGTTAAGAGTCCATTTTTCAAGAAAACAAAAGTAGCCGAGAAGTTCTATTAAACCTCTATCGTAGAACGCGTCATTTTTTTTTTTTTTTGCAAGAAAAACGCCAATCCGGCCCGTACCACGTCCGAAGGTGTGCCCTGATGAGGTTGGTGTGCTCCCTGGGAATGATGGCTCCCCGTCGAAGCTGGTTGACGAAGAAACGTAGGTGCTTCTGCAGCAGCTTCACCTGTTCTCGCGTTTTCGTTGTTGTTGTTGTTGTTGTGATTTTCGTCGCGCGTTTTTTTTTTTCATACGAGTAGCGCGTTTTGTTTCACGGTCGTTGAGCGCGCACCGGTCGATAAAAGTGCACGGCGGGGTATTCACCGAGCCCAGGTTCCGCCCCGCGCAAACAGAATAACGACAAAAAACGTCAAGGGGAAAAAAAAAGTGAGAAATACGTAAAGTGTAATTATGCCTACATCCGACGAGAAGCACACGAGCCTCAAGTTGGGAGCGTTTCGTAGAACCGAAGACGTGAACAAAGCACGAAAGGCGCACGAAGTCGTCGGCAACATACAACAGTAGAGGAACAGGCAATCCACCCCAAGCAAACGTCGGGGGCTGCCTCACACGAGCTAACACACAGCGCATCAACAGAAAGAAAGCTTCGGCCTGGTTGTGGACGAACCAATCAGCGCATCAACAAAAAAAACGCTACGAAGCACTCCTATATCATGGCACGCGTCGGCATCCACCCAGCAACCAGCAGCAAGGGGATAGCAGCCTAGAGAGGCAATTCATCGTTTGGGTGCTCTATTTTACGCGGCGTTTCTCGGTTTTTATCTCACCTGGGGAGGATCCGTCTCCGGCAGGGGCTTGAAAAGCAGCCAGTCGAACGCATCGAGCGTCGCAAACATCGAAAACAACAGGCTGTCCGACCGTAAGATTGCGGCGGGTTGGGGTGGGTTGGGATGAGTTGGGTTGGGTTGGGTTGGGTTGGGTTGGGTTGGGTTGGGTTGGGTTGGGTTGGGTTGGGTTGGGTTGGGTTGGGTTGGGTTGGGTTGGGTTGGGTTGGGTTGGGTTGGGTTGGGTTGGGTTGGGTTGGGTTGGGTTGGGTTGATTTGGGTTGGGTTGGGTTGGGTTGGGTTGGGTTGGGTTGGGTTGGGTTGGGTTGGGTTGGGTTGGGTTGGGTTGGGTGGGGTTGGGTTCAATCCGGTTTCCGTCTACTCGGGGTTTCGTAGGTATCGTAGTGGTAATTTCGCCGCCGGCAGCTCCTTCCTGTGAAGTCCCAAAAGGGGTCCACTAACTATTAATATTGTCGAGTACTGCATGGATTCAACCCCAACGATGTATTCCCTCAAGACCTAAGGCCTCACCTGTCGATGTAGCACGTGTTTCCTCCGTTCTCCATTCCCCGAATAGCCGCCCCAGGCGTGACCTTCTCTAGGAGACCTTTTCCGGCGGCAACCAGCTCCTGGTACAACAACGTCGCGGCCTCTGGCCCCCAATCCTTGTACCTGTCGAGCGGGGAACGCAAATCAAAAGGCACAGCACGGCACACAGACTCGTGAGAATACGGCGGCGCCCTTAACCCTTTCAGCACCGCGGTCCCGACATGGGGACAAAACACTTGGAGCTTGACTAGGGAAAAAAACAGGAGTTGGAAATGGATTAACCGCCTCGAAATTACACCCGCGTTTTCGCGGAAAACCTACGACTGAATGCGTGCTACGACAGAGGTATTATACCACTTTTGGGCTTGACCATTTTCTGAACGACGGGGCTCTGTAACCCCTGACCCCGGTTTAGAGCCTAAAAAAAAAGCCCTCCACTATCTCCAAGTATTTGTTCCCGAAAGCAGGTTTCCAGTTGTAAAAGGGGCAAGAGCCCAAAGTCGTAGGAACATCATTTAGTTTTTGGCAATACATATTCGGAGTATCACACACAGCTTGCAAAATATGAGGTTTCGACCAAGTTTTCGATGTCACAGCAGCTGCTGCGTATCCTACTTTTGTTTATAACCTATATTGAGTACCTAGCCCATAGGTGGGTCTGTTCATCAAGGTGCGCGTTCGTTTATTCCCAAAAATCAGTCTTCGCCTCAGGGGGGTATGGAGTTCCTCACGCGACGAGCATTATGGCAGTCGAAAAACGGTTGGGAGCTCTGTGCTTTGTGCGTTCTCCGCGAGCAACGCGTGCGCGTCGTGCGCGACGAACCCTCGTTCAAGCGGGTTGGTGGCGTTGGACTCAGCCGAAAAGCCGCCAAAAGCTACGTACGTTCGTGGCGTTGCACTCAGCCAAGAACCGCCAAAACTACAGCTGGCGTAGCCGTTGTTTGCCCCAGAGAGGTATAGAGCTGCTCATGTGAGGAGCCCCAGACGGGTCGGGTTAACGCCTCTACTACTGGAAACCCTTCTCGGGGACATATCCACTTGAAGGTAGTATAGGGAGGGATTTGGGGGCTGCAAAAATCCCTCCCCATACTAAATTCAAGTAAATATGTCCCCAAGAAGGCGTTCCAGTAGTAATGTCGTTACTACTTTTTACTATGGTCTGCTGTTTACAGTAGTAGCTGCTGCGAGTGCAAAACCACCCGCAAGCACACAGCTGCCGCAGCACAACTTCCGCAACAAAACAAAACAAAAACCAAGTCGCCTCTCTCGCGTTACGTTTATACCTGAGCAGAGTGACCAGGGTGTCGTTGGGGAGGTCGACACCTAGGCTCTGCAGCTCCGCCATGCGCACGTCCCTTTCCTCTCTGGAGAGAAAGAAGCACGGGTGCAACGGAAAATCGGCGTCGTCATAAACGACGTCCATACCATCATCACCGCCGCCGGCACCGTACGTGCTTCCCCTTGGGCCGCTGTCGCGGCTGCCGCTGTTGCCGCCGCCACTCATTCCGCTAACCAGGTCTTGACGCCCGACTACTTTAGCGACCACCTGGAACATCCCCACGGGGACGCGAGTCGCAACACAGAAAAAGAAATGTAAACACAAGTCGAATTACGGGGGGGGAGGGGGGGGGGAACGAGCCGAAAATCAAAACAAAAAAAACGCGAGCCGAAACACACACAACAAAAAAACGTGAGCAGAGACCTAACACAAAAAAAAACGCGAGTCAAACACAACAAACAAGGAGTAATATACACAATTCCGGTGACCAGGTCTTGGCGTCCGACCACTTTGACGACCACCTACAGAGCATCGGGAGAGCGCGAGCCGACACCGGAAACGAGCAAAGAGCCCATGTCGCATAGGCCAAAAGGGAACATAGCACTGTCCACCAGCGTTCTTAGTCGCGTGACTAGTAGTTTTACTACATGCCAGGTAGTCGTCGCGAGCAATTTCCCCAACGCTTTTCCACCACGCAGCGCCAAAAATCATTATATCTACAACTCCCCCCTACCTCATCCAGGTAACCGTTGACGAACTCCAGTTGGATCGACCGCGCCTGCTTTTCCTCGTCGGTGCCTCGCTCCTGGTCATCGATCCCTCGCTCCTGCCCCTTCCCCCCCCAACGCATCGCCTCCATGCCATCGTCAGACCCCACCATGCTCCACCCTTCCCCACACGCATCATCCTCTGTGTCCCCTTTCCCATCCCCCTCCATCGAACCGCCGGAAGAGCTTCCGCCGCCGCCGCCTCTAAGCAGGACCATGGACGGAGGCGACGGAGTGCGGCACAGGTTTCTCGGGAGGAGAGCTCCACCCGAACCCGAACTAAAGCTCGACTGGGGAGACGAAAAGCCCCGTCGTGCGCCCGCCACTTCGTCGGTAATGTTTCTTTCCGTCGGTGAAGACGCAAGCTTGATAATTCCGTCGGTTTTCCCGTTACCGCTGCCGTCGTCGTCCGTAGCGATAACAGCGGTGGTAACAGCGGTAACAGCAGAAGCAACGTCGGAAGTAACTGCGCCAGTAACAGTGGTAACATCACCAGTAACAGCGGTAACAGCAGAAGTAACAGCGGTAACATCGCCAGTAGCAGCGGTAACATCGCCAGTAACAGCCGCAACAGCGCCAGTAACAGCCGTAACAGCGGTAGGAGCATCGCTTGCGCCGGAAACGGTCTGGCCAGTTCCGTATCCGCCAGATTCGGTCCCGACGGATTTTTTTCCCTGCTCGGAATCGGTTTCCCCGGCATCGGAATCAGAATCGGAACCAGACTCAGGGTCAGTGAGGATGTCCGTGTCGGACTGCCCTTCCTCCCCCCCTTCCCAAATTCCCTCGCCCGCACGACTCCCGCCACCCACGACGTGAACTCCCGACCGTGAACCCAAAACCGGTCGAACGTGCGGCCGGTGCTGCCGCTGCTGCTGTCTCGCGTTGCCGACGGCCCCGGCCAGCACTGCTCCCGCGTCCGTCGTACGAGCCGGCGGCAGCTGCGGGGACGGCGACAACGCGGTCTTGGCCCTGTTCCTGCTCTCATCTACGTCGGTCCCGCTCTGTTCGCCTTGTGGGGAGGTGGGGCTACTGCTTTCGCTGCCTCTACCGCCGCTGCTATTGCCGTTGCCGCCGCTTTCCCCGCCTTCCTCTTGGGGCGGGCCTTCCGAACGACGGTAGTCGCGGTCGACCTGATATGCTGTCGGGGCTGCTGCACTTACTGGATCGCTCCCACCGATAGAGGCGGCGGTGGCGGCGGCGCCGGCGGCCGCGGCTGCCGGTACGGTGGCGCTCTGGCGGCTATCGCGTAGGGTTTTCCTGTTACTGGGCGTGCGCGCGTACCCAGGGGATGCCGGGATGGGAAGGACGTTTTCGGCGTGCATAACCTGCTCTCGCGGAGGCCCAGCGTCGAAAAAAAAGTGTTTTGTTTGGGAGGGGGGGAGAAACAATCGGGTGAGCAACAATAAATCAAAGCGGCGCTCATATCAGTTGTGTATCTAGCGACACAAATACAACAACAACCACCTCTACCACAGCAGCCAGAGGGCCACGCCCCAAAAAGCACCACTCCTCCCTGCGCAACGGCCACCTCTACCACGAAGCGAGAGGGCCACGCCCCAAAACGCATTGAGCTTCTCCCTACCTCCACCACGACTACCTCGACCGCCCCCCCTTTCGGGGGGTGTCACACTCCCCGCTCACCCGCACGTAGTTGCCGCGCGAGTCCAGGCCCATCCGGTTATCTTCGAGCAGGCCGAGGAACGTCGCCGCGCAGAGCGGCAGCGGCGCTAGCTTAACCTGGCAAACGGAGAAGCCCGTACACAGTGAGGTAGACGCGTTCTAAGATAGAGATACGAGCACTCTTCGGCAAAAACAAACATTTTTCTGAACGACTTCCTTAACCCTCGTTAACCCTCGTTAACCCTCGTTAATCCTCGTCAACCCTCGTCAACCCTCGTTAACCCTCGTTAACCCTCGTCAACCCTCGTTAACCCTCCTTAACCCTCCTTAACCCCAAAAATCGTCGGAACGTCACATTTTGTCTCCCAACACCAATATTTTTTACACCTAGGCCATGGGATGATTTGGTCATCGGCTCGCACTTCCAGTTCACTCAAACACAACTTTTTGGGCGATGTACGGAGCTCCTCAAGCCACCCCCCTCAGAACGCAAAAAAAGAGCCAGTGCACGTTTACCGTGGAAAGTTTCGGTACCCGATTTTAGAGCGTCCATGCTAAGAGAAATCGGACTCAAGAGGGCAGTCTAACCGGGTTGCCACCCCTTTGTGATGCCTATAATAAAACCGATATGATTAGACCGTGCCTACGGTAGGGGGGGGGGTCCCTTTATTAGGGACCTTTTTTTGCAGTGGCTCTCAGGGTCACTCGCGCGAGTGACCCCCCCGTACCTTCGTGGCCTTGAGCTTTCGTGCGGGTTTCGATTTTGCGGTATGAGTCCGCAACGGTACGGGTCCCTACGATGCGCGAAGCAAATAGTGGAATGCCGTTTCGTCAGTGAGGAACAGAGCCATTCGTGCGAGTGGCCCAAACTCCGTAGGTAGCGAAAAACGGGGTACCCCTATTATCGTATCGTTGGTCGATACCCACTCTCAAATAGCGCCGGTATGGAGGCAAAGCTCGGTAACCTTGGCGTGTTCCGCGAGGGGGTCTTAAATCGGGTACCCCACTCGCCTTCGGATTGTGTATCGGACTTACTATGGTTTACCGGTACCACCTTTCAAGGCAATGTGTATTAAGGTATACAATTAATGGAATACTCGCTGGTACACGGGTACCAAATCTCAATTTTTTCTTGAAATGTTGGTCATACCGGGTTAGATACTCGGCACATCCAGAGCACACATCGCAATCCTAACCCTAACCCCGCTCGATGCGAGCCGCATAGGGAAGCAAGGGCTGAAGTGTTTCCACATCAAAGTTAAGGCGTGTACCGTAGCGGGAGAGCGGGGGGAAAAGAGCCTGCTCAGTGACCCCGGGTCTGAGTTACGACTAGGGAGGGAGGAACAAGGTGAAAGAAAGAGTGCGAAGATAATAGATGGCATGAGCAAAAAAAAAAACTCCTACTAAACACACCTTTGCACCTTTTTCTCATTCTCCAGTGTATCGGGATTTTCTACGGCCCAATCTCCAAACGTGTCCGTCCGTGAATATGACGGGTCCGATCACAGCGGGGATCTCCTCATAGTCCCGGTTAAATGGGGCCTACTTGCCCGGTATAGGGCCGGTGAATTCGCTTGGCACGGCCGGAACTCGCTACACTACGATCAGGATCGGTGCGCTATACCCAACAGCGCCGGTTTCCGGAATACAAACCGGTATTGTTGGCTGGCGCATACCGGCACTATACCGGCACTACAGCGAGGAAGACCACCACTGACTGTTGTGCTGGAATGAACGTCGCAAAACGGGTTGTGTACTGCGACCCCAAACAATGAATGGAAGCACGGAATGCCAGTAAAAATCCAGGAAAACGTGCAGAATCAACCAATTCCGCCAACGATGCAACGTATACGCAATTCTGTTGTCTCGTGGTTTTGTGACCACAGAGCTCGTCTCTCCATGAGTCATCAACACGGCCATTGGTTGTGCTGGATGTAGATGGGTGGAAATGTCAGTTTAAAGTGGAGAACACACGCGGCAACACCCGTCAGCTACGGGTTGTGGTACTCCTACACCCTGCCCCCGGAAGCGCGCCACGAATAGGGTACTTTAAGGGAAAGAAAAAAATGTCTGAACGGCGGCGCTCCTTAACCCCAAATGGTCGGAATTCCACTCTTGTTGCGCAATATTTGATAAAATTACTCCAAATTTACGTCAGCTGCGGGTTCGATAAATTGAATGGTCGACACGAACCGTACTCACATTTGCAAGCTGCGTGATATACCGTCCGCCCGTTTGTATAGATATATTATTCTTTGAATATACATACACAACAATGGGTACCCCGGTTTAAGAGCGCCCCGTGACAAGCCGAAAAATGCTCCTAACTACACACCATTGCTCTTATCTGTAGTGGGAAATACATAATTTTTCAGTATTTGCGGGACATGCCCATTTGACCTCTCTTAAGTCCCGAACACTCTTATCCTGGGTGTTCTAAATGGGGGTACCCACCGGAACATACATATGACTCCCATGGTATATTGCCAGTATTCTTTCGTTGCGTGCCTAGGCCATGGGGTGGCTGATCGGGTTAACCTCACAACATTTTCTCAAAGAGGGGTTTTGGATGAGGTACAGAGCTCCTCACGCGAGGAACCCTGGAAAAAACAAAAAGGTACACCCTTATCGTAGCATGTGTCCCCGATCACTTTTAGGTTGCTACCCCTACGGCGGCACGCATCTGCTACCGCTGGAACTCCCACCCCTGGCCCCGATTGCGAAGCCCCAACCACTTACCAGCGCCGTCAAGAAGGCATTCAGAGCGTGTCTCCTTTCCTCCCTCAGAGCCACAGACCTGCCGATAGCCAGCCTGTTGGGAAAGCGAAAAGTGGAAAGAATTTTCTCGATTTTTTCCGCCGAAGCTCTGCTAGTGACAACGTTCCCGCTCCCCGCCCTTCCCTCTCTGGCACCACCACCACCTCCACCTCCACCGACGCCTCCTCCGGCTCCAAACCCCATTCCGAGACCCGACAGCTTTCCGCGCGCCGAAGGGGATTTGCTCCGACCGGTCGACGATGACGGGTTTTTCTTTTGCTGGCAGGCGGTTTTGAGCAGTTGTCGAAGCGCGACAAACTCTCGGTATCGTTTGAAGACCACCCAGAGCTGGCACATGTACACCGTGGTGAAAAGAGGGTAAAGGACGAGCCAACGACGAGAGGAGGGGGGGTAGTGGGAAGCGGGGTTGGGGGGGGGGGGATTAAAAACAAGTTGCGCGTACCTAGATTCGCGATACCACGTGGATAAAACATGCAACAGCTGTCGCTAGGAACTCCCGCAGCAGGATAGCAGGATATTTGTTTAACTGTGGTCAACCAGTGCGCGTTATCTTCGGTCGGCGACTGGACGTATAATTCGATTCCAGCTACCTCGTTGGGGTCCCCATTTTCGCCGTACGTGAAAGCTGAGAAATCGCATTCGTTCGCACGAAAAAAGCTGCAAGCACCCCGTCGAGGGCACTGCAGGGGTCCATCCCGCAATTCTTGGCTTGTTTTGAGGCGGTTGTCGTCGCGCTGGCTGAAACAAACCACTTCACACACATGATCTACATCATTTCAGACATGTGCCTTCCACAGCCGTCGAATTTCGTCCCCCTCAAAGAAGGGTCTAGTAGTTTCCGTGCACAGATTTAGTACCATCACCCTGTTGAACCTGGTGCGAGTCAGTTGTAAGGAAAGTCGCCAACCTATGCCGCTAATGACGACGCACACTCTGTAACACTCGCGATCGGAGTACCATGCAAAGCTTGCAAATATGTCGCGTACGAGGTGCAAAATACGGCAGTAATATGTCCCATCACAAGCAGGAAACGAATGCACCTATTTGCTACTGTGCGCACTGCTGGACTGCCGTAGCATATGGTGGTTTGGTTGTTCGGAGGGTGGACGGGTTGGTGGGTGGGTGGGTGGGTGCGTGGGTGGGTGGGTAGTTGGGTAGGTGGGTAGGAGGGTTGTTTCGTACCTGGGTGAGTGTTTTCGTGCCTATGGGAGGTGGTCCTGTTCTCGGAGGTTGGACCGGTTGGTCGGTGGGTGGGTGGGTGGGTAGTTGTGGGTGGGTGGGTCGTTTCGCACCTGGGTGAGCGCTTTCGTGACTGGGAGGTGGCTCTGTTATTTTCCTTGGTGCTTTGCTGCTGTACGTTCTGCTGCGCTGCTGTTGCGATGGTGGAGGGGTTGGTTGGTGGGTGGATGGCTTGGTCGGCGGGTGGGTGTGTCGTGTGGTACGTCGATGGGTGTTTTTTAGCCTGTACACCGGCCGGCTCTGGCATACTTCGGGCGTACTACCAGTCTAAAAAGTAAAACCGGAAGTAAGCGAACGTAACAGGTCCATACTGGTATATACCTGATACGTCTAAAGACTTGCAGCTGAAACGATTACACTGCATGCCATCCACGATATCAAACCAGCGTGCAAATGCGAGGAGAATAAAACGAACAAGTAATAAGGAAAGAAAAGAACAACGACATAAATAGAAAACGAACGAAGCAAGGAAAATCAGCCCCTGCGACGGTCACGTACGTGCAAGATTTTTTAGATTTGCACGTAAATTCAATAGCGATTTATGAATAGCGGCTCCCTTTGTGCAGGTCCACACAAAACGACGGTTGCGGTGCCCACACCAACCCGACCCCAAAACTTACCCTAATCCCAACCCTAACCCTAACCCCAACCCCAATCCATCCTTTGGGGGGCTCGAGCTGCTCTCGAGGTCGGCAGCGGCAGTATTGAGTTTCCGTGCAAATCTGAAAACCTTGCACGTAGGTGCAATTAAACGCCTGGTCAAGGAAAATACAACGAAAATGCATGATACACCAACTACAACATGGGATAATTAAACAGCAGCAGCAATGAGGGCTTGTTGAAACGTTTACGTCGAAACACAGCAGCAGCAGCAGCAGCAAACGCTCACGGCTGGCAGGTTACGATGTCCCGACGTATGACACGTGGTACTAAATAGCCCCGTGGAAAAACACAAAACAATTCCAGTACAATACGACAAATAAAAGGTATCCGTACTCGTATCAATAATAAAACGAAGCCCTCGACAATAAGTTCTAGTCCAGGACGGGAGGCCGCCATGATATCGCAGGTTCAATGTTTAATGGCTCCATGGTGTCCTCAGTTCTATATACGCGTGCGTGATAACCGGCAGAAGATGCCAGAAGTGGTACCGGTACCGGTCAGAGAGCCGGAAGGTTCCCGAAAGATTGAAGAACACGCGAGTGTGGGTATCGCCCCGGACTTTCCCCCTGGAGAAGGAAGTGTCTCAACCTTCCCGAATTTTGACTGAACCGTGTGGGACCACGTATAGCAGTACAAATGCAGCAACAGCAGTACCACCACCCTTTATCGTGGAGAGGCACGGGTTACAAGTGTCTCTGCCCAGCAGACGGCAGGAGCAGCTGTGCTCCAGTCGAGAGGTTCGGCCGTCTCTGCCGCTGTCGTCCGCTCCTCCACGTTCCGTTCTCTAGACCAGTGCTAACGAGTACGAGTATTTTAAACGGTACTGCACGTCGTTTTTCTGTATTTCCGAGTATATTCTGATATTTCTGATGTGTTGAGCTTCTACGTTGGACATCCGCCATCATACCTGTCTCGTGTGCGGCATCTCCACGCAGCAAACGTACACCGTGTGCCCAGAAGGGTGCTTCAGGAAGCGCGGTACTCTGACAGTCACTACCATCGCCTCCTTTCCCCCCAGCGCACCCCCACCCTTGGTCTCATCCCCAGTAATCATCGGCTCCTCCCAGATAATCTTGCGCGTTTTTTCGGTGCGGGCAGTACGAATTGGGGACGTCCTTGCAATCTTTTTCTTCTTTTCGTCTGCTGCGGGTTCTTGAAAAACTACCACAGCCGTCTTCCCGGCGCTAGGCTCTCGAGGGCCTGGGGCAGGGGGTTGCCGTCGTCTTCTATGTGCGACAAGAACGGGCTGATTGCGTTGTTGTTTCTGGGCTTGTCTCCTAGAGGAGGTACGTTCGACGGTGGTTTTGTTTCTGGCTTCGAGTCTGCAGCAACAGCAAGCTCCGAAACTCACAGTCCCGCCAAGGGAGTTGCATACGTCATAGAAGCCTTACTTCACTTTGCCTACATGGATGTTCTTAAATATAAGGTACATTGTAATATCAAATTTAATATGTAAACGGTACTTAATTTGATTTTCTGGGCATATTGGTCCACGAAATTGAAAATCACCGAGAGCTTGCTGTTGTGTGCTGCAATCCACTACTTGTTGCTGCTGCTGAAGCCGCTGCTGGTGCTGCTCCTGTGTGCGCGCACACTTTTCGCTGGGCTGGGTGTTGATACGCCCTTAGCCATTCGTACCATGCAACATATGTTGCTGCTGCTGGCGACTCTCTGCATCGCTAGCGTGGCCTTTCAGTTTCCGCCGCCAAAGACACTGGTGTCCTCCAGGTCTAGTCTACTGCCACCTTCATCTTGGCAACATGTGGGACCTCAAAAACATGTTGCTGCTGCAGGGGGCTGGCAAGCGCGGGCAGGGTACAGCGGCCCGCGACGGACGATCTTCGCCAGCAGTTCGGGCGGGGGTAGTCAAGAAGATGGGGTGAGTCTTGATCGGAGCGCCCCGGAATCCTCTTCAGCCTCCACGCAGAAAGGGAAGTTGATGTATCCCACCACGAGCAGCAATGCAACAGCAGTATCAACTATGACGTCACACACAACAAGCAGCACGCGGCAGCGCCACGTACTGTACTAATAATGTACCAGGTATTGATTAACCATGGAACAGTAAAGCAGTCGCGGTTCATTAGCGCGGTGCCTTGCGAGCTGGCATTGTCTACGCTAAAATGGCAACCCGAACTGTCCCGGGATAGTGCGGTATGGTACTTGTTGCAAGATAAGTTCGTCATGACAAGCGATTTTCACAGCACTAAACTGGGTCCACGCACTATTAATACTGGAGTATTAGTAAAGGCTACCGCAAAAAACGCGAGACCGCGACTTCTGTACTCGCACCGCCGCCTGTTTGGTTGTTGGACTGCTTTGGTGCATGCTCCACAGGCAGGCGTGAGGTATTCCTTCTGGTACGCGGTGAAAGCATGCCTGTCTACAGCTGCCCACCAGGTACATCGCGCGACGTGTACGCTGCTGTCTGTTGTGAGCTGCTTTCAATCACCTCTCATCCGCAGCCCGCCAACAGCATCGGCATGATGTCTGTAAAGCGACCGCCTAACATATTTAGCGGGAGCTTTTAATGTGGGTCGCAGGTACACTTTCTACCGTTACGAAGACAGATCTTCTCGTGAAGATTTGTATGAACGGTAGCCGTTCCAGAGGTATTGGATATCGTGTCTTGTTGTACTAAGAGTGGTCGTGGAGTCTCCGTAGATTGCCACGAAGCACCTCTCGTTGCCTCGAGGCACTTCTATCGTTACTGTCGCTTGATTCGCCGTCGAACCTTGCTCCAACCTGGCGTGTCCTCCACGCTACGAAGAACAAAAAGAGACCCGAAGGGTGCGCCAGCAAGCGTTGGGCTGCGAAAGCAACTGAGTTAAATCGACACACGACGCGTATGAAAATACGTGGAAGTGTGGTGAGATTAAGCTTTATTTTTCCCCATCCGCCGGAGGATAAAAAAAAAAAAAAAAAAAAAAAAAAAAAAGAGAAGTAGTTGCAAGTTGCGAGTCGAACCTGGGTTACCCCAAACCCTCATCTGGTGTCGACGGCATTAATGTTAATAGTAGCCAGTCGCCCCGGTGGTCTAGTGGTTAACCAAACACTACGTTATTAAGGTTGAAGTCAGGGGTTCAAATCTCGGTACGAGTACGTCGTATGAAGAACTTTATTCTCTAGAGACACCAACCGCCGAGAGCGCTTTATAGCGCCGGTCAGCACAATTCGACGCAAGTCGACGAGGGAAGAAAGTGCTGAAATATTCTCGCGACAAAAATGAAGGCACCTATCATATACGGCAGTGGGGAGGGGGAAGAAGAGTTTGCTCAGAGAGCCCGGGCCTGAGTCACGTCTAGGGAGGGAGAAGGAGAGAGAAAAGTGCGAGGATAGTAGAAGAGATGGAAAAACACACCACATCTGTACACCAACTCATCGGTTCGAAAAACGATACCATACCAATTCCAAGTGTAATGGGTTGTCCCCAAAAAACGCGGGTGCAGTTTCTGAAGGGATTTTGCGATGATCCTACACGTATCTCAAGTATTTAGATAGTCCCCAAAAACGTAGGTGCAAAGGGGTTTGTTTTGGCCCCCCACTAAATCCAAGTAGAACCCCCCCCCAGAAAACGCGGGTGAAGTTCTGAAGGGGTGTGTTACGTATGATCGCACACTAATTCCAGGTGTGAGGGGTTTTCCCGAAAAAGATGGGTGCATTTGTGAAGGGGATTGTTATGACCCCCCACTAAATTCCAATAGATTGTCCGCATAAACGTGGGTGCAGTTCTCACACCCTTAAGAACTGTACCCACGTTTTTTGGGGACACACTATTATACTCGGAATTAGAGTGTTTTTTTTTCGCAGCAGTGAAAGGGGGGTTGAAGGGGTTTGTTTGCGTACATGGTATGATCCCACACTACTTCCAAGTAAATTCACCCCGAAAAATGCGGGTGCAGTTCTCAGCAAATATGTCAGGAGACGGCAGTTTAGGCCTGTGGCGGCAAAGATGTCTGGAAACGGCCCTTTTGGCCTGTGACGACAAATATGTCAGGAGACGGCACTTTAGACCTGAGACGGCAAATAAGTTAGGAGACGGCGCTTTAGGCCTGTTACGGCAAATATGTCAGGAGACGGCATTTTAGGCCTGTGACGGCACATAAGTCAGGAGGCGGGAGACGGTCCTTTAGGCCTGTGACGACAAATATGTCAGGAGACGGCACTTTAGGCCTGTGACGGCATGTATGTCAGGAGACGGCACAGTGGGCCTGTAACGGCAAATATGTCAGGAGACGGGAGACAGCACTTCAGGCCTGTGACGGCAAATATGCCAGGAGACGGCACTTTAGGCCTGTGACGGCTAATATGACAGGAGACGGCACTTTGGGCCTGTGACGGCAAACACGTCAGGAGACGGCACTTCAGACTACCTGTGACGGCAAAGATGTCAGGAGACGCCTAAAACTGCCGTCTCCTGACATATTTGCACACATCGGACAAATCAGATATATATAGATCCCCATTTCATTATCTAGACAATTTGGGGGGGAAATGTACCTGATTCGCACGATCTGCACGATCTATTCATATATCATGTTTACGGGTGGGATCTGTATGACACAGCTCTTGCGCACGTGTTTATCGGGTGGGATCTGTATGATAAGGCTCCTGAGCAACATATCATAATACCGGAAAATGGAGAATCTATTAATAGATTATCCAGATCGTCATCTGTCCGATGCGTTTGATTCTTAGGGGCTTCGCTGACGTGCCTATCGTACGCATTTGATTTGCCCTGCGACCCCGACCATGCAGGCCAGCAGCCTGGAAGAGAGGGTGGACAGCGACGGAGGTTGGCACTTGCCCGGGGCTGCCTGGATGAAGGGCGCCGTGGACAAACTGAAAGGATACGGCCCGGCAGGTGGGGCGGCATCCCATGATTGTGCACCGTTGCTCCTGTGGCAACCTCTGCGTGTTGTATTTTCCCGGCAGGTCTGGCTGGGTCGGCACTACGCACGACACAAGTGCTGCTGGATCGATCTGGCCATCGACTTCGTGATGACGGTAGCTTTTCCTCCCCTAGACTAGAAGACTGCGGTACAGTATCTAGACTCTATTTTGCAAGGTTATGTTCTGTAGGGTTTGTGGATTCCGGGTAAGGGTATGGGAGTCTTCAAGAACTTCCAGAAGTTTCGGGTACGGGTATGAAAGTATTACAGAACTTCCAGAAGTTCCGGGTATTGTGGCACGGGCGTACAAAACTCACACAAATTCCGGGCGGGGACAAAAGGAGCCGTACCCGTGCTCCGGGTATTGTGGCACGGGGTGTACAGAACTTACAGAAGTTCCGGGTACGGGTATGAATGTCCTACAGAACTAACAGAAGTTCGGGTACGGGTATGAAAGTCTTACAAAACTTCCAGAATTTCCGGGTATTGTGGCACGGGCGTACAGAACTTACAGAAGTTCCGGGTACGGGTACGTATGACCTACAGAACTTACAGAAGTCCCGGGTACGGGTAATACCCGGGTAAATGCACACCCCCTCGGGGGGTAGTTCGATTTGAAGCGGAGGATTTAATCCAACTTGCATGGCATGTTCTCACTTGGCCAATGTCCCCGAGGCAATAAGTCGTAGCTTCAAGGGCATTACGAATTATCGACAAAACCATCACCGAGAGGGGCGATAAATCGTGAACCTCAATGAGTGACGACCGGGGCAACAGCCGCGCTCATTGCTATATATACTGCGCTGTAACAGATCATACCATAGCGTACCCCGGCTGTGGCGCTTCAAAAAAAAATAATGGCGGTCGCAAGCCCACATTTTTTCACCAGCTCGATAAAAGCCAAGTGCCGCGACAAAGAAGCAAAACTGGCGAAAACACAGAGGATAGTTCAAGCTGTCGATGGTAGCTGCATCGCCGTCACGGCAGATCTATGTATTATCCCGATCGAAAAAAAAAACATTGACAATACGCAACACGTGGTTTCCCGATAGGAGCCAAATTCGTATGTTTCCACCAAATCGAAGCGAATTCAATTCGATCCATAAAAGATGGATATTTTCGATTCAAAAGTGTCTTTTGTTAACAAAATACGTGCCCTACGTATATGCGACCTAAAGCCCTCCCCCCCCGCCCCCCCGCCCCCCCCCGGCACATTTCCCCCCCCCTCCCCCACAAGAAGGGTTCATAGTTTCCACGCACAAATTGACCTGCCCCACCCGTCCCCTCCCCCCCCTCCCCCCCTCCCGCCCCCCTTTTGATCGAAATCAGGCCCCCAGGTCCTTAAAAACTCCGCCCTCCTCTCACCGGTTATTCGACTTACAGTATTCACTTGATAAACTGATGCATTTCCTTCCACAGCTGTCAGATTTTGTCCCCCTCAGAAACGGGTTTTATAGTTTCCGCGCACAGACTACCTAACATAACCGTGTTGACCCTGATAGCTACACTGTAGTTGCAAGGGGAGTCGCCGACCTATATCCTTAATGAGGACACACAACCCGTAATACGCGCGATCGGAGTATCACACACAGCTTGCGAAGATGAGTTTCGATAAAATATTCGATCTCACAGCTGAACTGTATTTTAATTTTTATAATACGTGCCCTCGGGTTAAAAACGAAAGAAAAAAGTGTAGTAGTAGGTTCTACTATTAATATCATCACTATCATAATATACGATACGTACTGCTTCATACAGCTGCTGTGCTTTCGGTGTTCGGTTGGTGTCACTGACAAGATAAGACATCAATAAGATACAAAAGCTGTCGCTAAAACGAGCGACAGCTGATAGATGTAACTGCTGTCGTCAAACGTGTGCGTCCACGGGCCATAGTGTCTGCTGTCGCCCTTCTGGCGTTGGCGCACGGACCGAGTTTAGGTCAATCGCCCCCAACGGACGTCTCTCCATGATGACTTACTCTCACCACGAGACAGCAGTAGATACACTCAGCGGACACACCCCTAGCGGGCACACACTCTTCATGCCCGCTCTCCGCTGGCCACTATTGTCGCCCGCTTCGCCCGTTGTCTGTGTGCTGCCCGCTGTGTGAGCGCTGTGTGTCGGCTGTGTGAGCGGTGTGTCCTGCTGTTTTTGCCCGTGTGATCTGCAGTGTGTGTCGATCGAAGACACGCACGTGCAAACTATTGGCAACTACGCCCGTTGTCTGTGTGCTGCCCCCTGTGTGAGCGCTGTCGCCCGCTGCGCCCGTTGTCTGTGTGCTGCCCGCTGTGTGAGCGCTGTGTGCCGGCTGTCTGAGCGGTGTGTGCTGCTATTTTTTGCCCGTGTGGTCTGCTGTGTGTGTTTGTTTTGTTGCTCCGTGGTGGTCCATACTGCGAAATCGGGAGTCAGCCCACGATGTGCCAGGTCCATACTGGTGCATACGTCTCACTACTCGCGCCTGGAAAAACCGACTATACCGCTTGCCACCCAAGAAACACTACCACGTGTACATTGCACGTAGTACCTATCACTTCGCATACGCACGACAGGCGTAAGTCAATTGGAAAAAATAAACAAAGAAAAGAAAAGAGCACAAAGGAAAAGAAAGAAAAGACAAGGAAGCGAAAAAACGAAAAAGGAAAGGAAAGAGAAGAGAAGACAAGAAAAACAAGATAATACAAGGCGAGAAGAGGAAGCAAGGAAAGGAAAAGAGGAAAAAAAAATGTCATACTAGCAGACCCTAGGAACTGACTAAAGACGGCAGTGGGCTCATAGAGGGTATCAAGTGCGCACTGGGGAGAGAACGCAACATGGCGAATAAGTCAAGGCGGTCTTACGCTATCTTGTGACGGCCATTGGAAGGCCCACAAATTTCAAGACGATGATGGCCAGACCCATATTTCAGTCTCTTGGGCATGACGCCCCCCCCCCCCCCCCTCCCCCCCGTCCCCCCCCTCCCCCCCCCCCTCCCCTCCCCCCCCTTCCCCCCCCCCCCTTCCCCCCCCCCCCTTCCCCCTCTCCCCTTCGCCCCTCCCCCCGGCCGCTTAGAGATGCCGATGGTGAATGGCGCTGCCGCAGCCTTTGCGCGTCGCTCTGCAGCTTTGCGTCTCTCCTTTCCGTGCCAATTCCGCATGAACAACTCGGCTCCCTCCTCTACTCGTCGAAACCATCTGCCGGCCTTCTGAGCAGCCTTTCGCCACCCTTCGAATTTCATTCCAAAGACCGACATATCCTCTTTCAGATGAGCCATCCAGTCCTTCTCTTGCCCCCCAGAGTAGCCCTTACCCCCAACAAGCTCCCCAAACATCACCCTCTGTGGCAGACGCTCCTCCCCCATACGTGCTACGAATGCCCCAAACAATATCCTCCGTTTGCGCACTATCGCCTGTATGCTCTCGGAAGCTGTCTTGGCAAGCGCGTCGACGTACGATAGGGTGTGGTGGTCGCGCTTCCGTTTCCGCCATCCGAGGCATCGGAGGAGCATGGAGTGGTGAACCCGTCATAGCCTGTCATAGTCAGGCTTGTTCGGGCTCCACGTCATGCAACCGTAAAGCAGTGTCTCGACCACCTCAGCTTTCAGCAATCGCACCTTCAACCGTAAGCGCACGCCCGGGCGATCATATATTTCCATCTTGTATCGCTGGAAGCACGCCCAGGCCCTCTGAAGACGCCGCCTTATTTCAATGCTAAGGTCCCTGTCTGCGGTGATAGCCCCGCCCAATTACACAAACTCGATTTTTGTTTGTATACTTGGCCGGCTGCATTGATTGTGAAGGACACCTTCCCCCCGCCTTTGGTTTCCAGGTACAGTATCTCTGTTTTTGCCTCGGGAGACCGCAAGCCCGAACGACGAGCACGCAGTCACGATCATCGCCATCATCCTCTCCAGCCCTTCTGATGATCGCAATACGATGCCCGCATCGGCCTCGTACAGCATACCCCACCATCTCTGCACCTCTTCCCCCTCCTTCCCCCGATACGATGCCTCTTCCCCCTCCTTCCCCCGATACGATGCCCGCATCGTCCGCGTATAGCATACCCCACAATCTCTGCACCTCCTCCCCCTCCTTCCCCCTCCGCCCGTCGGCTTTGCCTGTGCGTGAAGTGCCCTTTTTCTCGCCTTTCTCCTTTCGTTACATTATGCGTACCTGGTATCACAATCCTGGTATTGTAGTGGTACTCCGAGTGGGGAATGCGTGGTTGGCCGGTGTTGGGAAGCGTGCTCCTCATGGGTTCCGGTGTCTTTTGTTGGTCTCTCTCTCATGGCTCGCTGGGTAGACTCAAAGCTTATGCATTATTTCCTCCACATTGAACTCTAAAAGACAGAAAAGCAAGACAAGACAGAGTAGGGCAAGGTAGAGCAGGTTAGAGCAGGGTATGGTGAGATGTGGGGCGTCCTGCTTGTCCCATCATCGCCACCTATATTATCGCCCACATCTATGATGGCCTTGACGTGAGTGTGACGTCAAAAATCGCTTGATTTCACCTCAACCATGACATGGTTTCACGTCGAATCCACAAACTACCCTTCTACGGAGGGCACTCCATTACAGTATGCAATGCAGCCTTGCTTCGTCTTCTTTTTCTCTCGTTTTTCTTTCTTCCTTTACGTTGGTTTCCTCGAATTCATACATACATTCTTTTGTTTTCTTGGCATGCGGTGTACCGGTGTACTTGGTTTCAGTAGCGCCTCTTGAAACATATGTACGTATGTACCCGTATTTTTGTGGGATTGATACTTACGCACGCTGACTTCCTATTTCACATTTTTTTTTCGTTTTTGGCTAATGTACGAAGCTACGATGATACATACCAGGTATCCTGTGTGTATGTATGAATACCGCTTTTGTTGCTTTTTCTGTTTTTTCTTGGAGCATTTCTTCCACTCCGCATGTCCTGTGACCACGGATTTGATTGCAAGTTATGGTGAGAACAACAACAACATCAGCAGCAGCGGTATGCTATTATATAGATCGACGGTCGATTTGGCATATATATGTTGATGTTGTAGCAGAGGACAGATACGACATGTCATGTTGCAGTTGATCTGTGTCGTGTCTATAGTATCGTACTTGATACCTGGTACAGCAGTACCCACCAGGCACCGGGTATCGCAGCTGCCCAGCTGCGCTACTGGTGTGTACCCGCGGAATACTGCTACAGTATACTTCTACCCTTACTTTGTCACCGATGCGATTCCATAGTCTTATAAATAGTTATTCATCAATGCGAGTCGTTCGCGTCGAGGTCGCGTCGAGCGTGGATGATGCATTTGCGTCAACTCGGCCGCGGCATGCTCATCGCTGGGAAACCCTTTCATGCAACCCATCCCCGGTCCCGCCTGTGGCCGTTTTACCCTCTGAACTAGCAAATGTGGTATTGCTGTTGCTAGAAACGCCCGCAACACGATTTTTTAACTGTCGCCAACTTGTATGCGTTGGTTTTCGGTCGGCATCGGCGGGCGGAAATATGGTTTCAGTGATCTCCAAAAATATCTCTATTTTGTTTTGCGCCGTGTAAATTGGCAGCTTGCAATAGCTCGTGATACCATACGCTACATTTTTTCTATTTTTTTAGTTATATTTCTAGTACCGTTTTTTTGCTTGTTGAGCTTTATTTTTCGCTGTGGTATTCGTACCCGGTACCCTTATATTTATGTTTCTTTCCTCTGTTGAGTTGCGATCGTTTTGGTTTCCCTGTTTGGCGACCACGAAATTCGTGTCGCTCTAGGATAAGGGACCAGGATGAGCACTGGGTGTTCTAGCGATGTCGTTCGGGGAGAAGAACCGATTCCATGTCAGAACAACATAGACACCTTTTCCCCGCGGACCGAAACGCTGCAGGTATCATCGCGTACGGGCTGCTGAATGAGCTCTACTACACGACGGCATTTGCTTTCCTGTGGCTCGGGCCCATGGGTGCCTCGGCGGTTGGGGCGCCGGCCTCGCCGGGCTTGAGGGCAGTCGTCGCTGTTTCCGCGAAACAGTTTGGAAAGGTACGGGCTTCCTGCCGATCCCAAACTGGATGTTGTATGGAAGAAGATAAAGATACCGCGCCACTCTGGACTTGTACCTCCACGGGAATAGGGGAGTAACAGTATCGATGATAAGGATGACGCTGATGTTCTCACAGCTTCTCTCACTTATTTTCCCTGAGATCCTAGCCTCGTGGTATTAAAGAAAATATTAAAAGAACGCCTCGATGAAATACGGCATCAGCCGACGACGTGAAGTCAAGTATTACATCTGTTAAATGAATGGTTTGACCCTTTTAGGGCTGACAAAAAAAATGATTTGTCTGATCCTAATTATTGTGTCCCAAAAAACGGGTGGGACCGTGGGTGTGCTCACTTGTGCTTGGTTTACCGTTGTGCAAGGGCTGCTGCTAACGAGAATATCTTCTCGTTCGGCAATGCAGCGAAAGAAAGACTCGCGAAAACCACTTGGCGCCTGCCTACGCACTGATCGAAGCACAGCAAAGGCCGCCCTGCTCGTCGCCGCATGATTCCCCGTGCTTCGTAACGAATTATGTGTTCGCCATTTTTGTTGGACGTTCCCACTCTCCTTCGTTCGCTGTTGCAATATGCCGAGTCAGAATTAGCTCAGAGTGCTATGCTTAAACTCCGCCCCAACGCCAACTACTCAACGCTCTCCGATCCCTAGACCCCGCGCCCCGATCTGTTGTGGTCTGAGGCCATCCTGGTTCCATCCCCGGGTTTCATGTCATAGGTGGATGAATATGGATCTTGCGGCGGGTGTAACGAATGCTAGTGCTTCTTTGAATACCGGGGATGGAACCAGGATGTCCCCTGACGACCACAAATCACCACGTCAATGACGCCTCCCCCCCTTCCCGGCCTGTCGACCTTCTCTCCGTCCCGACATTCCCTCCGCCCAATCGACAACCTAAAAATGAACCATCCCCCGCCCCCGCCCCCGGCCCCCGTCCCCGCCTCAGTCACGCCCTCCGGGATTCTCGACCTCCTCTCCATCCTGCCACTTTCTCACACCTTAACGAAGCAGGTGACTACGTTAGTGTGGCTGGGAAGTCAGGCGACGAAGCCCCTGCGCATAGCGCTGGCGCTCTTCTTCGCTCCCGCGACCGAAGTCCTGCTAGCCTCGACGGAGCGCCGCCTGCGGCTACCCTCTCGACAGGCCGCCTTCGGCCTCTGGCTTGTTTTTGTGGTGGCGTCGACAGCCACGCTTGGCGCTACCGCTGTTGCTTTTGCCGCGGCACGATCCGCCGCCGCCACCGCTGGCGCCGCCGCGACAGCAACGGCAACTTCATCCGCCTCCCCTAAAGCGGCGTCGGCCGCGGTGTTGCTGCTGGGCCTTCAACAAGGAAGAGTTGGTGTTGGTGGTGTTGGTGGTATTCTCTTGGGCTTTCGACAAGGTGGAGTTGGTAGTGATGGTGATGGCTGGGCACATTCCTTGTCGTTGACCAGCGGCAGCAGTAGCATCAGTGACGCCGTCCAGCCTCGGCACGCCCTTCCAGGAGGGCCAGGATTGTTCCACCGAGCAGCACGCATTTCCGCTGCGAAGCGCGGCGTAGCGGGGCCAACGCAATGCACGACAGCGGCAGCGGAGGCCGCGACGGCTGCGATGACGATGGCGACGCAGGAAAACAGCGGGGTTAACGAGCATCTAGACGCGGCTTTACGGGAGTCTGCGCCGACGACGAGGCGGCTAACCGCCGCCCGGCGAATGAGCCCGCAAAAGGCGGCGGACCGGAACCCGCCTCCGCAGGACAACATTCACGGCTGGAAGGAGCACCCTAACCACCTTCTGGGGTTCTGGGAGGTAGGCCGCGCGGAAGCTCTGCCAGCCCCCCTGGAGGGCTCGCGGGCGCCGGAGGCGATCGCTACGGCTGCCGCATCCATTGAAGCGGCCGCGGCCCTCGCCGCGAAGCCCGCGAAGCGTGCGGAGGTCGCACCGGAAATCTTCTCAGGCGCGGGAGAAGCTTGCAACGGTTCCGGACCAGACGGCGGCGCTACGGCCTCGCTGGAAGGGCCGGAGAATCGGGGGAGCCGAGATGGTGGGTCGGTCCTCTCTCAAGGGAAAAACCTCCTGGAGGAGGCGGGAGGATTCAGTTTCGGGGAGACGGCGGATCGAGACATGGTTGACCTAGGGTCCGACGTACTCCACCACGTGGAGTACGTGGTGTTCAAGCGCGACGGGACTTTCAAGGCGGGCCCCGCGGGGGTCGGGGTCAGTCCGCGGTCGTGGCGGTTCGCCCCCGCCAACAGGCGGATTTTGTTCGAGGTGGATGTGCCTGCGAGGGGGGTTACGCTCAGGTGACAACATTCGAGATGGAGGGTGGAGGGGGAGGGGGAGGGGAGGTTGGGGGGGGGGTAGGGCGTATCATCGTTTTCGGCAGAGTGGAAAAGGTATCGTGTCATGTAATTGCTGTTTTGTGCGCGTACGCGCTGTGTATAGCGTGGTTACCTGCTCAGCAGTGGCTTACTTTCTGCAGTAGTTGTCGGAGATGAAGCGGCTACGTATGCACAGCAATATGTAGGCAGGTCATCTTCGTACGAAGATACTGCTCCTCGCAGGTTTGGCTTGGCGCAACACACAATGCAGGCTGAATGGGCGCTGGAGCCGACTCCGGAGTGGTCACCGATGGAATGATACAATGCACAGCAGTGACTCTTGGCGTCGATGCAGCCCTGTCAGTTCTAAGGGTAGATCATACCGCGTCAAGACCCTGCTCGTTTTTTACCTTGCGTTCAAGGGTGGTAATGCGCCTCCTCGCACCGACGGCGGTTTCTGGTCTAATGTAAATGTTAGATGAACCGCAGAACAGATTAGGGCAGATACGCCCCTGATCTGTACGATATGTATGTTCTAAATACTTGCAGTAGTGTTGCCTGGTGGGAACCGAGTGACCTGCACGATCTAGCGCATGTTTCCGGGGTTAGATATGTGTGATGCAGATCCGACGTCTCATTACAGAAGATGTATGATCTAGATGATTTGAAAAGTGATCTGTCCGATGTATGCAACCCTTTTGATCCTCGTGCCATACCCACCGCCAGGTACAGCGGGAAGCTGAAACGCAAGCCGGGGGTGTTCACGAGAGCGTCGGGGATTATAAGGGTTAGACCCATGTCGCAAGCTGAGGAGGGAAGGGAGCTGCCGGCATCGAGCCGCCTGTGGCCGAAGCTGGCGAGTTTCGCGATGAATTTAGACCTGCCTGAGAAATTCCGGCACAGGAAGAGACCGGACAGAGGGGAGGATGGCGGTGACGACAAGATTTTGCGCAAGTAGGTCTCAGGAGGAAGAGGGCTGTATAGAACTTGACCCAGCCTCGACAAGTAACACTTGAAAGCTTCGACTAAACGGTTGGAATATGTTGCTGACCCCTAACCCTATGCTTGACCCCAACCGCTTCTCGGAATGAAAATGTAGTAAGAGTTGGGTGTGAACTTCAACCATTTTTTCGAAGCTGGACCAAGGCGTAAACACTTCTGCTTAGTTGGACGTGGGTCTGCCGGTAATAATAGCTCGAAGCCACGATATGGAAGGATGTTTTGGGGGGTTTGGTTTGAACACCGTGAGCGCAGAGTGAGCACTGGCCAACCAACCGATTGACAGCCATAACATCACCCTCTTTCAGCCCGATAGTGTTTATGAGGGACCGGGTGCAACCGCACCACCTATCGCCGCCGCTCTCACCTGGTGTATCTGTCCTGTCCAGTGTCATCGTGTGCCTTTGGGCTGTGCAGCACATGGATCGGGAATGATGATCAATACAACGCAAACAAGTCATTCTTTCTTGGTGCTGAAATTGGTATCCCCAGGCAATGTACCATATCATACGATCATGCAATCCTAACACTGAACCCTTTTTGGGGACAATTTCACTTGAATTTAGTACAGGGAGGTATTTTGGGGCTTTACATGGGTCAAGACTAGGACACGTAGGGAAAATCAGGCCAATGGTATCGGCGCTGCGGTACAGTCATTACAAGCAGCGTTTTATTGGAGCATTATGACCTTGTGATGCCTGCTGCATATCCACACGACGAGAGTGTCCTCCAAATTGTGGATGATGTACGCGTACGCGAACTTTGTAACATGGTGTCCAATCCGATAGTAGGACTGTCTCTATGCGAATGCATGGACAGTGTGGGATGATACCATTACGATGCCTGCGGTATGCCCGCACCAAGGATGTGAGGAGACAGCACTTTCGCCCTTTGACAGACGATAATTTTTCCTTTATTTGCCTCGCCTGACAGCAAAATAGGTAGGTTTAATGTGGAACACTCGACCGTACACCCTTGACATGGCACACTTCCACTTGCTTGACATGCCTCCTGACATTGGTCCACACGGTAAGAGTAACGTATGAATAGTGAGCGCGAGGCGAATTTTTCAACATGTTGTCCATTCCGAGAGCACGGGAACGGTATTTATGCGAAGGTATGAAAAAGCAGAGTTGTATAGGACGATGACACTACGATGCCCGTGCCACACCACACGGGCAGTGACCCCCACGAAATGAATGGTGCACGCGCAGATGATCTTTTTTACATGGGAGACCAATCCGATAGCAGCAGGACGGTCTTTATGCGAAGACGTGGACAAGTAGTGTTTTTGACGGTGATGACATTGCGATGCCCGTGGAGTGCCCACACGGTAAAAGTGACCTTCGCATTATGAATCCAACACGATGGCAGTAGGACGTTCTTCACGCGAAACTGTGAGGATGGTGATATTATGATGCCAGTGGCATGCCACGCGGCAAGATTGACCTCCGCACTATTACTGGCGCACGCGCAGAGGAAGTTCGTAACATGGTGTCCAAGTCGAGAGCAGCTGGAAGGTTTTTATGCGAAGGTGCAAGTTCATAGCATTACGTCACTACGCGCCCGTTTTGCTTTGTGTGAGGGTGTCTTTTATCGATGTCCTTTTCCGGTTCGCTGGCCCGCTGGCTTGTCTCTATCTTCGGGTCTTCAAACGGCCTGAGTTGGAACCTCTAACCTTGGGCCCTAACCATAACTCTTAACACAGATGAGGACGGGGGACTATCGACTTCAACTCAAACTCTATCTTCAACGAGCAATAACAACGGATATCGTTGCCGACAGACGTTGTTCCCACAGTAACTCTTGTAAAAAATCTAGACTAGATTCCGTGATCAAACAAAGGTGCTGAAGCCCTAGGAAAATCCGGAAAACCATGATGAAATCAAAATTCGGCCGGGAAACACTCGCTTTCCCACCTGAAGCACACGAGAAGATGTAATGGAATCAATGTGCAAACTGAACTAACATGGCCGTGGCTATCCAGTCAATAGCTACACCTCCCGTTCCCCTAACCAACTCGTGGCTACTGACTGCAGCGGTTGCTGTCTGGAGTGCTGCCTGCACCGTACGAAACGAACGGTAGTCGTGAACACAGAGAGGAACACGCCTGTGCTGTTTGGAATGCCGTCAAAGTGACGACCCGCGGGCATGCAGTGGAGCAATCGAACCAAACCCACCATACCAGATACAACTATCAACGATCGCCACGTCTTCCCGGACGATATGACAAGGTGCAGTACAGCTACCACGCCCCTGAAAATTGCGGGGGGTCGTTTCCCATGAAGGGTATACAACTTTACCAACACTATACAAGAACCAGTGACGTACGTAATATGTACTGCTGCCTCGTGAAAAATTCACTGAAAAAACGATGATTGCTGGTCTCGTGATGTTGTGCGCGTCGGTCGTGAGTCTCCGTGTGCCGTCCTGCCGCCGTTCTCCATGGCGGCCTCATCGCCTTAACCCACTCGGCCCGCTCCTTCGCACGTGCTCTCGTTGCCAGTCAAATCCAGCCGGTTCTCCTCCTGCCCTGCCCTAAAAACAAGTTTATCCTCGCAGCTTGCGGTACTGACCTGAAGAACATTTTTTCTCGTTCAGGGAGAGTTCAATGCGCTTTTTCCCCTCCCGTCGACGCCCAGTCTCCGTCCTCCTCCGTCGCGGAATCCAGTCTCCTGACGCCGCAGTTTCCTCTATGCATACAGGTACCTAGACTGCCGTAGTTTGGCTCGTGGTAGCGCCTACCTCCACGCACCGGTGCCCCGGTTGTGCGTTGCTGCTAGGCAGCTGCTGCCTGAAAAATACGCCCGAATCGTAGGTGTCCATACCTGACGCAACACGTACGACCCAACTCTACCTCCACGCCTAAGCCTCAAGGCCACACGCAGCAGGGATAGTGCATCACTCCTTCAGGGTGAGTCCGGCATTACACCGGCCAGAAAGACGGTAGCGATACAAGCCTGATAGAGCATGCCTTGCAGCATGCCTTGCCGAGATGGCGGGGGGAACGGAGAGTGAAAGGCGTCGATCGTAAGATCAGCACCAACCGCATTCTGCACCCCGAACCTGTCAACCGACGAAAAAAAAAACGCACTACGTGTGATACGACCCCGAACGGAAGTGTCACGACCGTTTGGGTATTCAGATCAATACACCAATGGTCCTTGCAGTTTCGTACAGAGTGGTAGCCAGGTGTAAAAAACAAAGCAGGTCCGTACGAACAGAGTGGTACTCCCGTCTAAAACTCCGGTCTAAGAACAAAAAACACTGATTGTTGTCTGCAGCAGAGGGACCGCAATGAGTGCGACGCTCAGAGCCAACAACATCCTCGGGGATGGCGTATGCAATTTCAGGTACACATGATACCAGCGCACAACGCAAGAAAAAAACAGGGGGCGGCAAGCAGGGCACGGGCACACACAAGGACAGAGGAGACACCACCTACCTACAGTATGACACGAAAGATAGCACACCTTTGCATAACCCTCGGTCGAATTTCCGAAGTAATTTTCTCGACAAAGGGGGGATGTGCAAACGCCCAGCGAGGCGTCTTTGGAAATATCTCGATGGCATCTTGCTAAAGGCGGCATTTGCGTCGTTTATGGGAAGGTCTCGACGAGGTTTTTCAAACCCACGATGTTTATCGGGAGACTGCCCCTTAGGTTTGTAGAGTTTTTTTCGCGGAACATCGGCCAAGGGGGTGGGTAATATTGCGAGTTATCAACACCACGACAAGAAGCGGGAGAAGGCAAGCACAAGTCCTCGCACCAAAATCACGACCACCATTCGATGCATTACATGTTGCCACGAATTCTCAGCACCTGATCTCAAATCACCTACACACGCGGCAGGTCTCCGGACTGCCAGGGAGTCTGGATCTCACGGAACAAAAAAAGCAATAACCTCTTCTGCGGCGCGCTCGCTCCGGCGGACAAACAGCTCAAAACATATTGACCACACATGCCAATCAAAATTCTCGACGTGTCTGCGCTTCCTCATCTGACCAATTCAAGCCAATCAACACTCGACGATAAAAAAACACGAGTACACTGCAGTCATCCTCGCCGAAGTCATCTCTCCCGGCGGCTTAATCTGCCCGGTCCGGCCGCACGCTGCTGCTGCTGCTGCTTGCCGCCCCTGCTTGCGAGCCGCACCCCACTTAGCCAGCGCTTTCATGTTTCGGTTCATGTTTCTCCCACTTAATTCCTCCCCCTGCCATTACGCTGCTTTCGTGGTCGCCTTGGGGCCCACCAAAGGGTACACCGAACTCAAGATAGTGAACAGCAGGAACCCCGTCGGTCCGCACATGAGCGTGATGAACAACACCGGGATCATCATCACCTGAGGGAGCGGGGCGGGGGCTCTGGCGAAGGAGATGCGGGGGGGCGGGGGGGGGGGGGGGTGTACTCAATACTCGCTTGCGTTAGTCATTTCACCATCGACCACGCATTCCGGTTCAAGACAGAGCACCGTTTCTGCTCCAACTAGAAGCGCCTCCCACGTTTGGGCGCTCATTGCGTATATTTCACACAGTAGGTAAGCACTCCTTGCTTATCTTATCTGGGACGGGGAGGGGGGGGGGTGTACTCAATTTGTGCTCGGCCGTAGTCGTATGACCATAGACCCTCGCATCCCTACTATGCCGGGACGGAGCACGACGGGTTTTCACCAACCAGGAAGATATTGCTTGCACTAAGCGCGAAGCGCCGTGAGGTTATCGGTGATTCGCATGAAGGGTGAACTGCACCCTTCCAAGAACCGCTCATAAGACGGGCTTCGGCACCTTATGCCTACTGGACGGGGGGGGGGGGGGGGGGGGGGGGGGCGAAAGAAGAAAAAAATGTATAAATACGACCGGTGTATCATATCACGGATAACTTGCAAAGTCGAGTAGCGACTTATCGGAAGAGCTCACAGCTGACGCCGTATTGTGTAGTATTAAACACGTGAGGGGGTGGGGAAGCGAGGGTACGGTCGAGGTATTGGGGCGAGGGAGGGGGTCTCCCTCCATGATGAGGGGGAGGGGCAAGCAAAGAAAACAAGTATTTTTTTTATGCTGTTGTATTATATTTTATACGCATGTTTTCTAAACGTATTTTTCTTACCGGCCTTGCATAGTCTGCGGCAACGTTGCGATAGCCTATCACAACAGCGTACGGCAGCAAAATATATTTATGAAGGGCCCCCATCGGAGCCCTTAAAATGAAGTGTTCTTACCGGAATTTAGTCGCATAATTTTGGACGGTGTCTGTTACGGTTCGCTGAGCTCTGGAGGCTCTCCCTTGCGGGGATACTAGAGCGCCGAAGTTGCTTTTGGGCGTAGTTGAAGCTCGACCAGAAGCACTGCTCGAGCCCAATGTTCTCTCCTTCTCTCAGTAGGTGGTTGATACCTGGTATGCTGTTGTACTACCGCTGTACGTATCTGGCATGACATATGCCTGGTACCCATTTACAGCAGCAGCGCACTAAGCTTTACGCACGAGTTCAATATTACATACCGGTACCTGGTACCTGGTATGTGCTTGGAGCCCATACTTGACGCGATATAATGCATACAGGTATACCATACTCGTGACTTCTGATTCCATTTTTAGTATTTTTAGGCGGATGCACGAATTGGTTCAGCTATGGTATAGACTACACGTGTACTTGGTACCATTTTTGGTTTGATTTGTTTTTCCCTCGGGAATTCTTCCACTCCAGAGTGACTGGAGTCCGTCCTATGACCACGAACTTGATTATGCGACTTAATGTGAGAACAACAACTCGTACATGCCTGGTACCGTGCAGCATGGTACATGATAAGAGTCAGTAACCACAACAATCTGCAGCAGAACCAGGTGCCTGGTAAAGTCTTGCAGAAGTATAAACGAGGTACCGGTACGAACATATCACACCTGGTATCTCTCATAATCTTTTTCTAAACTATAAGCCGGTCTAATATAATAATTTTACAAGCAAACAGCGCTGCGATGACATTTCCCCCACTGCCTCTGAACTGCGAGGCGCACTACTATTCTCAGCATAATAAATATCAGGTAGGGGAACTAACCCCTTCCCAAATCCTAATTTTTTCCTAGTCTAACTCCAAATGTTTCGTCCCCCTGTTGGGATTGCGGTGCTAAAAGGGTTACGTGCTGTCCGAACCTTACCGAACACGTCCTATGGAAAAGGAAATTTTGAAGCGCCACAGCCGGAGTACGCTATGGGATGATCTGTTACAGCGCAGTATCGCAGTGAGCGCGGCTGTTGCCCCGGTCGCCACTCATTGAGGTTCACGATTTATTGCCTCTCTCGGTGATGGTTTTGTCGGTGATTCAGAATTCCCTTAAAGCTACGACAGATTGCCTCGGGGACGTTGGCCCAGTGAGAACATGCCATGCAAGTTGGATTAAATCCTCCACTTCAAATCGAACTCCCCCCCGAGGGGGTGTGCATTTACCCGGGTATTACCCGTACCCGGAACTTCTGTAAGTTCTGGGCGCCCGTGCCACAATACCCGGAACTTCTGGAAGTTCTGTAAGACTTTCATACCCGTACCCCAACTTCTGTTAGTTCTGTAGGACATTCATACCCGTACCCGAACTTCTGTGAGTTCTGTACGCCCGTGCCACAATACCCGGAACTTCTGCAAGTTCTGCAACACTTTCATACCCGTACCCGAAACTTCTGGAAGTTCTGTAAGAGCCCCATACCCTTACCCGGAATCCACCCTACAGAACATAAACTTGGAAATTTTCTCCAATGCTACGACTCGGACCATCTCCCTCTCGCCAGTTTTTGTTTTTTTACATAAAATTGAAAAACGTCAGTGAGTACGAACGGTTGAATGGTTGAAACTCAACTTTGCAAGCTTGATTTAGAAAGACCGGGTCACAGTTCATCTTTGTTCGGTTTGAATATGTTTGAACCGACACATTTACTGTGTCGAATCTTTCACAAGTCAAACTTCTCCACATCCGGCAAACATGGTCGAAGTTGGCAAACATGGTCGCAGTTGGCAAAATGGCTATTTATCGCGCTGCTGACACAGGGTTTAACCCAGAATTCGACATGGCTAAGCACTAATAATAGTAGGCGCGTGCATCTGCACCTCTAGCGGGACCGTTAGTGGCATGCCACACGCACGCAGCAGAGTGTGGGTACCAAGAGCCTCGTATACAAGCACCCAATATCACACTTTGTACCGTTGTCGCGTCACCACGTAAACGTTTCTGCAGGGGGCTTCCTTTGCAGATCCAACGCCCCCTACACCTCCTAGAGGCCATCAAGCACGGCGTATACCATGGTCGGGAGATGGTCTGAGATCTATGTGGAGTGCTAGCGTGGTTCTCCTGGTCGGGGCTAGCGTGGAACGGGCGACGAGGCCCTGAGCGATGTGTCATCGGCAACTTATCGCACTACAACCAAACGAGCACAGAGCGCGTACGCGCGGGCATGCCGATGTGATGTGCCTGTGGTTCTTGCCATACTTGGTTGGGCTTCGAGGCATCCGCCGTTGCAGAGTCGTCGTACAGGACGCCACCCCCAAATCTGAGGCTCTCTCTGTCTGCGGGCTGTCCCAGCAGGGGTTCCCACAACCTTAAATTCAATATGTTTGCTATTCCGCCGCATTAAACGTTTTTAGGTTTTGGCCGAAGGGACCCCTTGAGCTGAGTAAAAAGACAAAGTTGAGATCGGAGACTTCATCGACACTCTTCGTCTTTTTTGCTATACTTCGAACCTCATCTTGACAAGCTTGTGTGATACCGGTGTTTCTGTTGACTGTCCCTATGCACTGCTTTACGTCGTCAGGATCCAACGTTGATATCGCCGTGTTCCCAGATGACCTGATCGATCGCGCGTGCGTCTTGTCGCTCTACAACGCACTGCAACAACAGCGCAGTACTGCACCAACGCACTGTGACAACGTGCTGCGACAATCTACCGCAACAACCCTACTGCGGCTACGCACTTCAGCATTATTTCCCAAAAACCAAGACACTTTAGCTGTCAGATCGAGGAAATATCAGCGGACACCATTGATACCCGGTTCTTGTAATTTCTCCGCTGCAACATTTCTAGTCGTTGCGATGCGCAGGTAAGCCCCTATTCATTCCTAAATCTTTGCAAACTATTAAGTGATACTTCGATTGCGCCGAGCGTCTGGTTGCTTGACAACTTACCCGAGGTTCTTGTCGACGAGGTAGTTGCCCACGATGACGTCGAAAGCGCAGTAGTGCACCCACGCCGGTAGGACGGCGGCCGGGTTGACGAAAAGGCTAGTAACGCCGTCGAGCGTGCTGAACTTCTGGAACGTGTCGAAGAAGCTTCCCTCGGTCGTGGAGGAATATGCCGCTGCCGATCAAGCGCAGTGTTCGCCGGCAAGGTTTCGCACATCGGGCAGATCAGATCCTTATCCATGATCTACAATATGTCTTCTAGGGCAAACACATCCCTGGTCTACACGATTTGTACGGTGTATTTACCAGATATACTACGCTGGGGTGAGAGCGAGATGATCTGAAAAATCTAGCACGTGCTTCCTGGGTTGGAGATGAACCACACAGATCCCGCATAACATACCATGACGACAGATGTAGGATATAGATGGAGTTAATCGTGATCTGTCCGGTGTGTGCAAGGGTGGGAATACAGGTGCGTCGTAATTGTTTTTAGAAAAAGAAAAAAGATGGTTCAGCTGTGAGATCGAGGATTTCGCCTGAAACTCGTATTTCGTCGAAACCCATCTTTGCGACAAGACCAAAAGATCAAAACGTTAAACTAGCGTTGGGCTGCGAAAGCAACTGAGTTAAATCGACACACGACGCGTATGAAAATACGTGGAAGTGTGGTGAGCTAAAGCTTTATTTTTCCCCACCCGCCGGAGGATAAAAAAAATAAAAAAATAAGTTAAACAGCTAAAACCGCTATCGAGGTACCACAGCAGTAGCTACATACAGTATCACCCCCAGCTTGCAAACATGAGCAGCGACGAAATCCTCCGTCTCACAGCCAAGATATTGCATATCATTATATCATAACCTGGCAGAGAAAAAAGAAAAAGCGCTGCCTCGCCAACCATACAAAAATACAGCAGTAGTAGTGGAAAAAACAGCAGTACGCGATGATAGCCTTACTGTCGGCACGACCTTTTCGGACGAACCCGAAAAAAAAACTGTTAGGTTCCTAGCTGTAAAGGGGTTAACGTCACTTTTTTTCCATTTTAATCGACCCTCAAGTCCCGAAAAATTTTCTTCAACTCTTGAAAAAATTCAGGATTTTTCACGGGTCGGATTCTTCCTCGGCATACCAGCCGGATTGGATCGCGTCAGGGCGACCCGGCCCGACCCCGTGAATCTTGAAAAAAAATCTGACCCCACCCAACCCGACCCGACCCTTGAAATTCCCAACACCTCCTGACCACACCCGACTCGACCCTCGAGATTTCCTACACATCCTAAACCCATCCGACTCGACCCGCGACTTGTTGAAATACCTCCTAATCCGACCCGCGGGCCGGGTCATGACCCGTGCCAAGCCCGGAAAGTTTACCCCAGACCAAGGGGGCGACACAGGGGAGTACGTCCGTTTTCACTACCGAGTATGGGCCACTCGCGCGAATGGTTCTGTACCTCGTTCCAGAAAGGGCATTTCACTACTTTTCACGCAGCGAAACCAACAATTCCATGGCGGCGGCGCTATAACCACGAAACCGAGAAAAAGCGACAAAAGCTTCTTCAGATTTGCAAAAAAAAAACTCCTGTAGGTATAGCCGGTCGCGACAGCAGTCCTGCGCTTTTTGGAAAACGAGAGACCCTCAGCGCGCCCCCCCCTGCTGCAGCGTTGATTTACGCTTGTTCCAAGTCATTACCCCCGAAAACCGTCGACCCAGTCCTAAAAGGGATAAACCCTACGAGTAACACGTTTTCCACCAAGGCCAAAACCCGTACAACACGCGACGCCCGCCGCTAGAGGGGTCTTGTAGTATAAGTGAGTGATCAACTCGGAACCTGCCTAGTAGAGAAACCTGCAGAGGGTGGCCTGTGTCTGTAACAGCCCCTTGATCTTATTGTAGTCTTGTTCATGCCCAAGGAGATATATTCGTACTGGTACGTACGTGGATATATGCCAAACATCACCATACTCGAGCATCCATGCAACGACTTGGCACTCTCTGAGGCTCCTTACCCGAAACTTTTTTTTTTTTTTTTATCCAAGAAAAGAAGAGAACGTGAAGAAGCCCGGTGGATAATTTCCATGGTCTCTCTACTGCTGCATGCGCAGCACGAAAAAACAGGTGAAACACGAACAACATCAGTATACGCTAATGATATCGGAGGTTTCCAAACATCGACGTTTTCTTTACCAAAAAGGAGGAAAGAGGGTGCAGCCCGATCAACAATTTGCATGGCCTCTACTGCTGCAGGTACAGAACGAACCCCTGCCCCCGACGAACACGAATAGTACGCCAACAATATTAGGTATTAATATACAGTTTGTATCCCGATTTGAGAGCGCCCCGTGACAAGCCGAAACATGCGCTATTAACTACAAAGCGCTCCTTATCTGTAGTGGGCAATACAGAGCCTTTAGTGTGGCGGGACATGCCGAGCTGGCCGCTCTGAACTCCCGAATGCTCTTAACCCGTTTGCAACTCCATTTTTTTTGCCCTAGTCTATCTCCAAGTTTTTTGTTCCCATGTCGGGAGTGCGGTACTAAATGAGTTAACTCGGGCGCACTTAAATCGGGGTACCCAGTAGAGTTGTAGCGTGGTTCTCGCGTTAGGAGCCCGTCATTCAGAAATTGTTCGGTCAAGAAACAGAAGCGACCTCATTCGCAACAAACGCGTCGCGCATGGCTGAAAAAAAATAGAGGGAAATATAGCAAACCGCATGCTACTAATAGTGTAGTGGAGATCCACTTTTAGCAGGATGGCGTATCGAACAAAAAACGGGGCAAAAAAACACCCGCCTTTCTTTAATAGCGTTTGACTCAAGTTTATTCTGCTTGGCTGGTCTTACCAGGTATACAGAGCCTCAATCGAACACAGTCGTAGCATAGGACAGCTCGACTGAAAGCGGGCGATGCTTTCCTTTGCTTGTGTGTGATTCATCCTATAAAACAATGGGTCTCCGTAATAATAATGTACGGTAGAGTTGCACCCATCTTTAATTTATTTTCCGAGGCTCCTAACCACTTGAGGAGCTCTATATGCTATTATATATTGTCCCTCGTCCAACAACATACTAGGGGAAAACTAAAAGTGCTGCTCGATGAACAATGCCATCGCCTAGGTATGCAACCAAACATTATGTTGCAATTTTTGGGGGGGAATTTGACCTTCGACATAGGTATGCAGCAAAACATGCCGCAAAAAAATAGGGAAATCCGACCATTTTGGGTGAAGGAGCTCCGTCGTCCAGAAAACCGTTTCGGCCAAAACCTGCTATTAGTACCTCTACCGCAGCACGCGTCAGAAATGGTATAAGCCTACCTGGCAGGCATTTATCGTCTTACCGAAAGCCATGACGTAGATAGCGCTCTCGATCAGCGCAACCGTGTACACCACGGCGGGGCGCATGTTCCACCTGCCGGTACAGCAACACATATGTTGGATTGGTAAATGTAATTATCGGCCGAATGAAGTCTGTGGAGCGCACGAAATCACGCCGCTTCTAATCCAAATCTGCTCGGTAATTTCTCACTATGTTGCCCAAGATCGCCTCCAGAATCCATTTTTCCGGAAACTTGGAAAGGTAATAATAAAAAATACTCCGGAGTAAAAAAATAAAAAATAAATCGGGCCCGTAGATAACCGTCCAGGCAAACTGTGGCTGGTATCTTCGGAAATTAAACCCTTTTTACTAAACATCTGCTTGCCATTAGCACGTCCAGGCAACTTCTTGGCTTGTATTTTCGGCCATTACACTTTTTTTGCTAAACATCGGAGTGCCATTAGCAACGGTCAAAGTGTAAAAATATCGTGTATTACCTGGTACTGTTGTTGTACCACAGCCGCCCTACGCATCCAGCACTACCGGCGTGTTCTTTTGAAGACCTTCTCAAGCGCGACTAAGACTCGCAAGATAACACACCCCTGTCCTGCGGGGGGGCAGCGGGACGAGTTTCCACGCTGATATTGTCCGTAACTTTCTATAGACGAATCGCCCGCGTTTGTGTCCTCCCCTTCTGCACTCGAGCAACTCGGCTTGAACAATGCCCGGCTTTCCACTGGTCATGACCCGGCCCGCGTGTCCGGTTAGGAGGTATTTAAAACCCGCGGCTCGAGTCGGGTCGGGTCAGGAGGTGATGGAAATCTCACGGGTCGAGTCGGGTTGGGTCAGGATGTTTTCATGTACCACGGGGTCGGGCCGGGTCACCCTGGCTCGATCCGACCCGCGAGAAAAGATCCGACCCGTAAACAGCCCTGGAACATTCGTCCCGTGTTATCTTGCCTGTGTGCGGTACAGCGGTGTTTCGTACCCACCTTAACGCCTTTACAACTGGAAACCCATTTTTTGGAAAAAATACTTGGAATTAGTATAGGGAGAGTTTTTGGGGTTCTAACCGGGGTAAGACCACCCTGTAACAAGCCAAGTTTGGGCGGCCTTATCTTTGCGACGGTCTTGTCTCTTATTACTGCAAACATGATGTGATACTAACTCCATGTAGGTTGTTTTCTCGTGACAAGCCGATTTATCTGGTTTTATCCCGCGAAATGTCCAAAACCATACGATGGTATTAAAATGAGTGTACGGTATTTGTCCATTAAACGAGCGTGAATAATTGCATGCGCGTTTTTGGGGACTACCTCGTACCCGGAATAAGTGTGAGATGATTTCATCTATAGAAGGGGGCTTCGCCGGCGGCCGAGTAAGCGCCGTCGCCATCGAAGCAAATACCCGCAGTCAACCACAAAAAACCAGCAAAAGGAAGTTTACGATGCTAAGCGCTGCTTATGCCAGCGCCCGTGAAATGTCCGATTATTTCCGTAGTGATGGAAAGAAGACCGTTCACGAGGACGAACGCCCGAACAGGTAGACTGTGGGCCGTAACAACTGGATGGACCAAGTCCGGCAGAAGGCTTTTTCTCACGGCCGGGAGTGTTTGTGGGTGAGCTTGTGCATGCCCCACACTACCCGGAAAATATGACGTTCCGGGTGGCTATCTCCACCGCACCTGATCCCTAGGGGCCGGGTCGGGTCGACATACTCATGCATCCATCCGTTTACAACGGCAGCTTGCGCTGCTGGAGGAGTAACGGTGACGGTGACTGTTCAGGATAGCTCTCGCTGCCGCTACGCCGTGAACTGAAGGATACGCCAGCTAGCGCTGGATTAATAATACAATTGAGAAAATCGACACACGACATATATCTATGAAAATACGTGGAATTGTGAGTTAAAAATAAGGTTTATTTTTCCCATCCGCCGGAGGATGAAAAAATAAAAGGAAAACAAGAAACAGTAAATGTGTAGGGATTCATGTGACAGGTACGATTAATGCCGAACGCAACTCAGCGAAGCACCAGCACCAGCACACCATAGCAGCAGCGGCAGCAACTATAACGCTAGTCGCCTTGGAGAAGGGAAGTAGTGGCAGCAGCTCAGCGCGCCGCACACTGATCGCAAGGAACCAGCATCACTGAGCTAGTAAGCGTTGCATGTGACGTGGGGGGGCGGGGGGGGGGGCGTAGGGAGACGATAGATATAGACCACATTCACTGCTCCCAAAGTGCCCCGGGTGGATGATGGCGTTCCCGGTAGCTCGTATATTGTTGTTCTCACATTAGCTTAACTCGCTTCAAGTCCGTAGTCACAGGACAGGCTCCAGGCATTCTGGAGTGGAGGAATACCCCAGGGACAAAACACAAACAAACCAAAAGTGGTACACGCATGTATCATACGTAGCTGACGAAATTCATGCCTCCGCCAGGAAAATATAAAACAGTTCTCATATATATGTCATATGTCTACACCGGATGTCATGGATTCCATTGATGATTTTCTCGTCGCGGTATAACTTTGCGAACCGTGGTTCACATCGTCGACACTTGTATTTAGCAGTGATCTGGCGAAAACGAAGAAAAATAGGCACTTGGAATTTCAGGAAAATGTCATCCCGAAAAATTTCATCTGCATACGTACGTGTAGTTCACGTGCTGAAAAAAGCGAAATTGACACCATAGGAAAGAATCCCCCCCCAAAATATACTCTGGAGTAATATTTACAAAATAAACCAATAAACCACTAATTAGGCGGAAGCGTGAAATGCTTCAGCTGTGATACACGCCAAAGTGCGAGATAGCAAGAGCAGTACCGGTGTATTCCAGGGTGCGTCTCAAGACTCGCATCTGAACACCAACTGCACCGCGTGCCACCCAAGGAACCCAGCCAATGAATGATGCAAATCCGAGAAACTAGTATTAATAGTAAGGAAGAAAGCACAACCAAGTCCGTAGGCACAGGGCGGGCTCCACAGTCATTTTGGGGTGGAAGAATACCTCAGGGAAAAAACACAAGCAAGCACAAAAACAAGTGTAGCACTGTACACGCATACCACCAGGTATATCATAGCTGCGGAAAGCAATTAATGCTTCCCCCCCCCGAAAACAAAATAAAACCGACAGTCAGCCTACGTACGTGCCAGGCCCATACTGCTGTGTGCATGTTCATGAGTCCCTCCAAAAATAAGATATAAACAAATTAAATCGTTATTTAGGCGGAACCTTGAATGTTTCAGCTGTGATAGATATCGCGAGAGCGTGAGTTAGCAACAATAGTGCCGGTGCATTTCATGGTAGGTCTCAAGACTCGCATCTGAACAACAACTGCACCGCGTGCCACCTGGGCAACCCAGCCAATGCACAAATCCGAGGAACTAATAGTCATATTATTAGTAAGGAAGAAAGCAAGGTATTATTCTGTAGGGTTTGTGGATTCCGGGTAAGGGTATGGGAGTCTTACAGAACTTTCACAAGTTTCGGGTGCGGGTATGGAAGTGTTACACAACTCACACAAGTTCCGGGTATCATGGGACGGGCGTACATAATCCACAGAAGTTCCAAGCGGGTACAAAACATGCTGTACCTGTACCACGGGTATTGTGGCACGGGTCGTACATAACTCACAGAACTTCCGGGTACGGGGACGAAAGTTTTTTATAACTCCAGAAGTTCCGGATACATAACAGAACTTCCAGAAGTTCCGGGTATTGTGGCACAGGCCTACAGAACCTACAGAAGTTCCGGGCACGGGTAAGAGTGCTCGTGTCAAAAACCGGTACGAGGCTAAGTTGACCAATCAGCATCGCGGATCGGGGTAAAAAATAGGTAGGAGTATTCTGCTGTACCGCACGGTGGCGCGGAATGGTTGCGGTATACCCCTTTTTGTTGTCTTCCCTTAAAAAAAAGCTGCGAGGGCTGTGCGAGCAGCAAAGTACTACGTGTGAGAGTCCCCCCTAACAACCCGTATGAAAAAAGGTGGGTCAGCAGATGAGAAGTGATGAACACTATTATAATTAAATTGACAAGGGGGTTTCGCCAGCGGCCGAGTAAGGGCCGCCGTCGAAGCAAATGCCCGCAGGCAACGAAACAGCGAAAGGCAGTAGGCTAACGATGCCAAGCGCTGTTTATCCGGGGCCCGTGAACTGTCCGATTGTTACCGGCCGGATCGAATAGTGATGGAAAGAAGACCGGTTAATTATGTACCATTATGAGTAAGCACGATTGATGCCAGACACAAGTCATCACTGAAATAATTCCCGTCAAAAACATGTTCATTATTAGACGCAATGAATCATCATCAGATGAAGGAGCGTAAACATGTCCTACATACGAATGAAAACTTGTATTTCCGTCGAAACACGCCCAGAAGGGGCTTCCAGCCCTACACAACGGCCACACAAAAAAATCGTCGAATGAAGACAGTTGATGATGATGTTGTAGTTGTTGTTGTTGTAGTTGCTGTTGTAGTTGTTGTAGTTGTTGTAGTTGTTGTAGTTGTTGTAGTTGTTGTAGTTGTAGTAATTGTAGTAGTTGTAGTAGTTGTAGTAGTTGTAGTAGTTGTAGTTGTAGTTGTAGTTGTAGTTGTAGTTGTAGTTGTAGTTGTAGTTGTAGTTGTTGTTGTTGTTGTTGTTGCTGCTGTTGTTGTTGTTGTCGTTGTTCTCACATTAACTCGCCTAATCAAGTCCGTGGTCACAGGACAGGCTCCAGTCACTCTGGAGCTGAGGAATACCGCAGGGAAAAACACAAAGCAAAGGTGGTACACGCATATATCACAGCCGACGCAATACATGCCTTCACCAGAAACATAAAAAGTGAAATCAGGAGTCAGCCTACAATGTGCCACGTCCATACTGGTGCATACGTCTCACTACTCGCGCCTGGAAAAACCGACTATACCGCTTGCCACCTCCAAGAAAGACTACCACGTATATATATACATATAAAATCATTCTTTGGTTTCAGGGATTTGGTCAGGAGTTGTTTCTGTCTCGGCCTAAGCATGCGATTCGCGGAACTGGAATTCTCGGTCGAATAGCTTTGTTCGAGCGCCGCCTTCGGGGGGCGGCTCCAACGCCCCTCGCCCTGCCGTTTCCGTTCCACACATCGACGTGAACGCGGACGGATGCCAAGCGAGACAAGCGAGAAGTTGCAAAAATACCGCATATCGAGAAGGAACCTCGGAGATCTTAGTTGTATCTTAATGTCTGTAGCGCCTGGATGATTTACAAAATTGACATCATTTCCAAACGGTACTTGCTAATGCTTGGAATTTTGCGGTGGCATACTCTCGAGCGTTTGTTTTGCTCTTGACGTCTGCAGAGCTGGGGCGTTTGTTTTGGCTTTGCTTGACGTCTGCAGGGCTTGAACGAATGAAACACGTAATTGTCTTCGGGAGGCGGCTCCAACGCGTAGAAAACTGCGGGGGGCGGCTCCAACGCCCCTCGCCCTTCCTTATCCGTGGGCACCTCGACGTGAACGCGGATGGATGCTGAGCGAGACAAGCGAGAAGTTGCAAAAATATTGTATTTTGATGAGTTAATCTTGCGACTCCGGTTGTATCTTAAAATAACGTCTGCAGCGTCTAGATAATTTCCAAAATTGGCATTATTTCCAAACGGTGGGTAGTTGCTAAAGTTTTGAATTTTGCGGTGGGTGGTATTCTCTCGAGCGTATACGTATGTGCATACGACGACATCTGCGAAAGGTTCCCTACGGCCGGCAACGAAGGCGGGGATACAACTTTACTAGGAAGCAAAATTAGACGGACACCCTTCACAAACAAATGAAAAATCGCTAGATAACGTACATGATGCAAATGACCAGCCGAATTGCGACCGCGTAAATAATTGCGAGCTCAGTAGAGATATGTAAAACTCCGCGCACGCTGATATTTAGGTATTTGGCGCTGTATCCTATATCGCGATATTTGTGTGGGCGCGTTGTGCTGTCTAAAACTGAATACGGCGTTTTATTCACACTCGAGTCATCAAGGGCCCAAGACTCGAGACGAAACGAAGCAAGGTTATTTGCCCCGTCCTGTCCGAGACCCAGAGCAGCGTAGGGCACCCGCTGACAGAGGTGTGAGACGAGGCATGCACGGCATGGGCCAGATAACGTTGCCTGCAACAACTGACCGCCTACACAGTATAAACGCGCGGAAGCCGCGATGGGTCGTGCTTTAAATTTTGCTTTACGTGGTTGCTGTTGGGGTAGCTTGGGGATAGACACAATCTAGAAGCGATCGATGCCGAGGAACGAACGCAGGCAAGGGGGTTGACACAATAAAGGAATAACTGACTGCTGTGCTCCAGCTAGCTACTGCTGTGGAGTGCCCTCATCAACTGAAACCAAGCAACAGACACACATCTTGCCTGGGCTCGAGAGAGCTCGAGAGCAGGGACGCCGGTCTGTAAAGGGCTAATCCAGCCGTCGCGGTCGTTCGTTATTCATGGTGCCGCGCTGTAGGCTTCATACGTGCAGCGGTTGGTTGCGTGTGTGCTGTTGGGCTGTCATGTGCTGTGTGCGTGCTGGCCATGTGGCTGCAGGTGTGGCTGCAAGACGACCATGATACGTCCAGAAGAACGCGTGTTATACCAGTAGTAGATCGCTCTAATTCGCCTTTTTATACTATTGCGTTTGGTGCTGTTGAAGTGTTCATCATTTTGAGCGTGCTTGGTCTGCACGTCAACCTGATACAGGTAGGCTCAAATATATTCTTTTGCGCGACCTTATTACGCAAATAAATTCTGCAGGAGGAGTTATGAAGAATGTGTATAATTTCGTCGGGTGAATATGCACATAATCTGATGAGATATCAATAGGTCCTAGGATACGCGCCAACAACAACGTACAACAATGACGGACAACCCACAAAAATAAATAAACAAATAACGCGTGAGCGATGACATGCTTTTCTTAGACGAATGTGCATACTACGACATCTGCGAAAGGTTCCCTACGGCCGGCAACGAAGGCGGGGATACAACTTTATTAGGAAGCAAAATTAGACGGGCACCCTTCACAAACAAATAAAAGATCGCTAGATAACGTACAAGACGCAAATGACCAGCCGAATTGCGACGGCGTAAATAATTGCGATCTTAGAGTTAGTAGGCTTTGACCCAGGCCAAGGTTTTTTGCGTGACCTATTATGCAAGTAACTAGCCGAATTGCGGTTGTTTTGCTTGATGTCAGCAGGGCTTGGACGAATAAATACGGGAAAGTGCGAGTAGGTGTGAAGAATGCGATGCAAGAAGATTAGAAAGGATTTATATCATACAATTTTGGGCAATGGTTTCTCTATGCAAATATCCTGTTTTGTTTTATTCAATTGTCAGCCGGTCGCCCCGGTGGTCTAGTGGTTTTGCCCTCGAATACTACCAACGTTTGTTTGTCCTTGAGTTCGATTCCCACCATGATGATATTTAACTTTATTTGCAAACATGCAAAAAAAAAGGGATCACTGCTGAGAGCGCCTAGCAGCGGGGGTAGGTACACTTCGACGCGAGTCGACGAGGGAAGAAAATGCTGACTTCTTGCGATAAAAATGAAGGCACGTGTCCAAGTGGGGAGGGAGGAGGAGGGCCCGCTATGTGACCCCGGATATGGGCTACTACTGGGAGGGAGCGCGAGAGTGGTGCGAGGATAATAAACAGTGGGATGAAGATTAAAAATGTTGCAAAGATATGTTATTACTACCACACACATCACCTTTATCCTTTCCTGGGATTTTTTATTTGCATGTGTACATTCTTCTATTGACAGATTACTTATTTTTGGTGCAGCAGTAGTATATCCTGGAAGATACTATTAATAGAGTAATTTTTTTCTGAAGTTGGACTTTCAGTCGGAAATGAAAAACACTAAACATCGACCTTTTCCGCTATGCGCAAAGTCCGAAAAAATACTACTACCAGTGAATAACATTCTAGCCTCTCAAGTAGAAAATACACACGGCACTGTCAGTCGTCATGGTAGAGACACTCCGGATATTTTTTATTGAGGGGACGCGTCCGATTTCGACAACGTGAAAGCATCCGCGAAGCCAAGACAGCAGATACACATATCCCGCCTTCCCGAGTAAAAACAGAGAAGAAGCGCTACGCCAACCTCCCGTACGATCAAAGCCCCCCCGCATTTATCTTAGACAACGCCGCCGCAACGAGAGATAGCTCCCCTCTTCTTCGTTTTCCTCCTTGCCCGTGACCACGCAGACCAATCAATGCGACAGCCTTCAGCTAAAAACAAAGTTCTTCCAAAACCTCGCCGGCTGACATGGCCCCATGTTGACGCTTGATGCAAACCGACTTTGCATCCTGTCGACTTCGAACCTCCTGTGCCACGGGGACATCAGTCTCTTCATTGATGTCAAGTCCTCTTTCGTTTTGCCTAGAGGCGAAGCAGGCTCTCAATACTCTTTTCGGTATTTTTGTTTGATATGCGCCAACTTTCACTTGACGGTGCATTTAACAACAGCAGTGTGTTTTGCCTATCCTTGCCTTCTTTGTTGTATACTTCGTATGACGTTTTTTCTTCTGTCAAATTATGCTCTTCATAATCTCATGTTCGTATTAAATGCTTGGCACAGCTTTAAAGTTCAAATGAATGTCAAATCGGACAGCTACACCTTAACTTGTCGAAGTGCTGCCGTGCCCTAACCGAAGCATGGGCGGCGCCCATGCGGAGCCCTTGTATTGCACGTATAATATGTGATGTTTGATCTAGCTCAAAATTCCCCATCTTAAGTATAAATACCAACACTTACCATTATAGTGGACAAAAAATAGGACCCCTCCCAATAAAAACTCACCCATTTAGTATATTATAAGTACCAACAATGCAGCTTGCAAAAATGAGTATTGACCTGAAATTCGTCGAACTCACGGCTGACGTCCTTGAAACATTTTTTATAAAACACCACTCATGTAGTATACAAGGTCCCCCTCCGGGAAGTGCCTAGGGGAGTGGCGCAAGGACACATGATTATTATCATTGCCGGACGCAATGGCCATTTGTTTGTACATACAAGAAAAAAAAATGCCCGGAAAAACAATGAAATCGCATTTTACCCGCAGTACTTGGGTGTACTCAATAGCAGCAGAACTTTTAGCACTTTTTGGGTACTCGACATAGACGTGCCCACGACCGATCTGTTGAGAAAATACACAAAACACAAAAAACTTTTAAACCGTATGATATGTATGATTTCGAGAAGAGCGTCACACTTCGACCTCCAGGTTAGGGACCGCCAGGAAGCGAGAAGGGGCACGTGTGGCGTGGGATACGGCGTACTGTAGAATACTACGTAAATAGCACCTATTGAGAACTGGGAGCAAGAGGGCAATGCGTGACAGGCTATGGCAAAAGCAACTCGCCGCCGTAAGGAGAGGATACGGCACGCGCACATGGTCCTACCACGGTAGTAGCGTTTTGCTCACCGCACGTCGTCTGCTGCTGTCCCTGTCATCTGCGATCTACGCGAAAAAAAACATATTATTATCGAGGCACGAGAAAATAAGGGTTTTGTATGTACGGAAGAAGTTTGGGGTTATTGTACGTTGACCAATGAGCTGAACGCGGGTGGTTACTTGTACTTGTCCTGGTATAGCAAAGGGAACCTTGGATCAGTCTGTCTGGTTGCTGACTAGCAAGCGAAGCACGCAGAGAAGAGAGAAGCATCGTCAGCGAGACAGGTTCAAGGTGTGATAGACTTGCTGGTTTAAAAAACAGAAAAATACTCATTAAACAACTGCCTGTGTGGACGTAAATGTGCAAGGATGGGTTGGTTGGTCCATCTAAATTATTACCAGGTACTACTTTTAAAGGTTCCTATGTACAGCAGAAACGTGTGGTGTGGTGGGGTGACAAAAAATGACAGGCTCCGACATAAGCAACTCGCCGCAGCATAGCGAGGACACGCCACGCGCACATATATGGTGTTGCCTACCGCTGCTGCTGTGCGGCAGGGTTGTAGCGTTGTGCTCTCCGCATGTTGTCTGCTGTCTGTCATCTGCGATCTTACATAAATGGTGTTGCCTACCGCTGCTGCAGTGCGGCAGAGCTGTAGCGTTGTATTCTCTTGGTATGGTACGATATCATATACGCCACTTGGACATAAATATAAGGACCGTTTTCGTACTAATATGATATTCAAACGATCCTTACAATTTACGCCGTCACTTGACACTGGACAGGAGCAGCAGTAGCAGCAGCAGCGAGAGGTAGCGCGTATAGGCGGGTAGAGCATCGCAGGCTCCGATCAAAGCAATCAGCTACTGCAACAGCAGCCACACGCGCAGAGAGTTGCAGGCTGTTGCTGCTAGGGGGCTGGACTGCTGCTGGGCGGCAGGATCGTAGCGTGGTGCTCTGCCAAAATAGGGAAATGTACGTGTACAAAGGACGCCAATCTGGACATAACTATAAGGAACGTTTGCGTACTAATATGGTATTTAACCGATCCTTACAATTTACGCCGCCATGTCACTTGACACTGACAGGAGCAGCAGTAGCAGCAGCAGCAGCGAGAGGTAGCGGCGTATAGGCGGGTAGAACATCGCAGGCTCCGATCAAAGCAATCAGCTCCTACAACAGCAGCCACACGCGCAGAGAGTTGCAGGTTGCTGCTGCTAGGGGGCTGGACTGCTGCGGGGCGGCAGGATCGTAGCGTGGTGCTCTGTGCCAAAACAGGGAAATGTACGCGTACAAAGAACACCAACCTGAACATAAATATAAGGACCGTTTGAGTAATAATATGATATTCAAGCGATTCTTACAATTTACGCCGGCATGTCACTTGGCACTCGACAGAAGCAGCAGCAGTAGCAGCAGCAGTAGCAGAAGCAGTGAGAAGTAGCGGCGTAAGGCGGGCAGCGCAGGCTCCGATCAAAGCAATCAGCTACTATAACAGCAGCCACACGCCCAGAGAGTTGCAGGCTGCTGCTGCTAGGGGGCTGGACTGCTGCTGGGCGGCAGGATCGAAGCGCGGTGCTCTGTGCAAAAAAAGGGAAATGCGCCGACGTGTACCCTCTACGAGCAGAAAAACGCGACCCCGGGGATGTTGCGGAAACCCGGGGATTTGACTTGAGTGTGCCCAAGGCCAAAAAAGTTTAAAAGGCTTGCCACGCGTGACACACTGCACGGATCGCGCCCACACCTCCGGCAACGTGAGACCGACGGTCGAATTGTTCCCACCCCACCCGACGTTTGGGACAAAGGTGCGAGCACGAAGAGATGTGCCCGAAGGAAAAAAAAAATCACAATTATACATGCACATATAACAAGTACCAACAACGCAGCTTGCAAAGATGAGTATTGACCTGAAATTCGTCGAACTCACGGCTGACGTCCTTGAAGTACTTTTATAAAATAGTACCTATCACTACGCATACGCACGACAGACGCAAGTCAACTGGAAAAAAGAAACAAAGAAAAGAAAGTAAGTTGAAGGAAAGGTACGTACGAAAAGACAACAAGGCGAAAAAACCGAAAAAAGGAAGGTAAGAAAGAAAAGGCAAGAAAAGCAAGAAAAGACAAGACAAAAAGAGGAAGAAAGGAAAGGAAAAGAGAAAAAAATGCCACACTATAACAATAGCAGACCCTACGAGCGGAACTGACTAAAGACGGCATTGGGTATCAAGTGCATCAATGGCACTGGGGAGAGAACGCAACCTATGGCGAAGAAGTCAGGGCGGTCTTACGCTATCTTGTGACGGCCATTGGAAGGCCTGCAAATTTCAAAACAATGATGGCCAGACTCAGACTTCTGTCTCTTGGGCATGATGCCCCCCCCTTCCCCCCTCCCCCCCTTCTGGCACATGAGAGGAATCTGGCACTTCGGACCAAAACTGCCAGCTACTCTAGACAGGAGAAGCACAGAAGATTTCATCGTGTACAACAAAGGAGGAGAGGGACAGCAAGTGAGGATTCTCGCAAGTACACCACACACGCATACGCTGGCCGGTGGTGTCAGGGGAGGGAGGTGTGCGAGGGGGCGTGGCTTCGCTAAACTACGTATGGACCCATCAGGGCGCTGAACACTGAGCCGGTTACATCGCGAATAATCGCTCGATCCCATATTACTTAAATAATGTGTTGGGTGCGGCTCAGAATCTGGAATTGGCGGCAACTGGCAAGCAGGCCAGAGTGCGCTACTCACTTGGGTGCGAAGACAAGCACAAGCCATGGGAGAAGTACAATGGAATTGCAGAAGTTGAAGATGCTTTCATCCGACAGGTGGTCCAGTCCGGGCACAGGAAGAGTCATGGCGTCCGATCTTCTTGTAGCGAAGGTAGAGCAGTACAGAGTTGCGGCAACATGCGCTAAAAGCTACCAGTATGTCCTACATTTTGGATTTTTGTTTCTGCGGGAGTTGGAACATATATTTTGGCGTTTTTAATTGTTTGCAAAGCGTGCTCTGCACGCGGGTCCCAGTGATGCTTCATCCACGCATCCCTACTGCCCCTGCTGCTGCGATATACCTGGTAGTACGTAGTATATGTTGCTGCGCACTACTGCTGTGTATGTACATAGCTTCCGTCTATCCATTCCAGCTGCAACTGCCATAGACTACAGCGTACGTCATTTGGCTTCGTGGGAGTTGAATCTATCCCGCTAGTATCTAAACGTGCGGAGTCGGCGGGGCCATCGCACGAAACCCCGTGCCGCGTGGTAAGTATGAATCGCGATGACAGGGCAAGATAATAAGAACAAACACGCCTGGGGCGGGCTGAATCAGACCCATCAGATGGGTATTTTCTGGGCTGGCGCGAACGATTCCAAACCGCAACACAGGGGATTATGAATCCTGCGAGGGGGGCTCTTTCGTTGAAGTTGATCCTTAATCCTGCGAGCAGCAAGCCAGTTTTCGTTGCATCACACACCCCACCCACCCGCCCCACACTACGATAATAATATCACCTCCCCCTCCAAACGCTCTACATCAATCACCACCCAGCCCTGTAGGGCACGGACACGAGGTAGATGCGGCTGTGCCACCATAGCCAGGCCGGGAGGGCCCTCTCTCGGCTGTGCTGTGCTGGGCTATTACTACTTCTACAGCTGCTGCTGCTGCGTCTTCTTCGAGTTTGTCGCCATACTTTTTTTTTTTTTTTTTTTTTTTGATCCTCCCCAGGGGGATCTGGGTAAAAAAAGCTTAAGCTCCATACACTTTCGTTTGTGTACCAGTTTTCGTCCATCTGCAGAACGCAGACTTTGTGTCAAGCCATACACATCCGTGCTATCTTTGGTTGGTTGTTGTGTGTGTCACCACACGCCCGCCCTTGTATTAAGACTACTCATCACGTATGTGTCTCAGCGTTTTCCGTTACAGTCGTGCGCAGCCGCGTCCTAGCGGCACATGGCAATCACGTGTGAAAGGCTGCCGGACAGCAGCACGGGTGGAGTTCTGTGAGGGGGCGCGCACGTGCGTGCGCACACGGTGGTACTACTCCAATGCATCTCGAGGATTGCCCACACAAAATGAATGCCGTCTGTCCCCCAGTTTTTAGGACACATCCCGATCTACGAAGAAGGCGCATTGATTTCTGCTGTGTTATGCAAGAATGTTACCGGAAATTTCCGTCAAGAATTTTCCCAGAAAATTCGTGGTGGGCATACTTTTATGGTGATGGAAAAACGGTTTCCAATTACATCGCAGGCATTATTCCTATCGGACCTCTGGAAGGCGTTTAATACACTCTCAATTTACTCTACAACCACCCCAACTCTACATCCACCCCCTATATATAGTCCCAAGTCCACTAAGTACTTATTGTGTAGGTTGAGAGCCAGGAAGACAATTTTCAGAAGACTCAACAATGTGGCCGCCCGGATCTCTACAACCACCCCAACTCTACAACCACCCCCTACAGTTCCAAGTCGACTTATTATGTAGGTTGAGAGCCAGGAAGACAACAACATTCAGAAGACCTAACAATGTGGCCGCCCGGATCTTAAACTTGGAGGGTAGTTTTTTTACGCTATCTCATTGGTCGAGGGCTATATGTGGTGGTCCGCAGATCGCAATAATAAATAAATTTCCAAAAGCGGCGCAGCCGCGTTCCCATTTCCGGCCCGTTTTGGGTCCGGCTTGGGGTTAGAGTTAGGGTTAGGGTTAGGGTTAGGGTTAGGGTTAGGGTTAGGGTTAGGGTTAGGGCTAGGGGGTGGGTTAGGTCTACGCCCGTACCTTTATCCGACCAGGAAGTGCTTTCTGCTCGCAAACACGAACAGCCCACACCGCCCCAAAGATCCGGGCGGCCAACTTTTCAGGTGGGCTCACAACTTTTACTTTTCTCAACGTTTTTCGAGTCGAAGTAAAACGAACGTTCCAAACAATCTCGAACACAAACAGCGGATTCCAAAAAGCAAATCCCGCAGTTGGGTCGTGTGGGTAACCACAACCGGGACCCGGGAGCCTTTACGTGCGAACACCGTGAGCATGCAAACCGCAAGCCGGGCGGCGAATACTACGTTGCGCAGTAGTATGCCTACGTCGAAAGAAGACGGCGTTTGTTGATTCGTTTTCAACGCAGCAATTTTTCCCTTTCCAAGCAACGCTGCCCACAACGAATATGTGGCGATGTTTTTCTAGTAGGCAGGCGATCCGAACAAAAAAGCTCAGTTCGTCGACGGCTGATTGATGTATAACCTCCGTCAGATTATTACTACCCGCAAAGAAACGCTCGATCAGATTATATTCAGCACCCTGTGAAAACGCGAAAATAGACAGCAGCAGCGTAGTACGAAAAATGTCCTCTCAAAAATCGAATCTAAACAAAGGCGGTTTTGTCGGCGTATTTGACAGACAACGATACTAGCTACTTGTACTACCGCCGTACATCTCGGATGATAATGTTACAGCATGCGCACTCCTAGTAATCTGCAACGCGCATACGCGAAGAATGATCTTCAGTTCTATTGATTGATTTTTTTTCATACCCGCCGAGGTTCGGCCCTTATCACAAGACAAGCGCAACCACGTCGCCGAGTGATAATTGAAACACTATTACATAGCCAGGCAGTAGTAGTGTGTAGCGTAAAGTCCAGGATGCACATTATTTGACTTTTTGGCGGAGGCCCGCGGCATTGACCGCGGAACTTCCGTGGACTTCGGTGGGTGTTGGCACGGACTACCGTGGAACTCCGCGGGTTTTCGCGGCAAGTGCCACGGGTCATGGCACTTCCGCGGCAAAAGCCACGGTTGTGGCCCCGGTTCTTTCGGTGGCAAACTCCTTCGTACCAACCATGGCAACCCACGGAAAATCGCGGAAACTGCCGTGGTAATTTTCACGGCCATCCGCGGCCATTGCCACGGCAACGCGGCAATCACCACGGAAGTCCACGGAAGTCCACGGCATTGCCACGGCAGTTTCCGTGGACGTTCAATCGAAGCAATTTCCACGGCCACCCGCGGCCATCCGCGTCCATTTGCCACGGTGATCCTCCGATACGCGGCGACTTCCACGGAAGCACGTGGGAGTCCGCGGCTATTGCCACAGCATGTGCCGCGGTTCTGCCCGTGGCAAACTCCGTCGTACCAATCATGCTCACGGCCGTCCGGGCCCGTGGCCGTGAGTCTTGCCGTGGATTTTGCCGTGGGTGTTTCCGTGGAATTATCCTTGGATGTCCGCGGACGTTTCCGCAGACAAGTCCGTGGGTGTTTCCGTAGGCGTGTCCGTGGGTGTGTCCGTGGGCGTTGCCGTGGGTGCTTTCGTGGACCTTTCCGTCGGTGACCGCGGCTTGCCGTGGTATGCCGTGGGTGCTGCCGTGGAGATTGCCGCGGACCTTGCCGTGGAGATTGTCGTGGAAATTGCCATGGCTAATGCCACGGGCCTCCACGGTGTTGCGCTACTCGCCGCGGCATTCCGTGGAAGCCCACGGAATGTTCGTGGAAACACGTGGAAGGTCCGCGGTTGCCCGTGGAGTGTCCGCGGTTGTCCGTGGAATGCCGTGGACATGGCCGTGGAATACCGTGGAGGTCCGTGGACACTGCCGCGGTGCTCCGCCAAGAAGACAAATAATGCACATCCTTCTACCACGTTGCGAGGCCGCCGTAGGGATGCGCATGAGGGGTTGATAGCTGGGCGGGGTGTGGCTATGTGGTGGTTTAGGTTGTAGTCATGGATGACGAAATCGTGGTCGTTTCCTGCAGGCGGCGAAAAAAACGGAGGTATGTCGCCGACGACGCTGGCGTAGTCTTCTTCTATCGCGTCGTTGACGCGCGCGGCCCACCGTCCAAAGACGGACCGTGTCCCCGAGCTAGCGGCGTTGAAGAACCTTTCGTGCAGTTCGGTCGCCGTAATCAGCCGGAGTAGGCGAATCCAGCCCCCCAACCCGCGATGAGGAATGAAGGCAAGGTACGCAAGCCGGGCAACGTCTTCTTGTAGAGCCTGCATAACGGCGGAGCCACGGCGCACATCTTGACGGTGTGCAAACATGTGCCACGGTTCCAAAGGACCACCATCATATTCGTTGCCAGCGCCGCCCTCGGCCTGCACTTGACAAGGGCATGGCTTGTCGTCGCTGACGTAGCCGAACGTCGGCAGGAGGGAAACGATGGTCGGTGAGCCACACACCATGTAGACGACCGCAGCACCGCCAGATGACGCAATGTATCTTGCGTGCCGGAGTACGTCTTCGACGCGGAAGATGTGATTGCACGGTAAGATAGCGTTGAGCTGGGCACGCAGCGTTTCGCAGCAGATGCCACGAGTATCATGCACAGATGACGCCGAGGATGGCCGCTCAATAAGACAGGGACCGATAAACGAAGATAGCAAATGAGTTGCACCCTAGCAGTATAATAGCACGCCGCGACGGAGAAGGGTGCATCGATTAAGGAGGGAAAAGGTGAAATAATGTCAAATATCAGCCGCAGCTACTGCTGTCAACAAGCGGAACAAGAAGATATTGTCACGTCCTACGAGAGCTTAGGGCACTGACAACGCACTGTAGTCAGCACTAGATAGCAGCAATATCACGAAACCGCGTGCACTTATGACTCATTTGCCACATCTGACAAAGTAGATGCGTCCTCGGCGATAGAAACCAAGGAGTAATCGAACCCTGTATGTTGGCTGCTGCTACGGGTGGACAGAAGCTCACCTCATTTTTGTTGCATGTTGCGGCCTGTGTCTCTTGAGATTTTGGCAAAGGATCGCTACTCGTGTTTTCATCTTGCGTGGAGAGGTCCACCTCGAAATACGTGGGTTCCGTTCCATTCAACAGACAAAATTTGACTTTGTCTTTTGATATATTGATTACATATAATCCGCCCCATGTACCTGGTTCGCGCGGTGTAAACAAAGGAACCAGCGAGCGACCGGGACGACACAAGGTTACGAAAAAGATGGAACCGAACAAAATCATTTTAAGAGAAAGATGCCGAAACTGAGGCACTACATATTATGCGTGAAGATTCACAGTGGGCCGGATCCTAGCCGATAAGCAATCGTTTTCGGACCCATCGGGTAAATATAAACGGACTCCTGCATGTTTTATCGGACTACAATACACATGCGACAAAAGCGTTGCAGTAGGAACGAGGTACGACAGAAGAAGTCGCACATACGTGGGCCACTTCCAGCATTCACTCCTTCGTGCTTTTGCTAGTTGTCTGTCAACCGGATATGCCCTCCACGTGTGTCACGGCCGACACGCCGGTAGCGAGCCGCATGACGACTATATTCAGACTACAGTACCCGCGCGTAGGAAACGAGGCATTGGTTATACGGAAACAAACCGGCGCGATATATCAATAACACCTCGCGAGCTCGACATTTTTTCGGGCTTGTCCCCAGGTCGTCCTTCAGCTGCTCGCGGCTGCTGTGTAGCCGTGTACCTACACCAGCAGATGGGTACGCAATGTAGGCCGAAATTGCCCCTCGGTCAAGGTCGATATACACCTGCACTTTCCCCAAGGCACCGCCGTCATCATCAGCTGCCCCCCAACCCTTGAGAGACAGTAAAAAACGGCCTGAATAGTCTCATGGAAGAACGTGGCAGATGCAACAGAGTCAGCCGCGGCCGTTTTCACCCTCAACATATAGTCTACTAGGCATTTGTTTCTGACATGTAGACGCAAGGCCGACGTTGTGACCTCCGCAATGCATAAACAAAGGACTGTTCATGTCCGACGGGTGTATCGCTGGCCAAAAAAAGAGCCGATCGAGTATCATCATATCATTAAAATCGCCTGCATCCGTGCGGCATGTTTGCAACGGTCTGTCCAACTCGCATTGTGTGACACCACCTGAAATGTTCTTAACCGCAGGAGAATACCAAGATGAGCGTTTAGCACGACGCTCAACCGCTTCCCTAGCTGGAGCTCTGCCGGCAAAGGCTACCAGAACACCCTTCGATGTTCTCGATAGAGTCTCTGCGCCGTTGAATCTGGTACCCCGCCCGCGGAGTTTATACTGCACGTTAGACAGGGCTTCGTGTCTGATACTGATTGTAGCAACGCAGAAAAGGAAGTAACGGTTCTTGCGCGACCTGTCGTCGTGTCGGGTAAGCGAAACCCTGGCCCGTCGTTTAAACAAAACAGGCCTTTATGCTTGAAGGACAGTCGGGTCCGCACAACCTTCTGGCAAGAAATGCACAAACCCTTCAACCCAAGCGTCGTCTTTGTGAAAGTCACTCAAGATGCTGCCATGGGGTACAACGAGAACGTTGCCTTTGCCTCCTGACACATGTTAGCCCATGCGGAAAGGGGTTTCCGCCGCTGCCACAGCATTCATGTCCAAGTCATGGCCCAATTTCCGAAGGGCACTTGGGCGTTGTAGTGACGAAGTTACAGTGTCTTGAGCCAAATCAACGACCGCGTACGTACGCATCGATGATATATTCCACCTGCAGCCTTCGCCCGCGTCATTTTCCGAATCACTGCCCCCTGAACCCTCCCCGTCGCTGCTAACCTCATCTTCGTCCATAGCCTCGCTTTCTCGTCGGTCGTTCGCACTTGACGACGAGGCTCTTCCCCGGAGATTGTTTGGGTCCTGCGGATTCAACACCGCATCTAATAACTCCTGTGGGGCACTCCCGTCAGAGGAATACGTGTCGAAATTGGTCTTGCTGACCGACGCTTTTCGCGCGAGACCAAAACCATTCACTGAACTGCCGTCTTTGCCCTGCATACATTCGATGAGGTCTCGCACCATATGCTTGCGGGTTCCCAATAACCGTTTCAGTTGTGACGCAGTTGGCTTGTTCTTCCCAGCCAGCTCGATGGTGAACATGTCCAACAAACCAGCGGCAGCTAGTGGCAACTCTTGCCCAGAAGATAACTCGAATCGTTTGTGTAAAACACAGAGGTGCCCCGGAGTGAACGTTGAGCCGAGCCCGGGATGTTGCGAACTTGTCTCGACTCGACGGCAATCACGTGACCTTTTACACGGACTGCATCGGCAGCTAGCTGCTGCACGCTAGACCATCGTGGCTCCGTCGAACTTGCGTGGCATGTCACCGACCCAAAACCATTCGCCAAAGCTGTCTCAGGAATTTATTTGTAGATAAAGAGTTGTAGCAGTCCTTGCACACATGCAGCTTGCCGCCGTCTTCTTTCCAAAACCCATGTAAACACTTAGGACTAATCCATCGAGCAAACCGCCGGGATCGTTCGGGTAACCACGAAACTTTGACATCACCCGTTTGTCCTCACGCAGATTGTTGGCCGCTCGGAGATGCTCTCTATGCATAAGATCACGAGGAGACACAGCATGGTGGTCTCGCACAGGAGACATGACGTCGCATACCGCACAAGAAGACCTGAACAACGTGCATGTTGACGTAGCTGGGCGACCATTCGCAAACTTGTTGTTCTCATTTGCGCCAAGCGATTTTGCAGGTACTTCGAGGGCAGCGGGCAGCCGACACTCACCAACCGCCGCTTTAGAGAAGCTACAGCTACAAATACCAGACAAACATATCGTAGATCGCCGATCGAAGTGTGTCTGCCAATGAAATGCTGCAAATCGGCTCACTTAGATCGGAACCATCTGTTTTGTTTTCGTGCGGACCTAATATCTTAACGTATCGTAGAACACCGATCGAAGTGTGTGTCTCCCAGAGAAAATGCTGCAAATAGGCTCACTAAGATGGGAATCATCTGTTTTGTTTCCGTGCAGAGCTAGTATATCTAACGAGACATTCGCCTAATAATGCTGGAGACCAACGGACCCTGTTGACAACCATCGATGCTGCGCAGAAAAACCTCGGGCCGAAGGCCCAAGCGCAGCGGACAGCCGACAATACTCAACGGGGATTACAGAAGAACCTCAACTGTAATTACTCCAGACAAGAGTATCGTAAATCGTCGACCAGATGGTGGTGTTGTTGTGTTTGCACGAATCGACATACATACCAAGATGGAAATATCCTATTTTTTTTAGCGGCGCACCTAATGTGTTTCACGAGATACTCACCTGATACTGCCGACGAACATACGATGCTGATAGTCGTCGATGCCGCGCAGAAGGACCTCGGGACGAAGGTCTCCGACCAAGTCCACGCTGTCCCTACACTGGGATTGACCTAGCGGAGTGTCGATAGCTGCAGTTGGACGAGTTTCGAGGAAGACCGTGCGGGGCACGGCAGACGCGCGCCTGCGTTTAGCGCTTAACCGAGCGTTGCCCACAAAAAACCGATACGATAACGGACAAAGCACACGACGACGATAACCAAATTAGTTATATTCTGGAACGGAGAAGCCGCAACAGTCACAGCCAGTATCACTAATAGATATGTGGAGACAACTACCTGTTGGTAAATCAGTGGCTTCTGGAGAAAGGTATTATATTAGAGAGACCAATGTCTGGAGAGACAGGTCAGAAAGTGGAGTGGGTCATGTGGGCCAACTCTCCACAGCCCAGTAACAACCGCTCGTAGTCGAATACCTAAACCTCCTCGCATAGTGCCTACTCGTACATACCCGTGGGACTGCTCGTGGGTGATACCACGAGACGATCCCTGTAACTTAACTCCGTGACACAACGTATGTAACTGTAACTTATTGCCAGGCTGTTCGTTGAGACAAGCTATATCGTGTTAGCAACACTACAGGAATGTTCCTATTCGTCAATGTGTCCAACGTACCGACATACCAACGTACCGTACACACCACTACGGCCCGATGTATAACTCGTGCACATGTACAATCTACCGAAGTACCGTAGCACCACAAGAAGAGTATTCTGGTACAACAACATACAATCAACAGTTCTGCTATTCAAACCAACCAATCAGAGTTTCACCACAGTACAGTTGATACATACATGCCGCTATCACGAACACCCTCCCTAGGGGCTGTTGTATCTACCAGACCAAATACATATCAAACAAAAACAAAAACAAAACGACTCAGACTTCTACTTCTTGATACCAAGTGCAAAGTCGCGGTGAACTTCAAAAAGATCTCTCGGCAACGCCTTCGTGAGGATGTCCGCGTGTTGTTTCTCTCGCTGGGGACGTGGGTGACTTCGATCCCAGCCTCCTCGGTCAGATTCCTAAGAAAGTGGTGCCTCACATCGATGTGCTTACTCCTACTCGAGCTCAGCGGGTTCTCTGCGAGAGCAATCGCCCCCTCGTTGTCTTCAAGGACATCTATCTTACGAGGCTTCGCACTAGGCCTCAGGAACTGAAGCATTCCGTTTACAAACAGAGCCTCCTTTACACCATTTCCCATCGCAAGATACTCTGCTTCTGAAGTTGACTGTGAAACGCATTTCTGCGTCCTAGAAATCCAAACTACAAGCATCGCCGCCACGAAAACCATCGCACCCGAAACTGATCTACGGTCAGTGGCCCTACTTGCAAAGTCAGCATCTACATACACCAACGTGCCTGCGTCTACCGAACTATCCTTCTTGAACTTCAAAGTCAGATGCGCCGTTTCCAGAAGATAATTGAGAATCTTCTGAGCTGCCTTCCAGTGGCTTCTCTTTGGTTCGTGAGAGTGCCTCGCCACCGCCCGCACAGCATTCGCGATGTCGGGCCTTGTCTGGCTGGCGATCCACATCAGGCTCCCCACCACCTCTCGGAACGGCACATCTCTGCCCCCTCATCCTCCATCACGGACCTGTTATCATTGGCAAGGGAAGCAGGGATCGAGCTGGTGCGACATATATTGAATCTCTCGAGAACACTCCTGATATAACTTTCCTGAGAAATCTCAATCGTACCAGCCTCACGGTCGCGAATATATTCACAACCTAGAAATAACTTGACCTCCCCCAAGTCCTTCGTAGGAAGAGAGTCACCTAGTGCTGCCACAATCACCTTGGCAAGACTCTTACTTCCTGCATACAGAATGTCATCCACGTGGATCGCGACCATCCCCAATACCTCGTCTCCCATCATGAAACGCAGGACACAGGGGTCAGACATTGACTGCTCAAAACCAATCCTCTTCAGTTCCGACACCAGCCTCTTGTAAAATGTCCTAGAAGCCTGCTTCAATCCGTACAAACTCTTGTTCAAACGGACAACCTTTCCTGACATCGACCCGCAGCCAGGAGGCAACTTCATGAACACCTCGTGATCCAATTCCGACTGAACAAATGCTTGCTCAATATCCCAGTGGAGTAATTCCAAATTGTACAAACACGCCAACACTATCAGCAATCGTAAAGATGCAGCATTTGCGGTAGGCGAGAATGTCTCAAGATAATCCACACCATACTTCTGCTTGAAGCCCTTCGCTACAAGCCTAGCCTTGGCCTTCACTATCTTTCCTGTTTCGTCTGCTTTCCACTTGAAAACCCATCTAGCATCAATCACATTACAGCCTATCGGGACTTTTACTGCCAACGTGAACGTTCTTGCTCTTATCAAGCCTTCAATTTCGGCAGACCTGGCTCCTTCCCAAATCTTAGCGTACTTCGAACGCTGGGCTTCCTGATAACTACCAGGCTCCGATACTACATCCTGAACCAGTTCTTTCGGCAATTCCGTCTCATCACCTGCTCTCTGCTCCGACAACAATGAGTACACGACTTCTGTCCCGAAGATGGGTCCTAGGGTGGCCATGAGGCCGGGTACACTCTGCTGGTTGACTGCACGAGTTTGCGCGCGAGTCCTACCTTCTCTCACTTCATCATTTTCACGCGCGGAAGTATTAAAGTCAGCAAGCTCGGCCACATGCCGCGGACGACGAGCGGCTGGAGGGGATGCCTCCGCCTCTACCAGTCCTCCCGACCCAATCGACTCTTCATCATCATGCCCTCCCTGCCCCATCGACTCTACCTCATCATCCCCTCCCAGATCCCCCATCTCTACTTCTCCTGATTCCTGCCCTCCCTGGCCCTCCCCGTCATTCACAGGCGAAGACACAGAAGGAGCTACACTACCAGAAGAAATGCTCACGGGGGCAGACTGTTCAGCAGGGGAAGATGGAACAGAAAAGGACGGGCCTATACTACCTGCGCCAACACTCTCAACCTCCTCGACTCCCGCACCAGAGGGCACGGCATCACGTTTCAAAAGTGTGTGAGCGACTCCTCTTCCCACAAGCGGCCATATCTCGGTTTCAACATCGTCGTCACTATCCTCCCCTCCCTCCTCTGCTACCTCTATCGGCAAAGAAAGTTGCAGCGGAGGGAGCTGTGACGGCAGCACCTCCCACGTTACATCCCTCGTTTCTTGAATAGTACCAGCCCTCGTAAGTACTCTATGACAATCACGCGGGTGGTCTCTCGAAGGACCGACATAGAAACAACTCTCACCCTTCGGCAGCAGCTTTGACGGTCGCTGTCACCTACAGTAGGCGGGCTTCAAAAACGGATACGGTCTAGCGGGACGAGGTTCACCATACCACATTTCATACGGCGATTTGGATTCAGGGTTAGCAGAACACGCAGTGTGGTTCATCGCTTCGCAAGCCCAGTGCATAGCCTCAGCCCAGAGTTTATCAGTCTTAAGTAACTGCACATGCCCAAAAAGAACTTTAGCTTGAATACGAGCCGCCATCGCGGCCTCCTCTATCAATCCAAGCCCACGCTCTGCAACACCATTATATTGCGGACTATAAGCCGGTGTGAACTCTTGTTTGATCAAAAGCTCGTTGCACACAGATGCAAACTCCCCCCCGAAAAACTCCCCACCATTGTCAGACCTAACAATCTCAACCAATGACGGGACACCATCAGCACGCACACTCGCAAGAAAACTCCGGAAAGCACTGCCAGCGTCTGATTTATTTTTCAGGAAATACAGCCATGCACGTCTCCTGAAATCATCCTTCACAATCATGGGGTAATGTTTTCCCCCTACGGACGCAATGTCCTTCCTTCCTCCCAGGTCAACAAAAATTCTGCCCAACTTTTTATCCGATCGAGTTTTAGTTTCCCGAACGATTCCTTTCCGAATAACCTTCGACATCGAACATCCTGAACAAGCATGCATGTCACCAACCAACTTGGTATCTAATCGCCTTGCAGTAGTGCGAAGCAGACCCTCGTGCGAATGTGCATAAATATTGTGGAAATCGTTGATATCCATCGTAGTTTCATGCTTGGGGTTGGCGGGAGTGAGAGCAGCCAACACCGTACCAACAGAGGCTTCTCCTAGGCGATACGCAGACGCAATCAGCATGCCATCGAAGTTCTGAAAAGTTACTTGTCCATGGAATGCAGTCATAACACCATTAGGACCACCAAGACCATTCCATGACTCACCATCAAACTCAGCACTCGGAGAAAAGAGATTATACCCCAAGTTGGGAGAGTACAATACGTTCTTCAATTCCACGGAGAACTCACTGTCAGCAGTCACAAATGCCAAGTCTAGCGTTCCGGAGTAAGCTACTTCACAAGACACGCCACCAATTCCATTCACACTTCTGTGGCAAGGCTTCAAGTCTCTCATGCAAGACAGGGAATCAGTCATGTGATATGAAGTGCCTGTGTCAGCATACCAATCCTCGACATATCTAGCCTTGTTGACAGCTTTCAGGATCATATCATTACTGACGGCGCTCATAATCAGCTCATCACGGGACGTCATCAGACACTTCAGACCAGAGACATCATACCACATCCTACTCAAATCATCACACGCCTTCAAGACCACTTCCTTACGACATGCTGCAAGCAACACCTTTTGGTAGTCATCACTCATGTGGTAACTACCATTTCTGCACACCAGATCCGAAACAGGAATAGCACACTGCTCATCGCTCTCATTCTCGTCGGCCTCGGGCTTTCCAGTCTGGGAAGGATGAGGGATGATGCGAGCCTTGCAGTCGAGCTTCATGTGACCCACCTCCCCACACTTGTAACACCTCCCCTGAAAAGACTTCTTCGAGGAATCAGACTCAGAGTTAGACTTCTGCTTGTTGTGCTTCTTGAAGTTACTCTTCTTCGCAGGCCTAGACACCAGAGCAACACTATTCTGCTTCTTAGAACCACCCTGTGCTTGCAAGTCTAGGTACCGCTCACGCACTTTGGTCTCGATGAAAGAGGGGTCATTCGAACAGAACACCACTAGAGTCTCACGTAAAGTCTTGTATTCGGGGGACAGTCCTTCCAGCATGAGATTGCACACTTCATGATCATCCTTCGTTACTTCAAGCATGGTCAACACACGAAGCGTCTCTCTGATGGATGAAAAGAAAGTTGTGGGATTCTCGTGGGGACGCATGCGCAGAGACTTCAGTTTTTCTTCCTGCACTCGAATTTGACTCTGACTCAACGGTAGAAAGTGATCCTTGAGCGCGCGAAAAGCCTCATACGGGGAACCAGCTTGCCTTGCCATGTTTTTGTGGCTGTCTTTCTTCAAGCAGTCGAACAGAAACCACCAAGCAATCTCATGCTGACGCAGTTCACCAACGCTGTATCCCTTCTCTACCCAAGGGGTCAAGTCGAAATTACCGTCGGCGATTTTAATGTCGACATCACAGGTGAACGGCTCGCTCAGATTGTAGTGACGAGCTTTGAGCAGAAAATTCTGCGACCATGAAGGATACGATACATCAGTACCGATAAATTCAGGAGCCTTGGGAACTTTCTTGAAAAGACCCCCACCCAAGCTCTCCCCCGAACTACTGTCAGCCGCTGGGATCAGTGTGTTCCCACTAGCGACTTTTCCCCACCACTCACTTGCTGAGGTAGTGGGCGGAACAGAGGACTGGCTACCTAAAGCCCCACCAACAGTCCCGTCAACCGAACCAAAGTTTACTGCAGGAACAGAGGAACGATTCTCATCAGAAACACGCGGGTTCAAGCCTGGGTCTACAACACCCCTACTCCCAACCCTCATGTCGGACACGCCAAAGCCTAGGGTATCGCCTCCCGTACTCCCCGCGGTCCTACCGGCAGCACCCGATTGGTGCACACCAGACTCTAGTTCGATGCCTCGCGGCGCAGCACGCGAACTAGAGGACTCCGCATTCTCCCTCTGGTGTGTCTCAACAACTGTCTGGAGCATCTGCTGCTGTTTAGAAAACATATCCAGCATTTGAGACACTCGAGACTCTAAGGAATCCATTCTCTCACCAAAGCCCTGCGGGTCACCCTGTTGGTTTTCCGCAGGGTCACCTCCCTCCTGTTCAGCCATGACGAGGCCGGTTGATCAAGCCGCCCTCACAGTCTCGTCGAACACAATCCAGGGGGACGTACAGCAGTCGACCGATAGCGCTATAGCGTGTTGGTAAATCAGTGGCTTCTGGAGAAAGGTATTATATTAGAGAGACCAATGTCTGGAGAGACAGGTCAGAAAGTGGAGTGGGTCATGTGGGCCAACTCTCCACAGCCCAGTAACAACCGCTCGTAGTCGAATACCTAAACCTCCTCGCATAGTGCCTACTCGTACATACCCGTGGGACTGCTCGTGGGTGATACCACGAGACGATCCCTGTAATTTACCTCCGTGACACAACGTATGTAACTGTAACTTATTGCTAGGCTGTTCGTTGAGACAAGCTATATCGTGTTGGCAACACTACAGGAATGTTCCTATTCGTCAATGTGTCCAACGTACCGACATACCAACGTACCGTACACACCACTACGGTCCGATGTATAACTCGTGCACATGTACAATCTACCGAAGTACCGAGCACCACAAGAAGAGTATTCTGGTACAACAACATACAATCAACAGTTCTGCTATTCAAACCAACCAATCAGAGTTTCACCGCAGTACAGTTGATACATACACGCCGCTATCACGAACACTACCAATTTGTCAAGCTGCGTGCCTACCGCGTACATAGAAGCAGCGTTAACAGCAACGGCAACTGTGTAGTGTACCGGTATACTGCTGCTGCTGAAAAGCACAAATTAGTTACATTCTAGAAGGAAGAAGCCGCAACAGCAGTCACAGCCAGTATCAGTAGTTATGCGGAGACGACTACCAATTTGTCAAGCCTGTCTCTGGTTGGTTCGGCCGAACCGAGCTCAACCCGAGCTCAAGCCTTCCCGTGGTTCGTCTCATCCCATCCACAGACACTGGTCACTCTGTTGTCTTGCGCCCAATTACGAACGAACCAGAATATTAACTCCAACTCCAACCCGGTGCCTAGGATACCTGAGGCATGTATCCACCGGCATGCTGTCGGTCATCTCAAGCAAATTTCAAGTCGGGTTACGTAATATGATATGAAACTGACGATTAACACGGACAGCGCGACGTCGCGTGATTTTACGTACGTTAACGCGCCAACCACAACCTCGAAGTGCCCCTGAGCTGCTGTTGCACGAACTGCTGCTGCTGCTGTAATTGGATGTGCAACGAAGAATCAGCAGGCAGTAGAATGGCAGCCTACACGTCATCGGTCCGAGGCTACTGAATTTGTAGGACTGTCATCGTGAAAGACGCATGCATACCTATAGTTCCGCACGGTTGCACTTACTTGCAGAAAGTAACAATTTTGAACCTAGGTATGCTACATCTCGGACAACGTGCTCTTCTCGATTACAATCGTTCCCCTAAAATCTCATTGGAGGGCGTCCACCAACAAGATGGCCGCCACATATGCTTTCTTCGCCAGGTCTTTGAAACGCAAGGGACGAGGACGGTGGCAAAACGCCTAGCGAAGGCTATCTCCCCGCTTTGGAGACCGACCGACTTTTTTCGATCTTCTGCACTCACCGCCGACACTTCTCCACCTGCGGCTGGATGATGGAGAGTGCTCGGATAAGTTCGACGTGGGGCAAGGTCTCAGGCAAGGATGCGTACTCGCGCCACTGCTGTTCACCATGTTTTTCACGGCGGTACTACGTGTGGCCGAGAAACGCTTCCTCGCTGATGCAGCCATCACGGACAACATAGTGCAGCTCCAACAAAAGGAGAAAGGCGAGAAGAAGAGCACCTCACGCACAGGCAAAGTCGACGGGCGGAGGGGGAAGGAGAGGGACGAGGTGCAGAGATTGCGGGGTATGCTGTACGCGGACGATGCGGGCATCGTATCGCGATCATCAAAAGGGCCGGAGAGGATGACGACGGTGATCGTGACTGCGTGCTCGTCGTTCCGGCTTACGGTATCCGAGGCAAAAACGGAGGTAAGGTGCCTGGAAACCAAAGGCGGGGGGAAGGTGTCCTTCACAATCAATGCAGCAGGCCAGGTATACAAACAAACAATCGAGTTTGTGTACTTGGGCGGGGCTATCACCGCAGACAGATACCTTAGTATTGAAATAACGCGGCGTCTTCAGAGAGCCTGGGCGTGCTTCCAGCGGTACAAGATGGAAATTTATGATCGCCTGGGTGTGCGCTTTTACGGTTGAAGGTGCGGTTGCTGAAAGCTGAGGTGGTCGAGACACTTCTTTACGGTTGCATGACGTGGAGCCCGAACAAGCCTGACTATAACACGCTACGACAGGTTCACCACTCCATGCTCCTCCGATGCCTTGGATGGCGGAAACGGAAGCGCAACGACCACACCCTATCATACGCTGACGCGCTTGCCAAGACAGCTTCCGAGAGCATAAATGCGATAGTCTGCAAACGGAGGATATTTTATAAACAAATTTCAAGGAGGATATTGTTTGCGGGATTCGTAGCACGTATGGGGGAGGAGCGTCTTCCACAAAGAGTGATGTTTGGGGAGCTTGTTGGGGGTAAGGGCTACTCAGGGAGGCAAGAGAAAGACTGGATGGCTAATCTGAAGGAGGATATGTCGGTCTTCGGAATGAAATTCGAAGGATGGCGAAAGGCTGCTCAGAAGGCTGGCAGATGGTTTCGACGAGTAGAGGAGGAGCCGAGTTGTTCATACGGAACTGGCATGAAACGGAGAGGCGCAAAGCCGCAGAGCGACGCGCAAAGGCTGCGGCAGCGCCATCCACCGTTGGCATCTCTAAGCAGCCGGGGGGAGGGGGGAGGGGGAGAGGGGGAAGGGGGGGAGGGGGGGGGGGGGGGGGGGAGGGGGGACGTCATGCCCAAGAGACTGAAGTCTGGGTTTGTTTGGCCATCATCGTATTGAAAGTTGTGGGCCTTTCAATGGCCGTCACAAGACAGCATAAGACTGCCCTAATTTATTCGCCATGTTGCGTTTTCTCCTCAGTGCCATTTATTTGATGATGCACTTGATACCCTCCATGAGACCAATGCCGTCTTTAGTCAGTTCCTAGGGTCTGCTAGTATGACATTTTTTTTTCTCTTTTCCTTTCCTTGCTTCCTCTTGTCTCGTCTTTCCTTGCTTTTCTTGTCTTTTCTTTTCTTTTTCGTTTTTCGTTTTCTTTTTTCGCTTTCTTCTCTTTTCTTTCCTTTCCTTTCTCTTCTTATTTGTTCTTTGTTTCTTTTTTCCAATTGACTTGCGCCTGTCGTGCGTATGCGTAGTGATACATACTACGTGTAATATATACGTGGTAGTCTTTCTTGGGTGGCAAGCGGTATAGTCGGTTTTTCCAGGCGCGAGTAATGAGACGTATGCACCAGGTATAGACTAGACCTCCCCTGGCACATCGTAGACTGACTCCCGATTTCACTTTTTATGTTTACGGTGGAGGCATGAATTGCGTCAGCTGTGATATATGCGTGTTCCACCGTGGGTTGTTTGTGTTTTCCCCTAGGGTATTCCTCAGCTCCAGAGTGACTGGAGCCTGTCCTGTGACCACGGACTTGATTATGCGAGTTAATGTGAGAACAACCACCTCCTCCTCGATGACGTCGGCAGCAGGATGCTGGATAGCTCTGTTACAGCAGTACCCCTTGCGGGCAATGAGGTGTCATCCTCCGCTGTTGTCGGCACCATAAGTGCCGCGGGTCCGGGGGGTTCCCCTTTTTTGGCGGCGTTGTGATGGCATAGTTTTTTACACACATATAGATATATTATGGAAAAGCAATTAATTCCTAAAAAAACTCTCCAAGTGCACCGCCAATCCTCCTTTTTGTGTTTGCGAATGTGTCGCACCGTTTCTCGTCGAGCTACTAAGGAGGGTGGAAAGGGCTGGCGAACAGCTGATGCTGTCCATCTGTGCTCACACTATCCTGTTGGGCTCGGAGAGGCCGACACTCAAGGCCTACCCGAAACATTTTTTTTAGCGCAATGTCGAGAAATCGTTGATACCGCGAACGCAATGGACGAATCGGTGGGTGCACGATGCACCTGGGTGGGTGCATGTCGGTGAGCTCGGGAGATACATATTTCGTCTCACTTTCGGAAATTGAGTGAGCGAGGTAGAACCTGGCGCTGTGTAGACGTGCTTCCCTTGTTGTGCAGATGCTGATCTTGGTCTTATCGTGTACTGCGTCCTTGTCGTTGTGTGGTGTGTTGTTTTCCCATAGTAGTAGTGTATCGTCGCAAATGTGTACCAGTGAGCAGAGCAATTATGTAATGCACCCTCACGAGCAAGTAACGGGTTGTAAACAAGAATAGGACTCATGAATCAGATACCGCACTGGTGCGTGACTTCCGGCGCGCACACGCTGATATAAGTACTTGATCTCACGACGGAAATCAATATACTCCAAGGAAGAGAAAGAAGTTGGTGTTCCGCATAAATGTTTTGATTGCTGGTCTAGTTAGACCGGTGTTTCTGATGAGTGGAGACCAGAACGAGATGATGAGGAGTGGGACAATGTGGCGGGTGAAGGCCCAAACAACCACAGCAAATATTCCTATCAGTAGCTCTATAGTATTTTTCAAGATACTCCGGATTTACTGAAACATGTGAGTTTATAATCCAAGAAGAGCAGTGGGGTTTGTCTATGTGAGTACGCGTAACACCATTAGTCTATAGGTGGAAACATATTTATACGTGTGTTACCGGTGTCTTCCTTTTCGCCTTGCGACGCCCCCGGGATTTCACGTTACCGGCATCCCGAAGGGGAAGCTTGTATTGCTTATGATAAGTACACTTTGCTCGTATTAGCATATATATGTTACGTTTCTAGCTACGACATTCTAGATAACCAACACCCACACTCTCCACCTGTGATGCCGAAGCCCGGCCGAGGCCGGCGACATGAGCTAGGCTGTCGAGGCACGCAACAGTTGTCGCGGTGCTGCTGCTGTCGCCGGAGAACGGGTTTTGAGAGTCAATCAATCGAGGTGTGCCCCAGGTTGTGTTTTGTATGCTTCGCTCGAAAATGTGCTTCGCAAATATCTTTTCCGTTTGTGAGACTCCAGACTCCAGGTTGTGTTCGATGCAGCTTGGCTCAATGAACAATAATAGTATAAACGTACGGTGGCTACGTCGGGTTATCCGACAGGATGTTGCGGTATACTGTATGGGAATGATACGTGGAATATTCCTTTGGGTCCTTGTGGAATGCTGAGAACAGCCCTAGGAGCTTTCTGGTATTAGTATTATTTATGGAATTTCGGGACTTCAGAAGAGTACCCCGTGGTACATGGAGCCGCTTCGCACACCGGCGCCTACTCGATCACTCCATCTCTTCCCCTCTGATCAGCATATGGGACAAGTTAATGAATATATCTATATACCATCGTCTTCACACTGTGTGTTGCAGTGAAGCTCGCGCCCTGAGACTGGCGTGCTGGAAACACATAATTCTTCACATAACCGATTTATTTCGACACGTTAACGTGTAGTCTAGAGTCTACACGTTTTGAATCGGCACAATGTTGGAAGCGAGGTCGGCGGAGGGCACGTCAGCCAATCAGAAGAGATGATTGAAACGCTGAGATTACTGGTGCTTGGGCAAGGCCAACTGGAGGAGCGGAGCGAGGTCGGCGAAGGGCAAGTCAGCCAATCAGAAGAGATGATTGAAACGCTGAGATTACTGGTGCTCAGGCAAGGCCAACTGGAGGAGCGGATGGCCAACGACCGTGGCCGCGGAGAGGACCAGTCCAGTCCTAGCAACGAACAGGAAGATGGAGTCCGAACCGGTGGGAATTTGTCAGCCCCTGGTGTTGTACGCGTGGGCGAGGCTACTAGGGACGAGGAGTTCGTAGACAGTGTGAATGTTGGCCCGCGAGAATTTAGTAGTATTGAGCAGGCAGTGCCCAAATTCTGCGGTAAGCCGGAGAATTTTTCAGTGTGGAGTAAGCGTTTTGAGGCGTTTGTATCAATGAGTGGGCGCTTGGGTTATCTATTCACAGACATTGAGGTAGCTGTAGGTGATATCACGAAGGACACCCAGTATTTTGTCTCTCAAGGTTTGACGCATGCCCACATCAGAAGCGCACGAGTCGCGTTGATATGTTTGACAGAAAGCGTGACTAATACTGACCTGCTTGACAGAGTGTTTGCAAAGCAGTCTCCGAGCGGTGCATGGAAAATGCTTCGCGATTGGTTTCTGCCGAGATCGATTGCTACGCAGGTCAAATGGTCGAATACCTTTGACGATGTAAAGATGAAAAAGGGAGAAGAGCCCATGACATTTTTTAGCCGTGTAGACATGATTGCTAATACTTTTGCTTCGCTTGGTGTGCCGAAATCGGAGGGCGACATGAACCGAAAATTGGTAAAGTTTTGACGGATAACTACGAAATTGAGCAACGCACGCTTGTATATCGAGATGAGATAACGCGAGCATAGAATGAGAATGTAGTCCGACAGGGGTACCTGAGACTTGCCATATCAAGGGAGAACAACGTAGGACCAAGAACTGTTTTCGAGTGGAGTCGACCGAGGTGGTCGCGGGGGTGGTCGTGGGGGTAGCCGTAGTGGTGATCGCGGATGCAACCGTAACAATTGTAGGTTGCGGAATAAGGGATCAGCGAATGCAGGAACTAGCCAAGGTAGCGAAGGTAGCAACAATCTCCCCGCCCACAAGCAAATAATCCCTCAAACGGTACAATAAAGGTAGAGGGCAAGTGATGCCGTTGGTTGGAGCCCGGGCACATGTGGTACCAGCGCAAGGCTCGTGTCACCCCGGCTTCGGAGAGGACCTCTGACAGACGTGCGCAGGGACAGAACAGCGGTGAGACTGTGTACTGTCTTGCGAATGCCAAACTTAGTGGTAGTGATGACTCGCATATATGCTGTGGAATGTCGGGATAGCTTGACGGAGAGTTTCGCAGAGAAATAGATAGCAGACAGTGGCGCCTCATCCCACCTGACTCATTCAGTTGACCAGTTGGGTGACGTACGACTGTGCAACGACAAGGTTAGGATCGGTGACAACCACCTGATCGACGTTGTAGATTGTGGCACGCTCGCTGTAGTCTTCCCCGGAGATCTGACTGTTAAACTGTTGGATCTGGGTTACATGCCATATTTTTAGCTCAACTTGTTTTCGCTGATGGCCGCGCATGAGCATGGAGTAGGGTTCATGACCGAGGAGGAGGGCTTGTACATTTCTCTTTTCAATGGGAGGTTGAGGTTCGAGGGTGATGGATCTAGTTACTTTAACTTCGCGTACAGAATAGAGGCAGACAAGGGTTATGTGCCGTTTCCCCTCTTGACCCTTGACTCCACTGAGAACCGCGCGAAAATTGGTTGCGATTCTGCGCGGGCGCTTCCCGTGCTTGCCCCCGGTAGTGCCGCTTTTGCTGAGACTGCTGTGGACACCAACGTATTCCATTGCGTGCATGGTCACTCTAACGAACTGCTGTTGAGAGAGACTGTAAAATCACTCGGTGTAGAACTGTTAGGAACTTTAAGACCCTGCACTGGCTGTTCTATGGCGAACGGTCACCGCAAGCCTATCGGCAGTACCAAGTCACGTGCTTCATATAAATTGGGACGGGTATTTGTCGACTTGAGTGGCCCTAAGAGAACCCCTTCTCTGTTGGGTAAGAGGTATATCATGCTTGTGAAGGACGATTTCTCTCGCTGCGCGTGGGTATACTTTCTGAAGCACAAATCAGAAGCAGCAGACGCGTTTAGGAAGTTTTTGACCGATGTACGCGCCGACGGTGTCCCCTCGAAGGTTGAGATTGTCAGATCTAACAACGGGAGAGAATTCTATGTTGGGGAGTTTGGAGAGGTGTGCAAACAGTATTGCACCAAGCAGGAATTTAAGAATGCTAACAGCCCAAAACAGAATGGTGTTGTAGAGAGAGTGTTAGGCATCATTCAGAACGCAGCACTTGCTGCGTGCATCCAGGCTCCTATCATATTCCCGCTCGTTCAATTACCGCCAACCGAGTCCTTGTGGGCGGAAGCGGTGCATTGGTCTTGTGACGCCCTGAACCACACCGCAACCACTGCCAACCCCGGCAACAAGTCCCCGCATGAGATGTGGCATGGTACTGCCGCACCTGCCTCACCGCACCCGTTCCTTCGCCCAGCGTACTGCCGGTGGAACCACCCGTCCAGGTCGTCACCCCGGGCCGAGAGCTGTTTTTACCTCGGGCCGGGAATCGACCACCCAAGTGACTCTTTGCGGGTGGTCACGCGGGCGAACAAAGTGGTGGAGACACGAGACGTGACGTGGGAGGCGACGCTTGATGTGGAGGTGCCGTCATGCCGGAGACTCCAGAGCAGGGAGGGACGCAGGAAATAGAGGACGCGCCAGAGCTGGAAGGGGCGGAGGATTTTGTCTTCGATCCGACGACTCCACTGCCGAGGTTGGGGAGGGGAATTCCTCACCAACTTCTGTGGTGCCTTCGATGACGCAAGCGCTAGTGGCGATTATCGAGCCGAAGATGTAGAGCCGAACGATACATCAATGGCCAGCAGCGAATCGTCCGACAGCGATTCTTCTTCTCAGTCTGGGAGTGACGTTTCAAACTCGAACAGTGGAGCCCTGAGCGACACGTTAACCCCTGATGGTGAAGCTCTGGGCGACGCGGCATCCCCTGAAAGTGGATCAAAGACCCCGACGGCGTTTCGGACAGCTGCACGCCAACTTAGAGCGCACATGTTAGGACCGGGCGATGGTGAAGAGATTCGGGAGGCTCGCACGAGGGCGCTCAGCCGCGAAGTGGCGGCGGGGCTGATCATTGCGATCGGGCCCTGTGAAGGAGGCCGCGTTTTTCAGGCGCTGCTGGCTGCGACTGAAACGGTGTTTGTTAGCTCCAAGCAGGGTAGGTTTCGAGTCATTTATTACGTGTCCCACACACAGGGTAGAGGCAAGTCGAGAACAGAACTCATGCGTGAGACCTCCGAGAAGAGTGAGCTCCCGAGCGAGAGCTCACAGCAATCTACCATCAAAAACGCCACACAGGTACTGCTAGGTACCAATAATAGCCCAATAGCCCGAAACGGCTCGAAACTGATAAGTAACTGTCATACTGAAAATTCCAAATTAACACCCTCCCGGATTCTTCACAAGACAGTGACGAATCAATAATTGACTCAATTCCATCACCTGAAACAACAACAAATGGCAAGATAAAACTCTTCTTCATGAGCGAAAACCTCTTCCATACTTCCACCTACAACAATTGTAATCACAATAAGAGTTTACAACAGCCACGCCTTCAGGGCAAAATCTTGTTGCGACAGAGAAAATGCCAGAGATCGCCAGGTCACCCGGACAAAGGTCTCCCGTTGTCCCCTACTACCGCCATAGATACACAGATCATACCGGTAAAACAATACAAGGGCTCCGCATGGGTGGCTCGGGGTAGGACCGGTCAGCACTTCGACTTGTTCGATTCAATATCCGATAGAGAGTAAACACCGTTACCACACAACACATAGTCTACGCGTGTAGAATGTAAAGGAATGCCAAGAGATCCACATAGACCAACAGTGGACTACTTAATTATTCTGCCGTTTCTTGCGTGAATCCGATTCTGAGCTTCATCATATTCCGATCGGATAAATCCGAGTCCACGCAGACTGACCCACTAGTCTGGCCACGAAGAGACGTTTCGAGTGTGTTTCTTGATGCTTTGACTCAACCAAGCATCCAGGGTCAGCAAGGAAGTGGCCACGTATGCTGCATGTTCCCTGCGTAGCCACTGAGAGGCGCGCACTGGGCCAGCTTCTGAAACACCATGCATGATAGTATCTAGATCCGAGGCTCACAGACCGACTGTCTTTGTGTGTATAGTCTGATCTTGGAGAGACTTGCTGACGGTATTCTAGGCGTGAAACACGATGTCGCTGCCTTCGTCATCTAATTCCTCGAATGCTATTACAATGCTGCTACTTGTCGCTATCTGGTAGATATGAATATTAGTAGTACGCGACAACACTGCAGTAAGAATTTGGCAGTTAAGAATTTAAGGCTTGAGTTTTAGACAAAAAACAACATATAACTGGTATATATAAACACTTCCACGCACTGGATATCACCTCATTATCTCTCTAGAGCCATCCATGCCGCTGCTGCAATTCCCACACCCCCCCGCCCCCAATGCCCCCTCCTTCCCCACCATCCGCACCATCACCTAGACCTAGCACGACGCGTATAGCAAACCCTTACATCTATGCGACCTAAAGCCCTTTCGCCCCCCCCTCCCCCCCCTCCCCACCCTCCCCCACCCCCCCCCTCCCCCACCCCCCACCTCCCCACCCCCCCACCCCACCCCCACCCCCTCGAACACTCCGCCCTCTACTCACTGGCTGTACGACTTACAGGATATACATGATACACTGGTGCATTCTTTCCAAAACCGTCGCATTTATCCCCGTAACGGATGTATAGTTTACACACGCAGATTGAGCTGCCCCGCCCGTCCCGCCCCCCGCCCCACCCATGATTAATTGGTGAATTCTTTCCAAAACCGTCAGATTTATCCCCTTGAAAGATTTATAGTTTCCACTAACAAATTAAGCTGCCCCCCCCCCCACCCCACCCCACCCCACCCCTCCCGCCCCTTTTGATCAAAACCAGGCCCCCACGTCCTTAATAACTCCGCCCTCCCCTCACCGGTTATTCGACATACAGGATTCCCTTGATAAACTGATGCATTTCCTTCCACAGCTGTCAGATTTTGTCCCCTTCAGAAACGGGTTTTATAGTTTCCGCGCACAGACTGACTAACATCACCCTGTTGACCCTGATAGCTACACTGTTGTAGTTGCAAGGGGAGTCGCCGACCTATATCCTTAATGAGGACGCACAACCCGTAATACGCGCGATCGGAGCATCACACACACAGCTTGCAAAGATGTGTTTCGACAAAATATTCGATCTCACAGCTGGAGTGTTTTTTTGATTTTATAAAATATAGTACCTGGTATGGCCTTCTTGTCTGATCGCTGGTCGCTCATGGGCCGGATATCGTACATAAAGTAATCGTCATCTGGGGACGATAGGGACCCATCCTACGATCATAATCCATCCGCACATACATATACAACTCCGACAACCCGGGAACGAACACGGATATCACCAGGACTGATGCCTCTTTGCACAGTGTGAAAATATTCTCAAACCCCATCGACCGGCCGATCTCTGATCGACTGGGGGTCGTATATTATAGAGCCAGCTCCACTCAGGGACGATAGAGTCCCATCCCGGTCCGGAGGTCATTCTACATTTCTAGAAGTTAGACAAACCGGAGAATAAAACGGAGTTCTCTCGGCTCGTCACCGCCTCTCACGGTGTGGAAACCCCAACTCCGTTGGCTAAAATCGCTGATTGGTTCGAGCTCCACGGCGCCGCCCCACCATAGGAGGACGGTGGAGGCTCACCAACCAATGGGGGACGGTTCCGTCGCACACGGGGAAGTTTGGGCCCCATCCCCGGGTCAGAAATCCTCCGAATATCTACAGCTCCACTGTGTACTGCTGTAATTAATTTCTTGTTGGTGTAACTTGTCTCAAAAGCTGTTCTCGATTTGGTGTCAGTTTTTTTTCCATCCTGCACTACTCTCGCCCTCCCTCCCAGTAGTAGTATAACTCAGATAAGGGGTCACGTAGCAGACCCTCCTGCCTCCTCCCCACTACGGGACATACCTGAATTTTATCGCGAGAAGAATTCAGAATTTTCTTCCCTCGTCGATTCGCGTCCAATTGTATCTACCCTCGCTGCTAGGGGTTGTCAGCAGCAGCTGGTTCAGCTGTTAGGTGGCCCTATTTTTACATTTCTGCAAATAAAGTAAAAAATCTCACAACGAACGGTGGTAACTAAATTCAAGGACCAACACTAGTAGTATTCAAAGGTAACCACTAGATAGATCACCGGGGCGACCGGCTCTATATAACTCACTAGAGATGATCAATGAGCAATCAGCAGCAAGGAGCACGTCATCAAGTAGGAAGCAACACAAAATTATTTTTCAGTTACGTACCAACACGACCGCTTTTTTTTCCAGTTTACCGCGGCAAACGACCAAAACAGCAACGGAGACTTGCACCAGAGCAATAACAAAGTACCCCTTTCACGCCGACTATACTTGTTCATAGAGAATTATAGGGGAAAAGAACCACCCGGCGATGTGATACTGGAACAAATGCATGCCACTGGTTTCTTAAGTGGATACCGTCCATGCTACTACTCACTACGACCTTCGCGTGGCGCAGTTTGACAACAGGAACGATTTTTGTTCTTGTTTTTTATGTCGAGTAGTTATTCCCTGTTTTTTGGTACACCCTCCCCATCCATGCTATAAGTCAGACAAAAAGCGTGTGTGAAAACATCAGTTAGTGTGTGTGCTCTTACTTGTACCTATATTACTTGCACGAGTCCAATCTATGTGTCGATGTGCCCGAACTACCACCCTCTAGGCCGGGGACGCAGCCACTCGTAATGCTGCTGTGTGGCTATTTCTGGCGCAGTAATCGTAATCACTGCCTCCTCGTTTTAGTCATGCGTGCGCTTTTGCCACACATCTACACCCATGTACGTACGTGTACCTACCGAAAATAATAAATAAACGCACTACACTGTGATACCTACCGCGGAACCATGGGGATTTTTATACAGTAAACAACATTAGTTTTGGGACAAAACATGACGCCAATTTGGAATAAATGTCTTGTCAAGTTTTATTTTATTAACCTCTCTATACATCAAGATCCGAAGAATAGCTGGAGAGTGCCGTTTAAGATGCAAATTTTGCGCTCTTCTCGCTTGTCTCGCTCATCACCCATCCGCGTTCACGTCGAGGTGCGGAACGGATAGGGCAGGGCGAGGGGCGTTGGAGCCGCCCCCCGAAGACGGCGCTCGAACAAAGCGGTATGACCGAGAATTTCCAGTTCCGATAATCCCATACTGATGACGAGACGAAAAAAACTCCTGACCGAATCCCCCCCAAAAGAATCATCATATATACATGTATAGCATAAATTCTTGCCCACACACGCAGAATTTATCCAACGCGAAAATAAGCCTACGCCCTCCCTGATGATACAAAAAGTATCTGACCATCCACAAGCCACCCCGTTTATCAATTCAAAACAAATGCAAAAATTTGCTTGGGAATTAAATCAAATTATCAAAACAGCTCATCCTTCGAATTCCCAAACAAGATTGCAACCACCCATTAAGTTCGGAAAATCAACATCGGTAATCCAATGACTGGTTGTGACTTTGCATCCCCTCTTTCATTTGAGACCAGCATGTATGTCCTGTACTGTACGGCCACAAGGACGCCCCATCCCATCTCATCAACACACGTTTGCAACCACAAACAAGAGATACCAGCAAGACCTATGAGCGAGTGTAACCAATCCTCGCCAAAAAGCGTAATTACTCGAAGTATTGGTCATTTGCAAACCATACAAAACCGAAAAAAAACTCTCCTTTTGGATTTTGTTCGCTATAGCTCCAAATAATCGAATAAAGAAACAATTTAAATGCCGCCACTGTCGATACGAACAGCTCAAGCCCTCTCAGCTACGCAAACTATTCGTCCATCATCATCGCCAAACATTTCGTGTTTCACTCCTCCTTTGCGAACAAGCATTCGCAGAATGATACTGTAGGTAAAACAACCAACCAATCAGGAATATGCCCACTTCTATTTTGCACCTAATGAGAAGACTACTACTGCCAAAAACAAAGATACCTGAAAATTTTAATACAATCAGTGCCACCATCGATATCATACATCAGCGGTACACCTCTCAATATGGTGCACTGACGTACCCTTTTCTCCAAACCGTTATTGTATGTATATCAGCTCCACCAGTTCCCTTATGGTCCTGTTTACACCAGAAAAACACGACCAGGTACAAGTCTTTTTGATTTACAAAGACTGTTTTATTTGAACATGAACAACGCACTTTCAAAACAACGAGGCGTTATCGTATGTATATCAGCTCCACCAGTTCCCTTCTGGTCCTGCCTATACCAAAAAAACACGACAAGCCAGATTTACAAAAACTGCTTGGTTTGAACATGAACACCCACTTCAAAACTACCAGGTGAAAAAGGCTACGCATACCATCCAGAACGAACCTTAGCTGATAATACTATCTGCGGGTCTCCACTCTAACCGCAAAATATATCGCCTACTATTTAACGGGTCTTCACTCTTGCCGTAAATAAATAAACGTCAAATTCGACCAAAAACGATGTTGCGATCGAAAAGTGAATCCATTGTAAAAGTAATTCACCACTTGGACCGGACCTCCCTCCCCCCCCCCGCCCCGCGATGTTGCCAAACCAAAAAGCTCCGGCTGGCTGAATAATGAACCGATCTGCTCCCTCCATGACCTCTCATGTTGCTGTTGCTGCTGCATATCGTGAAGTGCATGCGAAAATGCCACTCGACTTGTTGCCAGGACGAACCCCCATCGTTAGTTTGTACTGCTGCAGACAGCCCACGATTACCCCACGTCCTTTTCCTACCAATGTTGCCAACAGTAGGATCACGCGGCTATTATGCCGCGCGACTTCACCCTACCAAATCACTCTCCATGGTAGGGTGCACACGGCTGACGGCCATGCGACTTCTCGCGGAGAATGCAGATAACCTTATGTCTTTTGCCTCCACAACCAACCTGCTGAAGTGGAGTGCGCACGGCAAATAAAAACGAGGTAAAAGCCGCGTGACTTGAAATCCCGCGCTCACAACACACGGCGAGGGTGTCTACGGCTGTACTTCCGCCATAGGGATTTTAGCTGCTGCTGTAAACCCCCTGTCCACTGTATACGGTGGGGGTGTCCTAGGTTACATTTCGACCATGGACATAAGCTGCTGCTACTCCCTGCCTACGGCTCTGCCCCACCGAAGGGCTTTAGCTACTACTGCTGTACGTAGTCTACAGCAGCAATGGCTGCTGCCTGAGAACGACACCTCCACAACATAATCTTTGGGTCAAAAGACAACTCGCCTATCAAGCTGCCCTCCCTCTCCACCATCGAAGAATCTCGACCATGGCGGTATAGCATCTCTCCCTGCCATACCAGCGGCGGATCTCTCCTTATCCCCACCGGACTCCTCCTTGCGCCTTGCTGCCCTTATCTACTGGCCTCCAAAACGCTGGCTCCTCAAACACGGCCCTTTCTTCCCCGCCAAGCTTCGACAGCATGGCCCTGTTCCAATACGGTTGACCCGTAGACTCTTCATGAGGCTAGACCGAGTCAGTTCGGCTCTAGAGTGTTCGTTAGCTTCAAGCAGGGTAGGTTTCAAGTCACTGTATTACGTGTCCCACACACAGGGTAGTGGCAAGTCGAGAACAGAACTCATGCGTGAGACCTTCGAGAAGAGTGAGTTCCCGAGCGAGAGCTCACAGCAGTCTACCATCAAGAACGCCACCCAGGTACTACTATGTACCCAATAATACTCCAATAACCCGAAACAGCTCGAAGCTGATACGTAACGGTCATCCTGAAAATCCCAAAATCAACAGACGGGAGACGGGGCGCGAGAAGACGAAGTTACCGGATTGCCTTGTCAAAGAGTTGGAACCGGAACCAACGTCTTACACCGCCGCGCATTCGTCCAAACATTCAGACGTTTGGGTGAACGCGATGAGATCGGAATTGGATGGTCTCGAAGCTGCTGGGATCTTTCTAGAGGTTTCTGCACTTCCCGTCGATAGTAATGTCGTGGAGTCAAAGTGGCTGTTAAAGTGGAAGGCCGACGCGCACGGCATGATTGATCTAAGGCACGTTTGGTAGCTAAGGGCTATAGCCAGATAGAGGGAGTTGACTACTTCGAAACTTTTGCCCCCACCGCCTCGACCACGTCTAACCGACTCACTGCAGCAATGTCATGAAAGCTAGAGTGGACTTGAGACACTTGGACGTTGACCCAGAGGCCTTCATTCAGGCAGTTGGATACTGAGATATTGAAATGCGTCAGGGGACCGCCGCGTGAGGGAACCGCCAAAGCGTTTTTGGACAGCGGGACCGCCGAGCGAGGGGACCGCCAAGGGGTTTTGAGCAGCGGGACCACCGAGAGAGGGGACCGCTAAGAGGTTTGGGGTAGCGGGACCGCCGAGTGAGGAGACCGCCAAAGGCGTTTAGGCAGCGGGACAATCGATTTGACTCCATACTAAAACGTACATATTTCCTATTTTTCTATGCCATACTCAAGTTTAATACGCGTTCGGAAAACGAGGTATCCGGACCGAGTTTACACTAAAACGTACAGATTTTCTCCATTATATAATAGGGCAAAACAAGGTATCCGGCCCGAGTTTATACTAAAACGTACAGATTTTGCCTATTATATAAAGTATATAATAGGGAAAGTATGTGCGTTTATTTATATAGAATAGGGAAAATATGTACGTTTTAGTATAAACTCGGTCCGGATACCTCGTGTTCCGAACGAGTATTAAAATCATATAGGGTATAGAAAAATAGGAAATCTGTACGTTTTAGTATGAAGTCAAATCGGTTGTCCCGCTGTCTTAAAGCCTTTGGTGGTCCCGCACTCGGCGGTCCCGCTAACCCAAACCTCTTAGCGGTCCCCTCTCTCGGTGGTCCCGCTGCTCGAAACCCCTTGGCCGTCCCCTCGCTCGGCCGTCCCGCTGCCCAAAAACGCTCTGGCGGTTCCCTCACGCGGCGGTCCCCTAACGCACTACAATATTCTTGAGACTTCCCCATGCGGATATTGTCGTAAAATGTTTCTGGTAGTTATTTCCGAGACTTGTTAGTTGTTCCAGCGCCAGGGAGGGTGTTCGACGTAGCTTGGCCCAACAAACAATAGTAGAAACATACAGTGGCTACTTCGGGTTGTCCGATAGGAAATTGCGGTTTATTGTATGGGAATGATACGTGGAATATTCCTTTGGGTCGTACGCCGTGGTACATGGGGCCGAGCACGTAGGCTTCGCATACCGGCGCCTACTCGCCCACTCCATCTCTTCCCCTCTGGTTAGCATCTGGAGCAAGTTGATAAATACATCTATATACCATGTTCTTCACACTGTTTGTTGCAGTGAAGCTCGCGCCCTGAGACTGGGGTGCTAGAAGCACATCATTCTTCACATAACCGATATATTTCAACAGGCTGAAGCCTGGACAACAATATCCTTTTATATTAGGTTTTGACTTATAAAAAATACTGTAAACGTACCAACGATGTGTTACGCAGCTTGAAAAGATCAGTATCGACCGTAAATATGTTGAACTCACAGCTGACGTTGTTAGAATAATTTAAGAAAGTATCAACGATCGCCACGTCTTCCCGGACTATCTGGCAGGGTGCAGTACAGCTACCACGTCTCTGAAAATTGCGGGGGATCGTTCCCCATGAAGGGTATGCAACTCTATCAAGAACCAGTAACGTAAGCGACATGTCTCCTCGTGAAAAACCCACAGAAAAAAGAAAAGATAATTGCTGCCCTCGTGATGGTGTGCGCTTCGGTCGTGAGTCTCCCATGTGCCATCCTGCTGCCGTTCTCCATGGCCGCCTCATCGCCTTAGCCCACTCAGCTCGCTCCTTCACACGCTCTCGTTCCTAGTCATTTCCAGTGGTTACCCCTTCTCCCCCGTCCCAAAAACAAAATGCTCCTCGCAGCTTGTGGTCCTGATCTGAAAACGCAATATTGTTCAGGGAGAGTCCGATCTGTCTCGTCCCCGCCCGTCAACGCTCAGTCTCCGTCCTCCTCCGTCGTCGAATACAGCCTCATGACGCCGCAGCTTCCTCTGCAAACCTAGACTGCCGTAGTTTGGCTCGTGGTAGCGCCTACCTCCGCGCACCGGCGGTGTCCCGGTTGTGCGTTGCTGCTAGACCGCTGCTGCCTGAAAAATTCGTGGATGTCCATGCCTGACGCACCACGTACGACCCAACTCAACCGCCACGACAAAGCCACGAGGACACACGCAGCAGGAATAACGTATATCTCCTTCAGGGTAAGTCCGGCATTACTACCGCCAGAAAGACTTACCCCACTCGCGACAAGCCTGACTTACCCCACTCGCGACAAGCCTGATAGGGCATGCCTCATGACATGCCTTGCCGAGACATCGAGGGGAACGGAAAGTGGAAGGCGTCGATCGTAAGATCAGCACCGACCGCATTCTGCACCCAGAACCTGTCAACCGACGAAAAAAAACGCACTAGACTACGTATGATACAACCCCGGACGGAAATGTCAGGGCCGTTTGGTTATTCGTATCAATACACCAAAATGGTCCCCGCAGCTCCGTACAGAGTGGTAGTCTGGTCTAAAAAACAAAGCAGTTCCGTACAGAGTGGTACTCCGGTCTAAGAAAGAAAAACACTGATTTTTCTCTGCAACAGAGGGACCGCATTGGAGTGCGACGGTCAGAGCCAACACCATCCTCGGGGGTGACGTATGCAACATCAGGCACATCTGTTACCATCACGCAACGTAAGAACAAAACATGGGGCGGCAAGCAGGGCATGGGCGCAGACAAGGGCAGAGGAGACACCACCTACCTACAGCGGTGTAACATGAAATATAGCACCCCTTGGTGGAATTTCCAAGCTGGATTTCTCGACAAGGAGGGGGGTGCAAACATCGAGTGATGTGTCTGGGGAATTATCTCGATGACATCTTCCTAAAGCCGGCATTTGCGTCGTTGATGGCAAGGTCTCCATGAGAATTTCCCAAAGCCTCCATTCCTATCGGAAGACCGCCCCTTAGGTTCGTAGAGTTTTTTGTCCCTGAAAATCGTCCCAGAGTGTGGGATACCTTGCGGGTTACCAACACCACACGCAGCTGGAGACGACAAGCACAAGTCCTCGCACCAAAATCACCAGGGCCTTCCCCGCGATTTTTCCCGCGGGATCGTACGGGATTCGGGATTATCCAGTGGTTTCCTGCAAAATGCGAGATTCCGCATCCCGTGGTCCCGTGCAAAATGTAAAATGCGAAATCCCGTATCCCGCTTAAAATGGGAAATCCCGTATCCCCTGGTCCCGGGAAAAAGGCGAAATCCCGTTCCCGCATAAGTGCGTCCCGCGCAAATACCCAAAAGCCCGTTCCCGCCCAAACAAATCCCGCGATATTGTTGAAATCCCGCATTCCATGAATAGAAGGAGGAATCTCGACGTTTGTCAAGCTCGTCCTCCCGCGCAGAAGGACAGACTAAACCCCAGGAAGCGCCAAGCCACCGGTTCAATTCTGTCAGATCGCAAGTAGAATTTATTTTTTCATCTTTTTCGAAAACATTTGTACCCAATCCTAGAGCGAGTCCCCCTCGCTCCCCAGAACAACACCGCAAAACACCAAAGAAATCCTTTTCTTTTGTGTTTAAAGAGCCGAGAGAGGTCTGAGCGCGGAGCAGACGACACACATACACGGCCGTGACCGACATAGAAGAACCCTAACGAGGCTGCTGCTAGCGAGGTAGCAACGCCTGATGCCAGCGAAGCAGCAGCGCGCGCTGTCGGCCAAGGGTCCATGAGTGTCGGGCCTTCAGCATCTGATGGTCTTCCTGTGGCCCCACCTGCTGGCTCGGCTGCTGCAGGAATACATCTTGGCATGCTATCAAGCTCCAAGACGTTGCTGTCGTCAAACATCCCGTCGGGTCCCGTCGTGGCTGCAACCCGCCCGGGGAGTCCTGCAGTGGCTGGATTCCGTACATAAAATCCCGTTGAGTCCCGTCGTGGCTGCATCCCGTTGAGTTAATTTTTGTTACGTCCCGTCGTGGCTACATCCCGTCCCGGGGAACACCGTCGGAGCCGGATGCCGTACCAAAAAAAACAGTCCGTTGGTTTCCGGATCCCGCACAAACAAAATATTTCAGTCCCGTGGTTGCCGGATCCCGCACAAAAAATACCGTTGAACTCCCGCGGTAACTTAATCTCGCGGGATTTTGTCCCGAGGTCAAAACTGGTCCCGGGGAAGGCCCTGAAAATCACGACCACCATGCAATACATTGCACGTTAACCGTTTTCACGAATTCTCAGCATCTAATATCTGAAAAAGGGACTCAAATCGCCTACACATGCGTCAGGTCGTCGGACTGCCAGGGAGTCTGATCACGAAACAAAAAAACAAGAACCTCTTCTGCGGCGTGCTTGCTCCGGCAGACAAACAACTTAAAACGGAAGCCGCTGCACCACCAACGAAAACAAGAGCCGCAGCAGCACGGCATCCCCACCCGCCCCGCCACAAGAAACATCAAATCATGCAACCAAAGCAGCCATGATAAATATTTGTCTGCGCTTCCTGATTGATCGGACCCCGTAAGCCAACAAAAACCGTCGACGAGTGTCCTCGATCGAAGCCTGTCTGCACCTGATTGGACCACGAAAGCCAATCAAAATCATCGACGTCACGGCGCTTCCTTATCTGACCACTGAAGCCAATCAAAATTCTCGACGGGTAAAAAGCACCAGTACACTGAAGTAATCCTCGCGGAAGTCATCTCTCCCGGCGGCTTAATTTGCCCCGTCCGGTCGCACGCTGCTGCTGCTGCTTACCGCAGCTGCTTGCGTGCCGCACGCCATATAGACGGCGCTTTTATTTTCCTTTCATGTTTATTTCCCCCCCCTGCCACTACGCCGCCTTCGTGGTCGTCTTGGGGCCCACCAAAGGGTACACCGAACTCAATATAGTAAACAGCAGGAATCCCGCCGGTCCGGAGATGAACGTGAAGAACAACACCAGGAACATCACCACCTGGGGGATCGGTGCGGGGGATCTGGCGAAGGAGATGCGGGGGGAGGCGGGGGCGGGGGCGTGTACCCAATGTTTTCTTGCGTTAGTCACTTCACCATCGACCACGCATCCCTTCGAGACGGAGCACCGTTTCTACTCCTAATAGAGGCACCTCCAAACGTGTGGGTGCTCATTACGTATATTCCATACAGTACGTACGCACTTGGTGCCTGTCTTATCTGGGAGGGGGGGACGGGCGAAAGAAAAAAAGGAACCTATAATACGACCGGTGTATCATATCACGTATAGCTTGCAAAGTTGAGTAGCGACTTATCGGAAGAAATCACAGCTGACGCCGTACTGTTTATATTAAACACGAGAGCGGGTGGGGGAGCGAGGGTACGGTCGAGGAAGAGGGGCGGGGAGTCTCCCTCTATAATGGGGACGGCAAGCAAAGAAAACCAATATGTTTTTTACATTGTTTTGTTATACTCGACAAGTTTCCCCTTCGAAGGAAGGGTGACGCAAGAGGCCGATGCTTTGCATTTTGCACCCCCGCGCGTTCGCTCGCATCCTAACGGTTAAGCATGCAGCTACACTGCAATTTAATGGATCCGGGTGTATCGGAAATGAAGGTACCGCTGTGTAGGGACGGCCCAGATATAACTTATGTCGATGCTGTTGTAGCCTACCTGGTACTACTAGTGGGTTCTGCGCATGTATAAGTTTACCGCAGCTAGAGTAGCTGCAACTTTAACGTACCCGGCGCATAAGCATTCGGGTGCAGCTTCAAACTGTTATTCGTTCATGTGCTCAGCACATTTTGATGCACGTACAACAGTCCAGTATTTACTACTAATAACGCGTAACCAGCAAAAAAGCATCTACCCCCAGGCACATAGCACATTATGAAGGCCCGCCAGCAGCCAACAAAGCTATAAAAGACCCGCCAGCAGGCACGGAAGCCTTACTGGCCAGCCGCATTCAATTGATAATTAGTTCAACACGCATGATTCTAAATGTATTTTTCCTACCGGCCTTGCATAGTCTGCGGCAACATTCTGCGACAACGTACTGCGACAGCCTACTGCAACAACCAACTACAACAACGGACGGCAGCATCAAATATTTATCAAGGGCCCCCTTCGGAGCCCTTAAATGAAGTGTTCTTACGGGAATTGATTTGCGTATTTTTTGGCGGTTTTTGTTACGGTTCGCCGAGCCCTGGAGGCATCCCCTTGCTAGCATACACAAGCACCGAAATTGCCATTGGGCGTAGTTGGAGCTCGACCCGCAGCACTGCTCGAGCCCAAATTCTCTCCTCTCAGTAGGTGCTTGATATGCTACTGTACTACCATAGGTATCTGGTATGACATGTACTTGGTACCCATTTACAGCAGAAGCAGCGCACTCAGGTTAACGTACGAGTATAGTACTACACATGTGCTTGGAGCCCACACCTGCTGCGATGTAATGCGTACACCACACTCGTGCATACCTAGTGCCATGTAGCAAGGTAAATGACATGGTATAACTCTACAGCAGTACCAGGTGCTGATATAGTCTTGCAGGAGTATGCACGAGTACGAACATATCACACCTGGTACCTCTCGTCATTTTTCCCTATACTATAATCCAGTCTATTCTTATAACTTCATAAGCAACAGCGCTGCGGTAACAGTCTGCATCGGAACTGCGAGGTGAACTACTATTTCAGTGTAACAAATAAGCGATTGCAAAGATGAGTATCGACCCTAAATTCGCCGAACTCACAGCTGACGTCGTTAGAACAATTTCATAAAATAAGCGAACGAACCCATTTCAACTCCTAAAATTACTCTAGTCTAACTCCAAGTGTTTCGTCCCCATGTCGGGACTGCGGTGCAAAAAGGGTCAAGTGATGTCCGAAACTTGCCTAAACACGTCCTACGGAAAGGATATTTTTCTCCAATGCTAGGGCTCGGATCATCTATCTCTCGCCAGTTTAGAAATACCAGGTCACAGGCCATCTTTCTTTGGTTTGAACATTTCGAAGCGGCATATTTATTGCGTCGAAAAAAGCCTCTTTCACAAGTCAAACTCCTCCAGACTCGGCAAACATGGTCGAAATTGGTAAAATGGCCATCTCTCGCGCTGCTGACACGTGTTTTCAACACAGAAAGTCAACGACATGGCCAAGCACTAGCAGGCGAACGCATCTGGACCTCTAGCGGAACCGTTAGTGGCATGTCATATGCATGCAGCAGTGTGGGTACCCGGAGCCTCGTATGTAAGCACCCAGTATCACACTTTGTACCGATTTCATGTCACCATGCAAATATTTCTGCAGGGGGCTTCCTTCGCAGATCCAACGCCCCCTACACCTCCTAGAGGCCATCAAGAACAGCGTATACGATGGTCGGGAGATGGTCTGAGATCTATGTGGAGTGCTAGCGTGGTTCTCCTGGTCGGGACTAGCGTGGAACGGGCGACGAGGCCCTGAGCGATGTGTCATCGACAATTTATCGCACTACAACCTAAACAAACGAGCGCAGAGCGCGTACGCGCGGGCATGCCGATGTGATGTGTCTGCTTTTCTTGCCATACTTGGTTGGGCTTCGAGGCATTCGACGTTGCAGAGTCGTCGTGCAGGACGCCACCCCCAACAAAATCTGAGGCTCTCCCTTGTCTGCAGGCTGTCCTAGCAGGGGTTTCCACAACGCTAAATTCAGTATGTTTGCCATTCTGCTGCATTAAACGTTTTTTTGCTTTGACCGAACGGGTCCCTTAAGCAGTGTAAAAACACACATACAATTTCAGATCGGAACTTTTCATCGAAACTCGTTTTTTTTTCTACACTTCGAAACTCGTATTTGCAAACATTGTGTGATACCCGTCTCTCTGTCCACTGTCGTCTGGATCCAGCGTCGATATAGCCGTGTACCCAGGTGATCTGGTCGATCGCGCGTGCATCTTACCGGTCTACAACGCACTGCAAAAACAGCGCAGTACTGCGCCAACGTACTGTGACTTGCTGCGACAATCTACCGCAACAACCCTACCGCGGCCAAACACTTGAACATCCCCCCCCCTACAAATAACGAGACACTTTTAGCTGTCATATCGAGGATCCAGTAGTCACCATTGATACCCGCGTCTTGTAACTTCTCCGCTTCTAGTCGTTGCGATGCGCAGGGAAGCCCCGATTCGCGCCTTAATCTTGGCAAAATATCAAGTCATACATCGATTGCGCCGAGTGTCCGGTCGCTCGACAACTTACGCGAGGTTCTTGTCGACGAGGTAGTTGCCCACGATGACGTCGAAAGCGAAGTAGTGCACCCATGCAGGTAGGACAACGGCCGGGTTTCTGAAAAGATTAACGACGCCGTCGAGCGTGCTGAACTGCTGGAACGTGCCGAAGAAGCCTCCCTCGGTCGTGGAGGAAGACGCCACTGCCGATCAATCGAAGCGTTCATCGGGAAGGTTTCGCACGTCGGACAGATCAGATTCCCTCGTATCGATGATCTAGAATATATGTCTTCCAGGCAAACACATTCTTGGTCCACACGAAATCTGCACGGTGTATATTATAAAAATTAAAAACACACTCCAGCCGTAAGATCGAAGATTTCGTCGAAACTCATCTTTGAAAGCTGAGTGTAACACTCCGATCGCGCGTCTTGCTGGATTACTAGTGGTAATTCCGAAGTATGCCAGCGCCGGCCGGTATAGCGGAGAACAACAAAATGGCCTTGTACCAGCAATGTACGAAAAACAAAATAGCATGGCCGTCTCCCACAGGCACGAAAACACCCAACCACGAATTATGACACACGTTCCACCCACCCACCGACGAAGCCATTCACCCAGGAACCAACCCATCTTGAACTTGGTGCGGGGATTTTTATATTGAAAAAAATAGTGAGGGGAAGTTCTTGTGGGGGCGACCTACCCCCCCCCAAGCAAGAAACAATTAACCCACGTAGTGCACCCACCACCCACCCAAAACCCACCGACCAACCCACTACTACAGCAGCAGGACAGTAGTGCAGTAATACGTACAGCAGAAGTAAACCGGGATTTTAATATTGAAGTTAGTGTGGATTGTATTCGTCTTAAATTTGGTGTGATGAAGTTCTTGTTGGGGCGACCCACCCCCCACGCATGAAACATGCAGTACAGCAGTGCGGCAGAACGTTCCACACACCCACCGGTCAAGCTATCCACCCACGAACCAACCCGTCTTGGAATTGGTGTGGGGATTGTATATTGCAATTAGTGTGGATGTAGTAGTGTTGAAGTTAGTGAGGGGAAGTTCTTGTAGCGGGGCCCCACCTCCGAACACCACGAAACAAATAATCCACGAAGTCCACCCACCACCCACCCATCAACCCACCCACCACCCACCGACCAACCCACTAATACAACAGCAGTAAACCGGGATTGTTATAGTGAAATTAGTGTGAATTGTATTAGGCTTAAAGTTAGTGTGGGGAAGTACTTGTTCAGGCGACTCGCCCCCAACAGGACGGAACAATTCACCCAAGGACAAAACGATCCACCAACCCGCCAGGCACCACCCAAGTGCACCCAAGTGCACCCACCACCCACCAACCAACTACTACAGTTGTGCAGCAGTGCAGCAGTATGTACGGCAGTTCAAGGGCTCTGCTCCGCGGGCGGCTGACGCCGCCCGCTACGCTCGCGCAAGGAAGAATGCAACTAAAAAATGTAAAGGGGGCAGAAATAAGAGGCCCATGATTTGGTGCGAACAGCGAATTGATAATGCCAAGAGCTGCTCGTGCAGGGCACATTTCCCTGCCTGTGCTGTGCTGTGTGCTTGTTGGCGGTGTCACGCTCTGATCGGCAGTACGGGTGTAGTTTGCGTGGGGGGGGGGGCATGGGGACTGACAGAGATCAAATGAACAGAAAAAGAAAATAAGAGTATACAACAACACGTATACCTGGTACTGCTGTATGTTCAAAAGAAAGCACAGCGCAGCACGACACAGCACCACAGCGCAGGGCAAGGCACGGCACGGTACGGCACCGTACGGCGCTGCGCTGCGCTGCTGGGTGTATAGCTAGGCTGATCTGAGCTGGGCGCGCATTGTGATCCAACACCGTAGTACCTAGTATATATACAAACCTGGTATAGTCTTTTTTTTTTCCAGATCCTCCTGGAGATCCGGGTGAAAAAAGCTTAAGCTCCATAAACTTTCGTTTGTGTATCAGTTTTCATCCATCTGCAGAACGCAGACTTTGTGTCAACCTCGCCCCTCCGGTTTAGTCAACACTATGGACTTGCCGGCCTTCTTCGGCTGATCCCTATAGTAGTACCGGTGTAGTAGTACCGGTGTAGTAGTACCGGTACGTGATTGAGTTTTGAAAAAAATAATAAAATACAATTTGAGAAGGGCTGAAAAGCACTGATTCGGGCATTCGAGCCCCCCGCTCAGCCGTCCGCAGAGAAGAATATAAAGTTTGTGTAGGAAGCAAAACAAATGGAGGCCTCTCAGGAAATCGATATTATTATTTATTTATTTATTCATTTATTTATTTTTGTAAGTAGGTCTATAGGACTATCCACTAGACCACAGAGTCACTGTGACTTTGTGGTCTAGTGGAGAGACTGTCTGCTCTGAGCCTGGTGTGCGTGGGTTCGAATCCCGTTGTCATCGAAAAAAGTATATATTGCTGAAAAAAGATGGTGAGAATCGCTGAAAAGAACACCACAGTCACTGTGACTTTGTGGTCTAGTATTATAGGCACTGACTTTGTGTGTCTAGAAGATAGAGCGTCCGCTAATGAGCCTGGTGTTCGTTGGTTCGAATCCGGGTGTCATCGGGAAAAAAAAATGATCATCACAAAAAAAAATTGATTCAGACGTCCGGCGAGGAGAATGTCTTAAAGTTAGCGTGGAAAACGGAGGCCTCATAAAAACAGCATTGATAGTATACTCATCAAAAAAGGAGACGATGAGAAGCGCTGAGAAGAACACCACAGAGTTCACTGTGACTGTGTGGTCTAGTAGATAGACTGTCCGCTTATGAGCCTGGTCTTCGTTGGTTCGAATCCGAGTGTAAATAAATCGTCGTCCAGAAAACCGTTTCGGCTCAAACGTGCTATTAATACATCTACCGTAGCACGCGTCAGAAATGGTATAAGCCTACCTGGCAGGCATTTATCGTCTTACCGAAAGTCATGACGTAGATAGCGCTCTGGATCAGCGCGACCGTGTGCACCACGGCGGGGCGCATGTTCCACCTGCCGGTACAGCAACACATATGGGAGGGGCAATGCAATTAATTAAGTCAGACTAAAAATACAAACTCGTTGGGACTGGTCGGTGTTACTTTGCCCGGTGCTTACTTCCTGTCGGTCATTTCGTGGTACGAAGTGTGTGGAGCACACGAAATCACGTCCCTTCTAATCCAAGATCTGTTTGATAAGTTCTCAAGATGTTGCCTAAGATCGCCGCCACAAATCCATCCCCCCCCCCCCGAAAATTGGAAAGTTATAAAAGAAAAGAAAAATCGGGCCCGTAGACAACCGTCCAGGCAAACGTTGGCTGGTATCTTCGGAAATTAAACTTTATTACTAAACATCGGCTCGCCGTTAGCAACGGTCGACAATGATCGAATGATCGTGTACTGCCTGGGAATGCTGTTGTACCGCAGCTGCTCTACGTATCCTGCACAACCGGTGCGTTCTTTTGAATACATGCTCAAGCGAGCACGAACGAGTAAGACTCGCAAGATAACACACGCCGCTGCCCTGTCCTGCGGGGGGGCTGAGGGGTGAGTTTCCAACCTGATTTTGTCTATAATGTCAAGGTCTTTCCACAGACGACTCGCCCGGCGTCTGCGTTCTCCCCGTTGCAGTCGAGAAACTCAGCGTGAAAAATTGAAAAATGCGTCCTGTGTTATTTTGCTTGGTACAGTGGTATTTCGTACCCTTAAGAACATCCTGTATAAGCCAAGTTTGGGTGGCCTTATCTATGCGACGGTCTTGTCTCTTACTACTGTAAACATGATATCATACAAATTTCAAGGTAGTTGTTCTTCGTGACAAGCCGATTTATCTGGTCTTTTCCCGCGAAATTCTAAAAGCATACGCTGGTATATACCTAGTAAGGTATCAATACGAGTATACGATACTTATCCTTTAAACGAGGGCGAATAATTGCGTGCGCGTTTTGAGGCACTACCTACTTGGAATCAGTGTGGGATGATTTAGCAGTATACACCAAGTCATTTGTATTTGGCACCTGGTACGATACGGTGAGTCCATAACGCAGCGGCCCGGATCTGCTTTGCATTGACCAAACATAGAGCTTCATTTGCTTTGCATCGTAGTGCACCCATTGTATCGAAAGCCCATTTTTCTTTGCATTGACCAATCAGACCGATCTATTCCGCTTTGCATTTGCTTTGCATCGAGCCGCAAGGCGCAATTCAAACTGCTCTGCACCGCACCGTGCACGAACACTGCCTACATTTTGGAAGCTCGAATCTCTCTCTGCACACATCCCTGGACTCTCATGACCTGAGGATCACCGTACACATACCGATGTCCCCCATAAGCTAACTTTTTCGGTGAGGATGCCCCCCTGCGTCGACAACCACCACTGCCTAAAAACGTTACAGATCGGGTCTCGTTGGAGCAAAACTGAAGCCTTGACCTGACCGGGCGAGTCTGTTTTCCGTGCGGTACGTGCAGCAGCAAGGCCAGCAGCATGCAGCAAAATATCGTGAGTTGAAGGGTGCTGCTTTTGCTGGTGCTTTCATTTGCTTGACAGGTTGAATATCGTTGTCCCGTAGGCTTCGTTTGACTGGATTCGGGTCACATTTGTTGATAGTAGCTTCGTACGCGCTACTGACATTGCGCACGGATACAACCAGTGCATGAAACAGCAGTTACCAACTGTGTTGCAACAACGAGAATAGGCCCAGGACAGCGGCGGTAACATACTAGGTACACCGCAGAGGGTAGCAGACCGCTGGGGTTGCTACTGTGCAGTGGTAGGGGTTATGCACATTGCTTTGAGCGACTGCTGCGACGGTCGCGGCTGCTGTCTGCGGCATCCTACTGCACGCATTGGGCGACAGTCATCGCGTAGTCATCTGGAGGATATGGGCGGTAAAATGTACGCTATCAACAGCAACGCGTGACAGCGGCAACAGCGGCAACTGGGTTGCTGCTGTACAGTGATATAAGTTGTGTCTATTACTTTTAGACCTCTGCTGCTGCTGCTACTGCTACTGCTGCCCGTGGCTCTCAACCGCACGTACCGTATTGCCTGACGACATGCACACAACGCACCTAGTCGATATACCGTTGTACCAGGTATAGCCTAACAGCAGCGGCGATAGGCGTGACAACAGCAACTGTAACATGAAGCAGCAGTAACCTCAGCAAGGGTGGGATTACTACTGTACACGAAGTAGTAGCTGTGTCGGTTCCGCTAGCTGCTGAGGATGATGCTGTCGTCTACGGTTTTCTGCTATTCGTATCGCCGAGCAACTGTCGTCCTATAGTCATGTACACGTAGACAGATTGTTCAAGTACACAGGTTGTCAGGTGCACAGGTACTGTACTGGTAGGTAGGAACCTCAAGTAATCCGAGATAGGAGTCAACAGCATCTGTACAAGACCGTTTCTCTCTTCGCCCTTGCTTCATGAAAAAAAAGGTGCTCATCGATTGATATGATCCTCAACGTCGAAGCATCATCCGGGAGCACAATACGGCCTCGATAAGAGTGAGAAGCGCCGACAAGGGGAAAGGATTCCGCCACGATAAGGTGATGTTGACTGGTTGTCGAGTAGATGGCGCGGAGGGACGATTCGTTCATATCTCGTTCAGGCTTGAACAATGTGCACTGCGACGCGTGTGATACGTGTCACATTCTACCGTTGACACTCGAACTTGTCTCCATCTCACACCTCACATCCTTGCAACTTCTGGCCCCCATCAGCTACAGTATTGGCGTAATGGCATCCAGACGTTTTCCGCCTGTTGCCGTGTGACCTGGTTTCCCCAAAATAATTTCAGGACGTTGTGCGGTGGGCGTGAAGATCGCCACGCGCAACAATCAAGCGCCTGTTAGTGGAGTGGGGCTCAAAGCCGTGGCGGATGACCTCGGTGCAAAACCATACAAAGAATTCCCGGGGAGGGCGATGCGGTGAGTGGCAGTTGTCGATCTTCATGTGCTCTGCCCATGTAATAACCTTCTACATGCAGTGTTCAATTTCAGAGCTTGAATCCAAAACCGCACCGCCCCGTCTGTGTGAAATCTGCATTGATTAGCATACCGCCGTTGACCCCTTGATGTTGTCTACTTTTTTTGTGGGTAAATTCATCCTGTGGCCACTGTTTTTTAATATGACAAGGCATCGGGCCAAACAGAAGACGCCCGTTGGGCCGAACGACAACTAAACTTCGCGCAGCCGTTCTGTTCTAGCAAGCACAGTGATACGTTAGGTTGTGCTGGCAAGTTTCAAACCATTATCGTTCTCTCTGGCGTGTGTTATATCGTGTCGGGGTTGAGTACCAATTTAAGTCAAAATCACTTGTAGAGTCACAGATGACAAGACAAAGATTGTCCTAAGAGTGCAAACCATGTGAGCGAGTACAATGAGGTCGCGTCTCAGGCGCCTTTTTCTCTTTTGAGTTTGTGCCCAGTACCTTGTTCCGTGCTTGTTTCTGGGAACGCAAACGATTGCTTGCCTCATACGCCGTGGCCGGTTGGTAAAAATACCACCGAGCTGCTTATTGCCTGTCCCCTAATATGTCTCTTATCATCCCGATTTCCAGTGCCCCAGACGGCGAATCTCAGTTGGAGCCCCCACGAGATCAAGCCGGGGGTGGAAGGCCTTGGCCAATTGGACCTGGTCTTTGATTTTATCTCATCAAGGTGAGCTTAGACGTACTTACGCCGGGGGGGGGGGGTGCATAGGTATGGATGACGAGACGACACAAATAAATATCATGGACAAGGCGGCTCGATTGCTTCGTAGTACGACGCCGCACAGAGTTTGACCGCGTTGTCTATCATTAGCTCACTCTCACGACCGCAATAAAAATACGTCGTTGGTATGGTTGGGATCATTGGAGATGATAAATGAATTACTCAACTCATCTGGGCGCTGTCAGCATCGTCGGAAGCTAATTGCGTGCCATTACGTATGATGTCTTCATGTTTAGCGAAAGAGTACAGTACGTGTATTCGGGACGGGGTAGTGCTAAACACAACTGAGAGTTGCAATGTTCCAGTAGGCAGCACTATTTATGTATTTATGGGTGCTTTCGATCGTAATTCAATTACAGTCACTCGCTCTGCATCCAAACCAGCCGCGGTGCAGTCTAGTTCTAGCGACTCCTCTCAAGGGCCATTGACCCCTCTCAAGGGTCGTTGTTGACGCTAATTTCCCGAGTGCTTCCAACGACGGCACAGGGGCACGGGTCCGGAATTGCAAGGAGTTGCTAGGGGTTTACGCTCAATGCTGATAGACAATTTTCTGGAGTCACAACCGGGTGGTATTCGGCCGCAATTTCCCATGGTGGGATTGAAGAAGATACCATATACAATGGAATCTCGGGGCTAGTGCTGCGCGGATTGTTAGCAAGACCGGCGTGACGTTGGCGATTTTTTCGCTATATCTGGAGCGTGCAGTGGCAGAGACGACCACGTTGACGCAACAGATGGCACAAATAGGCCGTGCCGCTCAACACAACCATGGGTGGTTGAGCACCAGCTGCTCTGTAGGGAGCTGCGTTCGTGCATCTTTTTTTCGATTCGATGTATACTGCCTGCCGCTATTCCATCGCAATTTCGAATTGCGGCGTTAGTGGTGAGTTTTCCGTGACTGCGAAACCCTTGTACCGCCATCCCCTGTGTCCTCTTTGCTGTTTGGTCTGTTCGCGCCGTTAGCAGGAGGTCTGCAAGCAAACTGCCTCTTCACAGCCGTCAAGCCCCAGTGGACAATTCTAAAAATTACCGTCAAGCCTTTCGCCACCTTGGTATCTCGAGCGCCGAGAAAGGGGAACCCGGCAGGTGCTGGACTTCACTGCCTTTGCGGCAAGCGGGAATGAAGCTGTAGCAATTCCAGAACGAGGTGTGCTGGCCGACCAACTAGAAGCAGAAGGCTGCGAGTGCAACTCATTCACAGGATTTTTAACAAAGACGTCGAAGCGAACCGGGCATTAGCAACAACACCAGCAAGCACACCACCCTTCCGAGAGCCCCTGCGTCGCAAACAGCTTAAGCATGACCAGAACCGTGTGGTTTCGCTTGTGCTGTAAACGGAGTAGAGGTGGAAGGGGCAATCGACCATGTTATGGGGTGTTGGTGCTAGGGTGGGGAGGTGATGTGATGATCGAGGGAATAGAGAAGGCGGTGACGTTGGCAACGCTGAGGAGAGAGGTGGAGTTGTGGGTGGAGTGCCGCCGAAAATAAAATAGAACGCTGAAGTGGGTGGCCGCCGTTTTATACCTACGCAGACGTGCAGCACGTGCCAACCAGTAGCGCCCAGGTTTGGTTTGGGTGGACCCACGGCTGATGGGCAGCAGGTCTGAACAGGAATAGTTTCCATACAAGGGCTCCGCTCTGCGGGCGCTGAAGCCGCCCGCTACGCTCGCGCAAGGAAGATTTCAACTCAATGTGAAGGAGGGAGAAAGAAGAGGCCCATGGTTGGGTGCAAATAGCGATTTGACAATGCCAAGAGATACTTGTGCAGAGCTAATTGCCCTGTCTTGCTGTGCTGTGCTGTGTGTTTGTTGGCGATGTCACGTTCTGATCGGCAGTACGGGTGTAATTTGCGGGTCCCGGGGGAAAAAAACGTGGGGGCCGAGAGAGGACAATCAACTGGAGAAAGCAAAAAGACGAGAGCACATGACACGTACTACATCCCGGTACCTGGTACTTCGCATCATACCTGGTACAGTATACTGCTGTATGTTCGAACGAAAGCACAGCGCAGCACGACATAGCACCACACCGCACCGCAGGGCAAGGCACGGCACGGCACCGCACGGAGCTGCTGAGCTTTATATAACTGGGCTGAGCTGAGCTGGGTGGGGGTGCATGTATTGTGATTCAGCAATAATGTAGTATGTACAAACAAACCTGCTGTTGTAATATGATCGCACAGATACGAAATCGTGTTGGCAGAAAACAAACTTGAAGGAAGTAGCTGGAAAGTCAAGACACAACTGAAAAAATGAGAAAAAATAAGTAAAATAATACACGGTGGAGCGAAGAAAAGCTGGACCGTTCCGCAAGTGATGGACGGAGGCGGTGCCCAAGTGGGACCCCCGGAGATGCCAGGGATGCACCAACCGAGCACTTCAGAAGGGTGAAAATATGTATTTTCCTATGTGATTCCATTCAAGCTTTGAAACGTCGAGGCCGCGTCGTCGTTGTCCCCGGATGCACGCAAAGCAAACGACACCTACCGGAGGCAATGCCGAAGGTAGAAAGGGAGTGTCTTGTTAGCACGTCATGAGGAGCGTGCAGAGGCAGCTAAATCGGGATGCGATTATAAGCCGGTGCAAGCCTCGCACATACATGATTATTCGTACGTGCGTTTTAATCAGTACCTGGCATCGGCAAGATTTACGGTCGGCCCAAGTCTCGTCTCAGTGGTTTGACCAAAGAAACGCCCTATATACATCGCATGTCCGAGTACGGATTGCAACTAAAGACGATGACTATCGGTACTATGATGCACCTGCTACATACCAGGCTATATGAAAGGACAATCTGTACTCTCCGTCCCGAGTTCTGTATGCTGCTGTACATTTTCATGAACCTTCCGCTTGCTGTATGTCTCGAGGTGCCACGTCCGCGTATCCTACCAAACAATAAAGATATCCTCAGAACAGCACTAAACAGCAGCATTGCATTCGTTGCATAGACGACTACCGCGGCTGTACGTGACATTTATGGTGACATCGAATCTACTCAACACCCGTTCCACACGCGTAATCGGCACATAATCGGATATAGCAGCACAGAGCGGCTGTAATCCCTTAAGGCATCGCATCCAAAACCCTGTTTTTTCCGTTTACTTACGCACCGCAGGGGGTTCCCACAAAAATTCAGCGGGCTTCCCCCGCGAAAAAAAAATTAAAAAGCTGGCCTGGTACATCCTAAATTTGCGGTATGATACCAGATACCAGGTAGTTGTTTAGCAGTACTATGTACCAGGTACCTGCTTTGTTCTTTTTCTAATCCTCCGGCGGACGAGGAAAAATAAAGCTCACAAAACTTCCACTTAAGTTCGCGGATGCCGTGTGTCATTTTAACTCAATTGTATTCGCAATCCAGCGCTAGCTGGCGCATCTTCAGTTCGCGTGGTAGCGACAGCGCGAGCTGTTCCAAACGGCGGCCACCGTTTCTACTCCAGTAGCGCAAGCTACCGTTGTATACGGATGCGTGAGAATGCTGACCCGACCTGATCCCAGGGGATCAGGTGCGGTGGAGATAGCCACCCGGAACGTCATCATGTTCCGGGTAGCGTAGGACTTGCGCAAGCTCACCCACTAACACCCCCCCCCGCCAGGAGGAAACATCCTTTCACCGGACTCGGTCCAGAGTTACAATCCACCCTACCCACTCGGGCGTTGGTCCTCGAACTGGTATTTAACAAAATATGTACACGTATAATTGTCACAAAAAAAATCGTTTGGGCATTTATGTCTTCCTGCTCGCACCTTTGTCCGAAACGTCGGATGGGGTGGGCACAATTCGACCGTCGAGGTCACGATGCCGGAGGTTGGGGCGCGATCCGTGCAGTGTGTCGCGCGTGGCAAGCCTTTTAAACTTTTTTGGCCTTGGGCATAACTAGGGCAAATCCCCGGGTTTCCGCAACATGCCCGGGGTTGGGTTTCTACATCCTCTATCCCTGTGTACGCACGTGAGATTTGCATGCAAACCGGGTTTTTCTGCTCGTAGAGGGTACACGTACATTTCCCTATTTTTCCACAGAGCGCCACGTTACGATCCCGCCGCCCAGCAGAAGTCCAGCCCCCTAGCAGCAGCAGCCTGCAACTCTACGCGCGTGTGGCGGCTGTTGTATTGTAGGTGATTACTTTGATCCGAGCCTGCGATGCTCTACCCGCCTATACGCCAATACCTCTCGCTGCTGCTACTTCAGTCAAGTGACATGCCGGCGTAAAGTGTAAGGATCGTTTGAGTATCACATTATTACTCAAATTTTCCTTATATTTATGTTCATGTTGGTGTGCTGCTTATATGATATCATACCATACCAAGAGAGCACAACGCTACAACTCTGCCGCACAGCGCCCAACAGCAGTCAAGCCCCCTAGCAGCACCAGCCTGCAACTCTATGCGCGTGTGGCTGCTGTTGTAGTAGGTGATTGCTTTGATCGGAGCCTGCGATGCTCTACCCGCCTATACGCCAATACCTCTCGCTGCTGCTGCTTCTGCTGCTTCCGTCAAGCGACAAGCCGGCGTAAAGTGTAAGAACCATTTGAATATCACATTAGTACTCAAACGGTCCTTATATTTATGTTCATGTTGGTGAGCTTCTTATATGATATCGTACCATACCAAGAGAGCACAACGCTACAACTCTGCCGCACAGCAGCAGCGGTACTCGTAGGCAACACCATTTAAGATCGCAAATGACAAACGGCAGACAACATGCGGAGAGCACAACGCTAGCCTGTGATGCTCTACCCGCCTATACACCACTAACTCTCGCTGCTGCTGCTACTGCTGCTTCTGCCAAGTGTCAAGTGACATGCCGGCGTAGAGTGTAAGGATAGTTTGAATATCATATTAGTACTCAAACTATTCTTATATTCATGTTCATGTTGGTGTGCTTCGTATATGATGTCGTACCATACCAAGAGAGCACAACGCTACAACTCTATACCCTACAGCAGCAGCGGTGGGCAACACGATTTATGTAAGATCGCAGATGATAGGCAGCAGACAACAGCACAACGCTACAACCCTGCCGCACAGCAGCAGTGGTAGATGACATATGTGCGCTTTGCGTGTCCTCGCTATGCTGCGGCGAGTTGCTTGCGTCGGGAGCCTGTCATAATTTGTCACCCCACCATACCACACGTTTCTGCTGTGCTGCCGCTCTGGGTGCGCGTGTCCATCGATGCGGAAACATAGGGACCTTTGTAATAGTAATAATTTTGATACCAACCCATCCTTATACATTTACGTCCACAGAGGCAGTTATGATTTAACGAGTATTTTTTCTGTGGTTTTCGCGAAGATCGCAGATGGCAAGACAGCAGACAACGTGTGGAGAGCAAAACGCTACAGGTGGGATCATGTGCGTGCGCGTGCTGTATCCTCTATTTACGGCGGCGAGTTGCTTTTTTTGTCGTACCATATGTCATGTGTTATTGTCCTCTTGCTCCCTCGTTCTCGATACGTGTCGCATCACGCCACACGTGCCCCTTCTCGCTTCTTGGCGGTCCCTAAGCTGGAGTTCGAATTGTGACGCTTTTCTCGGAATCATACATATCATACGGTGTAAACGTTTTGTGTTATCAAGTGGTGCGGTGTGTATTTTCTCAGCAACAGATCGATCGTGGGCATGTCTATATCGAGGATACCCAAAAAGTGCTAAAAGTACTGCTATCAAGTACACCCAACAAGTACTGTGCGGGTAAAATGCGAATTCATTATTTTTCCAGGCAAGAATTTGTTGTATGACGTACAAACAAAAATGATCATTGCGTCCGGTAGTGAAAATAATGTGTCCTTGCGGCACTCCCCTAGGCACTTCCCTGAGGGGAACCTTGTACAAAATATAGTTACAAAGGGGTTACCTTATACCAGGTACTTGACAAGTTCACGAGAAAGAACATCTTGCTGTCGAGTGTTTGCGTTAAAGGAATTCAATCTAAAAATGCAAGCAAATAATCCCGCCCAGCGAACTTTGAAGAAAGAACTTGCCAAAAACGGCATGAAAATTCCAGGGGTTTTCACGGGTGGGGTCAAATCTCGCGGGTCGGGTCGGGTCGGGTCGGGTCGGCTGACCCGACCCGACCCGTGATAATTTCGAGACGTCTTGACCCGACCCGATCCGACCCGCGAGAATTTCGAGACGTCTTAACCCGAACCGAACCGACCCGACCCGCGATATTTTGAAAACCTTCTGACCCGACCCGACCCGACCCGCGAGATTTTGAAAACTTCCTGACCCGACCCGACCCGACCCGCGAGGTTTTGAAATGCTCCTGACCCGACCCAACCCGACCCGATCCGCCACAATTCGGGTGACCCGCGAGATGCCGGTTTCATGCGGGTCCGGCCGACTTGACCCGTGACATTTCTTAAAGGTCAAAGTCGAAAAGTCACGGGTCAAAGCATGTACACCTCGGTCGGTTGGTTGGTCCTTGGTCCCTCGTACTTTTCCCAGTATGTCGTGTTCTCTGGGTTTTTTACCGGAATTGTTTGCAGCTGATGATTATGCCATGAGGTGTGCGCGCGAAAAATAGGGAAGAAACCGCAACCCACATGCATGGGCAAGCCCGTACCGCTAGACCACCGGGTCGACCCGACGAGCGACCCCGACGAGCGAGCTACAGTAGTTAGTAAGTGCAACCTCCGGCCCCGGCAAGCAGCCTAGCTGAGCCGCCTCCGGCAGCAAGCCCACAACTGGGGCGGTGGATCTGTCAGCAGGGGCTGCGATCCGCGAGGACGTTGTCTGTGGATCTGCTGCTGGTGCTTGCTGCTGCCAGGGTGCTGCTGCTGCTGCTGCTGCTTCGACGACGACTGCTCTGCTTGCTTTTTTACGTTTGGTCACATTTTGCACTGGTATGATAATTCTCGAGCTAGCTACTACTACTGCTGTATCTATCTTTTATCTGTGCAGTCTCCAGCCCCGGCAAGCAGCCTAGCTGAGCCGCCTCCGGCAGCAAACCCACAACTGGGGCGGTGGGTCTGTCAGCAGGGGCTGCGATCCGCGAGAATCTGGGGTCTGCTGCTGCTGCTGCTTCGACGACGACTGCCCTTCCTTGCCTTTTTACGTTTGGTCACATTTCGTACTGGTAGGACCGTAATATTACTACTCTGTTGTTACGGCTTCAGCAGGTACGGTATTCGCGTCACACTGCTGTATGCCTTGGTACGAGTAGCTAGGGGTACTGCCTGGTGATTGTTCTGCACGCTGTGATGACATATGATCGGAGCATCGGCACGAGGGAGGTAGAAAGCGGAAATGTTTGTATTTTATTTGCGGACCCGAGGGCCCGACCCGCGGGGCGCCTGCACGGCATCAATGGCTTTCAGCTGTAAGTTTGAAAAAGGCGGATCCGCGGGCCAGATCCGCGGGTTTGACCCGCGGGTCAGCCAAAAACAACTCGCGGGTCATGATGGCTTAACCCGCGAAGTGACCCGTATCTCGCGGGTCATTACTCGACCCGACCCGCGAGATTTTGTAAACCTCTTGACCCGACCCCACCCGACCCGCGAGATTTTGAAACCTCTTGACCCGACCCGACCGGACCCGCGAGATTTTGAAGTCTCTTGACCCGACCCGACCCGACCCGCGAGATTTTGAAAACCTCTTGACCCGACCCGACCCGACCCGTGAGATTTTAAAACGTAATGACCCGACCCGACCCGACCCGCGAGATTTTGAAACCCCCTTGACCCGACCCGCGGGTCCGGTCATGACCCGTGAAAAGCCCTGGAAAAATTCTATTTGAGTGAACGATTAAGAGTGAACTTCCATCAATAACGACCAGATCTACGATTGGCCTACCAACACGAGGCACAACGGCACAACAATCAGAGGGCGCGAGGCCACAACCCACACGGCAGCACACAGCAGACACTGATCGCTGATCGCTGTGCTTGGCAGCGGTAGACACAACCCAACATTGATGCGGAGGCACCAAAGAGTAGCTGGGAAGGCATGGTACCATACGCGCAACCTCAGGGGTAGGTGCTAGTGAACCAGCGCTCCAGCGCTCTCTACGATGTGACCTCGTTCTCTGCTGCTGCGTGATGTTGTATTCGGTGCTGATTTTGTCAACCACCGTAGCTATCCCACAACGCCGTCGCCGAAGCCTCCACCGCCACCGCCACCCACGCCGCACGGCCGCCGCCGCCGCTACTGCTGCTGCTGCTGCTGCTGCTGTGCGGCGGCTGTTGTGCTGCGGCTGCGGTTGGTGTCTCCTGCGTTTGATTCAAAAATAAAAATAAAAAACTGGATCTGCTGTTGTGATGATGATCGTGATGATCGAGCCAGGCCGAGCTGCTGTGCCGCAACTCATCTGGCGGGGCAATCGCCACCGCCACCGCCACCGCAACCTCCGCCCCCGCCGCTGCTGTTGCTGCAGCTGCGGCTGCGGTGCTGCTACTGCGTTGCTGCTGCTGCTGCTGCTGCTGCTGCTGTGCTGCTGTGCTGCTGTTTGTCTGATGGTGTTGTGCTGGGCCTGCCCCTGTCGGTGAGTCTAGGTGCTACCGCACCATGTCTAAATTCAAAATTTGATGTTGCCTCCCCGCTCCCCGCCTATGATATGGAGGCCATGTACGCCTTTTCTGCGATTCGTTCACCGCAAACACGACCAAAAGCATGCCGGAGTGCATCTGGCCTTTCTAGCATAAAGGAGGAAATTTTAGTGAAATACAAGGGCTCCGCTCCGCGGGCGGCTGACGCCGCCCGCTACGCTCGCGCGAGGCAAGGAAGAATGCAACTAAAAACGTATGTAAAGGGGGCAGAAAGAAGAGACCCATGATTTGGTGCGAACAGCGATTTGATAATGCCAAGAGCTGCTTGTGCAGAGCAAATTGCCCTGTTGTGCTCAGCTGTGCTGTGTGCTTTTGTTACCGGTGTGTGATCGGCAGTATGGGGGTAATTTGCGTGGGGGGAAAAACAGGGGGCCGTAAAAGATCAAACATATGTAGGAAAAGAAAAAAGAGGAAAAGTAGTACTCCGTACACAACACGCATTATACCCGGTACTGCTCTATTTTCGAAAGAAAGCACACAGCGCAGCGACACAGCACCGCAGCGAAGGGCACGGCACCGCACCGCACGGCACCGCACGGCGCTACGCTGCGCCGCTGGGCTATATATAGCCGGACTGATCTGAGCTGGGCGTGCATGTGCCCCAACAGCGTTTAGTATCTGATGGTATGTACAAACCTGGTGTAGTAGTACCGGTATGTACTATTGGCGTTTCGTATTTCGAACGAAGCTGGAAAGCACAGAAAAGCTGGAAAGGTTCCGCAAGTAATATGGAAGTTGGAGCTCTGAGAGGCCAGGGATGGGCAATCCCTGAGAAAGACAAAATTAAGTAAGTCTATTTTAACGCAAAAACTCGAGTAAAAAAAGCGGGAAAACTCGGACGGAAACGCATACAAGCGGAGAAAACGGGAGTTTCCGCCGCCGACTTCAGTTTTGGTCCCTGGACAAACTGCTACTGCGCTAGGAAGCCAATAAGCCAGCAAGTCGGTGGACAGAACCCCTGAAATCCTACTCGTAAATCCCCGGCGGAGCGGAGGCCAGAAAGAAAAACAAAGCAAAGAGGAGACGCGAAGAATCTCCGCCCCGCCTTCCCTCCGCCGCGCCGCATCTGAAACTGATTCTTCTCAGGCACATGCCGTACGTATGAACACTCCCTGGGACGGAGTGCCGAACCAATTTTTTTTTTTTTTCCAAAGCAACGTATGCGCTTAGAATGGTGGCCTCGGAAAGACCTCGCACTGGTATTACACAGCATATTTCGATATATGGGCGCATCGCTCGGCGTTTGCACTGCTGTCCCCGGTTGTCGAGAAGGTCAGCTTGGACATTCGTCCGAGCCCATGCGTTACCTTCTTGGGCGGCACACGAGCGGTAGGCACCGGCATCCGGCATCTACCTGACCAAAGCTGGCAGCTCGTACAACAGCAGTTAGCAGCACAGAAGATTGTATTGCACTTTGCAACAAAGGAGGGGAGGATCAACACCTGAGGATTCCCGCAAGTACACCGCACAAGCATACGCTGGCCGGTGGGGTGGGGGGAAGGAAGTGTGCGATGGGGCGCGACTTCGCCAAACTCTGGACCCAGCAGGGCACTCAACACTGAGCCGGTTGCATCGCGAGTAAAGCGCTCGATCCCTTGCTAAAACCCCATCACTTCAACAATGTGTTGGCAGATACGGCTCGGAAATGCGGCTACTGGCAAGGTCAGTGCGCGCTACTCACTTGGGTGCGAAGACAAGCACAAGCCATGGAAGCGCTATAATCGAACTGCAGAAGTTGAAAATGCTTTCATCCGACAGGTGGTCCAGCCCGGGAACAGGAAGAGTCATGGCGTCCGGTCTTCTTGTGTTGTAGAGGTAGAGCAGCACAGAGTTGTGGCAACATGCGCCAAAAGGGAATGAAAAAGTTGCGATTTGATTTTCGATTTTTGTTTCTGCGGGGAGTTCGAACGTATATTTTGGCGTTTTTTATTAGGGGCGGCGCGAGATCTTTGTGGGGGACTCTGCCTTGTTTCTGTGTAGTGTTCACCACCGTCGTTTGTAAGTACCGGGAGGGAGAAAGCCTCACCATGCTTCGTAGATTGCCAATCAAGAGCCTGTCCAGAGTGGGTGCTTTTTTCACGGTCCGCATCTACTCCGTTGCGCGAATGCACCCCTTGTTTGAGTACAAATGAGTTTATTTTTAACGTTTTGCCATACGAGCGTTTCGCGGTCGTTATTTGTTGCCCGAGGCAAAAGAGCAAGCAACGCAAGCATGCAGTGCGCCTGGGTACATGTTTGCAACCACATTAACCTATATGCCTCTACCCCAGGATGATTCTCGGCACGCACACTGAGTGTATTGGATGTCGATGCGTGGAAAGCGCGGTTTGACGTGAAGAACACACTCACACAAACGCACACATGGAGCTCTGACTATAGTTTAGTAGAGCACGTCGCACTTTTGAATCTCTTGCGACGACCGGCGGCCGTCCTGTCACTTACACGCGTACCGTATGATATTACTGCTGCAGTAGCATACCCGTCGATATATTGCAGGATCCCAATTGGTATTCCTCGTTTATACCTGGTACAACAGCATTTCAGACAGGGGGTACAACTGCATCGAAAATTTCGTAATTTCCAACGTATCGAGATGTTGTTCGTACGAGTACATATTTCCCCCCCCCGCTCCCTCTTGTTCAAACGCCCCACCTAAAAACGAAATCTGCCAGAGTAATAAACACTACTATACCACGCAGTTGATATCATCTCATTATATTTCTAGCCATCCATGCTGTAGCTCCAATTGTCCCCTCCCCCCCCTCCCCACCGCCCCCTCCTTCCCCACCGCCCGCACCATCGCCTAGACCTAGCACCACGCGTATAGCAAACCCCTACATCTATGCGACATATAGCTGTTGGACCCCCCCCCCCCCCCTCACCGCTTCAAACACTGCGCCTTCTCACTGGCTGTACGACTTACAGGATATACATCATAAACTGGTGCATTCCTTCCACACCCGTCAGATTTGTTCCCTTAAATGATGTATAGTTTCCGCGCACAGATAGATGGAGTTGCCCCGCCCGTTTTCCCCCTTCCCCCCCCCGCTCCCTCTTGTTCAAACCCAGGCCCCCACGCTCTTAAAAACTCCGCCCTCCCCTCACCGGCTATATGACTTACAGGATACACTTGATGAACTGATGATGCATTTCCTTCCACAACTGTCAGATTGTGTCCCCCGCAAAAACGGGTTTTATAGTTTCCGCGCACAGACTGACTAACATCACCCTGTTGACCCTGGTAGCTACACGGTAGTTCCAAGGGGAGTCGCCGACCTATATCCTTAATGAGGACACACACCCAGTAATACGCGCGATCGGAGTATCACACACAGCTTGCAAAAATGAGTTTCGACAAAATATTCCATCTCACAGCTGGAGTGTATTTGTATTTTCATAATATTAGCCGGTCGCCCCGGTGGCGCATCAGGTTATCCTCGAGCCTGGTCTAGGTCGGTTTCGTGAGTTCGAGTCCCCCCGAGTGCATACGGTATTTCACGGAAGAAAGCACACCCCGGTGATAAAAACTTTGCGTCTAAAAATGTTATCACCGGGTGTACTGTTGTAGGGGTGTGTGGTATCTAGCGTATCCCCGGTGATAGCAACTATGCTCGGTAGCCCCGCAGCTAGGGGGTGTGGTGTTTGGGGGGGGGTTGCTAACGTTATTTGCGATTGCTAAGGAGTGTGAGCAAACCTCGGCCAGATTACTGGGGGTGTGCGAACGAGCGGGTTTGCTAACGGTATCAGTGAATGCTAGGGAGAGTGAACAGACCGTTACCACTTCGGGCTCCGCATGGGTAGGGCAGGGCAGCACTTCGACTTGTTCGACTAAATATACCGATAGAGTAAAAACGGTTACCACACAACACCTAGTCTACGCGTGTAGAATGTAAAGTAATGCCAAGATATCCATATAGACCACAAGTGGACTACGTACTTCTGCCGTTTCATGCGTGAATCCGATTCCGAGCTTCATATTTCGATCCGACAAATCCGAGCCCACGCAGACTGACCCTCTAGTCTGGCCACGAAGAGACGCGTTTTGAGTGCGTTTCTTAATGTTTTCACTCAACCAAGCATCCAGGGCCAGCAAGGGGGTGGCCATGTATGCTGCATGTTCTCTACGTAGCCACTGAGAGGCGCGCACTGAGCCAGCTTCTGCTACACCATGCATGATAGTATCTAGATTAAAGGCTCGACCCACTGTCTGTGTGTATAGTCTGATCGTGGAGGGGCTTGCTGACGGTATTCTAGGTGTCGCTGCCTTCGTCATCCATTTCCTCGAATGCTATGATAATGCTGCTACTTGTTGCTACTGGTAGATAGAGTATTTGTAGTACGCGATAGCACTGCACTAAGAATTTGGCAGTTAAGAATTTCATGCTCGAGTTTTAGACGAAAAAACAAACATGTATTACCTGGCATGGCCTTTTGGTCTGGCCATTGGTCGCTCATTGGCCGGGGATCGTACATAAAGTAACCGTCATCTGGGGACGATAGGGTCCCATCCCACGATCATAATCCATCCACACATGCATATACAACACCGAAAACCCGGGAACGAACACGGATATCACCGGGATTGATACCTCTCCGCACAGTGTGGAAATAATCCTAAACCCTACCGACCGGCCGATCTCTGATTGGCTGGGGGTCGTATACTATAGAACCAGCTCCACCCAGGGACTATAGGGTCCCACCCCCGGTTGGGACTTCATTATATATATAGAACTCAGACAAACCGCAGGGTAATAAAACCGAGTTCTGTCGGGTCGTCACCGCCCCTCACGGTGTGGAAACCCCAACTCCGTTGGCTAAAATTGCTGATTGGTTCGAGCTCCACGGCACCGCCCCACGCTAGGAGGATGATATAGGCTCACCAACCAATGGGGGACAGTTCCGTCGCACACGGGGGGGATAGGGCCCCATCCCCGGTTCAGAAATCCTCCGAATCTCTACAGCTCCAACAATGCGGGAACTATAACGATTATCTTCCGGGTCGATACCTCCCGGCACCGCGTGCCAACCCCGACCCTATTGGCTTATTCGTGATTGGCTGGTAGGCTTTGACCCAATAAGCTCACAATTATTTCGACGGGTTTTCTCGCATACTTCCACAGACGGCACACATTTGCAATGTGAACGCAATTCGACCAGCTATTTGCATGATAGGTCGCACATAAAAGTGATTTTTAAGCCTATATCAGGTTGGCGTGCCGAGCAAGCACGCTCAATGAGGATGACAGAAACACTTGAACAGCAACAACAGCACCAAACACAATATAAATGGACGGATTAGAGCGATTTGCATCCAGGATTCAGGCCCCCCCGGTTAAAAGCATATTTTCAAGCAAAAATGAGGTGTTCAAAGCAAGACGACATAATCTATTATAAATGGAACAAAAAAACTGTCACAACTCGAGCATAATAACCGTGGAAAAAAGCCTGAAATGAGGCCAAAGCAGTACGTATTTGACTCGCGTAATGGTCGAATAATCATGGAACACTATAGTCACCTCTTTTTTCGCTTGTGCAACACCGAAAAGCGAATGCTGAAAATCCCGATTCCATTCGCTTATTGGGTAAAAACCTAAGCTCACTAACATTTTCGTGGTTTTTTTTGCATACTACTTGAGTAGGCAAAATTCACCATGCGACAGCAATTCGTACAAAACGCTCGACGTCAGGATGAATCTATACAGTTAGTACCCAGAGCGTCAAAGATAAAACCATTCGGGACATGAGAGCGGTCAAATCGCCATGTCCCGGTATACTTACAGCCATATATTGCCCACACAACAGATAAGAGCAATGAGCGCCTGTTTCGGCTTGTCGCAGGGTGATCTTGAACCGGAATACCTCCACTGCTGTTGCACTCCTGTAATTAATTGCTTGTTGGTGTGGCTTGTTTAAAAGGCTGTTCTCGATTTTGTACGTCGTATCAGTTTTTTTTTTCCATCCAATTTATTATCCTTGCACTACTCTCGCCCTCCCTCCCATTATAACTCAGAACAGGGGTCACATAGCGGGCCCTCCTCCCCCCTCCCCACTACGGCACATGCCTCAAGTTTTATCGCGAGAAGGATTCAGCATTTTCTTCCCTCGTCGATTCGCATCGAATTGAACCTACACACGCTGCCAGGCGTTCTCAGCAGTTAGTTGGTCCTATTTTTGCATTTCTGCAAATGAAGCAAAAAATCTCAGGCCGGTGGTAGTTGAGCTCAAGGACCAACGCTAGTAGTATTCGAAGGTAACCACTAGATAGACCACAGACAGGGGCGACCGGCTCTATATAACTCACTAGAGATGATCAATAAGCAATCAGCAGCAAGGAGCACGCCAAGTAGGAAGCACCACAAAATTATTTGTCAGTTACGTACCATCACGACCGCTTTTTTTCCAGTTGACCGCGGGAAACGACCAAAACAGCAACGGAGACAGAGACACCACAGCAACACCAAAGCACCAGGGCTTTTCACGGGACCCGACCCGACCCGTGAGACTTTCGAGACGTCTTGACCCGACCCGACCCGACCCGACCCGCGAGATGTTGAAAACCTCTCGACCCGACCCGACCCGATCCGCGAGATTTTGAAACCCTCCTGACCCGACCCGACCCGACCCGCGAGATTTTGGAATCCTCCCGACCGGACCCGACCCGGCCCGTGACATTTCTCACGGGTCAAAGTCGAAAATTCACGGGTTAAAGCATATATACCTCGGTCGGTTCGTTGGTCCTTGGTCCCTCGTACTTTTTCCAGGATCTCGTGTTCTCTGGTTCTTTCTACCGGTATTGTTTGCAGCAGCATTATTTTGTGGTGTGCGCGCGCGAAAATAAGAAAGAAACCGCAACCCAAACGCACCGGAAATTAACCACGCCCGTAGCGCTAAACCACCGGGTCGACCCGACGAGCGACCCGACGACCAAGCTAGTTATCTATGCAGTCTCCGGCCCCGGCATGCAGCCTAGCTGAGCCACCTCCAGCAGCAGGCCCATGACTGGGGCGGTGGATCTGTCGGCAGGGGCTATGTTGATTGTATGCTTGGATATGATGCGGATATGATGACGGTTGAGTATTGTAGGGGTTTCCAGTGATAAGTTGACTACATGATAGCGGGATATCGGGATGGTGGAAATACTCCGCCTATTTATCCGTCTTTCTTCCTGGCGAGCGCTCTTTATGCTGCGCCTTGGCTAGGAGCAACGTAATATATATTTGTTCGTCTTATACTTGTTTTCATACCGGTGACTCCACTAGCCCACTATTGTCAGCTCAACGGGTAAGCCCTCTACGCTTCGTAGGGATCAACAAACACGATAATTATCGAGTTACGTACGCGGTACTATCCCTGTTCGAAGCAAAGGGTGTTGAGTGACGTGGGCTCTTCTGCGGAAGAGAGATAGCTGGAGAAATCAGCCGTCTTTTGAACCATGCCTGAGGGCGAGGTGAACATGGGCGATGTGGACGTGAAGGCACTGTTGGCAGCGAGAGCGAGGAGCTCTCAGCTGGCCAAGATGCGGGAGCTGGAAGAGCTGCTCGCAATACGGGACCAACTTGAGGAAGAACTCGAGGGGGGTTTCCGTTATGGTTTCCGAACAATCGACCAGATTTCGGCTGGATGGCGCGAGTTCTACAGAATCGAAGGTCGCATTGAGGAAAGCGAACTCATCATTCGCGAGTACTCGCAACTTCTCCTCGAGCTCTCAAGCTTCTCTTTACGACTGGAGCGAATGCGAGGCATTTCTCAGCCGTCTCAGGTACCAGAGAGGGGAGCGGGCGTGGCCAGATGTGAGTCACAGCTCGTAATTCCAGCACTTGAGACTGGGGATGAGAGCACTGCTCAGCAGCAGCCGCAGCAGCAGCAGCAGCAGCAGCAGTTCAAGACGGAGAAAAGTTTCATAGTGGAATTAGAGACAAGAAGGAAAGAGCAGGAGGAGCTCTTGCAGCTGCCATTGAAGCAGCAGCAGCAGGAGCTGCAGCCTCCGGTGGCACCATCCCCCGTTTGGACGTCACAGCTCGTATACCCAATGCTTGAGACTGGGAACGAGCGCACTGCACAGCAGCAGCCGCAGGGGCAGCAGCAGCAGCAGTTTGAGACGGGGGAGAAGGGATTGCTCGCAGATTTGGTTGTGAAACCAAATTACGAGCAGTATCTGCCGTGCTCCGTGGGAGCGGCGGCTGCTGAGCCCGTTGATGTGTGGGCCCGGGTTGGGGTCGGCACAAGGTGGCTGGTTGCGGTGGAGGACGCTGGGTGTGGGAGGCACGGACAGCCAGGTGGAGAATCCTTCCCACCGTTTGCACCAGACTAAGGCAACAACCACAGGTCATGTCATGAAAAATTGTTTTTTGTCTGGGCTTTGTCTTGTTTCTAGAGTAATACAGCAGGTAGTGGACGTTTCCTGTTTGAAAATGAAAATACATACCTGGTGCGGAGTAATATGAAATGCTGCTAACTATACAACAGCAGTATGTGACTGACGTAGCGATGACATGTTACTCTTTGCGGCTGAGGCGATCATTTTCTTTCGCATTATTTGTTGTCAAGTCTTTGTTTTTCGCGTTAAATCATAGGAAAGGACAAAGTAGCTTGAGCAGAGGGACGGGCAGGATAAATGCTTGTGCCTGCCCCCCAGCCCCTCTTGCCCCAACCACCGGCGAATGTGATTGCGTGTGGTATGGTAGCTCCATCTCAATGGCAGAGGGTGAAGACCCTGTAGAATATTTGAGCCGCATAGACAAGACATTGCAAAAGCTTGCAATGCTAGGGGGGACAAAGGATGATGACGACGTTAATGTACATATTGTCCAGAACCTCTCAGCGTCTTGTGAAGTGGAAAAGAAAATCCTGTTGTCTAGCCCTGGCCTGACTCGTTCAAACATTGAAGAGGTAGTAAGAAACGCGTACATGTCGCTCAAGCAGAATGTTGGAAGGGGTAAGGGTCAGTCGAAGGGAGATGACCCACATGCTCTCTACGCCGGCGGTGCACAACCAGCCGGTGCAGGGGGCAATGGGATGGGGAGGAACCCGAAAGGAAAACAGAAGAACAGACAGAAACAGCAGCAGTCGCAACAGCAGCAGGAGCAGCAGCAGCAGCAGCAGCAGCAGCAGCAGCAGCAGCAGCAGCAGCAGCGGCAGCAGCAGCAACAGCAGCCGCAGCCGCCTCACCACCAGCAGCAGCAGCAGCAGCACCAAAGTGGTGATGGCGGTGTAGTGGGCCCACCGTACCGTTTAGATCCGGTATATGGGCAGTGGCGTTGGGATGACTCGAGGTTGGCCCCTTTTGGGAACGCTGGTAATGTACCTCCGATGGGATATGTACCAGTTCAACCTCCGCCTGGTGCACTACCACCGAGACCCCCGCCACCGGCAGGATCGGGACCGCCACGTAGAGGTACTCCGATAGCTCCCCGGCTATGCTTCAAGTGTCAGCAACCGGGGCATTATGCCGCTCAATGCACTGCGCACGCACACGCACACGTCGCGCAAAATTACCCACCCAGCTCAGGTTATTTAGGCGCGCACGTTGCATCGTTTAGCCCCCCACCAGCGTCAAACGACAGAAATTGCAGGCCGGAGCATACCATGAGCCCTATGGAGCTGGTGACTACGCTCCGACTAGCTATGCTCCGCAGTACGTTGCCGCAGCAGCAGCACCGTACGCCTCCTCGACCGTCCACTCCCCGTATGACTCTCAAGGGGCAGCGGAATCCACGCATAGCAGAAGCACGCCTGACGACCCACACGTTCTCACCGCGCAGATTGCTCAACCAATCCAATACCCCTCCGAAATGAAAGAGACGCCTTGTGACATTTCTGGGGGTAGCGGTAGAGATGAGTGGGTTGCCGACTCTGGTGCTTCGTATCACGTGACGGGGGACCCCACTGGGATGTTTGACTGTAAGCCCCCTCCGGTAGGTAAGGAGAGGTTAGTGATAGGTGACATGACGATGATGGGCGTCGAGTGCTTTGGCAAGCTGTCTCTGTTGATGCACTGCCAGGGTGGTGACACGCATGTACGGCTGACGAACGTGGCATACGTGCCTGGAGTCCAGTTTAACTTATTCTCATTACACGCTGTGATGTCAAAGTGCCGTGTGACCATGGACACCGAGGGGGTTCACATGCTTGGGGGGAGTGTTTCGTTCGTACGCAGAGAGGCTGGCTCATACTGCTCCGCAACTAGGATCACCGACCCCCCCATGGCTAACGCAGTATTGATCCCTGGCAAGCAGCAACGGATCGATATTAACGACCTGCACGTTGCGCTAGCCCACTCACATGCTGAAACCCTACGCGAGACGGCACGCCAACATGGTGTAGAAGTGGTAGGAGAGTTGGTCCCTTGTGCTGGGTGTTCCGAAGCCAAGGGTAGGAGGATGCCAGTTCCGAGATCCACCAACAGTCGCTCGACCAAACCCTTTGAGCGTCTGTTTGTAGACCTGTCCGGAAAGCGCCCCGCGTCATCTGGTGGTTACCACTACCTAATGATGATTGTGGACGATTTTTCTCGGTTTGGATGGACTTACTTCCTCAAGGAGAAGTCCGACGTGCCCGCTGTTTTCGCTGGTTTTCTGGCTGACATTCGGGCACAGGGCACCCCATCCATTGTGGAGTGCCTACGCTCAGATAACGGTACTGAATTCACTAAGGGTGAGTTCGTGACGCTGCTAGACCACCACCGTATCCGCCGAGAATACACGCCCATAGACTCTCCAAAGTACGACGGCGTGGTCGAGCGCAGGATTGACCTAGTCTTGGAGGCCGCGATGGCGTCCTGCCTGGAGGCTCCCCGCCTGTTCGGCGGCGTGCCTCTGCCGCCGACAGGGCCTCTATGGGCGGAAGCGTGCGTGCACGCGAGTGATGCCATCAACGTGTCGGCGAGGGTGAGCGACAGGCCGGGCATGTTGTCGCCTTACCAAAAGTTGTATGGTAGGGCACCGTTCCCGCGACTGCTCCCCTTTCTAAAGCCAGGCTTTTATTATGTGAAGCGGACGCTGAAATCTGAGCCGAAGGCACAGGTTTGCTTTTTCTTGAGCAGCGGTAGCAACCACCCGAGGGACTGTTGCAAGGTGTTACTTGTGTCCGGCCGCCGGTCGTACACCCGTGTTGTTACTTGGGAGCATCCGCGGGAAGCCTTTGCTGGGTTGCTCCCTGCGGCATGGGCCAAGGACACCCCGTCATCTGGGCCGAGTTTGCAAGAGGCGCAGATGCCCCCGGAAGACGGGGAGGTATGGCATGAGCTGGCACCGGTGCCGTCAAGGACGTCACCGGGGCTGGCACAACTGTCACCGATCACGTCAAGGACGTCACCGGTGCCGTCACCGGTGCCGTCAAGGTCGTCACCGGTGCCGTCACATCCGTCACCGTTGCCGTCAAGGGCGTCACCGGCGCCGTCAAGGGCGTCACCGGTGCCGTCACAGCCGACACCAGTGCCGTCAAGGGCGTCACAGACGTTGGTTCAGCCGTCACCGGTGTGGACGTCAAGGGCGTCACCGGGGGCGACACAGCCGTCACCGGTGGTGCCGTCAAGGGCGTCGCCGGGGCCGGCACAGCCGTCGCTGGTGACGTCAAGGGCGTCACCAGGCCTGGCACAGCCGCCTCAGTCACAGTCGTTGCCGCTGTCACACCAGTTCTCAGGAGCTGGTGATGGTGGCGAGCCACAACACCTGGGGCGCACGCGGGCGCAGACTGCTCGCAACCAGGCAGAAATTGACAGATCGCAGACTGTAAATGACGGTGTAGTTCAACTGGGACGCACCAGGGGGCAAACCGCGCGCAATCAGGGGGGTATGCAACATGGACTGTTGTCTTTGATGGCTGCGCGGGAGGGTATTGGTCATGTACTGTACCATCAAGCCCCACCTCACAAGAACCCTCCTCTACCCTCGCGCCCGGTGAGTGAACTCTTGACGCCGAACTCGTACTCGGAAGCGCTCACCGACGAATATTCTGATCTCTGGATTCAGGCCATGGAGAAAGAATATGGTGGCTTGGAGAACGCGGGTACTTTCGGCGCGATCTAGCAACCAAACGGCCTGAATGTTCTTTCGGCGAAGTGGGTGTACGGTTGGAAATCGAATGAGATTGGCTTTGCGACCAGGGCTAAGGCGAGGTTGGTAGCGAGGGGTTGCGGGCAGCGTGAAGGTATCGATTTCTTTGAGACATTTGCCCCGACGCCTACGGCGTCCTGCATCCGCTTGTTGGGTGCCATTGCTTGCGAGTTAGATTTGGATCTTTGTCTTTTCGATGCAGAGCAGGCTTTTGTTCAGTCAAACCTAGACGAAGATGTTTTTATGCGGCTACCCCGGGGTTGTGGTGAGATGTCTGGTAAGGTAGTACGCTTGAACCGCAGTCTCTACGGCTTGAAACAAGCGTCGAGATCGTGGCACAACCACTTGCTATCGCACATGAAGAGTCTTGGTTTTGAGCAGAGTCTAGCAGACGCGTGTGTCTTGCGCTTGGTCGAGTCTGGAACTGTCTCCATAGTAACAGTAGTTCATGTGGACGATATCTTCGCAGTGGGACGGGAAGCTAGATGCGACCAGTTCTGCGAAGACTTGAACCGCCTAGTGCCGATTAACAACCTTGGCGAGCTAAGGTGGTATGCTGGCTGCCGGTATTCTAGAGATTGGGATGCTGGCACTTTAACGATCTCGCAACAAGCTTTCGCTGAAAACACAGCTTTGAAGTTCGGCGTTAGCTCGGGCAGAAGAAACCCGTTAGAAACGGGCCTTAAACTCGAAGAGTTCGATGCGACTGAACCTGAGGGTGACTGGCCTTTCCGTGAACTGGTAGGGTGCTTGATGTGGCTTGCCAATCAGACACGTCCGGATATTGCGAACGCAGTGAGAGCGGTAGCCAGGTACACCAACTCGCCCAGGGCGATACACTGGAAGACAGCGGTTGGCATTTTAGGGTATGTTTTTTTCACGAGTGATTTTGGCATTACTTTTCAGAGAGGTAAGGGACTGGAGCTGGTTGCGTATGCGGATGCAGACTACGCCAGCAATGCCACTGTAGGAGGTCGGTTTCCGGTGGGGCTGTTATGTGCGCAGGAGCATGCGTGTGCTGGTTTTCGAGGACTCAAAAGTGCGTGACGCTTTCGACCACAGAAGCCGAGTACGTAGCACTAGCAGACACCATCAAAGAGGTGATTTTCTTGCGGTACGTGTGGAGTTTTATTTTGCCTGGCCTTGGTTCCGCATGCATCACGGTTTTTGAGGACAACAAGGGGGCAAGGCACCTGGCTCATAACCCGGTGTGCGCGTCGAATTCGAAACACATCGACATTAGGCACCACTTCCTCCGTGAGCTTGTATTCAGGGGAGAGTTTGACATTGTCGCCGTAGAGTCTGAGCAGCAACACGCAGACTTCCTGACGAAGGCACTTGCCGGTCCAGTTTTTCGTTTTCACCGGGATTTTGTGATGAACATTTGATTTTGGGAGAACGGGGGAATATGTCATGATTTAGTACGCTAGGTTCGTTTTTTTCTACTGTTTAATAATGATAGCTGAGCCAAATCGTTCAGGTTATATTTTTGGGGGGATTTGGGGACGATGACGATTTTTGGTAACTACCCGGGGTCATCCCTGCGTAATCAGTCCATGGTTTTCTCAACCAGCCCCGTAATGAGACCCAGCTGAGCCAAATCGTTCAGTTTATATTGTTTTTGGGGTTCGGGGACGGCAACGGTTATTTTTTTGGTAAACTACCGGGGGTCATCCCTGCGTAATCAGTCTATGGTTTTCTCAACTAGCCCCATAATGAGACCCAGCTGAGCCAAACCGTTTAGTTTTCATCCTGCAAGGAGGGGTCACGCCCACCTGTTAACGCTTGTGCGGGAAAGGATTCGCTTGACCACTTGAGAGGATTATGGCTCGTTAAGTAGGAAAAAGGTCTCAAACTCGACGAGTTCGATACGTCTGAACCCCAGGGCGACTAACTTTTTCGCGAGCTGATTTGAATTGTTTCTTGACGGATTAATCTGCATATATTAGCTGGATTTTCGTACTTCTAAGAGTGCATAGTAGTCAGGGAGGCAAGTAACTTGACTTTTGAAGTAATACTGTTTTCACGATTGCGTTGTCTAGTATGGCATTATTTTGCTCTGGATTTGAGCGTTTGGAATCTGAATGGATTTTTAGTATGTGACCAGCCGGGAGGCGTTTATCTCATTCGAAAGTGAGTTTTGAGACTGCTGTCCAATCACACTTGTTGGCACCCCTGTTCTATGGAGCTGACAACCGTTTTATAAGGCAAGGCTGAATGCTGGTTATAAGGCCGATGTTTGAGTTTTCGGATTTGAGTTTTCGGATTTGAGTTTTCGGTCTATGAATTTCGGATTTGAGTTTTGTATTTGGACTTAGGATTTTACGACTTACCAGGTAGATCTTGAGTTCGTGAAGATTGATGTTGAATACTGTCCCTGAATTGTGTCTCTAGATTTATGGAGTGCTTTTTACGGACTATGGTGTTGCAATCTTTCTTTCTTGTCACGGAGGTACTGGGAGGATATTGATTGACCGTAATTTTCATTGAATCGTTTTACCCTGATGATATGACAATACAGCATCATACCGTGTCATTTACGAAGCAGGGAGGCTGTTGATTGTATGCTTGGATATGATGCGGATATGATGACGGTTGAGTATTGTAGGGGTTTCCAGTGATAAGTTGGCTACATGATAGCGGGGTATCGGGATGGTGGAAATACTCCGCCTATTTATCCGTCTTTCTTCCTGGCGAGCGCTCTCCATGCTGCGCCTTGGCTAGGAGCAACGTAATATATATTTGTTCGTCTTATGCTTGTTTTCATACCGGTGACTCCACTACCCCACTATTGTCAGCTCAACGGGTAAGCCCTCTACGCTTCGTAGGGATCAGCAAACAGGCTGCGATCCGCGAGAATCCGGGGTCTGCTGCTGGTGCTTGCTGCTGCCAGTACTGCTGCTGCTGCTGCTGCTTCGACGACGACTGGCCTCGCCTGTTTACGTTTGGTCACATTTCGTACTGGAATGACCGTATTGTTACTGTTTCGACTTGAGCCGGGGCGGGGTTCGCGTCACACTGTATGCCTTGGTACAAGTAGCAAGGGGTACTGCCTGGTGATTGTTCTACACGCTGTGATGACTTATGATCGGAGCATCTGCACGAGAGAGGCAGGAAGCGGTAATTTTGTATAAGTTACGGATCCGCGGGGCGCCTGCGCGGCAATGGCCCTCAGCTGTAAGTTTGGAAAAGGCGGATCCGTGAGCCAGATCCACGGATTTGACCCGCGGGTCAGCGGAAAGAAACTTGCGGGTCATGATGGCTTAACCCGCGAGTGAACCGATTCTCGAGGGTCGTGACCCGACCCGACCCGCGAGATTTTGAAAAGCTCTTGACCCGACTCGACCCGACCCGCGAGATTTTGAAACCTCTTGACCCGACCCGACCCGACCCGCGAGATTTTGAAGCCTATCGACCGGACCCTACCCGACCCGCGAGATTTTGAAGAATATTGACCCGACCCGAACCGACCCGACCCGACCCGCGAGATTTTGAAGCCCCCTTGACCCGTGAAAACCCCTGCAAAGCACGCCTTCCACACCGCCTATACTTCTCCATAAAGTGTTCTAGGGGAAAAGAACCACCCGCCGATACGATACCGGGACGAATGCATGCCACAGGTTTCTTACGTGGATACCGTGTACTACTACTATAGCCTGCGCGTGGCGCAGCTTAACAACAGAAACGATTTTTCCCCTTGTTTTTATTTTGAAAATTTATTCCCTGTTTTTTGGTACACCCTCCCCATCCATGCTATAAGTCAGACAAAAAGCGTGTATGAAATAGAGCATCAGTCAGTGTGCGTGCTCTTACTCGTACCTATACTGCTTGCACGAGTACAAATATGTCGATGTGCCCGAACTACCAACCTCGAGGCCGGGGACGCAGCCACTCGTAATGTTGTGTGGCTTTTTCTGGCGCAGTAATCGTAATCACTACCTCCTAGTTTTAGTCATGCGTGCGCTTGCCACGTCTATATCAATGTACGTACGTACCTACCGAAATTCAATAAATGAATGCACTACTATGATACCTGCCGCGGTACCATGGTTTTTTTTTTTCGGTAAATGTTATTTGTTTTGGGGCAAAGTATGAAGCCAATTTTGAAATAATGTGTTGTCAAGTTTCATTTTGTCAACCTCTCCATACATTAAGATCCGAAGAATAACTGGAGAGTACCGTTCAAAATGTTTTGCGCGCTTCTCGCTTGTCTCGCTCAGCATCCATCCGCGTTCACATCGAGGTGCGGAACGGATAAGGCAGGACGAGGGGCGTTACAGCCGCCCCCCGAAGACGGCGCTCGAACGATTTGACCGAAGATTCCAGTTCCGAGAATCCCATACTGAGGCCGAAACGAAAAAAAAATCCTGAACAAAACCCCCCAAAAAGAACGATCATATATATTATAAAATTAAAATACACTCCAGCTGTGAGATCGAATATTTTGTCGAAACTCATCTTTGCAAGCTGTGTGTGATACTCCGATCGCGCGTATTACGGGTTGTGTGTCCTCATTTAAAGATATAGGTCGGCGACTCCCCTTGCAACTACAGTGTAGCAATCAGGATCAACAGGGTGATGTTAGGCAGTCTGTGCGCGGAAACTACAAAACCCGTTTCTGAGGGGGACAAAATCTGACAGCTGTGGAAGGAAATGCATCAGTTTATCAAGTGAATCCTGTAAGTCGAATATCCGGTGAGGGGAGGGCGGAGTTTTTAAGGACGTGGGGGCCTGATTTTGATCAAAAGGGGGGCGGGAGGGGGGGAGGGGGGGGAGGGGACGGGTGGGGTAGGTCAATTTGTGCCTGGAAACCATAAATATTTCTTGTGGGGGAGGGGGGGGGGGGATGTGGCAGGGGGGGCGGGGGGCGAGGGGGGAGGGCTTTAGGTCGCATAGATGTATGGGTTTGCTATACGCGTGGTGCTAGGTCTAGGCGATGGTGCGGGTGGTGGGGAAGGAGAGGGCGTTGGGGGCGGGGGTGGGTGGAAATTGAGCAGCGGCATGGACGGCTCTAAAACGATTACGAGGCGATATCCAGGGCGTGGAAGTGTTTATTACTCTGGCGGGTTTCGATATCAGGTAGGACGTTTAAGCAAGAGGAATCGAGGGACAAAAAAAAAAAAACGAAAGGCCTGGGGGGGGGGGTTCCAATAGGTGACATATAATATTAAAATACAATCCAGCTGCGAGATCAAGGATTTGGTCGACACTGACGTTCGCAGCATTGTGTGTGATCCTCCGATCGCGCGCATTAATCATATATAATAAAAATTGAAATACACTCCAGCTGTGAGATCGAATATTTTGTCGAAACTCATCTTTGCAAGCTGTGTGTGATACTCCGATCGCGCGTATTACGGGTTGTGTGTCCTCATTAAGGACATAGGTCGGCGACTCCCCTTGCAACTACAGTGTAGCTATCAGGGCCAACAGGGTGATGTTATGTAGGGGCTTGCTATACGCGCGGTGCTGGGTCTAGGCGATCGTGCGGATGGTGGGAAAGGAGGGGGCGTTGGAGGGGGGGAGGGGGGATGAATGAAAGCTACGTCATGGATGGCTAGAAAGATAATGACGTGATATCAGTTGCTTAGAAGTGTTTGTTACTCTGGCCGATTTCGATTGTAAGAGGGGCGTTTGAACCAACTGGGCGGGGAACAAAAGGGAAGGGGGGGGGGTGGGGAAGGGCGGAGATAAGTTGGAGCTACGGCATGGATGGGTAGATGGATAATGAGATGCTATCAGCTGGCTGGTAGTGTTTACTACTTTGGCAGATTTTGATTTCAGGTGGGGCGTTTGAACAAGAGGGATCGGCGGGGGGGGGGGGGGGGGGGGGGGGGCGAGCATTTCAATATGTGCGCGGAAACTATAAATCCTTGAAGGGGACGAATCTGACGGTTGCAGCAAGAAGACACCCCTTTATTTCACCCGCCTGGCAATGTTTATTTTTCTAGAAGGTTTGATGTTACATGTTGATGCAACCCAGTTCTTAGGTGTAGTAAACAACGTGTTAAAAGCTTCATAATTTGTTATTGTACATGGATCGGAATATTTCAATCGATAGGTACAATCATGTAGATACCATTATTTTCTGACATCGCTAATTATAAGAAAGATATACATATTGCCAAATACAACAGGCGAGGTTATGTGGTCATGCAATGTCACCGCCGTTGAAAACGAAAGGGAGAGATGCGAATGGTTATTGTTTTATATATATTCACAGGGGCATTCGCCGGCGTCCATGCTTCGGGTAGGGCAGGACAGCACTTCGACAAGTTAAGGTGTAGCTGTCCAATTTTTGACATTCATTGAACTTTAAAGGTAATGCCAAAACTTTAATACGAACATGCGATTATGAAGGTCATAATTTCACAGAAGAAAAACGTCATATACAACAAAGAAGGCAAGGATAGGCGAACCACACTGCTGTTGTTAAATGCGCCGTCACGAGTAAAAGTTGGCGTATATCAAACAAAAATACCGGAAAGAGTATTGAGAACCTGCTTCGCCTCTAGGCGAAACGAAAGAAGACTTGGCATCAATGAAGAGACTGCACTGCTGTCCCCGTCGCATTGGAGGTTCGAAGTCGACAGGATGCGAAGTCGGTTTGCATCAAGCGTTGACATGGGGCCATGTCAGCCGTTTAGGTCTTGGAAGAAGAGTTTTGTTTATTAGCTGAAGGCTGTCCCTTTGATTGGTCTGCGTGGTCACAGGCGAGGAGGGAAACGAAGAAGAGGAGATCTATCCCTCGTTGCGGTCTAAAATAGATGCGGGGTGGCTTTGCTCGTACGGGAGGTTGGCGTAGCGCATCTTCTCTGTGTTTACCCGGGAAGGCGGGATATGTGTATCAGCTGTCTTTGCTTCGCGGGTGCTTTCACGTTGTCGAAATCGGACGTCCTCAATAAATAATATCCGGAGTGTCTCTACCATGACCACTGCTGACAGTGCCGTGCGTATTTCCTACTTAGAGACTAACATAGTATTTACTGGTACTAGTACTCTTTCGTTTCGGACTATGCGCATAGCGGAAAAGAGGTCGATGTTTAGTATTTTTTATTTCCGACTGAAAGTCCAACTTCAGAAAAAAATAGGTGCAGACAATCTAGTATCTTATTTCAGGATGTACTACTACTGCACCAAAAATAAGTAATCTGTCAATATTTTTTGCCTAGAGAAGAATGGACACATACAAATAAAACAGTCCCGGAACAGGATATAGGGGTGCTGTGTGTGGTAGTCATGATATACCTTTGCAACATTTTTTCTTCTTCATCCCATTCATTATTCTCGAACCTCTCGCGCTCCCTCCCAGTAGTAACTCAGATCCGGGGTCACATAGCGGGCCCTCCTCCCCCCTCCACACTTGGACACGTGCCTTCATTTTTGTCGCGAGAAGAAGTCAGCATTTATTTTCTTTCCTCGTCGACTCGCGTCGAATTGTACCTACCCACGCTGCTAGGCGTTCTCGGCAGTTGATCTCTTTTTGTTTTTTTTGCATTTTTGCAAATAAAAGTCGAATCTCAGCATGGTGGGAATCGAACTCAAGGACAAACAAACGTTAACGTTAGTAGTACTCGAGGGTAAAACCACTATTAATAGACCACTAGGCCAACCGGCTGACAATTGAATAAAACAAAAGAGGATCTCTGCATAGAGATTACATTCCCCGATATTATATATATGCTATTACGATGGTTGACGCCGCGTTACGCAGAGAGGTGTTGCCTGTGGTGTCAGTCAACATTATTTACTGATGGAGCCTGTCCTGTGAGCACGGACTTGATTATGAGGATTAATATGAGAACAACAACAGCAACAACAACAGCAACAACAGCAACAACAACGACAACAACAACAACAGCAGCAACAACAACAACAACAGTAACAACAACAGCAACAACAGCAACAACAACAACAACAACAGCAACAACAGCAACAACAACAACAACAACAACAACAACAACAACAACAACAACAACAACAACAACAACAACAACAACAACAACAACAACAACAACAACAACAACAACAACAACAACAACAACAGCAACAACAACAGCAACAACAACAACAACAACAAAACTGCTGCTCTTGAAGCTCGGAATTTGAAAAGAGCGCACCAGGTATATATCGTCGACTATTTGTTACAGATTATTTACTGCTGTATCATCGATTGCTCGCGCACACGACATGTTGTCAAGAAGATACTTATTACCACTACTATAGTTTTGATTGCTGCTGTGTCATCGATTAGTACGCCGCGCGTTGACCCGTTCTCGGAAAAAGAACTGCCCAGGAATCCAAAATCCAAATTCGTCGCCGCGATTCTTGGATGTGTTTCTTAACTCCCGTACGTAGTACGCGTTCACGACCAGGTGCTTGTATAGGGGACGGATAAGGAAGGCGTTGGACTGCGCTCTTCGAACAAAGTGATTTGGCCGAGAAATTCTACAGCACTGCCCTGTGTCATCGATTAGTACGCCGCGCGTTGACCCGTTCTCGGAAAAAGAACTGCCCAGGAATCCAAAATCCAAATTCGTCGCCGCGATTCTTGGATGTGTTTCTTAACTCCCGTACGTAGTACGCGTTCACGACCAGGTGCTTGTATAGGGGACGGATAAGGAAGGCGTTGGACTGCGCTCTTCGAACAAAGTGATTTGGCCGAGAAATTCTACAGCACTGCCCACTGAACTACTTAATAACTTGACTCAGTAGCTCAGTGGGTAGTGCTACATAGTGCGTTAAACTACCAAAATAGCCATTAATAATGTCGTCAGCGCGCACGCTTGAAAAAGACAAATATGCAGTCGGTGAGAATCGAACTCACGACACATAGCACTACCCACTGTCACGTGACTCAGTAACTCAGTGGGTCATGCTAAAAAACCAACCAAATATGTTTTCGAGTTCGTTAATTGATTATCACCGACTTCGTAAGGGGGATCTCCGGAGCTATCCCCTCTCCACGTACTACAGTTAGTAGAACTAACGGCTATCGTAACCATTCATAATGTCTACAACGCGCGCGCTCCTGAATACCAAAGATTATCTCGGGGAGAATCGTACTCACTATACATCCTTCGTTGGTGACGTAGCACTATACCCACTGAGCCGAAAGGCAACGACACACAACAGCAGTGGTAGTAGCTACGATAGGGCAAGCGCTTCGAGGCCGCCATGAAGAAAGAGACGGGATGAAATTCAGATCCAATTAGGAAATTATGCCAATTAATTTGGAAATGCTGTCACTTGATGTTTTCGTTATATATATGCCAAGATCCAAGAATGGCTCGGGCGTACACCGCCCAAAATACGAAAAAAAGCGCACTTCTCACTTGTCTCGCTCAGCATCTATCCGCGTTAACGTCGAGGCGCGGAACGGATACGGCAGGGCGAGGGGCGTGGGGGCCGCCCCCCGAAGACGGCGCTGGAACGAAGCTATTTGACCGAGAGTTCCAGTTCCGTGAATTGCATACTGAGGCCGAGACAAAAAAAAACTCCTGATCGAATCTCCGAAAAAAAGAATGATCATATATATATATATATATTTATGAAGCTATAACATCAAATCTGCTAGAATAGTAAACAGTACTAGGCAGGTGATACAAAAGGATGTGTTCTTGCTACAACCGTCAGATTTGTCCCCTTCAAGCATTTATAGTTTCCACGCACATATTGAAGTGTCCCGCCCGCCCCCCGTCCCCCGCCCCCCCCGATTTCTCTTGTTCAAACGCCCCAAATCAAAATCTGCCAGAGTAGTAAACACTACCAGCCAGCTGAAATCGCCTTATTATCTTACTAGCCATCCATGTAGCTCCAATTCATTTCCGCCCGCCCCCCCACCCCCTCCTTTTTTTTCCCCCCCGTTTCCTCTTGCTCAAACGACCCACCTAAAATCCAAATCGGCCAGAGTAATATACACTTCTACGCAACTGATATCACGTCATTATCTTTGTAGCCATCCGTGACGTAGTTTTAATTCATCCCCCCTCCCCCCCCCCCCAACGCCCCCTCCTTCCCCACCACCTGCACGATCGCCTAGACCTAGTACCACGCGTGCACCACGCGTATAGCAAACCCCTTCATCTATGCCACCCAAAGCTATTAAAAACCCTTTTGCCCCCCCCCCCCCCACTCCCTCGAACACTCCGCCCTCTCCTCACTGGTTGTACGACTTGCAGTATATACATGATAAACTGGTGCATTCCTTCCAAAACCGTCAGATTTATCCCCTTAAAGGATTTATAGTTTCCACGCACAGATGGAGTTGCCCCGCCCATCCCCCCCCCCCCCCCGCTCCCTTTTGTTCAAACCCAGGCCCCCACGCCCTTCACAGCTCCGTCCTCCCCTCACCGGTTATACGACTTACAGGATACACTTGATGAACTGATGATGCATTCCCTTCCGCATCTGTCAGGTTTTGTCCCCCTCAGAAACGGGTTTTATAGTTTCCGCGCACAGACTGACTAACATCACCCTGTTGACCCTGATAGCTACACGGTAGTTCCAAGGGGAGTCGCCGACCTATATCCTTAAAGAGAACAGACAACCCGTAATACACGCGATCGGAGTATCACACACAGCTTGCAAAGATGAGTTTCGACAAAATCTTCGATCTCACAGCTGGAGTGTATTTTCATTGCTATAATATATATATATATATATATATTGCACGTAGTACCTGTCACTACGCATACGCACGACAGACGCAAGTCAGTCGGAAAAAAGAAACAAGTACGAAGTACTCCCCTCCCTCACGAAAACATTGCCTGTGGAGGCAGTGACAACAAGAACATCTCACAGGAAAGCGGAACTCGGACGGAAACGCATAAAAGCAAAGATTACGTACGTATGAAGAAGTTGCGGTTTTGATCCCTGGACCCTGGACAAACCGCTACTGCGCTGCTAGCAAGCCAGCAAGTCGGTAGACAGATCTCCTGACTCCTGAAGAACTCCTGCTCGTAAATCCCCGGCGGAGCAGAGGCCAGAAAGCAACAGAAAATAAGGAGACGCGAAGAATCTGCGCCCCCGCGCCGCAGCTGCAACCGATTCGTCTTCTACGTGACGTACGTGTGAACGCCCCCTGGGACGGAGTGCCGATCAGATATTTGTTTCCCCAAAAGTGTTAATTACTATGGAGAGCAGCCACTGACAAAAAGATAACACTTTCACGGGATGAGCAAAAACGAAAAAAAGAAGAAGATAATTGCGTGCGATAATTTTGCGGGTTCTGCGTCGTTTCGTCAAACCGGCGCGTTTGGTTGTTCGACGAGCGGTGTGGCTGACTATGTGCCAAGAGTATGTCGACGACGACTAGCTATGCGTGGGCGTCGTCGATGGAGCAGTAGTAATATATGAGAATCGCCCATGTTAACGTCAGGGTTCTGAGTTGAAGTCTGACGGAGTGCATGGCCACATCTGCTACGATAGAGGTGAAACATTTTCTGAAATGAAGGCCTCCTTAAGCCGCAAACCCTATAGGAAGGTATTTTTGTTTGGAATATTTCTCGTAGCACACTATTCACTAGACCATTGGGCTGCTCACCGTGTAGTAGCACTTTAGTCTTACCGACAAGACAAATCAGTTTTAGACCTATTATTACATGGGAAAAAAAAGTGAGCGATTATTTCTGGCGATTTATTTTTGAGGTTTGTTTGAAGGCTCCAAAAATAACTGCATAAAAAAAAAGGGGCGTCCATTATGGCTTCTGATTAAGCAGGATTAATTATAAAACCAAAAAAGGAGCAGGAACAGCAGCTGCCGATCTATTATATTTAATAGCGTTTGACTCAAGACTATTTTGTTGGCTGGTGTCACCAGGTAGTACAGTATCCAGAGCCTCGATCAAACACAGTCGTAGCGTTGGAGAGCTCTACTGAAAAATGGCGACGCTTTCCTCTTTGTGTGCAATTTCATCCTGTTAACTGTGGATTTTCGTAATGTTAGTATGCGCTGTGGTAAGGAATTAGTGGGGTATTGTTATAGTAGTCCGTTTGACCACTTGCCCAAGATTAACCAATAGCTTAACCAAACGTTTGTTGAGGAATTAATAGGGTATTATGTCGTTTGACCACTTGCAAAAGGTTAACCAATTGCTTACCCAAACTAAGCCTTATAACACTTTCCCCCCCTGAAACGGCGGGATAGCAGGTCGGCCGGATATATGGGCGGACCTGTCAATATCCAATCGGTTTCATTTCCTGGGGATACCAAGGAGAGTATTTTTCAAGTTCGACATGGGGAAAGTCTGAAAGACTTTGTTGTGGTGGATGTAAGACTCGAACCCACGACCCGAAAAAAACTTTGTTTTTCGATGACGGCATTTGTTAAGGAATTATTTATGCGGAAAGGGCATGAGACGGAGCGACGCATTCGAAGCTGTAAAGCGACGCGCAAAGGCCGCGGCAGCGCCATCCACCGTCGACATCTCTAAGCGGCCGGGGGGAGGGGGGAGGGGGGTACCGGAGAGGGGGGGGGGGGGGAGGGGGGGAGGGGGGGGGGGGGGCGTGCTGCCCAAGAGACTGAAGTCTGGGTCTGGCCATCATCATCCTGAAATTTGTGGGCCTTCCAATGGCCGTCACAAGTAGCGTAAGGCCGCCCTAACTTCTTCGCCTTGTTACGTTCTCTCCCCAGTACCATTGATGCACTTGATACCCTCTATGAGCCCAATGCCGTCTTTAGTCAGTTCCTAGGGTCTGCTAGCATGACATTTTTTCTCTGTTCCTTTCCCTGCTTCCTCTCGTCTTTTCTTGCTTTTCTTGTATTTTCTTTTCTTTCCTTTCTTTTTTCGCTTTCTTTTCTTCATTTTCCTTCCTTTCCCTTCTTATATTTTTTTCTTTGTTTATTTTTCCCAATTGACTTGCGTCTGACGTGCGCATGCGTAGTGATAAGTATTACGTGTAATATATACCGGTACAGTAGGTGGGCCTATATAGTGCGGGTTATATAGTGCGCCCCTGCCGGTATAGTTCGGGTGAAATCGCTTGGCACAAAATTCGGGCCTATATAGTGCGCATGCCGCACAATAGGGGCACAGGTCTATATAATGCGGATTTGGACCACCTCACACCCGATATAGTGCGGGTCTGACGTCACCCCGCCTTAGATCACGGGGTCAAACTAACCACAAACCCGCAGTGCTGCGGTACAGCAGTACAGTACTACAGCTGTACAGTACCCCTACCACCCGGCGGACCCTACTGGCAACACGAACAGCAGTGTAGAGGCTCACGATGCCGTGTGCAGCAGGCGAACTCTGCCATCTTCCCCATCTGGAGAGTGAGGACGACGACGACGTCGAAGGCGTTCGCACCGAGCCACCGTCGTATGCGGAAGTTCTCCAGCACTTCGCCGCCCTGGAAAACTACGCAGAAGCGTCCGGCATCAATGAGGCCGGCCATTTGCTCCAGAGGGCACGGATGTTGATGATTGCAGAGCATGCATCGCGGCCATCTCGCCAGACTGATGTCCGGGGGTATTTTGACACGTGAAACGATTGGCGTTGTTCGTTTTTTTTTTGGGGGGGGTGGGTGGGGCGCGGGTCTACGGAGTGCCTGACTTTCATGTGTGATGAAGTGACTCGTACGAAGTACAGTAAGTCAAAGGTTGGCGCGTTTTATTTGTTCGTGCATTAAAACCAAGCCTAAGGGTATGCGTGGTGTTGCGTTGTTGCGGATTTTCTTGTAGCCACAAAGGTAGAGCGTACGAGAAGTACGAGTAGAGACGTATGTTTGTTGTTGTTCCAGTTTCCCGCTTTTTTTTCCTGAGAGGATGTCACCGTTTGGCACGTTTATGTTTCGTTTGCAGAGCTTGCATTTAGTAGTCAATCCATTCCTCTACGAACTTAATAAATTTCATCTCAACCAACGATGGGACTTCGCACAAACAGACGGGTGGTGCACTCAGACGTGCGAGCGCGTCGTTATGAGCAACCACGCTGTACCCGGGTGCAGCAGGCCTATTCAACGCTGCAACAGGCTGTCCTCTTCTCACCACGTACAGATGCATGTATCGACAGCTTGTTCACCTTCGTACACCTTGCCGTTGGCTTTGTTCTGTGCTTTAAACAAGTGAAATCGCGAATAGAGCGCTAACCCGCACTATTGAGTTGATTCTAGTCGCGAATTGTGCGGGTACCCGCACTATAAAGGCCAGAAATCATATAGTGCGCGAGGTCGATATAGTGCGGGTACGGAGCCGTGTCACATACCCGCACTATATAGGCATATAGCCACAGTGGGAGTTTGCCAGGTCTTGGCGCGGCAATAGGCTTGCCAAGCAGTGGTGCGAGTAGCAGCGTAGATAGTCATAGGACTGAAGTTGGTTCTCGCGAATTTGGGAGTTTGAAGCAGTCGGTTCCTAAATTCAGTGGAAAGTCGGAAGATTTTCCATTGTGGAAGGAACACTTCGAGGTGTTTACTTCCATGGTTGGGTGCATGTCGGCGTTCCTCGTAGATCATGATATGATGATAGGCGACGTTACGAAGAACACTCAATACTTTCTCTCGCAGGGGTTCAGTGAGGAACATGTTAAGACAGCTAGAGTAGCTTGGACTTGCCTGACAGAGATCGTTGTGAACCGTGATCTGCTTGGTAGATTGTTCGCAACAAAATCACCTAGTGCTGGCTGGAGAATGTTGTGTGATTGGTTCATGCCCAAGACCATGGCTGAACAGGTCAAGTGGTCGGTAGCGTTCGACTCCGAAAAAATGGAGAAGGGAGAAGAGCCCATGAAGTACTTTGGTCGGGTAGACAAGATTGTTGGAGTGCTCGCGTCGCTAGGTGTGGTCAAGTCGGTAGCAGACGTCAACCGCGAGATCATCATGACCCTCACATCAGACTACGAAATAGAGGAACGCACTATCTTGTACCGTGAGGATGTCACTCGAGCGGCGATCGAGAGCATCATCCGACAGCGGTACTTGCGCCTTCCCGCGCCGAAGGGTAAGGGCGTGGGCCAGGCTCTATTTTCGAATGGCGCTGCTCGAGGTGGTCGTGCAGGTAGAGGTAGGCATAGAAGTAACGCTAAGCCGAGAGGTGGCAGTGACACAGCAAGCAAGAACAGTCAGGGTAGTAGCAGTAACCCCCAAGCCCCCACACATAACCCCCCCTCAGCGTTCGACAACGTCAAGGGAAAATGCATTCGTTGCTTGGAACCCGGGCACACCTGGTCCCAGTGCAAGGCTCGCATCCCCCCTGCACCAGAGCAGACATCAGGCGGAGGTGCGCAAGGCCAGAACAACGGCGGTGAGACTGTGTGTTGTCTTGCGAAGTGCATGCTTGGTACTAACGATGACTCGTGTAATGAGGAACGTAGTGATTGCATCGGTGAGAAGTGGATAGCGGACAGTGGTGCATCCTTTCACATGACCCATTCAGCTGACCTTTTGAGCGATGTAAGACTGTGCGATGACAAGGTTAGGATCGGTGACAACCATCTGATCGACGTGGTTGGGTACGGAACGCTAACTGTTGTATTCCCAGGGGATCTGACTGTTAAGCTGTTGGATGTAGCCTACGTGCCGGAAATCGCATTCAACTTGTTCTCGCTGATGGCGGCGCACAAGCAGGAAGTAACATTTACGACTAAGGAGAAAGACTTGTGCATTTCTCCTTTCAATGGGAGATTGAGGTTTGAAGGTGATGGATCCAGTTACTCCGGATTCGCTTACAGGATAGAGCCAGACGGCGGCTATGTGCCGTTCCCCCTTGGAACCACCAACCCTCCCGAGACTTGTGTTGAATATGGTTGCGATTTTCCCCTCGCTTTTCCTGTGCTTGCACCCGGCAGTACCGCGTCTACTGAGACTAATGTAGACATCAACGTTTTTCACTGCGTGCAAGGTCACTCGAATGAACTACTGTTGCGAGAGACCGCAAAATCACTCGGTCTAGAACTGGTAGGAAAACTTAAGCCCTGTACGGGATGCTCTATGGCGGAAGGCTACCGCAAGCCTATCCCCAACAGCACTAAATCACGCGCGACAGAGAAGTTGGGGAGAGTTTTTGTTGACCTCAGCGGACCTAAGAGAACACCTTCCCTGACGGGTGCGCGGTATGTCATGCTTGTGAAGGATGACTACTCTCGCCAGGCGCGGGTGTATTTTCTGAAGCATAAATCGGATTCAGGAGACGCATTTAGGAAGTTTTTGGTTGACGCGCGCGCCGACGGAGTACACTCGAAAGTTGATATAGTAAGGTCTACCAACGGGGGGGAGTTTTTCGGTGGTGAGTTTGGAGAGGTGTGCAAACAGTATTGCATCAAGCAGGAATTCACCAATGCCGATAGCCCTAAGCAGAACGGTGTAGTAGAGAGAGCGCTAGGCATCATCCAGAACGCGGGACTCGCCGCGTGCATCCAAGCGCCCATCATCTTTCCTCACATTCAACTGCCGCCGACTAAATCCCTGTGGACGGAAGCGGTGCACTGGGCTTGTGACGCCCTGAACCACACCGCGACCACTGCAAACCCCGGGAACCGGTCGCCGCACGAAATGTGGTACGGAACTGCCGCACCTGCTTCACCGCACCCGTTCCTTCGCCCAGCGTTCTGTCGCTGGAAACGCCCGACGAACTCGCACCCCCGGGCCGAAAGCTGCTTTTACCTCGGGCCGGGCATCGACCACCCAAGTGACTCTTTGCGGATGCTCACGCGGGCGAACAAGGTGGTGGAAACAAGGGACGTGACCTGGGAGGCAACGCTTAGTATAGGAACGCCGTCGCCCCCGCTGCCGGAGATGCCGGAGCAGGGAGGGACCGTGGACCTAAAAGAAGCGCCTGAGCCGGGAGGGACGGATGACTATGAATCCGCCCCGACGACTCCACTGCCGGTGTTGGGAAGGGGAATTCCTCACCAACTCCGTGCGGTGTCTCCGATGACGCAAGCTGGCGGCGATTTGCAAGCCGAAAGTGAGGAGCTGAACGATTGATCAACGGTCAGCAGCGAACCGCCCGAAAGCGACACTTCATCTCGAGATGACGACGATGCGTCCTCCTCTGACGATGGAGCTCCGACCCCGGCTGCTATCCGGACTGCTGCGCGCCAACTTGGGGCGCACATGTCAGGACCGGGCGGTGGTGAAGAGATTCGGGAGAGAAGAACGAGAGCGCAGACCAGAGCGCTCAACCGGGAAGCGGCAACGGGGCTGATTAGTACGATCGGGCCCTGTGAGGGAGGCCGCATATTCCATGCGCTACTGGCGGCGCAAGACACAGGCGGTGAACCTACTCGGTTGCCGGATTACCTCCTCAAGGAGGTGGAACCGGAACCGACGTCTTACTCCGCGGCACGTTCATCAATCCACTCTGGCGTTTGGGTGGAGGCTATGCAAGCGGAATTTGATGAACTAGAGGCCGCTGACACTTTCACTGAGATTTCCGAAGTTCCGGCGGGTAGCAATATTGTGGAATCAAAGTGGCTCTTGAAGTGAAAGGGCGACGAGCATGGCATGATTGATAGAGCTAAGGCGAGATTGGTAGCTAAGGGCTATAGTCAGGTAGAGGGAGTTGACTGCTTTGATACGTTTGCCCCTACTGCATCAACCACGTCTAACCGCATCGTTGCAGCAATGGCATGCAAACTTGACTGGGACTTGAGGCACTTGGACGTTGACCAGGCCTTTATTCAGTCAGAGTTGAATACCGAAATTTTCTCAAGATTGCCCCCTGGGTGTGGGCGGTTATCGGGTAAGGTAGTCCGACTCAACAAAGCTCTTTATGGGCTGAAGCAGAGTGGTCGCTCGTGGTATAAGCTACTGCCGTCAACCTTGGTTGAGTGTGGTTTTGAGCAGTGCTTGGTAGACCCGTGCGTCTTTCGACTGATGGTGGATGACGAGGTTGCAGCGATGGTGGTGGTCCACGTGGACGACATCAAGATCGCAGCGACCAAGGAAATTACGGAGTCAGTAGTGGCGGATCTCAATAAGAGATTCCCTACGAAACATCTTGGCGAGGTAACGTGGTACATGGGTAGCGAGTACAAGAGAAATCGTGAGAAGGGGACCTTGGAGATTTCGCAGACTCAGTTTATTCGAAATGTTGTCGAACGTTTTGGAATCACGAAAACCAGCCCCATCCCCGCTTCTCCGTCATTGGACCCCAGGCACGTGAGTGGTGAGGACCCTGCGGTGGACGCTAGACACCGCGAAATGGTAGGGAGTCTGATGTGGATTGCGAATCAGACGAGGCCGGACATCGCCAACGCAGTACGGGCGGTTGCGAGGTTTTCACATGACCCTAAGGAGGTACATGTTAAGGCGGCTAGGAAGATAATCGAGTACCTGAGCGCTACGGCTCACTTGGGTCTGACGTTCAGGAAGGACAGTAAAGTAGAGGAAGTGCAGTTGGAATACGACTTGGAGACGTACGTGGACGCGGACTACGCCCACAAGGCCGACGATAGGCGTTCGGTCTCTGGCCTGGCTGCCGGTTGCGGGGGTACACTTGTGCCGTGGTTTTCTAGGACGCAGAAGTGCGTCACCCTATCAACCACCGAGGCAGTGAACGTAGCCATGGCCGACGGGGTGAAGGAAGCCCTTTACGTGAGAGGAGTGTTGGTTTTTCTGATGCCCAGTCTGGGGTCGCCGAGTATTGGAGTGTTTGAAGACAACAAAGGGGCGATAGACTTGGCCAAAAACCCATTGAGCTCATCCAACAGTAAGCACATCGATGTACGGTACCATTTTCTGCGCGAGTTGGTGGGGACGGGAGACTTGTCGGTTAAGTATCTCCGGACGGATGGCCAGCATGCGGACATTCTCACGAAGGCTATTGGCAAAGAGAGTTTTGAGAAACACCGAGATTTTCTGTTAGGAATACAGTAATTTGTTGTTTGTGGATGGTGTTTGTTTGTGTTTTCGAGGCTTGTTAGTTGATCCAGCGCCAGGGAGGGTGTTCGATATAGCTTGTCTCAACGAACAGCCTAGCAATAAGTTACGGTTACATACGTTGTGTCACGGAGGTAAGTTACAGGGATCGTCTCGTGGTATCACCCACGAGCAGTCCCACGGGTATGTACGAGTAGGCACTATGCAAGGAGATTTAGGTATTCGACTACAAGCGTTTGTTACTGGGCTGTGGAGAGTTGGCCCACATGACCCACTCCACCTTTCCCCCTGCATTCGTCTACCCCTTTCCGGGCCGACATAATAAAGACATCTTAAACTATCTTTTACACACTGCGTGTTGCAGTGCCTCGCTCACAGCCTAGTGTGGCTGTTGGGAGCTTATCCATCCATCGCATATCAGCGCTAATTGAACAAAGTAATGGAAGCGCCATAATGTAATTGCGGAAGTTGCAAGGCCTTCGTCCGACAGGTGGTCCAGCCCGGGAACAGAAAGAGTCATAGCGTCCGATCGTCTTGTTGCAGTGAAGGTACAGCAGCACTTGTACAGAGTTGTGGCAACGCTAAAAAGCTAAACTGCTGTTGTCTTGGTGTTTGGTGGGTTTTTAAGATTTTCGGATTTTGTTCCTTCGGGGAGTTCGAACATGTATTATGGCGTTTTGTACCGGGGGCGGCGTGATATCTGTATGTAGGGCTTTGCCTCGTGTTCTGTGCTGTGTTCGCCACCGTCGTTTGTAGGCACCGAGACGGAGAAAGCCTCACCATGCTTCGTAGATTGTCCATCAAGATCCTGTCGAGGGCGGCTGCTTCTTCACGCTCCGTATCTACCCCGTGGCGCGAATGCACCCCTTGTGAGTACGATCGAGTTTTTTTAGGCGTGTTTCCACTCAATCGCTTTGCGGTCGTTATTTGTTGTCAGGCAAGAGAGCAAGCAAGGCAAGCATGCAGTGCGCCCCAGGTGGGTACATATTTGCGACCACATAACATGTGTGTCTACTCCAGGCTGAGTCTCGGCGCGCACACTGGGTGTACTGGATATCTATGCGTGGAAAGCGCGGTTTGATGTGAAGAACACACTTACACACAAGCACACACCAGCGGCCGTCCTGTAACGCAGACGCATATGATAGTAACCCGTCGATGTTGCATGGTCCCCATTGCTATTCTTCGTATGCACCCGTTACAGCAGCAGTACAAACCGAAGGTACAACTGCACCATAATTTCCCACGTATCGATATGATCGTACGTGTAGTACGAGGTCTCCGCTCGCCGCCAGCTACGCTCGCGCAAAGAAGAATGCAGCTAAACCATGTAAAGGGGGCAGAAAGAGGTCCATGATTTGGTGCGAACACGATTTGATTATGCATAGAGCTACTTGTGCAGAGCGAATTGCCCTGTGCTGTGTTGTGTGCTTGCTGGCGGTGTCACGTTCTGATCTGTAGTACAGGTGTAATTTGCGTGGAGGGAAAAACATGGGGACCGAGATCAAATGAAGAAAAAGCGAAAGGACGAGTGCACAAAACGTATACCTGGTACCTGGTACTGCTGTATGTTCGTAAGAAAGCACAGCGCAGCACGACACAGCACCGCAGCGCAGGGCAAGGCACGGCGCCGCATTGCACGGCACCGCACGGCGCTGAGCTGCGCTGCTGAGCTATATTATGAAAATAAAAATGCACACCAGCTGTGAGGCCATTTCTTATGCAGTCGGATCTGTCAGTCGAAAACGGCCTTTTTCGACTGAAGCCCCAATCGGGCTTTCTTACGCGGTCGAAAAAGGGCTTTTTCGACTCAACTTTCTTCGACTAAGAGTTCCGACTGGCGGATCCAGTTGAAGAACTCGACATTTTCGACTGGATCCTCCAGTCGAAAAACTCAGTCGAAAAAGTTTTACACATGTTTTTTTAACCGATCGCATCGCTCATCCCACCACCAAACACACCCCCAAACGGCCACACGGCCACACACCCATACCAAGTACCACACTGCAGTATCATACAAGGCGCTGACGCTGGCTTGGCTATCCCAGCTGTTGCTTCTCGCAGCAAGTCAGCGTGGCGCATTCCTAGTTTTGCTCGCCAGCAGCGTGTATCACACGACGGCAGCAGCGCGCCGTCTCGATCCCATGCTGCCAACAACGGCTGCGGCTGCTGTGGCGTTGGCGGCTTTCGGCTGAGGGCAACTCTACGAACGTAGCTTTGGCGGCTTTCGGCTAAGCCCAAAGCCACCAACTCGTTGGGACGAGGGTTCGCCGAGCCGTTGCTCGCGGAGAAAGCGCGAAGCACAGAGCTGCCAACCGATTTCGACTGCTGTACAGCAGTACTCCTCACACCAACCACCTCTAGGAAGAGCACAAAAACTATAAAATCGACTCGACTGACGATAAGATGAAGGACCAGAAGAATCCAGTTGAAAAAAAGTCCAGTCGAAAAGGGCCGTTTTCGACTGGCGGAATCCGACTGCATAAGAAATGGCCTGAGATCGAATATTTTGTCGAAACTCACCTTTGCAAGCTGTGTGTGATACTCCGATCGTGCGTATTACGGGTTGCGTGTCCTCATTAAGGATATAGGTCGGCGACTCCCCTTGCGACTACAACAGTGTAGCTATCAGGGTCAGCAGGGTGATGTTAGTCAGTCTGTGCGCGGAAATTATAAAACTCGTTTCTGAGGGGGACAAAATCTGACAGCTGTGGAAGGAAATGTATCCGTTTATCAAATGAATCCTGTAAGTCGAATAACCGGTGAGGGGAGGGCGGAGTTTTTGAAGGACGTGGGGGCCTGGTTTTGATCTAAAGGGAGCGCGGGGATGGGGGGGGGGGGGGGGCGGGGGACGGGCGGGGCAGCTTAATTTGTGCCTGGAAACTATATATCCTTCAAAGGGATAAATGTGACGGTTTTGGAAGGAATGCACCAGTTTATCATGGGGGGCGGGGGAGGGGGGGGGCGGGGCGGGCGGGGCACCTCAATCTGTGTGTGGAAACTATACATTCTTTAAAGGGGATAAATGTGACGGTATTGGAAAGAATGCACCAGTTTATCATGTATATCCTGTAAGTCGTACAACCAGTGAGTAGAGGGCGGAGTGTTCGAGGGGATGGGGGTGGGGTGAGGGGGTGGGGAGGTGGGGGGTGGGGGAGGGGGGGGTGGGGGAGGGGGGGAGGGTGTATATAGCTGGGCTGATCTGAGCTGGGCGTACATTGTGATTCAATAACGTACTACGGGCTGGTTCACGTTAAAAAACCCAAATGTATTCCCCGGCGAATGCCCGCGCCGTTTTTTCGCCGTTTTTTCGATTTTGACCGTAAAATTTTGCACACGTCTTCTATGTGCCCTTGCGAAGACCTCACCCAATCGATGTTCTTTTTTTTTCTTGCCTTATTTTTCGTCAATAACAATTTTCAGAAAATGTAGACCACCTTGAGCCCAATTTTTTCGGCGAAAGAAGAAAAAATCACGGGTTAGGCCTCGGGATGGGCATGTAGAACACGTGTGCAAAAATTTCGGGGTCTATCTCTCAACAAACGGCGTGGACATTTGGACTTTTGTGCGTAAAAATGAGTTTTCCTTCAAATTACTTGGTTTTAGAGTAGTATCCAGTTTTTTCTCTAGATAATGCTTGATGTTGAACACAGGCAGATCAGCTCTTCGAGTTTATGCGCGAAAAAATCTACAGACATGCCTTTGAGTACGTCCAACCGCATTGTGCAAAATGCGGCGCAGTTTTTTTTGCCCCCGCTGGGAAAAAGCCTTAATATTATTGGAAGGCCTGTCATTGGTCGATATGAGTTTCGCTCTCATTAATTAGTATTAATATTAGAGACAGCCCGAGGCCGGTAAAAAAAAAACGGCGGTGTTACCCTCTTCCATTAGTCATGGGGGTCACTATGATGTCAAATATTCACTCTTTGACTAGACTATACCAGGTATATATTGCGAGCGGTATTCGTGTGGGAGAGAATTTGGGAGGGGTTCTTTGAACCAGCCTGTACCTGGTATGTACAAACCTGGTGTAGTACGTGGTACGTACCTGGTATTGTTTTTTTTTTTCAAATCAACATCTGCGAAGCGTTGAAAAAAGCGCTGTTTCAGGCATCCGAGCCCCCCCGCCCAGCCGTCCTGAGCGGCGGATATCTCTTTGGAAGCAAAAAAAGTGGAGGCCGATCAGGAAATCGATATTTGTATGTAGGTCTACAGGACTATCAACTAAGCCAGAGTCACTAATTGGGACTTTGTGATTTAGTGGATAGATTGTCCGCTTCTGAGCCTGTGGCGTGCGTGGGTTCGAATCCCGGCATCATGGGGGGGGGGGGGGGATGATGCGCAGGACTGTCCACTAGACCACAGAGACTGTCCGCTTCTGATCATGTTGTGTGCGTGGGTTCGAATCCCGGTATAATGGGGGGGGGATGATACATAGGACTATCCACTAAGCTACAGTCTCACTTTGACTTTGTGGTCTAGTGGATAGACTGTCCGCTTCTGAGCCTGGCGTGCGTGGATTCGAATCCCGGTGTCATCGGGGGAAAAAAAATGAGACTCATAAGACAAAAGCAAAAATCGTTGATAGTATACAGCAGTATAATCATAAAAAAGGAGACGGTGAGAAGAACACAAAATCATTGTGGCTTTGTGGTCTAGTAGATAGACTGTCCGCTTATGAGCCTGGTGTGCGTGGGTTCGAATCCCGGTGTCATCGGAAAAAAATATATATTGTAAAAAATGAAAATATACTCCAGCTGTGAGATCGAAGATTTTGTCGAAACTCATCTTTGCAAGCTGTGTGTGATACTCCGATCACGCGTATTACGGGTTGTGTGTCCTCATTGAGGATATAGGTCGGCGACTCCCCTTGCAACTACAACAGTGTAGCTAAAGAAGGTGATGTTAGTCAGTTTGTGCGCGGAAACTATTAAACCCGTTTCTGAGGGGGACCAAATCTGACAGCTGTGGAAGGAAATGTATCCGTTTATCAAGTGAATCCTGTAAGTCGAATAACCGGTGAAGGGAGGGCGGAGTTTTGAAGGACGTGGGGGCCTGGTTTTGATAAAAAAGGAGCGGGGTTGGAGGGGGGGGGGAGGGGGGTTGGAGACAAAAAAAAAAATGCACCAGTTTATCATGGGGGGGGGGGGGGGGGGGGCAGCTCAAACTGTGCGTGGAAACTATACATTCTTTCAAGGGGATAAATGTGACGGTTTTGGAAAGAATGCATCAGTTTATCATGTATATCCTGGGGTAAGTCGTACAATCAGTGAGTAGAGGGAGGGCGGAGTGTTCGAGGGGGTGGGGGGTGAGGGCGGGGCGGGGGGGGGGGGGGGGGGAGGGCTTTAGGTGGCATAGACGTAGGGGTTTGTTATACGTGTGATGCTAGATCTAGACGATGGTGCGGGTGGTGGGGAAGGAGGGGGCGTTCGGGGCGGGGGGGGGGGGGGGGGGGAAGGAGCGGCATGGATTACTCTAGAAAGATAACGAGGTGATATCTAGTGCGGGAAGTGTCTATAATCTGGCGGATTTCGATATTAGGTGGGGCGTTTGAGCAAGGGAGAGCGAGAAGGGGGGGGCGGGGGGGGGGTTTAAAGAAGATATACACAAGGTTCCCCTCCGGAAAATGCCTATAATAGGGGAGTGGTGCAAGAACGAAATCCAAGCATCCAACAACTGCTTGCCTGTTGTGGGCAAATAAGATGTACCTGGTGGTCGTGAAAACTATGTTCTTGTCCGCAGCTCGAGAAGCGGGGTGTGGGGAGGCGCCCTCCTGGGGACGGTTCGCTCTCTCCCCGTCGTGGCGGAGAACCGTAAATAAGTGGTAATCCCATCAGTACGTATCCATCACGAGTACTCGCACGATGAGGACTTTTCGTACGGACGACTCCTATGCAGTAAAAATTGAAATTTTGCGTGGTGAAAAATAAATGGACGAAAGGTGGATTTTCAACCGGCAAAAAAAAACATGAGTTGCTCCGTGCGCGGTCTTTCTATCGTGGTTGACTTTGATTTTTTTTCTTTTTTTTTTCGTGTGGGAATGACCCATTTCAGAATAGGTACCTGTACTCTTCTTGTCTTGTTGAGCCAGATATTGAACTTCACGACGAGCGATCCACGCCAGGATGGGCAATCATCCCCCTTTACCTCCAGCTCGTCGCAGAAAGTGCACGGAATGAGGAACTGTAGGGCTTATTGTCGCTGTTTCAGGCATCCGAGCGCGCTCAGCCGTTCGGAGAGGAGAATGTCTTGAAGTTAGTGTGGGAAGCGAAAAAAATGGAGGCCGCTCAGGAAATCGATATTATATTTGTGAGTAGTTTTCTATGACGCAGCCAGATATGACACTGCAAATTTTCTGCGCTGACGCGCAACGCTAAGTCAATGCGATTCCACGACCATCGGAAAATAGCGAGTTTCGCAAAATGAAGAAAAGTGACAAAATGAAATGCTTGAGGATAGCGTTGCTCAGGGTTTGTCAAAGTTTCGCCACATAAAAGACGTTGATGGCTAACACAGCCAATGAGCAAGCTGCTTGCTCAGGGGGGTGGCTTCAAGAATAGCTCCCAACCCTGAACAAAGAATCTCTCAAAGTTAGCGTGGGAAGCGAAAAAGATGGAGACCGCTCATGAATTCGATATTTTGTAAGCAGTTATATATTAGGCAGTCGGACGCCCACTCGCTGCGAAAGCTTAAGAGTAGCAGGGCGTGCCAGCTCTTCCAACGAGTCGTCGCTTGGTAATGGTGCTGAGGCGGCGAAAGCAGCGCAGCAGGTTCAATCTAGGCAGGCAAGGCGAGGAGAGGAGGTGGATGTTGTGCTCACGGCGAAGCGCAACGCAAATACAGTAGCTACGCAAGCAACGCAACCTCGAGCTGGGTGACGGCAAGTAGGACGGCGACGACGACTGGCAATTGTGATATTGGGTTTGAAAAGCGGAGGGAGTAGGTCGCGGGGAAAGGTGGTGGTGCACCGTGCGTAGTAGATTGGCAGGACGCTCGAAGCTCGTTACAATTCGGGCGCAGGTCTTGAGTTTCGAGCTTACCGGAGAACATGGCGGAGAATCCCTGATCATTTTTTTTCCTTCATGTGGTTTTCAAATTTGAAATCCTGGAAGCACATCCTGACCATGAACAACCACCCCCAAGCACTTTCACTTTGTTTTCTATTCTTTTCACGAAACTTCTCAATGGAACAGTCGGTCGAAGCGAATGTGTTGTTCGGTCATGATACTAGCCCTAAGTTAATACTTGGTACCTGGTACCTGGCGTTTACGTACGCGCGTAACATGTCCGATTGCCGTTGCCGGTACGGACCCCGAAATTCTGCCAGTACCTTGGCTGATGGCTATTGCTGGTACTGACCACCGAAATTACTGCGAGTACCGGCAGTACGTTGTTGTTCTCACTTTAACGCGCATACTCTAGTCCTTGGTCACCGGGAAAAAAAAAGAAAACAAGCTGCTAGTGGTACGTACACGTCTACATCATTTGTTTAATGTCATCGCCGCATGTGTCGTCGCCCCGAATCCTGAAAAATAATGGTAAACCGACTCACCCCTGTCCCCCCGACCCGTGCCACGATAGGGTTATTAAGGTATACCGTTTTTTGGCGGAAATAGTTTCCGAATATACGGCGCCCCTTCACCCCCTTTAGAGCCCCCAAATCCCTCCCCATACTAAGTTCAAGAACGTTTGTCGAAAAAAAAGGGTTTCCAGTTGTAAAGGCGTTGACCCAAAATCGTCGCAATCATGCCATTCTGTTTTTGCAATATGATTGTTCTTTGCGCCCATACCGTGTGTTTGGTCGTCGGGTTGCACCTTCAGTATACTCTATTAATGGTTCACTTTTTGGGTGAGGCATCTACCTCCTCAAGTGGCTAGGAACCTCAGAAAAAAGAAATGGTACCTGGTACCGGGTACACCTTTTTTACCGTAGTGACAGGTTTCCCCCCCCCGAACGAAAACCTACCCCAGTGTATCATGCGTAGTCTCCTTCAATCCCGACAAAGATTGCGTGCACTCTACAACTCTACAATACAACATTCAGCAGTCATATCTGTGCGAGTCGACAATGTGCAGCGTGAGCCACCTGCCAGAGAAAAATCGGGACTGTCCTCTGCATTTTTTTACCGCGGTACTTTTAACGGGTCTCGCGGTTCCGGGAAAAAAAATGGATTCCCGTTCCCGTCCAAACCGATCCCGCGAAGATTGTGATATCCCGATCCCGTCCCAACAGATCCCGCGAAAACATCGATATCTTGATGCCGTCCAACCAAGTCCCGCAAATACTTGTCGAATCACGTGATTTCTCAGGCCCGCGCTACGCAACCCCGCAGCAATATTGATATACCAGATGCCGAATGCCGTCCGTAATATTCCCGCGGTTTTATTCGAGAACAGTATTTTATCGTCTGGCCAGCAGGCGAGCAGATTTTCCATCAAAACGATCTACGAACAGCAGTATTCGTGCGCTCGGGTCTTGGGGTGGACGCACATCATCTGCGCTTTTTTTTTTTTGTACTGTCTGCACCACTTTTTCCCCCATCAGCCGGAGAATGTAATATATTATACTTGTACTAGGCACGCATACGATTGATGTGCTACCAATTTAGCACTTGGTCATGCATGATAGGTAATGTAATACTTCGAAGTACGATGTCATCTTACGTTAGGTTTTGATTTACAGGCATGAAACTTACTAAAATCGGACGATCGATGTAGTACGCAGCTTGCAAAGGTGAGTATCGACCCTGAATTCACCGAGCTCACAGCTGACGTCGTTAGAATATGTTCTATTTTTTTTATATAGCTAACTCGCGTTTTAGACCAGTATAAAACGAACAAAAAACGAGCTACGAGCACTCGTCCTATATGAGACGAAGCTGTGTCAGCGTATCGCGAAGGAAGGATGAATGATCGACGCTTGCTACGATAGAGGAAATCACTTTTTGTTTTTTTTCGTTTCTGGATAAGGGGGCTACTTAACCCGTCTTAACCCAAAATGGTCGGAATGCCGTTCTTTTTTGTCCATCTGTTTATTTTTTGTATGCCTAGGCCATGGATTTTCTCATCGGGTTCCACTTTCGGCGGTTTACCGAAAATCGTTTTTTGTGAGTGACGTCCAGAGCTCCTTGACCCCTTTAGAGCCCCAAAGTCCCTCCTTGTTCTAACTTCAGGTAAATTTATTGAAAAGAAAAGGTGTCCAGTGGTGAAGGCGTTAGGTGAGGAACTTCTGTCGTAGCATGTGTCAAAACGAATGTTTGATATTGCGTGTTAATACCGTTACGCAATAATGTATTGGATGCTTAATCACGAAAAGCGTATCGCGAATCCATGTATGTATCGCACATGATTAAATGGTGCGGACCATGGCGCCGCATGCGGTAATCTCAGCACCGTAGTAGTAGTAGTGGTAGCGTATCACGAGTGAATGCGTTGTTTAGTATTGCGAACAGTCTAGTAGCGCTGAATGCTGCAATCTCAGGATGGACACAAACACATGCTCAAAAAGTAGCTTTGCCCGGCTCGTCGAGTCGAGCAGTCATTATTCTTGGTGTATCTAGTATCTACTGTATGGCTGTACGCGCTCTGCTGGCAGCACGCACTTGCGTTTATGGCGCGATTCGTATCCCTTCCCGTTGGCAATTCGTCGCAGATACGGTCAGTATAATTTTAGGCACACCGCGCGATCGGCTTTCCCGTCGAAACCATCGCGGCTCGTACCGTCGAGTACTCCCTATGCCCCTTTGCCTCTGATGCTACCGCAGGTCTAGACTGCTGATACCGTAGTATTTGGCCTACGCTACAACAACGCAATAAATCTTCGCTGATACCGCCTACGCTCACGGTGCGGTCGGTGTTCCTCTCGAAACCCCATCGGGACCCGTACCGTAGAGTACTGCTGTATTTCCTTTTACTACCACGCATGTGTTGGCAATGCGAGTATGGACTAGCGTTTTATGTACACAGGTAATAGTGAACCCTCTATAGTGCCGGTTGAGTAGTGCCGGTTGCCCACTATAGTGCCTGTGAAACCGCTCGGTACCGATGGAAACAACCAGTAGTGATAGTATGCGCAGTAGTGCCGGTTGCTTCTATAGTGCCGATATTTCCGGCTGGCACATACTTGAGCTATAGGAGGGACGACCACTTCTTTACGCGGATCCGACCCGATCAATCGGATAACTTACCCCAGTAAGCATCCCTCGATCGATCGAAACCCTTCGGTTACAACCGACCGCTTTGGCCGCCTTTTTTTCTCCTCGCGTCTGAACAACAGTTGCGGGCGCACAGCAGCAGTGGTCGGCGACGGCAACGAGGGGACTATGTGAAGCGGCAGTGGTTGCACCGCGCGACGTGGGCGAAAAAAAGAAACCGGATTGGGCACCCGGCGTACCGGCGCCTGGCCGGGAACAGACCCTTGGAGAAGCGTTCGCTGCCATGCAATACCACAGCAGGGGCACACGGAAGGTAAGGCATGTTTGCGCGGAGGTCGCTTGAGGGGGGGGGGGGGGGAGAGAGGGGAAGGGGGCGTTGGGCGCGTGATTCCTTGGAGAAACCTTCGCTGCCGTGAAACACGATGGCAGGTGCACACGGATACGCCGTCGGCGAAGAGGGAGGTGGGGGCAGGTGGGGGGAGGGAGGGGGGAGGGAGGTGGGCGCAGTCGTGCTTGTTTCATATGCAAAGAAGTTCGCACACAGCGAGAAATCGGCAGACTGCTAATGTGTCCATGCCGTTGACGCCAAATGTCAATATCGCCGCTCAGTAAAGACGCTACGTTTATAGAAGAGTGATATTTTTGTCGAGGCCTCCTTAGGTCTTAGTATTGTAGGGGAGCGGTCGGTCAAGGCGCGTCAAGGCCGTTTTTGGCCTTAATGCACTAGTTTTAATGTCAGGGCGGTCAGTCAAGCGGTCAAGAACGCGGTCTCCTATCATGGGCAGCAGTGCCGTTCATCCTTACCTGCTTATTTTTGGCATTTTGACTTTTTGTTACCGTATGTGTTACTCTCGACAAACCGGTCTTGCTGCCCACGGACATGCAGCGCGTGCAGCGTCCATGCTGGTTTCCATCCTTGAGAGATACGTGCAAACTCTGTGACCACAAACTGCGGAGACAGAGGTTGAATGTACATGGCAAATACAGCAGTATGGTGATTGGGCAGCGCAATGTAACGTCAAACATACGGGATACCAAAAAATAACAGAACGCACCCAAACCCGCAAGCCGGGCAACTTGAAAGTCGTGTGAAAGTTGGGAGGCTGTTGAGTTTCTTCGGTTTGGCGACTAGTTATTGGTTGGTCGGCCAAGTAAGCCAACACACTGACGTTGTCCGTGGCGAAGAGCAGAACATGCACAAGCCGGCAAGCCAGACACCGTTCGACTTATGCGGAACCTTCGTTTTTGGCAGGTAAAGGCGAGCGTGCTGCACCGCATCTTGGAGCGAGTGTCGAGCGAGGACGAGCTGAAGTACGCACACCTTGGGCTGAAGCTGTTCAAGACGCAGGGCATCAAGATCAACACCAAGGGGGCGTCTCTGTTCATCAAGGTCGGTTCTGCCACCGGTCCCGACCGTCTCAGCACAACCCCTACGGCGTTTTGTCAGTACGAGCAAAAAAGAATGAAGTGATGTCTTGGTACTCTCGACCCGCTTGGGACTTCAAAAATGAAATGTGTCGAAATTGACCATTGATCCCATCCCTGGGAGGGGAGAATATTATATTATCTCCTGGGAGAGGATAATATATCGTCCCCGTCGATGATGATTACAGCATCGACCACGCGAAGCAGCACTTAGATCAATACCAAGGAGGCGTTTCTGTTCATCAAGGTCGGTGCTGCCACCCGCCCAACCGTCTCAACATGACCTCTACGTCGGCGTGCAGCAGAACGAGCGCAACAGTCGCCGTGTTTTTTTCGCCGTCGTACTTTGGAAACTCGCTTCATCGTATTACTTGACGTCGAACACTGTGAGATTAGTTTTCAAAATCCTTACCCTCTCCTTCAACGATTCAAAGGCATGCCTACTGGAAACTCCCGCTCTTCGCGGCTGGTATTTTTACTGTATTTTGGGCTTGGTTTTCCGGTAACCTTCAACCAAATTTATCATAAACGCCTCCTCGTACTGCCTTTTTATTAGCGCAGGGGTTAGGGGACGGTTGCAGCGTTCCTTTTCTCCTCTGTTATACAACACACGAGTGTCTTCGAGTCAGTCCTTCATCCAGATAGAGTGGGAAAAACCAACTTGCTGCCTGGGGATGAAGTACGCTTATCATAGTATCATAGTATTATAGTAGATACCATTATTGTTGTTGATAACATTTTGTTGTAGATGTTCACCCTGACGACATGCTTACGAGCATACCTGGTATGTATTCAAAGGATAATGCATCTGCTGTAAAAAACGACGGGCCAGTGTATCACGCAGCTTGCAAAGCTTGCAATGCTTGCAATGCTTGCAAAGACGAGTATCGCACCCTAAATTTTATCGAACTCACAGCTGACGTGCTTGCGTAGAATAATTTTAAATAACGGTGACGGAATCTCCGTCGGTCAGCTTCATCCACCGTACGCGTGCTGCGATAGGGCGTTGGCATATTTTTTTTTGCCGAAATATTTCTGACCCATTGGCGGAACGCCTGCCTCCACTGAGGAACTCCCCGACATCGCTGAACTACGAATAGCATTTTGTGAAGATGTCTAGGGCATTGGATGGTTCACCGGGCTGCGCTTTGCGTATTTCTCGAATTCCGTGTCACAGAAATGAGTGTTGGGTTGAGGTATACTATCTCAAGCGAGGAGCCTCAGCAAATCAGGCGCATCCGTATCGTAGAATTCGTCACCCTTCACATATATCCCCATATGTGACGGTGTATAGCACACACCCTGGGATGAAATGCCGAGCGGGTTTCCTCCAAAACCAGCGCGGCACGAATAACAACGGTGGCGGCTTTGGGAGGATGTCGTCCAGATCTTTCCATAGACGTGTCGCTCGGCGTTAAACTCTACCGTTCGTCGAGACATCGGCGTACGAAACTCGTCCGAGGGGGTGTACCATACACCGTCACATACGGATATATTATATTTTTGTCCCATGCATGCTGGAACTCCCTCGCGTAGGCGTGCTGCAGGGCGGGGTCGCCCCAGGCGGCCGTGGATGCGCTGGACATGGACAAGGCGGAGAAATACGGCTTGGAGCAGTGGGACGTGGTAGGAGCTAACCGCTTCAACTACCTTTTGAGTCAGCTCTACCGAGCCGGAGACACCGAAAGTGAGTTTGGGGTGTAATCGTGTGCACCTTTTCACGTGTACCTTTCGAATCTGGTATGGTGTACCTTTTTGAGTCTGATCGGGTGTACCGCTTAGGTCAGCTCTACCGAGCCAGGAACACCGAGATTGAGCTGGGTTGATCGGGTGTACGTTTTCACGTGCACCTTTTTGAGGCTGATTTGGTGTACCTTTTTGTGAGTTTGATCTGGGGTACCTTTCGAGTGTGATTGGGTGTACCTTTTAGGTCAGCTCTACCGAGCTGGGGACACCGAGAGTGCCTTCGGGTGGATCGGGGGTACGTTTTGAATGAGTTGGATTGATCGGGCGTACGTTTTGAGGGAGTTGGTCGATCGGGTGTACCTTTTGAGTCAGCTCTACCGAGCCGGGGACACCGAGAGTGAGTGGGGTTGATTGGGTGTACCTTTTGAGTGAGTTGTGTTGAACGGGTGTACCTTTTTAAGTAAGCTCTACCGAGCTGGTGACACCCGAGAGGGAGTCGGGTTGATCGGGTGTACTTTTCCACGTATGCTCTTTTTGGTCAGCTCTACGCTTCCACGCATACCTTTTCAGTCAACTCTACCGAGCAGGGGACACCGAGGTTGAGCTGGGTTGATTGGGTGTACCTTTTGAGTGAGTTGGGTTGAACGTGTGTACCGTTTGAGTCAGCTCTACCGAGCCGCGTATACGGAGAGTGAGTTGGGTTGGTCGGATATGTGAGGTGTACCTTTCCCGTGTACCTTTTGATTCACCGCTATCGAGCTGGGGACACCGAGAGTGAGTTGGGTTGATGGGGTGTACCTTTTTGAGTGAGTTGGGTTGATGCGGTCTACATGTTGAGGGAGAGAGTTGATCGCCTTTTGGGTCAGCTCTGCTGAGCTGAGGACACCGAGGGTGAGTTGAGGTGTGATCGGGTGCATCGTTTCACGTGTACCATTTTGAATTGGTTCTAATCGGGTGTACAGTTTGAATTAGATGTAGTGTACCTTTGGAGTGAGTGGGTTGCTCAAGTGCATCGTTTTAGTGAGTTGGGTTGGTCCGGTGTTTCCTTTGTGTTTTTTTTAAATCATTTTTTCTTTCCAGCTCAACTCGTGAGAAGTTTTACCTGCTTCCAGCTCAACCCGTGGTAACAACTGCCTTTCTTTCTCCCCCCGGGAGTGTGTTGGGTTGATCTAGTGTACCTTTTTGAGTGAGTTGGCTTGATCAGGTGTACCCTTTGAGCGAGTTGGCTTGATCGGGTGTACCTCTTCAGTCAGCTCTATCGAGCCGGGGACACAGAGAGTGAGTTGGGTTGGAAGGGTGGCAGGGTCATATTAACCATCAACCCGTCCTTGAGCAGAATTAAAAACAAATCCCACATTAATTCAAAGTATATCTACCTCCGGGTTTCCACCCCCCTCCGTGATATCTCTGGAAGTGGCCACACCAGAAAACAAACATGCTCCGGTAATTCGAAACTGTCTTCCGTATGCAAGAAAGCACGCCCAAAGGTGCGGAAGTCCGCCTCACTCGTGATTTTTAGTAGGATGCAGTTAACCCTTCATGCGACTCGCCGAACACCTCATAGCGCTTCGCGCTCGGTGCAAGCGACGTCTCTCTGTGTCGGTTAAAACCCGAGGTGCTCCGTCCTGACGTTGTAGGGATGCGAGGGTATGTGGTCTCAAAACTACGGCTATGCTTCAATTGAGTACATGGTCATATGGCTACAGCTGTGCATGGGCTTGCGATTGCGGCTATGCATACAATTGAGTAACCCCCCTACCCCCTCTCGATATCATGGCATGTTTTGCCGCGCAGACTTCGCCCGCGCGGTCGACGGAGCTGAACGTAGGCGGCAAAAATTGAACGATCGGTCGTTGGTTCTCATCTCCCGGTTCAAGGAGGAGATGAGGGCGAAGAAGGCGGCCGAGGAGGAGGAGGCGCGCAAAAAAAAGGAAGAAGAGATGAGGGTACAAAAGGAGGAGGAGGAGAAGGAACAGGCACGGATTAAGGAGGAGCAGAGGGTCAAAGAGGAGGAGGAAGCGGAAGCCAGGAGAAAGGAGGAGGAGGAGGAGGCAAAGGCGGCAGATGCTAAGCAAAAAGAGGAGGAGGAAGAGCAAATGGCTAAGAAACAAGAGGAGGATAGGGCCAAGCAGGACCAGGAGGAGAAAGCTAGATTGAGGCGCGAGGAGCAGGCGAACAAGGACGCCGGAGAGCCGATCGCGGCGGAGGCCGGAGGCGAGATGGCAGCGGGGACAGGGGACGCGCCGGCAGTGAAAGGGGAGGATGAGGCCAAGCGATGAAAAATGTCTTGTGGTGGTGTATGGCCATGGCTCTTATCCCGGAATTTTGGTGGTTTGCAACGCGTCGATTTTGGCCGAAAAAATGTAAGCACCGGCAGTGGCATAAGAAGGGGAGGGTGAGGCCAAGAGATGGAAAAATGGTATTGGGTTTGGTGTGGCCATGGCTCCTACCCCCCCGCATTGTGGCGGTTTATTACACGCCTCCATTTTGCCTCCATTTTTGTCGCAGATTATGCGCGAAGGTAGGGGAAGGGGGAGGGGAAGGGAAGGCCAAGCAAATGAAGAATTTCTCGTGACAGCGTGTGTGGCCATGGGCTCCTTCCTACCTTGAATAGTGGTGGGTTTTTTGAATGCCTCGTTTTTCGGCCGGAAAAGGTGGCGGGCCGGTGGCGGGGGGTAGCGGGTAGGGCCGCGTCGTGGCTGTCCATTCGCGGCTGGCGCTCGTTTGTGCTTTTTAACATCCGTGCGTTTGGCACCGCGCTGTGATAGCGGAGACATATGCTAATAATGCGATTTGAAACAGCATCACGACGAGACAAATGCGCTCTTGGTCGGATGTATATGCCAACTAGAAACCACCGTTATTTTTGTTCACGCTGCAACTTGCGTAGTTTTTTTTTTCAAATGCGCAGCAGGTACCTAACGGTACTCGTATTGTACAACAGCGGGGTACCAGGGGGCATCACTGCTGTAAATTATGCCGAAACCAACGTTTCCAACTGTTGAAACTGGCGTGCTTATCATCACAGTAGTGTAGGTACAGCAATACACGAAAAAAAAAATCGACCTGGTAGCTGCCTCTTCCTGTTGTATCAGACACGACTGTATCCCGTCCGTGTAACAGCAGTGCACGCACTTTCTGGCTAAACATTGTCGGGATGACAGGGCTCTTTATCCCCTCCACAACTGGAAAATCGTTTTTGGGGACAAGTGACTTGGAACTAATGTAGTGAGGGGTTTTAGGGCTCTACAGGGGTTAACCCCTTAATGAGGGGTTTGGGCTCTAAAGGGGCCCCCTAAACCCCTCATATACCCCTTTTGAGCCCCTAAACCCCTCCCTATACAAATTCCAAGTTAATTTTCCCCTAAACGGGTTTGCAGTTGTGGAGGGGTTATAACCCAAAATCGTCGGAAGGTCACACTCTTGTTTTTTTTTTTCGTACCTTGGCCGTTGATGGGTCTGTCCATCGATTTGGACGTTTCAGTGAGTTCAAAAGACGCGTGCGCTACGGTAGAGGTGCACGACTTTTTTGCAATACTACTCCTCAATTTGGGAGCTCTCCCAAAAACTGATTTGGAGAAAAGTATAATTGCTACCTGGTACACTGGATGCAAAAATCCCATGGCCTAGGTACACAACGATAATCATGGAACAAAAAATGGCCTATATCCGACGATTTTGCGTTGAGGAGCCCGCCATTCAGAAAGCAAAATACGTAGCCGAAAAGTGCTACTTCTGTCGCAGCATTCGTCAAGAAAAACTTCGTCGATATCGTACGAGCCGCCTCTTCCTGTATCAGACCCATACGACGGCATTCATGCGTGTTAACAGCGAACGCGTTTTCTGCCTATTTTTTTTTTTTTTGTCGAATGGCCTCTGCCTGTATCAGACCCACACGACGGCATCCGTGCGTGTGACAGCGAACGCACTTTCTGGCTGATTGTTTATTGTCGAATGACGGGGCTTTACGGGTGAGGAAGGAACCTCAAGAAGAAAAATTGTTGCACCTCTAGGTACCGTAGCAGCTGACTGGATCTGTGTAGCCCGGACTGATTCGTGCGGCAGAAGCTGCAATCGCCGCGTTTTTCAACACCGTTTCCCTCTCAAATTTTGAAGGGTTTAACTCCACCCCCGTGGCATGTCGCAACGCTAGTGTCGACCCGCCCTGATCCTTCCATGGGGCGTCATACGTGTGGTGGAGATATCATAGCAGACCCGGGACAAGCTTTTGCAGCCAAAAATGCCAGCCCTTCGCCAGGCACAAGGCAAGGCATTATTAATGAAACATTAAGGCCAGCCTTTCACGAAAAACCAACCATATAACTGAACGATTGTCAGTCCTTACGCACGCACGAAAAATAAATACCCCAGATACCTCCCAAAACTTCCGCCCCCCTGCCCCACGGCGAAAAAACGCCAAAACAATCCCCCGCCCACCTCCCTAGAAAAAGCCAACAATAAACAAAACTTCGCTCGGCCTTGCCAAAAACGGTCCCGTCCTTTCCGTGGCATGGGGCAAAAAGACAGCCCCCCCCCCCCCCCCCCCCCCCCCCCTCCCCCTCCCTCCTTAAATCCTTATAGCAAATGCACAAATTACCTTACACTATTTCCAAGTACAGCAGTTTGTCCCCACAAACATTTGTGCAGTGCTGAAAGGGTCAAGGCCGCGCTCCCGAGACAAAGCTAACGAAAAAACCGAGCTGTGCCACGCTTTTTTGCTTACGCGTAGCGCCAGCTACGGCGGTCTGGCCACGCGGTAACCTGCGCGTTCCTCCCGTGGCACAGGGCGGCACAGACCCCCCCCCCCCCCCGCGCGCGCACGCGCCGCTTCGCTCACGGTCGCGCTCCTGAGTCAACGCCAGCGAGAAAAAACACACAGCAGTGGCACATGCCCCCCCTCCCTCCCCCCATCAAGGTCGCGCTCCCAAGTCGAAGCTAGCGAATAAAACCGACCCGCGGCACCGTTTGGCTTACGCGTAGCGCCGGCTCCGGCGGTCGGGCCAGGCGTTAACCTTAGCCTCTTCCAACGCTTCCGCTACCGTAGGAAGAGCGTACTCGGCCGCGGGGCCGTCGAGGATGTCGGTCGGGATCTCCAGCTGAGGAGGGTTTGCCTTGAACTGCGTTGCCGGACGCGGGGGGCGGGAACGAAGAGACGGGGGTGTTGGGGGGGGGGGCGTGATCAGAGGGGAAACGAACGCATGCGTGTCAGTTTCTGAGGAGGGTTTGCCTTGGAAAGTGGGAACGGGGCGGGGGGGTGCTCATTCGTTGCCTGCCTTAGTCGTTTGACCATTGACCACGCATTCCTTTCAAGACAAAGCACCGTTCCTACACTCAACCGATACCTCCAACATTTGGGCGCTCAGAACGTTTCTTCCATATATGACATTAACTAGTGTTGCGTATGTGATCTTCTTCCTGTTAGGCCGCCTGTGGCCACCATGTGGCCCCTAGCGACAGCGATTGTTTTCTCAGTCACCTAATGTACCAAACTTCTCCATGTCACATCTATCTATTATCATTTCCTCAAACAAGAAAGAGCGGGGGGGGTGGCCGGGGGGGGAAACGAGCACATGCGTGTGATGTTTCTGGGGAAAGTTTGCCTGAAACTGCGAGGCCGGAGAAGGAAGGCGGGGGGCTACCAAATGGGGGAACGCATACACGCCTGTGTGGCGCGTGTTGGAGCGAACGGGGCGGGTGGTGGTAATCATGTATTGGGCCAACTACGACGCGTTTTGGAACAGACGGGGGGAGCGGGGGGCGGCGATAAATTCTTGGGTTAGAGATACACATAACACATACTATGGTATTACATATACACCACGTACAAGCTTTCCCTTGCGAATGTGGATGGCTTGAGATCCCGGATGTGTCTTAAGTTGAAAAGGGGACAGAACTCTTGCAAAAACTCAAAAAAATATATACAGCCACCGCGTAAGAACCCGGCAAGAACCACTTACCAGCCCGAACGAGTTTACAACTCAAGTCTACAGTACTGCAAAAATACCCCACACCTAATCAATGCGGTTTTATCTTTAATCCATAAGGCACAGTTCAAAAAATGATCAAGCTTGCCCACGTTTCCTAACTGTCGCGCCGTCGAGAAGAGGCGCAGTCAAGAGATACTCACGTAGGCCTTGATAGCGAACGAAGAACCCGTGGTGGAGAGATTGTTGGCCAGCCAGTAGATGCCCAGAGCGGAGGGCACGTTGAGCGAGAACCAGCCTATCAACACCGGCAGGTACTGAATCACGGTCTGCGCAAGCAAAAAGAAAACGGGCGAAAACAAGAAAGGGACGGGCATGAGTCAGTCAGTCAGCCAGTAAAGGTTGAGGCGTCGGAGAAAGCCTCCACCTCCGCCCTCCCCCGCACTCAAATATACGCCTTGACACTATATTATCCCCCCGCTCCCCGTCCCCGCTGCGCGGCGTTTTCACACCGCGACCATTGCCTACCTCCTCTACCCCGGCGTCCCCTGTTCCCGAAGAGGGAGAAAAAACAAAGCGAAGTCCACCAATTGACGACCGCGCTGCCGTTGTCCTTGGGGTCATTACGTAAAATCGTCTAGTTGACTCCGGCACTATCGCGCAGGGGAATCACCAATCTATACGTACAATCCTTGACGACTAAAGCTTAGTTTTTATCCATTCGCCGAAGGAAAAAAAACAAAATAGAACTGCACCTGTCTTACTACCCCTCCCCGCACCCCTGTCCCCCAATAGAAACTCAAAACGCCTGCCCGCCCCTTTACTTGACTACGCGCATCCGTCGTCGTTACGTAAATTCGTCCTGTTGACCCTAACCTCGGCACTCAGAGGGGTCACCGACCTAAAATTCGTCACGAATACGAGTACAGTACCTCCTGTACCCACCCGCTATTAATACAAGACATTTTTTTCTCCTTCTTGTTTCGTTTTCGAGAAATAAAAATGAGCCTACTCCAGCGCATAGGCCCCGCCGTCCGACAAGCGAGGCCGTTCAGCTAGCAACGACATCGCGAGGCCACGAAAGGCGAAGGTGGCGGCGGGTAAGGCCTGTGACTACCCCACGTGTCGCCACGCTGTGTGCCACGTGAGAGTCGCGGTGGCGACACATAGTGTAGTAGTCACAGGCCTCACCGGCCGCCACCTTCGCCTTGCGCGCCTGGCGTTGTTGTTGCTAGCCGAACGGTCACGCTTGTCGGACGGCCAGCGATTTGCCGTGATGTTGCCGGTGCGTAAAAAAGCGCCCGTATCAGTAGCCGTGAACAAAACGACCAGCACAAGTCAAACTGACTGCAAGCACACGTCAACCGATATGCATGGTACATCGGTCGCTGTGTCTATCGTGACAGTGAGCGCCGGGTGATCGTTTTACTCTGGCGCTTACTCGCAGCAGGGCAACCCCGTAGCGCTCCGTTTCAAGGACACGTAATGATGGGACGGGGTTCGCACCATCGCTAACCTTACGCAAGGAAGTAGTGAATCCGTCGACACGGAATGACAGTGGCCCAAGCATATGCGCGACTACATGCAGGACGATCTGGTCGACTGCACTGAAGAGATTGGTAAAAACGCATTGATTCAATCGCCCCAAGAACGAGGGGTTCGGGCGTCCACTGCCTCGTCATCAGCGCTAAGTTTAATGCTATTGTAGTCCTTTGTCTGCTCTCCACTCCAGAGTCAAGTCCCCCCACTCTAGGCGCGCAGCGGAAGTTTCTGAGCTTCTAATAACAATATGAACAGCACAATATATATAACCCGACACATTACTTCGAACACATTTGCTCGCGAAATCCTATCAACACGTCTATGCGCTAGTCGCGAAATCCTATCAACACGTCTATGCGCTAGTCACGAAATCCTATCAACATGTCTATGCGCTAGTCACGAAATCCTATCAACACGTCTATGCGCTAGTCGCGAAATCCTATCAACATGTCTATGCGCTAGTCACGAAATCCTATCAACACGTCTATGCGCTAGTCGCGAAACCCTATCAACACGTCTATGCGCTAGTCCTAAAACAAATACTTCGAAGTATACTCGTAAAAGTATCAGAATAACCGGTAGTTCCTTGGTTGAGGCGCTCAACCGCACTATAGTGGTAACACGAACACCGTATGGCCCACAAAGGGCAACCCCTACCGCACTATAGAAGGATGACTCGTCTGTCTCACGCTGTAGCTGCTGCATGGGCCGTCAGCTGCTTCACCGCTAACAAAAGGCGCGGCGTAGGTATTTGACGGCGTGGTGACAGATGATGGCATCAGGTGTGCCGTCGGGAAATAGCAAACCAAAACGACTTTATAAACCCTTCGTAGGCCCGTGTATGTCGACCAAAAAACAAGATATTTTGCGACACCACCAGCCTTCTAGGAAGAGCTTGCAGCATTACTACTAGTAGGACCAGAAAGCGGTGCGTAATGTATTGCATAGCTCCTACCGCTCGCCGCGGTTGAAACATACACATCCCGTTCGTTGCGGTTGGAACATACATACCCGGCTGCTACGGTGGGACGGATTCTGGACTCATCGCCGCTTGTTTTCGTATTTTTCTTCCTCTCCAGTCTCAAAGGGGTTATAAGTTAAATGCCTCCCCTCCTCTAACGTCTAATAGAGAAACATGCTAAAAAAGACATGTTACCTTGAGTGACGACGAGCTGCCGTCGTCCATGGGGTCATCGGGGGGCGTGAGCAACGTCATGGATATCTTCTGAGAAACCACCAGAATGGCCGGGATGCTCATGTAGCAGAGGGTGTCGTGCCAGCCAAGGGGAGGCGCACCATCGATCCAGTTTGTGGTAAGCCATCCGATGCCCCGGCCTGCGCCGAACGTAGGCCCCTGTTATGCGGCAGTGGAGGTTCACCCCGGGCGGGCGATCAGGACGGACCTTGGTTTAGTTAAGGTATGGGAGGTGTCATGAGCAGCAACAAAAGATGGATGCAGCGAAAAAAACACAAGTGGCAGCAGCAGCGACAGCAGCAGCGATAACGTAAGCAGCAAAAGCAACAACAACAAGCACAAGAACAGCAACAACAACAACAACATTTACCAACACACAAACAAGAACAGCAAAAACAATTACCGACATACCATGGTACGAACAACACCACCAACACCAACAACGACGGTACCAGCACAGCAGCGGCAACATAACCACCCGGGCCAACAACTCATAACCGCCACCACCACCACCAACAAAAACAACTACAGCAGCAACAGTAGCAGCAGCGCGAACAATCGCTATTTGGCGATTGCCATAACTCAACCGCCCAACTCGGTGCTTGAATTGGGTGCTGCCTGCCTGAGGCGGACGTCTTCATACGTAGCCCGCGCTCCTACACAAATTCCAAGTAGTTTGTTCGCAAAAACGCGGGCGCAGATGCTAAAGACAATAAACTATACAGCAGTAGATACCTGGCGCAAATAACACGTACTACATACACAAGCGAACGGAAAAATCGAGCGCCCAAGACCCCACCTGCAAGCTAGGAAGCCACAAGAAAGACTCGTTTGCGATCGCATTGTTGCCGAACTCGATAATCGCCCGGTACAGCCCGATGAATACAGGGAACTGCCACATGAGAAAGCACATGGGCCGACGGAGCAAGGGGGTATACGAGAGTGAGAGTCGGGGGATACAGAGAAGAAAAGGGAGAAAGCGCAGCGGCCGCTCCGCAGCCGTGGGCGTGCGTGGGCGCGTGTCTGTGAGTCTACCTAGCCTATCACGCGACGTGCGAGAAACATGGTATTCTTCACAATAATGGCTTCGAGAAAAGCGTGCGATAACAACATAAGTTCTCAGAGCGTCAAGGTTTCCTGTCACATAGAATCACAGGCAGACATAAACGGACACGCAAAGACACACGTACAGACAAACAGGCAGACAGACAGACAGGCAGACAGACACAATCGGGCACACACGCACACACGCACACACGCACACACAAACACCAACACACACACGAATTTCGCCCCAATGGTGCACAGCCGTGGTTCCTCAATATTAACAGCACGGTGCCCTGCTAGACGACAATGCTGGCACTAAACCAGGACCCCGCACTATCCCGGGGTCGTGAAAGCGATTTCCATGGCACTAAACTGAGGCCCCGCACAAAATCGTACCGCAATAAACTGGGGGGGGGGGGGGGCGCATTAAAAGGTACCGCACTCAAACGGGACCCCGCACTAAAGAATACCGAACTGAAGGGTAGCATTAAAAGGTACCGCACTAAACTCGGATCCCGCACAAAAGTATACCGGAGCCGAGGGGTAGCACTCAAATGTACCGCACTAAACTGGGATCCCGCACCAAAGTATATACCGAACCGGGGACCAGCACTAAAAAAGTACCGCACGAACGCGGGGCTATGCCTGTACCTGGAGGAGCGCGGGGAGGCACCCGATGAGAGGGTTAACTTTGGTTGAGGAGTAAAGCCTGTTGGTGGCGGCGGTCGCTGCCTCCTTGTTCTGCCCGAACTTTTCGTTGATCTCCTTCACCGTGGGGGCGAGGGCCTGCATCTTCTCCGTCGACTGCAGCTGGATTACTTGGAGGGGTACCAGGAGGGTCTTGACAGCTAGGGTGAAGCTCACGATCGCCAGGCCGAAAGACTGCTCGATGCCGATCCCTGATTAGTGTGCGAGCGCATGGGTACAGGCCAGATTTGGATAAATACCCGACAAATAAGCTATTTTAGATATTATCATCAGCTAAATAAACCGATAAGCCAAATGTCAGTTACCCCTATAGAGCAACGCCTCCAAATGAGTTGAAAACCCTTTCTTTTTGAGCGCGTGTGCGTGTGCGTGGACCGATAGGGTGAAGCTCACGATCGCCACGTCGAAGGACTGCTCGTCCCCGATCCCTGATTCGCATGAGCGCGAGCGTGAGGGTGGGTCGGATTCCAATATTGCCAAATCCCTGACAAATAAGCCAGTTTTCATTGGCCCCCACAATCGTAACCCACGAAAAACTCGATTTTGTAGAGAGTGCTCGTGCGCGTGGACATGGCCAGGCCGAAAGACTGCTCGATGCCGATTCCTGATTGGCATGCGTGCGTTCGCGTGGGCCGATTTTCTGATAATTTCCCAGTGAAGGTAAGAGTTGGGATACAATCTGATAAATAGGAAGGTATGAGTTGGAAACCCTGCCTTTTACAAGTGTGTGCGCGTGTGCGTGGATACGGCGCAGGTGCATTCAGGCAGAAGGGGGGAACAAGCCAAGGGGGGAAACGGTGGGTAGAAAAGGCGATGAAATAGAGAGAACAATCACCAAAATAACGCCTTCCACGCACGGCACGCCGTCGGAAACATGCGCCCTGACCATAGAGATATACCCGTATTTTGAACCTAAAACAGCAGCAGCAGCAGCAGCAGCAACAACAACAACAACAACCACAGCAACAGCAACAACAACAACAACAACAACAACAACAACAACAACAACAACAACAACAACAACAACAACAACAACAACAACAACACGAACAAGAACGAGCACCAGAACAAGAACAAGAACGAGAACAAGAATAACAACAGAACAAGAAAAATAACGAAAAACAAGAACAAGAACAAGCACGAGCACAAGAACAAGAACAAGAACAAGCAAAAATGCATATCCCACCCTTGTAAAACTCGTTGATGCTGAGCACGCTGCTGCGAATGAACTCGATCCAAATGACGAAGGGGTTGGGGCCCTTAGCCTCCTCCTGCACCGCGTCAATGGGTACGGCGGCCGCGTCTGAAAGGCCTAAGACCAAACGAAGGAAAAGAGGGCAGCACGGAAGCACGGACGCAGCAGGAAAAACAATTACGACGATAGAACAAGACCAGGATTGCTGTAGTTTCTTGACAAAACAAGGCTGGCGGTAGTTCATTCCTCCCCTCCCCTCGCTGCCGCCGCTGCCACTGCTATTGTTGTTGTTGCTGCTGCTATATTGCTGTTGCACCGCCGCCGCTGCTTCGCTACGAGCACGAGTTTAGGTCCGGCATGACACAATATGCAGCACCCACTACCCCAGAAGCTCCGGGTTAAGATGATGCGTGTGATCCATGTTGTATACCTCGAAGTAGTCATTTGCTCGTCTCTTTTCGCCTGCTGCAGTCTCAAAAGTAACTAGGTACTGGTCGGGATGCCGTTAATTTGTACAAAAACTGCCGAACCTCGCAGTTTCCACTCGTTTCGTAGCAGAAGGCGTTACGGTGGAGTTGGCCCATTCCACGAAGAGGTGAAACAATCGCCTGTCTTTACTGACTGAAAGTCACCAAGCTTCAGATGGCTGTTACGACGCGTATGAAAATACGTGGAAGTGTGGTGAGCTAAAGCTTTATTTTTCCCCATCCGCCGGAGGATAAAAAAAAAAAAAAAAAAAAAAGCTGTTGTGTTGCGCTGGTACCAGAGCTTCAGATATTACCGTTGGCAGTACCGGAGACGTACTTGAGTAAGAAACAGAAATACTGACTCGGACTGGGTTTCTTATTTCGGAGAAGGTGCGTTCTACACTACCTCCAAACGGTTCCCGAATTTCTTATTTTTCTGTAAATCCCAGCCTGTCTTTCTCTTTCTTACATCCCTGTTCTTGTTTCTCACTGCAGCAGCAGTAGTCCTATATTACTCGTAAATATGCATGGAAACTAACTTAGTACCTGGCACCTGGGTAAAGTATGCCTGGTATTAAATGCCTGGTATTAAATGCCTGGTATTAAATGCCAGGTACGTTGGTACCAGGTATTTTACAAAAATACTTCCAGGACGTCCGAAGTGAGTTCGACGAATTTGGGGTCAAAACTCATACTTACAAGCTGCGTTTGTTGGTACTTGTAACATACAAGTATGTGGATGAGTTTTTTATTCGAGCCAAGCGAGTTTCTAATCTACACCTGGGCCTCGCAATATAGGCTCCCATGAAAAAAAAATAGTTTGCGTGCGTGTCTTCGACTAAACTTGATTTTAGAGTGGGATCATTTGATTTTAGACTGCAGGTGGAGGCAGACCACCACGGAACAACAAAACAAACACACACAGCAGACCACACGGGCAAAAAACGGCAGCACTCACCGCTCACACAGCCGGCACACAGCGCTCACACAGCGGGCAGCACACAGACAACGGGCGTAGTGGCCAATAGTTTGCACGTGCGTGTCTTCGATCGACAGACACAGCAGAGCACACGGGCAAAAACAGCAGCACACACCGCTCACACAGCCGGCACACAGCGCTCACACAGCGGGCAGCACACAGACAACAGGCGCAGCGGGCGACAATAGTGGCCAGCGGAGAGCGGGCATGGAGATTGTGTGCCCGCTAGGGGTGCGTCCGCTGAGTGTATCTATTGCTGTCTCGTGGTGATAGTAAGTCATCATGGAGAGACGTCCGTTGGGGGCGATTGACCTAAACTCGGTCCGTGCGCCAACGCCAGAAGGGCGACAGCAGACACTATGGCCCGTGGACGCACATGTCTGACGACAGTTACATCTATCAGCTGTCGCTCGTTTTAGCGACAGCTTTTGTATCTTTGGGAGTCCTATTTTTGAAAAAAATATGTATATGTTTTGTTGTTCTCCATTGTAATAGTTAGTGTTGGTATTTGTACTTTAGGTGGGGAATTTTGAGCTAGATCTGACATCATATCTATTTTATAAATTATTACTGTAGTTTCAACTATACTGCCCTATCGTTTGTCAGCTGTGAGTACGACCGATTGAATGGTTGAAACTCAACTCTGCAAGCTGCGTGGTACATTAGGCCATTTCTTATACAGTCGGATTTGTCAGTCGAAAACGGCCTTAATCGACTGAAGCCCAAATCGAGCTTTCTTAGGACGTTTCTTATGCAGTCGGATTTGTCAGTCGAAAACGGCCTTTTTCGACTGAAGCCCAAATCGGGCTTTCTTACGCAGTCGAATAAAGGCTTTTTCGACTCAACTTTTTTCGACTGAGAATTCCGACTGGCGGATCCAGTCCAAAAACTCGACTTTTCCGACTGGATCCAGTCGAAAAACTCAGTCGAAAAAGTTTTACACGTGTTTTTTTAACCGATCGCATCGTTCATCCCACCACCAAACACACACCCACACGGCCACACACCCATACCGAGTACCACGCTGCAGTATCATACAAGTCACTGACGCTGGCTTGGCTATCCCAGCTGTTACCTCTCGCAGGAAGTCAGCGTGGCGCCTTCCTAGTTTAGCTTGCCAGCAGCGTGTATCACACGACGGCAGCAGCGCGCGGTCTCGATCCCATGCTGCCAACAACGGCTGCGGCTGCTGTAGCTTTGGCGGCTCTCGGCTGAGTGCAACTCCACGAACGTAGCTTTCCCTGAGACGAGGGTTCGCCGAGCCGTTGCGCGCGGAGAAAGCGCGAAGCACAGAGCTGCCAACCGATTTCGACTACTGTACAGCAGTACTCCCTCACACCAACCGCCTCTAGAAAGAGCACAAAAACTATAAAATCGACTCGACTGACGATAAAAAGAAGGACCGAAGAATCCAGTCGGAAAAAAAGTCCAGTCGAAAAGGGCTGTTTTCGACTGGCGGAATCCGACTGCATAAGAAATGGCCTTACAGTCGAAAAAGGCTTTTTCGACTCAACTTTTTTCGACTGAGAATTCTGACTGGCGGATCCAGTCGAAAAAGGCGACTTTTTCGACTGGATCCTCCAGTCGAAAAACTCAGTCGAAAAAGTTTTACACATGTTTTTTTAACCGATCGCATCGCTCATCCCATCACCAAACACGCACCCTCACGGCCACACGGCCACACCCATACCAGGTACCAAACTGCAGTATCGTACAAGGCGCTGACGCTGGCGTGGCAATCACTGCTGTTGCTTCTGGTAGCAAGTCAGCGTGGCGCATTCCTAGTTCCGCTCGCCAGCAGCGTGTATCACACGACGACAGCAGCGCGCGGTATCGATCCCATGCTGCCAACAACGGCTGCGGCTGCTGTAGCTTTGGCGGCTCTCGGCTGAGAGCAACTCCACGAACGTAGCTTTGTCGGCTTTCGGCTAAGCCCAAAGCCACCAACTCGCTGGGACGAGGGTTCGTCGAGCCGTTGCTCGCGGAGAAAGCGCGAAGCACAATGCTGCCAACCGATTTCGACTGCCGTACAGCAGTACTCCCTCACACCAACCGCCTTTAGGAAGAGCACAAAAACTACAAAATCGACTCGACTGGCGATAAGAAGGACCAGAAGAATCTAGTCGAAAAAAAGTCCAGTCGATAAGGGCCGTTTTCGACTGGCGGAATCCGACTGTGTAAGAAATGACCTTGATACAGTAGTCTAAATATTCATTTATGATATGATGTTGTGAATTAAATAAACCTGGTTGTTAATACCTGGTACATAGCTTCACAATTTTTACGGAAGGTCGTTCGCGAGTGTTATATATTTTGTCCTCGAGAAGGATATAGGTCGGTGTCTCCCCTGGATGTTGTCAGGGTCGACAGGAAAATTCTCCATAACCATTCTGTACACTGGTACTACACACCACAAGCAGCAAACGACAACAACTGCAACACACCACCGCCGTTTTGGGAGCAAACTTCGTACATGTAAATAGTTGGATTTAGACCAGAACCGTTGTCGCGAACCTGTGGTACCACAACTTCAGGAGCCTCAGAAAGGGTGCGCTCCACACTAACTTCAGGTATAAAAAATCCGAGTTTCTTGTTTTCGTGTAAAGCTGCTCAGCCTGCCTTCCTTGTTGTTACAGCAGCAGTACCTGGTTTCTTACAGCAGTATTTGTTAGAGGTGGTACTATCGATCGTACTATTTTGTATCTTTGGTAAGATAATTGGCTGATCTTGCATCCATGTCACACAGCACTACCATCGCTGAGACCCCATCACTAAGCTTTACCAGGTACAGGCGTGCCACGCACGCATGCTGACAAGTCAACCATCAGCTGGGGCCACTTACCGCTGGAAGTATATACTGCACCGGTGTTATGGTATGACACGAATACGGATACCTCGACTCCGCTGTTGCCACGTAGCAGGTACAGCATACTCGTACATGTAATATTAGTAGAAGACTCAGCTGTGGAATTGCGGTTGAGGTACGAGTACCACGAAACATGACCGCACACATACCAACCCAGGTACAGAAGTGTCCCACATAAGTATAGTAGTAAAACGAGTACATTGTCTCTTAAAAGGAGGGCACATGTGCTTTCCATCTTCCATCCAGTTCAACAGCGCTCTGCCTCTCTGTACCTACCTCACGACCACACCTTCGAACACGCCCAGGCCATGGTCTGAATGCTACGATCGCACGACACCCCTCTCAGGGTTCGAGATCAATCACTCACCGTGCATGACATGAGACAGCCATGCCTGGTCGAGCCCCGAGGACCCAACAGCATTCACGTAGTCTCCCACAGAGTGAACGGTAGCAGGGTCAATCGCCATCATCTGCACCGAGGAAGCAGCCCCTCGCCTCTTGGCATCCCTCTGCCTCAAGGAGCTGGTTGCGGCAAGGCTCGCCGCTCCTCCTGTGAAGGACACAACTGGCGTGATAGCTGCTGCGCATCCCAGCAAGGCGGTGATGGCGGATGCCTTCATGCTATTGCCACGCAGCAGCAGCTGCTGTCCTGATGCACAACCAAACAGACTAACAAGCAGACTTATTCTTCGAACAGTAGACCGTATGACAACACCGGCCACTCTCCCTTGTGCGCAGCAGTGCACGGTTGAGTGCTGGGAGCGCTTGAAGCAACAGAAGGCGCACGCCAAGAGTTGCGAAGCAAACACTCACACGAGGCAGGAGCAGCAGCTTTGTCAACCCACCGCAGGTTTCAGAGTATTCTGGCGTTATACAAACGGGGCTGGCACTGAAACAAAACTGTAACTGACGAGTTCGAGTTTATTTCTTAGACCTACTATTATGGCGAATATTTTCATCGATTATTTCTCTCTTTAACCGGGATCTCCGACGCCAAAAATAAAAACCTTCCACTATGGGACCAGAAATCATCGTTATTTCTGGGTTCAGAAATAATCGAGGCCAGAAATCAGCGGATCTGGTGATTTCTGAGCCCAGAAATAACAGCTCTTCCAACCTCTCAAAACTGGGATTATTTGACTTTTGGATACTACCTCGTACCAAGTATCACATGTCACCACTGCCCATACTGTACCTGGTATGATACTTGTCTGCTGTACACGTCACGCATCACCCATAACAAAGAATCACAAACACACCTACGACAGCATACTGCGCTTGTTGTGTGCGAGACAGAGCTTCATCCTCACACAAACGCGACAGCAGCAGCACCACCACCATCGAAACCACCACAGGCACACCACACCAGCACCACAGCAGCAGCGCAGCAGAAGAGACCGCAGCAGAGGCGGTGATGACCTAACGTCGCCGGCGACAGTGTACGTGCCAGATTTCAAAAATAAAGGCAAACGGCAGAACAAGACCTACCAATTCAAAATAAAACCACTTTCCAAAAATCAGAAGCCATAATGGACGCCGCTTATTTCTGATGCAGTTATTTCTGGAGCCTCAAAACTACAAAAATAATCGCCAGAAATAATCGCTAAAATTTTTTCCATAATAGTAGGTCTTACCTGGTACGACTGTTTTTCAGTTTTCGTTTCAGTTTTTTGGCCACGACTACATTGTAGGGCATTCGGGCACGGCCACCGGTACTACTCATGCTGCAGCAGAACGTAACAGTACTAGGTACCAGTACCCCGTAGCCAGTACCCTGCCTCCACCTTCGAGTACAACAGTACTTCTTCGCCCGACATGACCATATGGTGTGTGGTGCGCTTGTTTCCGCATGAAGATTTTGAACGGTTTTCTCTGGTTCGTTCAGGAAGTAGGCGACCGGCTGCAAAACCATGAGTTACGAAGTTGACGTTACATCGGCGGCCGATACGAAGCTGACGTTACGTCAGCGGCCGATGTTACGACAATAGGCGTGTACAATAAAATCTTCATAGTGTATTTGTAGCTCGCAGCGGTGGGCGCGAGGTTGATACGAACGAGGTGCTGAATCCATCGGATATCCGTCTTCATGGTTCTGAAATCCGTCTACAGAGTCCTAAGTACTTGCCGGGTACGTCATGAAAACAATCGCATCATGTCAAAGGTTGACGAAGACGCAGGCAACGAAATCGAATACCAGGTAGAGTATATAGGAAGGAGTAGGCCTGGGACTACATGGAGAGGGGGGTGGGCTTGGATGCCGTTCGTTGCAGGAGGGAGGTACGGACGGGGCGTCGCTAGCGGGTCGGCGCAGAGGCGCCGGCACATACGTTTGACGCCGTTGATGCGGTGGTGCAGGGGGGGGAGGGCAGTTATCTCTAGTCTACACGTAAAGATCCAACACATCCCTCCAGTGTTCGTGCTTACTCTTCAGCCTAGAGAGATACCAGCTCTGTGGTCATCTATGAGGAGTCAACGAGGGGATTGGGCGCGCCCCACCATCATCGTTGCTGTTAATGTTGTAGGTCAAGACCACTACTCAATTATTTGCTGCCATCTTGGCGCTGAGCCGGGCTCTAAGGGCTCGGTGGCTGCCGGACCTCTGTTGCAGTGCCCCCCCCCCCCCTCCTCCCGTGGCAACTGGTCGATGATCAGTGACATTAGGAGCAGTACAGGAGCGAGGGTAGCGTTTCCTGCAGTCCTGCGGGACCAGCGCTAGGCTACTCCCTTTCTCAGTCGAGCGTCGCGGTGTGTGTGTGTTCTTCTCATTCAACAGTTTACTTGTAATCGTGACATCCAGCACACCCAGTGTACGTACCCATTCTTCATTGTACACAAGCCATGTGGTCACAGACTGCGAGCCAGACCTATGCAGTACAAACACAGTAACGAGATTTGGCCACGCACAATGCCAAGCGTACTAGACACGACAGCCATGGTCGGCGCGACGCTCGGGGCCGGTACACCGTCCTCGCCCGACCCGTTTCCGGGGTTGGTTCTGCCAACGCAGCCGCTGCAGGGGTCCATGTCGCCACCGGCCGCACCAGCAGCGGGGGCGCCCACGACGTCGCCCGCCCCTCCCCCCGGGGGAATCAGCGACGCACATCATGGACTTTTCGCCGTCTCCGGGCCACCATGTACAACACCCAAGATCAGGCCGGCGGGCGGGCGATATTGGAAACAGCGATGAAGTAGATGGCGCCAGAAGCACTGACGGTCACAAGGCAAGCGATGCCGATCGGGGGAGGCGGGGGGGGGGGCGCTTTCGAAGCATATAGTGCTTGCCATGGGCCGGTTGACGGGGCCACCTCCGTGTGCGCCTCCTGTTCAAGTGACCGACACCGCCGTTCGTTGCATTTTAGGTTCCGGTGAGGGCGCAACCCCTCGACCCATGCTGAAGTATCGCTTTTATCAAAAACTAGTTTTTGTGTGAGGTTGTAGCGCCTTTCAAGTGTGGATTCTAAGAAAATTTGTGCGCACCCCACTCTATCATAGCACGTGTCCATGCTCCACAAGTATCGCAGGGTCACGTGTCCAGCTCCAGCTCTGCACGAGGGTGGGTGGGGGGGGGTCGTACTCGTTAGTTGATTGCCTTAGTCATTTGACCATTGACCACGCATTCCTTTCGAGACGGAGCACCGTTCCTACTCCTAATAGATACACCTCCAACATTTGGACGTTCATTACGCTTCTTCCATGTATTACGTAGAAACTGTTAGCTGATCCTATCCCCGTCCTGTCTCGCCGTCCGCGGCCACCATCTATCTCCTAGGATAGCGATCGCTTTCTCTCTACTCTCTAGTTTACAAAACTCTTCCATGTCACAAACGTATATTTCCCTCATCTACTCCTCTAACGCATCCCGTTCCTTCTTGTATATTTCACATTCTCCAACTGTGTGAGTCCTGCTCTCTATTGGGGGTCGGGGGGGGGGGTGGGGGGTGATCATTTGTTGCTGGTTCAACTGATGTAGCCAGTGACCGTGCATCCCGTTCGAGCAGGAGCATCGTTCTTACTTCTCTTGGAGACGCCTCTAACGTTTGGCGCTTGTTACGTTACTCTCTATATAAGTGCACGTGGGGGGGGAGAGAAGTGGATTTACGCCTCTTCTTTAGCAGGTTGGGGCGCCTCGGCATGTTGGCGGGCGCAAAACAGACGAGCTAGCGTTGTGGGGAAGAATTGCCAGCGCTGAACGTCTTCCCAAGAACGTGACGACTACGCCGCCAGAAACGGTGGATTTGTCGCGGAATACCATAGACCGGGCGAAAGCGAATAGCGTAGAAGACATGCGCACGGAGTTAACGGGCCGTGACCGGGAAGTCCGTTTTGTACCGACGACAGCTGTTATGCGTCGGGCAGGGAGGGTGTTGCAGTAGCCTGCGCCAGGTTGAAAATTGTTCATGCATGGTGAATGACCTAACCAGTACAACGCGGTCGAGGGCCATTGTGTTGGCACATATTGAGTAGTCGGAAGACTGTCGTGACAACGGAATGCTGCGGGATTGTTGCAGCGATGGAGATCCGAGGAAGAACGGAGGGCGTGTTGGATGGAAGGCGCGCGATGTTACCGGACCATGCCCGACATGCCCGTTTTTCACCGACGATGGTTGTCCGTCGGGCAGACGGGGTGTTGCAGCGGCCTGCACAGGTTGATGTTCGTTGATGCGTGGCAACTGACCGAGCCAGTACCACATAAAAAGGTCATTGTGTAGGCAGATATAGGGTTATCGCAAGGCTCTCTGACCGCCACATGTTGGATTTTCAATAGGATAGGTTCCGGAGATGGGAATGCCTTCCTATGCTTTTCGAGACTCAGAATATAACCGCAAAGCATCGACCTGGCTTAAAACACGTTGTTCTGGCATGGCAACTGACCGAGCCCTGTTCGGGACGCATCCCCGGGTTTCCCGTTATTGGATTTGCATCTCGATGTTAAAACGGATACTGCTGCTTGCTGAGCGCACAGCAGTCGGTCGGTCAGCAGTCGGTCTGGGTCAAAGGTCTGTGAAGTGGTAGGGAGCCTCCCCGCGGCTAAGGGTCGTCGGTCAGCCTCGAGTTTGAGGTGCTGGGTCTGCCTCCCCGCGATGGTGGGCTGGCAGGAAACAAAGGTTTTTTCTGGTGTCAATCTCCTTTTTGGGTGATCATCCCACACGTTGAGATTGATCAAACCCGACAGTTTCCAATACATCTGCAGCTTTCTTGTGGGAGAGGTGCGTACCACACGGAGGGGCTGTGAAGAATGTCGAGAACGATTTGTTGAAAGGTTTTGCCGTGGCCTTCAGGTGTAGAGGATCGGTTCCCGTTATGGGAATACCATCCCATACTGGTGGAAAGCCCAAAATCGTAACGCATACACCTGGCTGTTTTTATAACCCCCCCCCCCCGCCGAAAAGAAAGACCAAAGTCGACTTATCATGCACAACAGGCGATTTTCCTAGTGGCGACAGCTTTTTTTGGATGAGAACGATTTTTTCGCTTTTGACAAAGGCAAAGTTGTCAAATGTTTTTATGTTGTTATTATTACTATTATTATTATTATTATTATTATTATTATTATTATTATTATTATTATTATTATTATTATTATTATTATTATTATTATTATTATTATTATTATTATTATTATTATTATTATTATTATTATTATTATTATTATTATTATTATTATTATTATTATTATTATTATTATTATTATTATTATTATTATTATTATTATTATTATTATTATTATTATTATTATTATTATTATTATTATTATTATTATTATTATTATTATTATTATTATTATTATTATTATTATTATTATTATTATTATTATTATTATTATTATTATTATTATTATTATTATTATTATTATTATTATTATTATTATTATTATTATTATTATTATTATTATTATTATTATCATTATTATTATTATTATTATTATTATTATTATTATTATTATTATTATTATTATTATTATTATTATTATTATTATTATTATTATTATTATTATTATTATTATTATTATTATTATTATTATTATTATTATTATTATTATTATTATTATTATTATTATTATTATTATTATTTCATTTGCCATCTGACAAGGCAGCTCGTGAGTGTCAAAAGCCAGAAACATGATTAGACTAAAGAACCAGCACTCAGAAGAAAGTGTGAAACAATGTTTCGAATAACCAAAAACTACGAGTGTACTAGATGTACACTCCCTGTTCTCCTGGCCTTGCCCCCTCCAGCCCCAATGGCCAAGTCCCCCCCCCCCCCCATACACGTCCGAAGAAGCATCGAACGACAACCCGCCGTCCACATAAATGTCTGGTTTGCATATCGATGTGGACGACGTCGGCGCTCAGACGTCCGGATGAAGGCAAGGTCCATGCTACAATACGGGTAGCACTGTTTGAACCAACATTAATTGTTCATCGATGGGGCTCCTATGTAAACCTACAATAGCGCGTTGGCATAGCATTGTTTCGTTTCGAAATCAAGAGAGAGTCTTGTGTGCACGCGTCTTTCTTTTGTATCGCGCAGCCGCTTCATCTTGAACCGTTTTTTTATAGCCACAGGCTGCCACGAGATTGCTCACCCCGGTCAGGTTTTTCAATTTCGCTCAAAAAAAGTCAGGTTACGGGGTCGGTGTCTACGGCGCTCTTGAAGTGAGAGGAGCCTCAGCAAAAGAAGAGAGAGCCACTTTGCCGTAGCATGCTTGTCAATCGAAATGTCCCCCCGGTCACGTGTCCACCCGTCGTGCATACACACAGGTATTATACCGCACGCAACGCGCTTGGTTCCTCGCTAGTCAACCGCGCTGCCTGATCTAACGATCGGGCATTCACCCCATCTGAAAACCCATCCATCTGATGAGCCATCCCACGGTAGGTTTAAGGTTGCAGCAGAAAACGTCCCTGAGCTCCTCACATGAGGAACTCAATATCTCACCCAAAAAGTTGCTTCGAAGACATTCGTTCGCACAACCCGACCAAGCTTTTACGCCTTAGTCCAAAAATAAAATATTCTCGTGAAAATTACTTCAATTGACCGGCAGTTGCTCACATGAGAAACTCAATCGCCCAGGGACTTTTTTACGCAATCATACCACTGCAACCCCTACCGAGGGATGAATCTGATGGTTGGGCATGGGGCACGTGTCGCAGCACTGCTTGTTGGCCACGACAAAAAATAGCAAAATCTCTTCGTGGACCAAAGGAAAACCATGTTGGGTGTTGACTGAATAAGTTGGCGAGCGATAATAGGAATCCTAGATCACGCTTCCTCCATGATTCCCAGGATGGCCGCCATCAAACGTCCGTATTCGTAATCGCGTGCACGTTTAACGGCGTAGGTTCCCCCACCAGACTGGCCCGGCTGGCGCTTAAGGCAGAGGTCGTGACAACTGCGGGCTGCGGGTTGTGTGGTAGTTTCATTGAACGAAGTAAAATATAGTCTATACATGTAAATTAAATGCATACTAGGTATAGTCTTCTAAAAATATATGTTGGGGCTTGCACGAGAGCAGCCGAAGGGTACGGTTAGACTAAGTTTTGGGTCGTCTTGTCGAGACAACTCAAGCTGAGATACACCCTCTCAGCTGTTGCCTGGACGTGCCTCACGTTGCTCGCCTTCCCGACTCTGCCGGGGGCGGCCTCGGCCGTTCTCGCTTCACGTCGTGGCCGCCGCTGCAAAATAATGATTTTGGCGAAATGTATTTTGCGAACATTCAAAGTGCGTCGTCAGTCGTAGTAGATATAAGAACACAAAAAATATTTGTCTCAGGAGTAGTCGTACAACGCTCGTAGCTTAAGGGATATAGCGCCGGACGATTGTTAATCGGTTGGGCGGGAGTTCAAACCTCGGTGAAATTGCTTTTTTTCAAGTTGGTTTTTGCCTTCTTTTCTCTAGGTAAGAGCCTCGGTATGTACGTACGTTGTCCGGTATTCGTTTACTTTTTGCTTAATTTTGCCTATCTGCCTTCGTTCATTGCACCTGATTCCGATGTATCTTTCTCTCTATTCAAACACGTTTTTTTGTTCACGCACCCCTTGGCAGTGCTGTCGCATGCACAGCCTCGATGTAACTCTCAACCCCATACTACTCATAAATACATGTCATGCATCCTCCTGGAAAATTACGGGCGTGCGCGGAGCCAAGGCGGGCGGCAGCCCGCCGTGGCGGAGCCCCCCTTCTACGGGGTGGGAACATCGTACGAGTGCAGGCTTTTGTGTACCCCTCCATACGCACGTACGAGTTATAAAGTAGAAGTGCGCACAATGATTAGGACCGAAATCGCCCTGGGACAAAAATCCAGGGGATTTCACACATCTTCAAAGAGTAAAATCGCGCGACCGGAGTATCGTACAGCTTGCAAAAAGAAGAGAGTATCGACCCTTAAATTGATCAAACTCACAGCTGACGCACTTGAAACGCACGGGGGAAGAAAAAAATGCAGTTGTGTCGCGGCATTTTTTTTTTTCTTCAGTGCGGCGCCTCGTGCCAAGACATTCATTACACGCACTAAATCGGGACCCCGAAACCCCGAGAAGCTGCGGTACTCTGTTAAGGCGAGGTCGCGTCAAGCGATTTCAGCGCACTCAACTGGGCTCCCGCGCCAACGCGGAACAGCAACTTGTGTTCGGAGCAATAACGCTGCACATGGGACGGTAGAAATATTGTTTTTTGATGCGCGTGTTCAACTTTTTTTCTTTTTTATCCTCCGGCGAAAGGGGAAAAAAACAAAAAGCGTATTTCCATGCATGCCGTGTGTCAACTTGGCTCAACCGTATTCGCAATCTAGCACTAGCTGGCGTATCCTTCAGTTCCCGTGGTAGCGCGCGTGTACCCTCTAACGAAATATGATACCAATCTGTTCAGCGCGACCGAGAGGCCCACCTCGTTCGTACATAGAACGGGTGGATGCGCAAAAAGAAGAAAAAGAGACGGACGGTAAAAAACGGGAGCCGTTTTTTGTCTCTTGAAGTATTAAACAAGAGGAAAAGAAAAACCCGGCTTCCAGGTACTAATTTAGTCCCCCGATCCAAGGATACGGATGACGGATTGCTAAAAAAAGCATCATACCCAACCAAAACAAGTTTAAGAACGCAAAACCGTCGTGCAGGAATTACACAGCCAGTATTGGAACGAATACAGCAAAATACAAACCTCCAAGGGACTATTTAGTAGGGTACATACTCTGGGATACCTCGGTACCAAACCAGACTATGCTGGCCATACCCGGGTAGATAACCGGATATACCCATACCCTCGCAGACAACCGGCTATCCATACCCAGGTATATTCACACCCTGGTAGATACCCGGGTACACCCATACCCTGATACCCGGTGATATTCATACCCCCGTAGACACCCAACATATACCCACACCCAGGTATATCCAGAGTATGCACCTACTAAAAAAACACGCTTGCAAGCCTCGAGTAATACACACCAAAACCGAAATCCCGCCTAAAATCAAACATCGGACTCTCGATCATCAGCACACATACACACTTTGCGCCGCAAAATCAAGCAGGCCGGTTGAACACGCTGTGCAAGTCCAAGGCTCGCACCAGCACATTCCCTTGTCGTCATGCTACCTGCGTGCTGCTACGTGCACGTCTGAATATTTCTACTGGGTCAGAATTTCCCCAAGGGGACTTGAAAAAAAAAAGCAGATCGACTGACTTTGACTGACACCCCTCAAGACTAGGCATCCGCGCGGGTGGAAGCTCTGCCACGGGGGGGGAGGGAAGTCGCGGTGCATGTCATCTTTCTTCTTTCGCCCCTTACGGTAACTCGAAAACAAGGCAAACAAAAAATACAAAGGAGATACCAAAGAACGACAGGGAGGGGAGGCGGGAGGGAGCCGAAGGCAGCCAGTCGCCAGGTCCTTGGCGGATGTCGACGACGGAACTAGGGCGAAGCCAAAGGCGAAACAAACACACCAGGGCCTGTCGGATCCTGCAAAGGTGTAATCCGCACGCGCCTTTGCCTTGGCGTTTGCACGCCTCGAAAGCCACACAGCTGAAAACCCAACCGCCCTTGACAGTGGCCGCAGCCGGAGCAGAAAAAACAGTACTCAATCCCCCAGCCAAGCAAAATATACATCTTCACGATCGTACGGCAGGCAGAGCTCGCGACGCGAGGACGAACGCACCCGCTATTTTTGTAGCCCATGAAACGAGAGCGTGCACCGACACCTACTCCGGCTACAAGTTCCAACGCACTGGGTGTACGAAACAACGACGCATCAAGACACGACGTCAAACCAACTGTAACGACTAATGTATCATGGGCTGGTTGACCAACAACAAACGACTAGCTAGCGTAGCCTCTTTGTCTGGCTCTCGTGCTGGAGAGGTAGCAAGCCGGCTGGCTGGGCGCACGCAAGAAGCCCCCTTCCCCCTCCCCCAACGAGTTAAGCCTGAAAAAAAAACGAAGTTCGAACGCCGACAAAGCGGAACCTTTCAATTTTTCTTTCAACTAACCCCCCTGTCCTTCACTCCCGCCCCCTCTTTTCAACCCCGGTCACCATTTGGCTCTTACACCGAACCGTCACGCGCTCTGTCTGTTACCGACCGTCGCATTCTCCCCACCCCCGCCTCGGGAGATGGACTAACACGCCCAAGGGCGTCGGACGAAGTCTGACTACAGAGCACCGCGTCATCTACCCCCACTACCAAACAGGCAGTGACAACATACTTCGCGGAACGAACTGGTTCTAACACCACCACAACTAAGCCCGTGGCAACTATTTTGCTGCACGAACTCTCGTGCTGGAAGACAAAACACCACGCCACCCACCACCGCTACAAGTAGCGCAGTGGTAGACTACTTCGCAGCATGAAACTGGGTGCTGAAGACGAAACCCTCAGCCCTACCCGCCGCCACTACGCGGCACTAACTGGCGCTGAATAGGAGTCCCCCCAGTAAAGCGGTGGTGTGCGACAGCAATGTGACCGCCTTATAGAGGGAAGCCGCCTATTCATTCCAGGTTATGAGTGCAATTCCCCGGTTGCGCTAGGCTATGCATACTTTGACCGCCTTATAGAGGGATACGGCCTTACTCAGCCTTACTCAGTAGGAGCCAAAACCCCGTCATGGTCGCCACAGAGGTCGGTGGTGAACTCAAGCGCGGCACGAACAGGGCACTCTCAAGACTAACATCACCGCCGCGTGTACGTCCCACCGTCACCACAAACTAGGACAGTTGCAATCAAATCAATTCGCGGCAAAAGATTATTGCCAAGAGTACAGCGGCCGCCTACCACCGCGGTAACCCGTGCCCCCGCAATCAGGCCAGCGCTAAGAACTGTTGCCGAAATACAGTAGAGCCTATAACCCCGCGCGTCGCCACCTCCGCTAGAAAAGTAGGGCAGTGTGGTAGCTAACTCGCGGCACGAACGTGGCTGGGTGCTGAGGCAGTGAGCGTCCTGTGGGGGCATTACGGCAAGAAGATGCCAACGAAGCCGGCGACGCCAAGGACGACCGAGGCCAGGAGACCGCCAGCGAAGTGGACTCCTGCGGCAACATAAATCAGCGCGCAAATAAGTGAGAAAGTGAGAAGATACTTCACAGTTGGTGGTTATACGGCTATATGGCAGTGCCGGCCCTCTTGCAAGAAACCACAGAGAAGCGAACTCTTGGAGTGACATCAACCAGCTTAATACGTGCCAGTCGCGGGGATGGCACGGGAGGGTGACCGGAGGGGAGGGCAGAAAGCGTTTAGCTGGATTAGGGCAGGGTTAAGGCTAAGCAAGGACAACCAAGACCAGGAGGCCTCCAGCTAAGCAATTTCGCCAACGACCATCAAGCAGCCAGCAATGGTGTGAGGGCAGATCAGTCGAAATGTCGACAACGGGTGGTGCGGGGGCCTACAAGCCGTTTGGGTACTGCGAATGCGCCGTGCATATACCCACCATCTCTGAAGCTGACGCACGCACGCACGCACGCACGCACGCACGCACGCACGCACGCACGCACACAACCCACGCCACACCAACTCTAGTATGGAAAAGCCTCAACAGTATATATCAGGACGTACAACAACCCACGCCCCACCAACTCTAGCATGGAAAAAACTTCAACAATATATCGTAGCAATCGACGCTAGTTCGATTATCGCTTCTCATCATATCTATCAACTGGCGCGCGCACGTAGCGACCCACGCCGCACTGACCCGAGGCGCCGTTGCCGCTCCGCGTGTCGGTATCGAGGGAAGGGGAGACAGTCGGCGCAAATTCAGTCGGTGCCGCGGTAGAACCAGGAGCCAAGGTCTCCATAGGGGAGATCTGCAGCAGCACCACAAACGACAAGAATACGATCATGTAAAAGAGAAGACAAAGAGAAGACAACAAGGCAAAACAAGGGAGGACGAGCGGGAAAAGGTTAACGCAAAGGACAAGAAAAAAAAAACGAAAACAAAATAAAAGACGACGGAAAAGCGCGCGCGCGCGCGGGGAGGGGGGGGGGGGGGGGGGGGTGCCAACGGCAAGGGCAAGGGCAAGAAAAACTAAAGGGAAGGTACATAAGAGGGGGGGGGGGGGGGGGGGGGGGATATCCAAGGACACGAAAGCAGGAAAAAAAAAACGCATGTAGGCGAAAGAGCGCGAAAAAAAGAGCGCAAGGACACCAAAAGAAAAAACAAGAGGCGGCAATAGTATACGCGGGGTCCGTAAATAAGTGCATGCTATTATGGAAAGGGCGAAACAAAAAAAACTTTGAATAAATAAAAATATGATCGGCAGTTTTCCCGAAAGCATTCTCTTGGCGGGTTTTTCCAGACAACTTCCATAGAGGTCGGTCAAGGGTTGGGGTAACGGTCAGACTTTATGGCATTCTATGTACGTACTATGTACGCACTGTATCTAAAATACCTTCCGAAATTACGGAACCACACGCCGTACACACAAAAAAAAAACACATTTTTTCCATACCGTATCCTATTACTGTACATGTTCCTTCACATGTCCTGTATAAGGCAAGCAGGATCAGACGCGGAAGGACACACACCAAAAAAAAAGGGAAGAAAGAGGAGCAAGCACAGGGGGGGGGGGGGAATAATGCAAGGATACGAAAGCAAAAAACCAACATAACAAAAAGGAAGTCGAGGAAGAATGGTAAGGGGAACAATGCCAAGACATAAAAACAAAACACCAAACGAACATCTCGCTCGGCACAACTAACTGGCTGGCTGCTTCAAGCTGGGTTCCATTCTTTAGCCGTGATTGTTCACACATCGACGGGGTCGGCAATAGATAGAGCGACCGCACGAAAGCTTCACGGCGAGTGCGGGCGCGAGCAAAAAACGATCGCCATGCACTCCCGAAACGTGGACAAAACGCAACACTCAAGAATCAGGATAAAAATAAATACGAGATGGAAAAGGTTACTGAAGCATAACAATTTCTCTTTTGGGCTGCACCCACGTATTTGGGAACAAACTGCTTGGACACAACGAAGGTTCATTTTTTCAGCAGTAAAAAGCTCAATGTAGCTAGTGTTGCACGTGCGTTTAGGGCAACACATGCTACGGCATTCATACACCAAAGTACAGTAGGGGTCCCCCAATAAGGCGGTCTGAGTAAGGCTGAGTAAGGCCGTATCCCTCTATAAGGCGGTCAAAGTATGCATAGCCTAGCACACCCGGGGAATTGCACTCATAACCTGGAATGATTAGGCGGCTTCCCTCTATAAGGCGGTCACATTGCTGTCGCACACCACCGCTTTACTGGGGGAACCCCTACTGTAGTGATGATAATAAGGTGGTATCCCGATATAAGGCGGTCACGACTGGGGAATTGCACTCACACCCTGGAATGATTGAGGCGGCTTCCCTCTGTAAGGCGGTGCTATTGCTCTCGTACACCGCGGCTTTACTGGGGGGACCCCTACTGTAGTGATACTCATAAGGTGGTATCCGGATATAAGGCGGTCACGACTTGGGAATTGCATTCATAGACTGGAATGATTAAGGCGGCTTCCCTCTGCAAGGCGGTACAGGTGCTCTGGCACACCCCCACCGCTTCACCGGGGGGACCCCTACTGTAGTGATACTAATAAGGTGGTATCCCTCCATAAGGCGGTCACGACTTGGGAATTGCATTCATAGACTGGAATGAGTGAGGCGGCTTCCCTCCAAAAGGCGGTCATCTTGCTCTGGCACCCCCCCAACCGCTTTACTGGGGGGACCCCTACTGTAACAGTAGTTTAGAGCCACATTTTCATCATTTATGCCATTGTACTTGAAATAATATATATTTTCATGTCGTCGCTTTTACGTTTCAGCTCATTTTTTTCTTCGTGGAAGTCGGTCTTTGCCCTCAACCAGGCTATCAAAACACATAGCCGCGCGACTGAATCCTCCCACCTGGTGCACCAACACCAAAAACGAAAAACAAAATAGAGCAAGAACAGCCTAAAATAAATACCAGGTATAAAACATAAGATCTAAGGCTGCGTACTCGCATACCTGGCACGTAGTTAAGTCGATTTATCTTATATGATATGTGTTTTATACAACGATAATTCGATTGCCGCATTAAGCGGCTTTGATTCGATTGACACAGTACGCAGTGTAAATTAGACGGATATGAAACGCAATGTCAGTTCCACGTTTAGTGGAGGCACAGTTGTTTCCGAGCTGTCTCGCCAGCCGTGCCGAGAAGCGGTCGAAGGCAACCCTCAATCAGCAAAAGAAGAAAAAGACAAAGAAGTCTCGCCACTTCATTCGACAAAATATACACCATCATGAAAAAAAAAGCCTGTCAATGCATTCGATAAATACACCCTCATCATAAAAAAGAAAAGTCTTAAAAAGTCACATCATTCCATCAACATACAAATCAAAAACTCGGTCTTAATTCGATCGAACTAAGCAAGCAGAGGCAACTTAAAAGTGTCAGTACGATTTTGGTGGCGGAGGCACAGTTCTTTTCCTAGCTGTCTCGCCTGCCGAGAAGCGGCCGAAGGGGCACCGGTAGGCGTCGCAGAAGCAGTACCCGAAGCAGAACTAGGAGAAACCGACGCCGCACTAGGGGCAACTGACGGGGCTGCCGACTGAAAAATAGTCACCGGAGTGGCGGGCGCGGCCGAAGGGGAACTCGAGGTAAACGAAGAATCACTATTAATGGACGTTACCGACCGGGCGGTAACGGTCGTGGGGGCGGCGCTGGTTTCCGGGATAGTAGTAGGGGCAGAGCTCAATTTTTCCGACGAAGCGCTACTTACCGACGGAGAGGCAGAGGGGGGGCTGGATGTAGAACTAGCTACCGACGGGGCGGTAGAGGGGGGGGGGGAAGTGGGGGCAGTCGACGGAGAACCCAATGTAACCGACGAAGCACTAGATACCGACGGGGAGGAGGAGGGGGGGGGGCTGGTGGTTACCGGGAGGGTGGTCGACGGAGAGCTCGACGCTACCGACGGCGCGGCAGAAGTTACCGGGGCGGAAGGGGCGGGGGTGATGGAGGCGTCGGTGCCGACGTCGACCGGGATTAACTCCGCCAGAACGCCGGGTACGTCGCCGATGTCCTCGTCGTCGCCCTGCCCCAGCTGTCCGCTGCTTCCTTCGCCCCTGTCGTTGTGGGTTCGATTTGATCCAGCAAAAGGGGTGACATGAAGTGCGGAAGAGGCGGGGGGGCGGGGGGGGGGCGATCAACACGTCTTGAGGAGGGGGGGGGGTGAGTTGCAGCCCCTGTCTGTGTGGGATCGATAAGGCGAAATTGTCAACATGTTGTGCGGAGGGGGTGGGGGGAGAGACCCACGCAGAGGAAGTTGGCGTGATGTCTCCCCCCCCTAAAAAACAAACTAAAAGCAAGAGCAAGAGATTGGAAATATTACAAAGAACGAAGTGGCGCTCTCAATACAACTTCGCTCCGTTTTGCTTCTTCGCTTAGTTCGGCTTCCCTTCCCGTCTCGTTCTTAATTGGTTAGTTTACTTTGCTTCTCAGCACGAACACAACCATCGACAAAAATATTCTCATCGGCACTTGATAGAATCGTCGAATCGGATCGGATCGGAGAGGACAGGTCAGGACCGAACCGGACAGAACAGCGCACGCAGACGATCCACCCACATTTCTTCTGTTTTCTACTCCCCCGCGCTTCGTCTATGGCCATACGGCTACGGCCATGCATGAATATCGAGTACATCCCCCCCCCCCTCTTTTCTCTTGATATATTTTTTCACACAACAAAAAAACAACACATGGTTTCACTCAGTCGCTCCATGCTCACCAGCACTTGATGGAGTCGTCTGACAGGACAGCGCACGAAGACGATCCGCCGACAGCCAAGTCCGTGGCCGTGTCGCCGAGGTCCGCCGCGACCAGGTTGTCGCCCATCTGCTCGGGGAGACTTCCGACTTCATCCGACGAGCCGATCCCGAGCTGACCGCTTCCGTTGCTTCCCCAGCACTGTTAAAGAGTCAAGTCGATCAAGGTCAACACGGGGGGGGGGGGGGGGGGTCAGGGAGAGAAGGAGGGTGAGAGACGAAAAACACCCAACATATACACGGAAAATCGCATTAGAATGGCGTTTCATCACATACAAAACGACCTACTACCTAACTTAAGACGAAATGATCTAAAAAAATGATACTCAATGCGCACTCACGCACTCACTCACGCACGCACTGCACACACATGCACGCACACCCCCGACTGGATAAAAGGAAAAGCGTGACACACAGACAAACAAAAAAAAAAACACGAGCGGGGGAAAGTCCCAGAAAACGCACACAAGACACCCCACCCCACCCCACCCCCCCAACCGCGATGAACACGAGGAGAGCGGCACGTGGTTGTGAGGCCCGGCACGCGCCTGACAAAAACCCATGATACACAAAACCGACAAGCAACCATCACGCCACCGCAACGTCACGCAGGCGCTTCCGCGCTTGGCGCGAAAAATGCCTGCCTGGTCGGTGAACCCGACGTGGTCCATCCCGGCATTGCGCAGGGAATGCGAGGGTTGACGGTGTTGAAAAAAAAAGAACGCCACCCAGGAAATTGAGTACCCTCTCACTGTGATTATACCCTGGAGGCTATGGCCACGCATGACATGACAACCCTCTCAATACTATCTCCTACGACTACGGCCATGCATGCATGGTGTCAGGAACGTGGAGCAAGGGCAGCAGTAGGGTGGGGGTTAGGGCGACACTAAGCCCGGAGTAGGTAGAGAAGAGGGGTAGGGTTCGTGCATACCCAGGGTTATCATTTTACGGCTTCGGTTTTCGTTGGTTTTCTTTCATCAACCCCTTTGGGACTTAAGACGTGAGATAATTGACCAACAAAAATGCCGATTACAGATTCGGCCACATGAAATTTTTAATCCGTGCTGAGCTGGTGTAAGAGAAGGGTTCGGTACGCAACGCAAGAAGCTGTTAGGCAAGCGTGAGGCATGGCGATACTTGGATGGGTTGCCTCAAGCTTTTCCTCGACGCTGGAGTAGATCGGTCGCGCACGCTGCGTCGCTTGTAGTTCTCTATACTATAATCAATATAAAATGGGTCCCAAAAAAGTTGATACTTTGTGGGAATTAATATGACTGATCGATGTTGAGGTTCATTCATGCTGCCTGTACATTGTCCAACTCTTGAAAAAAAACTGAAAAAAAAAACAGCGAGTCACCGCGCAAACAAAACAATAACACATTGACTCCAAGCTTCCGCCTCGAGTTGTGGTTGGGCTTGAAATTTCAATCCCGGTTGTGTCTCGCAAAATTGGAAGGCGGGACAAAACTCTTGAAAAAAACTGAATGAAGAAGAAAAAAAAAATCGAGTCACCGCGCAAAAACAAAAAAAATGACACTTTGATTCCAAGCTTCCGCCTCTGGACGTGGTTGGGCTTGAAATCTCAACCCCGGAGGATGTCGTAAGTTGCAAGGCGGGACAAAACTCTCGTGAAAACTCAAAAGAACAAACAATTTAGCCACGGCGCAAAGCAATACAATAATATATACGCTACAAGTATTGACTAAAAGTACAAGCTTCCCCGTCGGGATGCCGTAGGCTTGAAATAGAAATCCCGGGTGTGCCCTAAGTTGAACATGGGAGACAAAACTCGTGCAAAAATTGAAGGGAAAGCATTTAGCCACCGCCCTTGTAACCGGACAAGCAACACAGACTGTTCATAGTTAAAACGAGTCTCCAGCCTATATAGTCCATGGCGTGCGTACCAAGTACCTGGTACCTGGGAGGGGTTAGTCTGACGGTCGCCGCTGGAGACGATTTCTCTTTCTAAATCATCAACCGTTCTATCTTTTAGCACCGATATAAGCAACACTATATTGAAATATTAAAGGAAAATTGTTGCTTATAGTTATGGACAGTGATACTGCTTTTTTTCTAGTGACTTAAGTTGAACCTCATTCATGCAGCACATTTTCCGATGGCACAAACAGTAGCAACAAACAATACTCGAACACCCCGCACCCCCAACCCCCACCTTCACGGCACCATCTTGGAGAAGGACGCAGGTGTGGAATTCGCCGAGGTCGATCGAGACAGGAATGTCTGAAGAGCCCAAGCTGACCGCGGATAGGTTCGCGCCAAGAGTAGATACGTCATCTCCACGGTCGATGGTATCACCGAGGCCAAGCTGTCCGACGTTGTTGCGGCCCCAGCACTGCACCACAAAAAAAGAGGCGGGAGAGGGGAGGGGATGTGTGTGTGGGGGGGGCGCGAACAAAACAAGAGGAGGGAGTTAGGATGGGGGTTCAGAAGTAGGGACGAGGAAGGATAAGATAAGAGGGGGGGGGGGGGGGGGGGGGGGCGTACTTATTTGTTGCGTGCCTTAGTCGTTTGACCATTGACCACACATCCCTTTCGAGACCAGGAATAAGAGGGGCCAGTGAAAATACTAACAAAATCATGAATAGGTCTTCGAACCACCCTGTTGACGCAGCTACTATCTAGCTAAGGATAGTCGCTCACCTGTATCCTTCATGAGGAAATAACCCACCCCGTCACACGAGTATCACACGCAGCTATCGTACGATATAGCTTGAAGAGTTTCGACGAAGCCCTCTATCTTACAGCTGGAGTGCACTCTTGATCTTTGATGAAAAAATATACCCAAAATCTATCACAGCGGACGAATTTGAACTACCATTTTAAAGAATAACATGCTACCATGGCATTTACATGATACCACTTCGTATGCCAACAGTGAGTTCGACTATACCTGGACAACAAACCGAGAGATGTCGATACTCAGCTTTGCAAGCTGCTCGATGCAAAGCTCGAGTACAGGCATTAAACACTGAACGTCCGAACTCACAGCGGCTCAAGTTTATTTTTCACCTTAGTCTGTAAACCATAAATCGAGAGAAATCACAGCTGACGCACTTTAAAAGTCTGAACGTAACAAACATACAATACCGACAACAGAACTGCAGCAGAGCAGAGGCAGCACAAAATTATCCATTGAACACTTTCGGAGAGCCGCAAAATCCCTCCCCATACTAACTTCAAGTACGTTTGAAACAAGAAAAGGGGTTTCCAGTTATAAAAAAGGCGTTAAGACGCAAAAATCGACGGAAACAAAAAAAAACTGGCCGATCACCGCATCGGCCACGCGTGGAGTAATCCGAGGTGCTGGTGTGGTGCAGGAGACATGTTCGACCCACAACGTGAGAAGAAGCTGTGAGGCACAAAAGCACGAGGCATGACACTCGGAGGGTTGCTTGTTGCTTGCCTCAAGCTTTTTCTAGACGCTAGATTAGAACGGGCTGGTCGCTTCTTGGTCTGTATACGATAATCAAGGCTGTATACTGTAGTCGAGATAAAATGGCTCCCAAAAGGGTTCATTAGCGTAACCCCTTTAGAGCCTCCAGATCCCTCCTTATACTAACTTCAACTAAAATTGTCCCAAAAAACGGGTTTCCAGTTGGAGAGGCGTTAAATAGACTATTAAGCCTTATAGCACCGCACTCCCGACATGGGGACAAAAACACTTGGAGCTAGATTAGAATACGTAAAACACGAAAAAAAAATAGGAGTTGGAAAAGAGTTAAGATTTGTGACACTGGCAGCAGGTACAGTTTCAATCGCACGCTGAACCTTGTTCTTGGTTCTGAATTCAGGAGGCAAACGTTTTTCCTTTCTAGAGGGTACAAAGTGGGTACCCCTATTTAAGGGCCCCCAACATACTCGTAAGAACATTCAGGGCTTAAAGCCTTTTCAACTGGGGTTTCAACTGGGGAAATTTACTCGAAGTTAGTACAGGGAGGGATTTTGGGGCTCCAAAGGGGTTGAGAGCGGTCAAATCGGCATGTCCCGCCATACTAAAGCCATATATTGCCCACTACAGAGCAATGCTTAGCTAAGAGCGCCTGTTTTGGATTGTTTCACGGGGTGTTCTTTAATCGAGGTACCTAGCAGAGCAGAGCAAACAGCCGCGGTTTGAGTCTTCCAACACACGTCTTCACAATGTACCGGTTACAAGGCTTGGCTGCGCTTCGGCGAGGCAGCCACGTGGAAAAAACACTCAACCCCTCGAGAACCCCGAAACCCCTCGCTATACTAATTCCAAGTACTTTGTCGAAAAAAACGGGTTTCCAGTCGTGAAGGCATTAATGCGGACAAACTTCCATGTTTACATCCTAAAACATCCTCTGAAACAGTGAAACAGGAGTCATACATGCTGCGTAATTGTTACGTTCTCCCACCTTGACGGAGTTGTCCTGGTTCAGGACGCACACGTGCGCCTCCCCAGCGGCGATGGCTTTCGCGGAGGAGCCGTCGAGGTCCACGGCTACGAGCTCCTCGTTTTGCCCGTCGAGGCGGTCCTCGTTGTCGCCAGTGCCAAGCTGGCCCCAGGTGTTGCGGCCCCTAAGTCGATACAATACATTTAATTAACACATTAGTTCGGGGTTGACGTGTACAAAGGGAGGACACTTGGCTGGTACTCCGAGTACTTAAATGTTTTCTTTGGCATGTCACACGAGCAATAGCAGGTACCCAGTAACCCTTCCACGATTGGGAAACCCGCACCGGAACATCAGCTGTCTTGGCGCCATTTCCATTTTCAAGTCCAAGATAACTCAGCATCCTATTGTTGGTCCCGCGCACGGTACGAACGAGTATATACATCCATTTATTCGTGATCGATTCATGCATCCAGTCATTGTTCAACTAAAACATTTCCAACTCCTGAGATTATTCTTGTCTAACTCCAAACCCTTTGTCCACAGATGTCGGGACTGCGGTGCCAAAACGGCCACTAGATTGTTTTCCGCTTCTTCCTGTAGTTGTGCGTTTGTTTATTCACTGCTTGGTAGATATGTTCGGGATCGATAACAGGGAGACGATATCGTCAGGGTCGTCGAGGCTTCTTTTTTTTTTTTTTTTTTATCCTCCGCCGGATGTGTAAAAAAAAGCTTAAGCTCACCACGCTTCCACGCATTTTCATACACGTCGTGTGTCGATTAATTCAATTGCCGTCGCAATCCAGCGCTAGCTGGCGTGTCCTTCGGTTCCCACTATAGCGATAGCGTCAGCTCTCCCTATCGGCGGTCCCCGTTACTACTCCGGCAGCACAAGCGGCCGTTGTATACGGATGCGTGAGGCGGGTCTTCGTTGCTACCGGAGGCAAACTGGCCCCTTGTGTGCGCGGCCCCGACGTTGAAGGGATCAAACAATCGCACCAAAACTATACAAAACGGGTGAGAGGTGAACACTTACCAGTAGTTTAATCCTACACTAGAGGTTCCCAAAAACATGCGGTCTGAGAAATGCGGTATCCCCATACAAGGCGGCCACATTATACATACCAGGTAGTCACTTGGCGCGACCGGGGAATTGCACTCATTTCTCGGAATGAATAAGGCGGCTTCCCTCGATAAGGCGGTCATATTGCTCTCGCACACCACCGCCTCACTGGAGGGCCCCTCTAAAGTTCTGGTACTAATAAGGCGGTATCCCGATATAAGGCGGTCACGACTGGGGAATTGCACTCATAACGTGGAATGAATAAGGCGGCTTCCCTCTATAAGGTGGTCGTATTGCTCTCGCACACCACCGCCTTCCTGGAGGACCCCTGTATAGTGCTGGTACTAATAAGGCGGTATCCCTCTATGAGGCGGTCACGACTGGGGAATTGCACTCATAACGTGGAATGAATAAGGCGGCTTCCCTCTATAAGGTGGTCATATTGCTCTCGCACACCACCGCCTTCCTGGAGGACCCCTGTATAGTGCTGGTACTAATAAGGCGGTATCCCTCTATGAGGCGGTCACGACTGGGGAACTGCACTCATAACGTGGAATGAATAAGGCGGCTTCCCTCTATAAGGCGGTCGTGTTGCCTTAGCACACCGCCGCCTCAATGGAGGAGCCTACTACCGTATATAGAACCTGATAGCATGTGCCACACCAACTCCAAAGACGTTAGGCCAACCAAGGGCGGGTACAGTTAGTGCTAACAGTAGTGCTCTAAACACAATATGAGCCTATTTGGGACGTCGAAGGCAAAAAAAAAAGGTTAGACCAAAACCCACGATTACCGTTTCCTTTTTATTTTTATTTTATGCTCCTGTTCTCCCTTTCGTTGCAAAAAATAGTCGGGTGTGCTTGCTGGCTTTTGCATATATATATTTGCACGTGTGTTCACTGCGATTGGCATTGCATTAGCCAAACTAATCATAGCTGAATTTGCAATGGGTATCTCTTTGCCTTGGGGAGTTTGTGACCACAGAGCTCGCCTCTCTAGGCGGAGGCATCGGCACGGGCACTGGTTGTGCTGGGTGCAGATGGGTGGAAGTATCAGTTCACTGTGAAGAACACACACACAGATGCACCATCGGTGGCATGAAGCTGCCCGGGCCGCTGGGATCGGGCACGTGTGCGAACCGCACGCGCCGTCGGGGGCTGGCTAGCTAGCTGTGCCACATGCATGCCACATGCTGATTCTCGTACTAAACAATTGATGCCTGACGTACCACCTCCCCAATGACAAATATTCACAGATGGATGACAAGGTAGCACTCGTGTTTTTGGTCGGTATATGAATGGATCTCAAAGGATAAAACTAATCGGTACTTCGCTTCGAGCTTCCCGCTGCTAAAACTGCTGTAAGGTACCCTCGAATTAATCAAGCACGTAGCAGTTGCTATAGTAAAATATGCAGCATGTCGTACACAAAAGAAAATGGAAATTAACCAAAAACAGCAAGTCATAGCAAAAAAAACGAAAAACTGCTTATGCGCTCCATGAGGTATTTACTACGTACGGGAGAACCAGAGTAACCAGAACTCTGACATGGCCAGAAAAAAACCAAGGCTTTTGACGGGTCACGACCCGGCCCGCAGGCTGGGTCAGGTCAGGAGGTTTTCAAAAAATCGTGGGTAGAGTCGTGTCGGGTCAGGAGGTGTTTTTGAAATCTCACGGGTCGGGTCGGGTCGGGCCGGGCCAGATCGGGCAGGGTCGGATCAGGATGTGTTTGAAATCTCACGGGTCAGGTCGGGCCGGGTCGGTTCGGGTCGAGTCAGGAGGCTTTCTACCCTGACGGGTCGGGCTGGGTCACCTTAATCCGATCTACCTGGTAATCCGTGACAAATTACCCGTCCCGTGAAAAGTGCTGGAAAAAAATAGGGGAAACGGGTACGGTTTTTGTGTGTACCGTGGGTTCTGCATACTACGGTCACCCGTAAATACTGTATCAGGTAGGTACGTATGACCAGTAAACCGGGGGGAACGGACGTTTGCTTGATATACTCGTGGAATGTCCGCGTGTGACTTCGCTAGGGCGTGCATATATATATTGACACAGTAGTACTCTTGATAGTTTTTGGTGGTCAACACCACATCAAGGTACTTCACAACATTCTACAGTGGTATTACAAAAAAATAAATAAATACGCTACAGTTGTGAGATCGAAGATTTCGTCGAAACTCATCTTTGTAAGCTGTGTGTGATACTCCGATCCGGCCTATTACGGGTTGTGTGTCCTCAGTAAGGATGAAGGTCGGCGACTCGTATTAGATACAAGAGGCAATCGGTAAATAATTTAGTCTACTATTAGTAGCATGGCACCAGTGTCAGCGTGTCAGCTGCTGTGGATACCGTTGATATCAACCGCGGCATCATAAAATACCTTATTTTTTCCGTCATGTGCCAAGAGGGAGTGACTCGTAGATCAGCGGGTGGATGTGGAGCTACCCCGTGTAAAAAAATACCAATATGCTCCTACTTCTAATCAACAGCACATCATAGCACCCCAGCTACAGCTACGCTTGATACACACGTTCCCTAAATTGCTTGCTTTATACAGCACAGCTCACCAGCACATGACGGCGCCATCCTCCGTGATCGCGCACGTAAAGTGGCAGCCGGCAGCGATAGCGATCGCGCTCGCACCTCCCAGGGGCACGGCGGGGAGGTCATCACCCATGTGGCCGGCTTCATCGCCGACGTTGTCCGTCGAACCCTAAGCGGAAAGGAGGCGGCGGCGAACGGGGGGGGGGGGGGGGGTGGGACATCGTTCATCATGCGAGGTCGTACCATAGAAGATCCTCACATGCCTATACTGCCGGGACGGAGAGGGGGAGGGAGGGGGCGGGGCAATCCTGCTAACGCTTGGCAGTAGTCCGTCAGACCATAAGGCCCTTACGGGGTGGGGGCGGGGCAATCCTGACCATGCATGACAGTAGTCTGTCAGACCACAGTCTACTACCCTACGGGGAGGGAGGTGTCATCATTGTCGTGTATGACCGTAGTCTGTTAACACCATAATCTAGACCGCCAGGGAAAAGGGGGGACACAGAGGAAGGCGGGGAATAACCAGCATAATCCATGGCCGTAGCCTGTCATGCCAGGCTATAGACCCTCGCATCGCTGCAATGCCGGGATGGGGCACGGGGGAGGGTGTGTGCGATATCATCGTATCACGCATGGTCGCTCGAAATCACTTGCCCACCTGCGTGCGCAGGTGGGACTGCGCTGGCAGGTTTGAAGAGGGGTTTCCACACTGTTAATGCGAGCGAATGGCACCTTGGCACACGCTTTTTCAGCCCAGGGTACATTTTTTTTGCCGTGGTCGAACGATTAGTGGAAAATATGTGCGGATGATATTCGGGGGGTTTCCACACGACTGTAGGCATTTGCAAGTTGAATGATAATTAATTATTCAAGTGCGAACTCGTGTGCTGATGTGCGCTGCTGTTTACTGCTGTGTGTGACCGCGTGTGCTGGTGGGGCGGTGCTGGCAGATTAGTGGCTCGCTCCGCTCGAATTCACCGGTCGGTCCGCGTGTGCCGGCGGGACTGCGCTGGTAGATTAGTGGCTCGTCTCGCTCGAAATCACTTGCCGGTCGGCGTGTGTTGGTGGGACTGCGCTGGTAGATTGCTGGTGGGAGAAGCTCGAAAACATTTGGCAATATTTATTGCACGATTAATAGCCGAATTCGGCGACACTCGCTTGCGGCGGCGACTGGGGCGGCGGCCTTAGCGCTGTCTTTTACGAGCCCCGGTGTATCCGCAGACGGGCTCCACCCCTTGAGGGCCAGCGGTGTCCTTGTACACCGTCCATCGCCGGTCGTGCTGTGCTTGCGCTTCGTGTATCAATGGAGTCGCGAATGACTTTCCCTGTATTCTCATACACAGCTGCCTCCGTAGTGGACAGGGAGGCCGACGAACACGACTATGCCCTCACGTGCGGGGGGTTATCGTAGCGTTCAATGCTACTAGTCAACGACGGAGACAAGGGTGATACGGGGAAAACCATTCGGGTGTCCATTGGCAAACGAAGCCCAAACACAGCATTACCAGCGGAGGACGGCGTACAAGGACAAAGGCCGACCCTCAAAAAGTGCATTGGAGCACCTCGAGGAATAACGTGGGGTTTGCAAGGACAGCGAACTTCGGCCGCCGGCCGCAACCGCCAGCCAGGCGAAGCCGAACTCGGCCAGTGATTTTTTGCCATTTTCGAGAAAAGGCAGAGGCACACTGTATACGAGACGAAGAGGGCTAAGCCTTAATCCTACACACATACATACATTTACTTACATTGGTTCAGTGGTTTTTACTGGGTTAGGGTTAGATATACTGTACTTCACAGTAGTACGCCAACCATTTCCACCAAATACGTGGCGAGTACAGCAGTATCACAGAGCTTTTCTCTCTCCGAATGAGGCAACGGCATGAGACACTTGGGTGCGCTGGCAGTCGACCGGCGTACAAACAGATAACTCATGAACCGCTCAGATATCCCCTTGCCCGGCTAATACTACTAGTGTCTGTGCGTTGTAGTTATAGTTGTACCCGAAGCACTTTGGAGATCCGTCGTCCACGCAACCTTAGGTGATAGCCTACTCTTTTTTGGTAGTAAAAAGTAACCTTGGACTATAACCACTTCGTGCAAGTACAAGGGCCGGTCGCCCGGGCGGCGCATCAGGTTATCCTCGAGCCTGGTATAGGTCAGCTTCGTGAGTTCGAGTCCCCCTGAGTGCATACTAGTAAAAATTCGTTCGGACTTTTCCTTGTGCACAAATTGACTTGCGGAAAGCGCGAGAGCGTGAGTTAGCAACACTCGATGAAAAATCGACGAGCAGTGGGATTGCTAACCCTATGCGCGGAAAAAAATTGCGGAAAGCGCGAGGGCGTGAGTTAGCAACACTCGATGAAAAATCGACGAGCAGTGGGATTGCTAACCCTACGCGCGGAAAAAAATTGAAGGCGGGAACCGGGGGGGGAAGAAGGGATGACACCTGTGACCACGGCTTGTCCAGAAGCTGGAAAGTAGAAGTGTCGGAAAAAAAAAGTAACCTCAGGATGTTTTTTAACATGGACCATTAGCTTACCGTGCGCAACCTTACGCTGCAGGTTCGCTAACTGCATGCATAGCCTACCTCGTAAGCTGCAAGGTTGAACATAACCTAAACTAGACTACAATAACACCAGAGCATAGCAGCACAGCGCGACATGCGAGACGAGTGCCGCCGCGCGTTGTACCCCTTACCTGGCCCAACTGTCCGTAATTGTTGTACCCGAAGCACTTGACCGACCCGTCGTCTAGGAGGCCGCACGTGTGGGAGCACCCGGTGGCGAGCGCCGTGGCGGTGAGGCCGGTGCCGAAGTCCACCACAGGGAGGTTGTCGCCAAGCTGGCTACTCAAGCGGCCGCGAGGCTCGGTGTCCCCGAGGCCTAGCTGCCCGTCGTCGTTTTGACCGAAGCACTATTCACATATTGCCCGGTAAAAAATTGATATATGTTCGAAAACCAAGTAGATCGCGAAGAGAACGCGGTAGGGACAAGGGGCGAAGGGGAGGCGGCGTGGAGATGTCAGCGGGGATGTGTACCTTACAATCAGCTTGGGGAGTTTACAACTCCACAGAGCAACATGATTCAAGTCCTGGTACAAGTTGTCAACATGTCCCTGCTTCAAGTCTTAAGACTGCCGCAGCAGTATTAAGAAGCATCGTATCGACGACCTCGCCATGATTGCTCTGCGTACACGAACTAGCCCCGAAGTATTCGTATGGTTAAACGTTAAAAATAGTCCCTGATATCATACGAATACCCCCCTTGGTGTATAATATATATCCATGTTTTGTATACCACACTATTAATAACATCAAATCTGCTACAATAATAAACTGATGTATTATTTCCAAAAATGTCACATTTATCCCCTCAAAATAATGTATAGTTTCCAGGCACATATTGAGCTGCCCCCCCCCCTCCCCCCCCCCCCCTCCCGCCCCCAATAATATACTGGTGCCAAAACCGTCAGATTTATCCCCTCGAAAGGATTTATAGCTTACATGCACAAATTGCCCCTTTCCCCCCCCCCCCCCGCCCCCCTCCAAACCCGCTCGCTTTTGATCAAAACCAGGCCCCCCTTTCCCTTCACAGCTGTCAGATTTTGTCCCCCTCAGAAACGGGTTTTATAGTTTCCGCGCACAGACTGACTAAAATCATCCTGTTGACCCTGATAGCTACACTGTAGTTGTAAGGGGAGTCGCCGACCTATATCCTTAATGAGGACACACAACTCGTAATGCGCGCGATCGGAGTATCACACACAGCTTGCAAAGATGAGTTTCGACGAAATCTTCGATCTCACAGCTGGAGTGTATTTTAATTTTTATAATAATAAACAATACCAAGCAGGTGATACAAACTGATGCATTCCTTCTACAACGGCCAGATTGTCCCCTTCAAGGATTTGTAGTTTCCGCGCACATATTGAATTCCCCCCCCCCCCCCCCCCCCCCCCCCCCGATCCCTCTTGTTCAAACGCCCCACCGAAAATCAAACTCTGCCAAAAGAAATACTACCAGGCAGCTGATATCACCCCATTATCTTTCTAGCCATCCATGCCGTAGCTCCAATTCATTTCCGCCCCCCGCCCCCCTTTTTTTCGCCTTGCTCCCTCTTGTTCAAACGCCCCACCGAAAATCAAAATATGCCAGAATTAACACTACCAGGCAGTTGATACCACCTCATTGTATTTCTAGCCATCCATGCCGTAGCTCCAATTCATCCCCCCCCCCCCCCCAAACGCCTCCTCCTTCCCCACCACCGGCACCATCGCCTAGACCTAGCACCACGTGTATAGCAAGTCCCTATATCTATGCGATCTAAAGCTGTTGGAAATCCCCTTCCCCCCCCCCTATCCAACCCTTCAAACACTCCGCCCTCTCTTCACTGGTTGTACGACCTACAGCATACACCTGATAACCTGATGCATTTCCTTCCACGGCTGTCAGATTTTGTCCCCCTCAAAAACGGGTTTTAGAGTTTCCGCGCGAAGACTGACTAACATCACCCTGTTGACCCTGGTACAAGCTACACTGCAGTTTCAAGGGGAGTCGCGGACCTATACCCTCAATGAGGACACGCACCCAGTAATACGCGCGATCGGAGTATCGCACACAGATTGTAGAGATGAGTTTCGACAAAATCTTCGATCTCACAGCTGGAGTGTACTTTACTTATATAATATATCCGAATTAATACGAGACAAAACTAAACGGCTTGACCCCCAGAAGAGCCAAGAGTCGCAAACACAGCAGCAGCAATACGAACTCCGCCCCCCGGCCTCCCTATCCCCCCCAACTTTGTCCCGTCAAAGTCTACCATGATACAAGTGCCGCCGGAGTCGAACACGGCACAGCGAAACAACGAAAAGAGCTAACAGCCAGAAAACACAACTAACACCAAGTCCGCAGCCCCCTTCCCCCCCCCCGTTTCGTGTATTTCCAGTTTGCTTGTACCTGGTATATAAAATACCGCACCTGTTGAGTATAATGGTGTCTAATGTCGCGAGAAAGGCACTAAAAAAAAAACGACGTTTTCTCTGTTATATTACCATTCCCTTGTAGGATTTATAGTACATTCCTGGTACGATAAAATAATGTGGAGTAAGGCTATCTAGTCCGCGTTCTATTACATCTCGTATGCTAGTAGTAGCGCGGACAAGGCACGACTTTCCCCATTTTCTATGTTACTCCACCTGTTATTAAGCAAATATCAGAAGACGGTCAGTCAAAGGAAACGCCCAGCGGTCAAGGGTGTCAAACCGATCGTTCCACACTAAAACCTAGTAGTTTGCCGTCAGTCATGGGGCCAGTCATGGGGCGAAAGTGCCGTCTCCTGATATGCTTGTTAGTATAGTGTTGTCATGCGAGAAAGGCTGCTGCCCCCCCCCCCCAACACACACCATTGAGCCGCCTGAGTTTAGCCTAAAAAAGGTGTGCTCCCCGAGGGCCGTATCGGCTGTAATCTCTCCGGTGTGACTGTTGACCAACATCGGGTTGTCCCCCATCTCAACTTCCTCCCTCGTTTCCTACCTGGTATATTACACCTCATATGTTAAGCGTAATGATGTGGAGAAGGGTTTCCCCGCTCTCTATTCTTTATCCCATACGATAGGTTAGAACACATAATGAGGAGAGGGCTACGCTCGTATGCCACATCTACCCGTCGACCGCTCACGCCCCCGGCCGGGGCCCAGCCGAGGCTTCCTCAGACGACACCGCTTCCAACTACCGCCCCCACGCCGCCCCCACCAACCTTACCGGAGCGACGTTCCTCTAAAACGTGGTCGAAAAATATAAAATTTACACCAGGAGGGGCCGGCCTTCGTAAGGTTGGTGCGGGTGACGCGGGCGGCAACGCGTTCCTTGAACGATCGCAGTAATGTGGAGAAGTCGGTGGAGCTCGGCACGCCGAAGGAGTTCAGCTGCTCGAACGCGCGTCCGTGGTCACCGTCGTAGAAGTGCCGTTGTCGAAGTGGTTGGTCGAACAGTCCGAAGGAGTTCAGCTGTTCGACCAACCACTTTGACGACGGTGACCAGGGACGCGCGTTCGAGCAGCTGAACTCCTTCGGCGTGCTGAGCTCCACCGACTTCTCCGCGTTCCTGCGATACTTACTATTGTCCCTCCCTGACCCCACACACACGCACCTTCGAGTCGCCAGACTCGAGCATGACACAGGTGTGCTCCTCTCCGAGGGCCATGTCGGCAGCAACCTCCCCGGTGCCTAGGTTGACGACGATGAGCTTGTCCCCCATCTCATCGGGGTTATCGCCGGTGGCATTTGTGTCGCCCCGGCCAAGCTGCCCCCAATTGTTGGCCCCTAAAACAGACAAAAAGAAGGCACAGAGGTGAGGGGGGTGTGCAGGCAGCACACAGGCAAAAAACGACAGAAGAGCAGCGAGAAACAACATAAAAAAATCATCAATAACCTCAAATCGTAATCAACAACGGCGACGACAGCACCACAAACAAAACCATCAACACCATCATCGACCATATGTACCAATTCAGCACGAGTAAGGACGAACGAAGCAACTTTCCGACTGACACCGGCGCGAAAAGATGATATAAAAAAAGCCTGATCAATCACTGCCAGCCTCGCGTGCCCGGATCTCTACGTCCCGTCTGATGACCTGACTCTCCCACAAAGAACAAACCGAGGAACAGTCCAGTCACTTCTTTCAAACACACTACCTGGTATATATTATAAAAATAAAAACACTCCAGCTGTGAGATCAAAGATTTTGTCGAAACTCATCTTTGCAAGCTGTGTGTGATACTCCGATAGCGCGTATTACGGGTTGTGTGTCCTCATTAAGGATATAGGTCGGCGACTCCCCTTGAAACTACAGCAGTGTGTAGCTATCAGGGTCAACAGGGTGATGTTAGTCAGTCTGTGCGCGGAAACTATAAAACCCATATGTATAATATATTATTTCCATTGTTGGATTGTTATGTATTTATTTTTCCTCTCTTTTCTTTCGTTTTTCTTGCTTTTGTCACTTTTTCAAACACTCCACACATGGGAACAACAGCAGCAGCAGGTGCCATGGGCAACACAGCAGCAGTGGAACGTTTTCACACTTCGGACAGATGACGATCTAGATCATCTAGATCATACAGATCACGTGACACAGATCATCTAGATCATCTACAGTAGTAGATCCTGTATCTGACCGTATGGTAAGTTGTGCAGGATCTGAAAATAGAAGCGGAAGAGTGCAGACCAGACAAGACGGACACAAGAGTCCACAACAGACACAAATCCCACCAGCACGAATTCCTATCGAGAGCTACAGCAGACAGCAGCTACGCCCATAGATGCAAGTATACCGGCCGAAGCAGAACGGGGGAGTGGTTTTGTTCGGGGCTTTATGATGTTCTCACATATTTACATACAGCAGTAGTACCACAGGGTGACAAACAACTAGTTTCTTCCGGTCAGAAACAGGCTTTTGAAGTACAACAGAAGAACAGCAGCCGTTAAATTTGGTCCCCCGCAAAAAGGCTTTTGCAGTTCCGTGCACAAATCGATAACCATCAAAGACTGAATGAACGTCTTCGCATCAACTCATGGGTGTGCTACATTTTTTTGTGTTTTTCACAACCATGGAACTACCCTGACCCTATAACCCGTATACTTCGAAGTATATAAAAATAAAAATACACTACAGCTGTGAGATCGAAGATTTGTCAAAATTCATCTTTGCAAGTTGTGTGTGATACTCCGATCGCGCGTATTACGGGTTGTGAGTCCGATCCCATATTATACCTGGTATAAAATACCAGTAGACGAGCCCCCCGATGACGTCACTGGGGTGAAATTGAAAATAAACACAGCAGTACTGCTGTGTATCACTGGACAAGGCTGAGGGGGAGTCGCCGACCCATGTCCTTCTTGAGGACGTGCGACACGCGCCGTAAAACACGCGCGATGCGCGATCATTTTATCCCACCTAGCGTGCAAAGACGGGTTCCGACGAACTTCTCGATCTCACAGCTAAAGTCTATTTTTTATTTTTACTAAAAATACGACGGACTAAGGGGAGTCGCCGACCAATGTCCTTCATGAGGACTTATGACACACGCGCCGTAAAACACGCGCGACGCGCGATCGTTTTATCCCACATCCCCACCTAGCGGAGAACGCGCAAAGATGAGATTCAACGAACTTCTCGATCTCACAGCTCAAGTGTATTTTTAATTTTTACTTATAAATACGACAAGCTTTTCGATCTCACGCCTACGAACTTTTTTTTTTTTTTTTTTTTTTTATCCTCCGGCGGATGGGGAAAAATAAAGCTTTAGCTTACCACACTTCCACGTATTTTCATACGCGTCGTGTGTCGATTTAACTCAGCTGCTTTCGCAGCCCAACGCTAGCTGGCGCACCCTTTTGGTGTTTTTTTTGAAAATGTAAGCGTCCCGTTGGACGTGGAAGAAACACGCAAGATGTAAGGAAACGGCACTGCGGGTGGTATACCACCCCATACTACCTGCATCTAAGTACGTACCAGGTGTCTACTTTCGTTTTTTTTATTTTTTCCGGTACTCTCTACCCGCGGTATTTGTATAAACAGAAGTCTACACTCGAACAAGCCACCGAGTATCAGGCAGCACGTACCGAGAGTTATGACATCATGATCAGACAATGTTTTTGCACAAAATCTTCATCTTGGCAATGATTGTAAGCCCTGGACAATGTTTCTGCACAAAATCTTCATCTTGGCAATGATTGTAAGCCCTGGGCAATTGTTCCTGCACAAAATCTTCATCTTGGCAATGATTGTAAACCCTGGAAAATGTTTCTGCACAAAATCTTCATCTTGGCAATGATTGTAAACCCTGGACAATGTTTCTGCACAAAATCTTCATCTCGGCAATGATTGTAAACCCTGGACAATGTTTCTGCACAAAATCTTCATCTTGGCAATGATTGTAAACCCTGACGGGATAATATAAGACTACACATTATGCCAGTACATTCAGAAACAGCATGACGAAACAAATGCCATTATTAACTAGTGCTCACAACGGAAAACTTGAACCTGGTACGACTCGTACTCGTACATTGTTTTCAATAGGACGGATGCAAACACTACCCAGAACTTGATCCCCATCATCTCCCTTTGCGTCTCGCAGTATTCGTGCAGTACCTCCTATTGCCTAAGCCCCCCTTTATCACAGGTGAAACTAGTATCACGGAGATCCACTGTTAACTGGATGAAACTACACACACAAAAAGGAAATCATCGCCAACTTCAAGGCGAGCTCTTCTACGCTACAACTGTGCTGCTTGATGCTGATTGAGGCTTTGCATGCCTGCCATGCCTGCCAAGACCAGCAAACAAAACAATTTTCAATCAAACGCTATTGAACAAAGCCGGGTGCCTTCCCCCCCGCCTTTTGTTTCGTAATTAATCCTGCTAACAGCAGTAGTGGAGCTTCGTAATACGCAATACAGTACAGTAGTGGAGCTTCGTAATACGCAATACAGTAGATAAAAAGCTGGTGCTCTCCCGCAGCCGTCATATTTTGTCTCCCTCAAAACGGGTTAACGAAGGGCCGAGCGTCTTCGACTCACCAGCGTTGACCCTGGTACTCAAAGTATTATACTCCGAGTATATATTAATAGTTAGCACTTTTGACAAGGGGAGTGGCCGACCTACAGCAGCATATCAATCATGAGGATATACACGCACCGTAATACGGGCGATCGGAGCATCACACACAGCTTGCAAAAATGAGTTTCGACCAAATCCTCCATCTCACAGCAACAGTACGAAGTGTAATTGTTTTTCGTACTAAAAACAATCCGTATGCCTTGTACTACATAATGCGACACCTGTCATCAAGTATGCGTTGTATGTACGATATGTGGTTGGGAGTTCGGGACCTGGCGGGTTTTTTTATTGCAGGCGAGTCTTGAGCTAATACAGCTAATACCTGGTAGTTGCAGCTGCGTCGGGCGTTCGGTGCGGCTCAAGTTAATCTTCGTTCTTCAATCACAAGTCAGAATGGAATACAAGAAGGTTGCAACAAGGTTTGCGCGAAACCCGTAATACTTCTATGGCGAGGGGTGGACTTCGGTCTTCTGCCAAGTGCTGGAATATGAGATTTGAGCGTACAAAGTAATTGGCCGATCAGATGAATGGATTTTGATTGAAAACGTTACCCGCATCTCTATGAAAACTTGACAAGTGGGAACACTACCCCCAGGTAGTCAGTCAGTCGCGGGTGGCGCAGAAGAGCAGAATTAGCAAAGGGCTTCCAAGCCTTCAAGTCAACAGAAAAAACAAAGGACTTCCAGGCTGTCAAGCCTAGCCAACAGAAAATGTGGCGAGAGGCCCACGAAGATTAGAATAGTTGCACAAAGAATACTACGCCCTGCTTTAGTTTTTACACACGATTCCACCACATTCTCCCACACCAAAAACCTGACAAAAGTCTCGGAACACTGGTCAGGAATTCAGGAACCTCGATGACATTTCAGGTATCAAATTCCCCTCCGCTCATTTTTCGGACTTGGATATTGGACACAGCTTGCAATGATCGCTTTGCCGTCACCGTTGCCTTGGATGTTTGACAACTCCCGGGAATTTTACACAAGATTCTGGGAACACTGGATATTTCAGCGTTTGAAGGGATTAATGAAGGTGAGAATCGAACCAGTGGCCCAATACTTCCAACATCACATGTCCTGCCGACGACGCCATTGAAACAAAACGCAGACAAAATATAAAATATGCAACAAACGCTACGTCCGCGTCCACGCCGCAGGGAAGGGCGCGTGTAGCATGTCGTGAGAGACTACCGCCTGTCTCGTATCATTATTGCGGGCGATCGTCTGAAAACCCATCAACTATTTTAGTTGACTTTACCGTCGACGGCTGATGTTCTGATGTTAGGTTTATGCTTCGTTCTCGCACCGCTGCCGGGCAGGAAGGACTGCGCAAAATGCAAACCCCTCGCCACTGCTCTGTACAAGTAAAGGCAAACACGATGATGGGGACTGGAGGTCAAGAGTAAGTCTTGATAAGAGTATACACAATTCGACGCAACTCGACGAGGGAAGAAAATGCCGAATTCTTCTCGCGATAAAAACGAAGGCACGCACCGTAGTGGTGAGGGGGAAGGAGAGCCCATTATGTGACCCCGGATCTGAGTTACTACTGGGAGGGAGGGCGCAAGTGGTGCGAGGAAAATAAATGGGAAGAAAAAAGAAATGTTGGTGGGAGTGGGATCCGAAGGACGCGCCAGCTAGCGTTGGGTCGCAAAAGCAACTGAGTTTAATCGACACCCGACGCGTCTGAAAATACGTGGAAGTGTGGTGAGCTTGAGCTTTTTTTTTTTACCCCATCCGCCGGAGGATAAGAAATAAAAAAAAAAAGTTGGTACGACAGAGTACGTATATACCATGGTAATGCTGTACTAGGCACGAGTTCGTAGCTTCTACTATCGGTACGTAGCGTGCGACTGACTCTTCACCATGCCAGCAAGCACGTTTCCGACTACTTGCCTTTTGGCAACGTCCCGCTGGCTTTCACGTATCACATGCTCGCACAATTGCACACTACTATTGTTGTGTACTTGGTTTGATATCACGAAATACGCGTCTGGCGTGATAAATCCGAGATAACACGGGATAAATCTTCAAACGAACGGAGGAGTGTCGCCCATCTGTCATTTTCACGATATGAATGGTTGCCAATCTGTCCATTTCTACGACATGAATGGAACGCTTTATGTAGATATGAATGGTTGCCAATCTGTCCATTTTTACGACATGAATGGAACGCTTAATGTAAGTCTGGTCTATACATGCACAAAAAACGGCTCTCAAGGGAAAAGAGGTGCTTCGTGTCATGTGCTGGAGGCAAGCCGCGGCGTTTAGGTTCAGGGTCGTAAGGTGTCATTCTTCCATCGCAAACAAACAAACGCCCTGTTCTTCAGGAGACCCTCGAAAAGAGAGCCAAGAACAGTGCAAGAACAGTCAGTGCTGGAATCAACAACTATGAAATCCTTTCCGCCAACTCTATAAGTACTATAAACGATTACTCGTATGGTGTACCACTCTAGAAGGAAATGTAAGAAACGTGTGTGATTCAAATACATGAAGAAACGGTCCTTGTATTCCGCCCATATATGTATATCATACGAGCAACAAATCTATTGTAGCGAGAAAAAATAAAGTTGATACGCCGTTTGCTAGATTGGAGGAGAGAGCTTTGACAAGACGGGCGTGTAAACAACAACCTCTCACTCACCCCAGCACTTGAGAGAATCGCCGACGGTAGTGCAAGTATGGCTCGATCCGACGTCGATGGCCGCTATCGACCTGCGCAGACGATGCGCAGAGGAGATGAGATACGCGATGGACCATACACGGTAAGATGAGATGAAAAAGAAAGAGCGGTTGTCGATGGAAACGCAGGCAAACACAAGACCTGCAGGATATGAATATACCTGTAGTTCTTCTCTTGGTATAGTGCCGGTACGTGCCAGCCAACATGACAAGCAGTATCCCGGATATCTCAGCACTATTTGAGCGAACTTCACCTGGTACCAATAGCTAATGAAAGTGCCTGCATAGCGAGTTCCTGTCAGGCCGAGCGCTTTAACCAGCACTAAAACGGAAGCACGCACTATCCAACCAGTATTATAGAAGGTCCCCACGGTACGTAGAAATAAAGGGCCATCACAAAGAACCGAGCAAACACATTTTGAACATATTTTACAGGGACAAATATGCCGCAATCGGACCTCTTGGTACCACCACTCAGTATCGTACACACACGTCTCCGCTTACGCCCGAAGCGCCTAAGCTCGAAAGCTGACACCTTGTTGCTGCGCAGAGCTAGATGCGCACGCCTGGTGTCTGGTGGCTATTCCCAATGTTTTGCGGTGTGCCCTGCGTGCTAGGCCGCGTCGTCACAAACCTGTCGATAGAGAACAGTCCCAGCGCCAGGAGCGTCAAACACGGGCCGCGGAACATGGTGAGTACCCTCCTTCTCTCTCTCGCTGCAAAGGGTGGTCGCGTTCAGGAAGCTCTGCGCTAGTTGCGTGGCCAACAGTCTGTGTAGTGAGGAGCAAAGCGGAGCCGCGGGAAATGGTTCTGACCCGGGTCGTTGTTTCGTGTTGATCGACAAAGATGGACTTCTTTGTTTTTTTCGTTTGTTTTGGCGTGCGTTCGATGCCCGGGCCAGGGGGCGCCAACGGTGAACCTCCGCAGCACAACTCCCTTCGACAGACGGAGAGACATTCGTGTAAATTCTGACCAATCATATCATCGTACGAATTACCGACGGTAGTCCTGGCGACAAACGGAGACGGATACATCCCGCATACGGCACAACATGAACCAATAATAGATCTCTAATTGTGTCCAATACCGACAGAAAACAATACCGAATTAATTGACGGGATATCTCAAGAAGAATTGACGTCAAGGACTTCGGCTTTCTTGGTCTTTGGTGGATGCCCGTCAAAACTTTTCACACCTGTGAAATAAAGTGTTAAACCTCGACGGGGCAACATTCGACCGTCAACTGATATATGTCAATGACGTCATCACGAGACTGTCAATTTCGTAGATCGCAGAAAACGCGAAATGCCAGGATGAGATAAAAATATAAAATACACCCCCTCGACGTTTTTCGAAGTTGATTTTCTCGACAACGACGACAGCGCAAACGGCTACGAGTAGCGACGCGCCTGTCTGTGGAAAGCTCTTGACGAGGCTTTGCCAAGGCCGCCGTCATCGTTTGCGTGTGCGCCCCTTGTTTCGGAGAAAACCAGCTCTACAATTCGTCTCACGGGGGTGTGATACAACAACTAACCATGTCTTTCTTGCTGTTTTTCATGGGTGATGGGTGCGGGTATGATGATACCAGTTTCATACTTGTACATACGTGTTGCTGCCGATGTGTTGGTGGGGGAGCCGGGTCGAGCCGATGCGCGTCATGATGTCATGATACGGCTTAGTTCCCCCAGAACTGCTGCGCTGACAGCTGGCTGAGTAAAAGGGCCAGCTACATTTGCGGAGAGGGCTTGCAAAGAAAGGCCGACGACTTTTCATTTCGTACCTGTGTGTAACTGACAACACACACGCACCCACGCAGGCATGAAGTAGTCATCACCAGTCATGATTATTGTGATTCAACAGACAAGGTGGGAAACTACACTCAGTACAGCAGCAGCAGCAGTAGTTTGAGAATTCAATGCAAAAACTTCAAACGACACCTGCGACAACAGCAGAAGCAGCAGCAGTAGTACCAGTATTAATAGTAGTGCCAGGTACGTAATATTATTTCGTATTTTTTCCGGTGCTGCTGACTAGACTATGCTACTTCGTATTTGCACTCTGTGCTCGTAGTTACATGTGACGACGTGGTAGGTATGAAAAAATCAAACTGAACAAGCTAGACTATTATTATAATAAAAAAAGCCTAAATTTCACATATACTCCGGAGTATATACATAATGCAAGTACAAGCATAAGACTAATAGCCGACATAACAAGTAAGTGTAAAAAATGGATTTACTTACTACACTATTATTGCTGTGTTCTGCTGTTTATTTGATGTGGCAGTTATAATAGTGATAGGTTTAGCAGACGACTTTTTTTCGTGCCCCTGACAGTGTGTGTATAGAGTACCAACAACGCAGCTTGCAAATATGAGACTCAGAGTGAGTGTTGACCCGAAATTCGTCGAACTCACGGCTGACGCCCTTGAAATATTATGAAGTTATCATTTTTGTTGTTCAACAGACGAAGTGGGAAACTACAGACAGCTGCTAGTGTGAAATTAAAAGGTGGGGGACACAGAGTGCCCCCTGCAGGTCTGCCAATTGAGCAGGTCTTCGGAGAGTACTCACTTTCGTTCCTTCGTAGAGATGTAGCTTTATTCGTTTCCACCAGAGCCCGGGATAGCTTCTGAGATCGGAGGCGCGTGCCTCCGATCTAATTCCTAACTTCCCCGAATATAAAGCGCCAACCTTATCATACGAAACCCATCCAAATGATCTCAAATTCGGATACCTACAGGCCTTTCGAGGCCGTATCTTAACACTAGCCCACCCTGATGAGTCGCAAATGCAGAAATATGGGAGATTCGTGGAAACTCCGGTTCTACGAACTAGACCATGAGTCGAAGATGCGGCTCCTCAAACCCCACTCCCACACCTCTAACCGTCTGGCTATGGAGCCAGGAACACGCGAAGAAAAGCAGTAGAAAGAAAAGCAGACCCTACAGCAAGGCAATACTCACCCATCAAAAACCTGCCGCATGCCGCCGGGGTGGCGGGGGGGGCAGAAAAGGCTCTAGAACCTGCCGCATGCCGCCGGTGTGGCGGGGGGGGCAGGAAAGGCTCTGCGGTAAACCAACCACAGAAAAAGTACTATGGATAATTGACAGGTCCGCCCGTATATCCGGCCGACTTGCTATCCCACCGTTTCAGGGGGGGAGAGTGTTATAAGGCTTAGTTTGGGTAAGCTATTGGTTAACCTTTTGCAAGTGGTCAAACGGACTAATACCCCACTAATTCCTTAACAAATGGCGTCGTCGACAGACCATGGGTTTTAGGGTCGTGGGTTCGATCCCCACCATCCACAATAATAAACTTTTCAGACTTTCCCCATGTCGAACTTGAAAAACACTCTTCCTGGTATCCCCAGGAAATGAAACGGCTTGGATATTGACAGAGGTCCGCCGTATATCCGGCCGACCTGCTATCCCGCCGTTTCAGGGGGGGAGAGTGTTATAAGGCTTAGTTTGGGTAAGCTATCGGTTAACCTGTGCAAGTGGTCAAACGGACTAATACCCTACTAATTCCTTAACAAAATATAAAAGCGCGGTTCCCGTTGCCGAACTCAGACCATGACCGAGGGGAACGTCGCTGAAAGCGCGCGTTCTCGCCGTCAAAAAAGAAAGAAAAGAAAAAAAATTACCTGGCTGGAGGAAACCACGCTTGAAGCGCTAGTTCCCGCCGCCGGTACTACGCCGTGAGAATCGTCCGCAGACGGCGTAGGAGCCCGTGGGCTCTTGACAGAGGCAATCTGTGCTGCGTTACTGGACAGGCTAGCAACAGAACACGAGCATCTTCTGAAAACGAAATAGGTACCCCCCGACAGTGTTGACTTCTTTGGCCCCTTTCCGGCCACACTACTCAAGCTACCGCTGGACTCGTGCATTGAGGGTCCCCACTTTGCCAATGCTCCCCTATGTATTGTGGCCGGAGGATATGTGGAACTTTGTTCCCCTCAGTATCCTCGGAGGCGTTTGGGAACCCAAGCAATGCTGCCGGTCCCCAAATCTAGAGGAGTCCAGTGCCTCTCCGAGTCGAGCGTTGCTCGACTGATATACGCGATTTTCATAGTGAACGAAACGTCGTCCAGCGTCACAGTACCCTCGACGAAACAGGGGCAGTGTTCTGACATCGCAAGGTCAGGGCCGACGCTAGAAGCTATCTCCACAACTTCACGGCTTTTCATTGGCCAACGCGCCCGAGAAATAGGTCGGAAACGCCGAAGGGGAAGCTTTGCGAGCGCTGGCCGCTGTGAACGGTCCGGTTGCGGCGCGGACGAGATTTCTTGGTTCTTGCACTCGCAGTGCCGGTGCGGAACCGACTAGGGGAGGCCGGGTGCGCCGACCCGGTCTCATTGTCGCAAATAGCTGCGCGAACGGCAGAAAGTGCCTCACCGAGCAAGTTTTTCCTCTCCCCTGGCATGGGTTGTTGGCCCTGGGACCATCCGCCCGGAGACCAATGCCCCACACTGGGTTCAGAGGGCTGGATTCAGCCAGAAGCTTGTTGTCAGAGCTCAAAAGGTGATTTTTTTTTTCATGACTGAATTCTGCGTGAATTTGGCGTAGGTGCCAGGTGACACGGCGTTTTGCTTCTCCCTGTCCCCAACAGCGGAGTCAAAGTTGTGCACGCCTCGACCGATGCGTTTGCGTGTGCTTGGACGAGGCGACGACATAATGAGTCCCACTGCTCGATGGTCTTGAAAAAACTTGGTCTTTTCGGTCATCATGTCCTGCTCCGCGCAAGAATATGATACGTCGTCCACGGCAAACGACGAAGGGGACCACGGTGGAAAAAAAGAATGGGAGCTGCAAGAATAACACCACTTTGGCTGTGGAGTATTCGAGAGAAGGGTCAAAATCTGTGTTGAAATTTGGGCCTGTAATGTCCCCGTCCAGGAACACCAGGCCTCGGGAGCACGACGCGAATCCGAACCCGTGGTATCTCGCCTCGGGTCTTTCTTCGCTCGTTGGCGGAAAAGCGCGAGAATACGCTCTAACTGCGCCCGAAAAATGGCAAAAACCGACGGTGCAACCCGTCGGTAGCCTCGTTGGACATTTGTGGGTCTGCAATGTCCCCTTCTGGGAACACCAGTCCTCGGCTACTTGGGCCTGTAATGTCCCCTTGCGGGAGCACCAGGCCTCGGAAGCAACATGCGAGTCCGAACCCGGGGTTTATCGCCTCGGGTCCTCCTCACTCGCTGGCGGAAACTCGTAAGAAGCCGCCCTCATTGCACCCGAAAAAGAGTCCAACACCGACGGTGCCAACCCGTCGGTAGCCTCGTTGGGCATTTGGGTCTGCAATGTCCCCGTCTGGGAACATCAGTCCTCGGCTCTTTGGGCCTGTAATGTCCCCTTGCGGGAGCACCAGGCCTCGGAAGCAACATGCGAGTCCGAACCCGGGGTTTATCGCCTCGGGTCCTCCTCACTCGCTGGCGGAAATTCGTAAGAAGCCGCCCTTATTGCACCCGAAAAAGAGTCCAACACCGACGGTGCCAACCCGTCGGTAGCCTCGTTGGGCATTTGGGTCTGTAATGTCCCCCTCTGGGAACACCAGTCCTCGGCTCTTTGGGCCTGTAGTGTCCCCCTCAGGAACACCAGGCCTCGGGAGCACGACGCGAGTCCGAACCCACGGTTTCTCGCGTCGTGGCCTCTTCGCTTTTTGGCGTATAATCGCAAGAAAACTGCTCTAACTGCGCCCGAAGGGGCAGGGGCTCTGAGCTGTTTCTGCTTGACGAGAGGCGCGATTCTTCCGTAAATTTACGGGAATAGCGTCCAGCTGATCAGGCTGGAGGCCGTGGAGTCACCACTGGCCCGTCGCGCAGTGTCGGATCTTCTTCCTGTGCCACTGGGGCAGACGTAGCCTGGAACACGTGGGTTAGCGTGTTAAAAGACGAAGCAGGGTCCGTAAACCCTGTGGGCGTCTTCTGGAGCGGGGCTCGGGCAAGGCAATAATATTTTTACCCGAGGAGGCTCTCTTCCGTTATGTCTCTTGGTTTTTTTTTCTTTTCTGTCCTGCCGTCGACGCCACATGTGAAATTAATGGTGGGGGACACAGAGTGCCCCCTGCAGGTCTGCCAATTGAGCAGGTCCTCGGAGAGTACTCACTTTCGTTCCTTCGTAGAGATGTAGCTTTATTCGTTTCCACCAGAGCCCGGGATAGCTTCTGAGATCGGAGGCGCGTGCCTCCGATCTAATTCCTAACTTCCCCGAATATAAAGCGCCAACCTTATCATACGAAACCCATCCAAATGATCTCAAATTCGGATACCTACAGGCCTTTCGAGGCCGTATCTTAACACTAGCAGTACAACAGCAACAGCAGTGGTGAGCTAAAGCTTTATTTTTCCCCATCCGCCGGAGGATAAAAAAAAAAAAAAAAAAGCAGCAGCAGCAGCAGCAGTATTACTACTACTTGTATTACTACAGCAGCAGTAAATCAATGCAAAAACATCAAACGATACCTACAACAACTATATATAATAACTAACTGCTGCTGCAGTTACTTAGTAGTATACTAGTTCGTAAGTACATTCTGAAACTACTATGTAATACAGAGGTAGTAGTACGAAGTAGTACATTACTTCGTAAGTTTTTCGGTACTACTGCTGCTACCACTGCACTACTGCTGCTGTACTCGTACATAGTTACATATGTATGCTTGACCTGTGGTACTTGATGCCGGGGATGAAAAAATGATAATAAATATAGCCGTACATAACAAAGTGTAAAAATGCTTTAGATATATTGACTATACTTCTGCTGCTGTGTATTTGATGTGTTACTCATTATGTGGTACTTAGTGTTGAGATACGGCCTCGAAAGGCCTGTCATTATCCGAATTTGAGATCATTTGGATGGATTTCGTATGATAAGGTTGGCGCTTTATATTCGGGGAAGTTAGGAATTAGATCGGAGGCACGTGCCTCCGATCTCAGAAGCTATCCCGGGCTCTGGTGGAAACGAATAAAGCTACATCTCTACGAAGGAACGAAAGTGAGTACGCTCCGAGGACCTGCTCAACTAGCAGACCTGCAGGGGGCACTCTGTGTCCCCCACCATTAATTTAACATGTGGCGTCGACGGCAGGACAGAAAGTTCCTGGCTCCATAGCCAGACGATTAGAGGTGTGGGAGTGGGTTTTGAGGAGCCGCATCTTCGACTCATGGTTTAGTTCGTAGAACCGGAGTTTCCCCGAATCTCCCATATTTCTGCATATGCGACTCATCAGGGTGGGCTAGTGGTAAGATACGGCCTCGAAAGGCCTGTCATTATCCGAATTTGAGATCATTTGGATGGGTTTCGTATGATAAGGTTGGCGGTTTATATTCGGGGAAGTTAGGAATTAGATCGGAGGCACGCGCCTCCGATCTCAAAGGCTATCCCGGGCTCTGGTGGAAACGAATAAAGCTACATCTCTACGAAGGAACGAAAGTGAGTACTCTCCGAGGACCTGCTTAATTGGCAGACCTGCAGGGGGCACTCTGTGTCCCTCAACTTTAATTCAACAAAACCCATCCAAATGATCTCAAATGCGGATAGTTACAGGCCTTTCGAGGCCGTATCTTAACAACCACCACCCACCCGCACGATCGCCCAGACCTATAGCACCACGCGTATAGCAAGCCCCTCGCTACATAGTCTATATGATTAATACGCGCGATCGGAGTATCACACACAATCTTGCAAAGATGAGTTTCGACTAAATCTTTGATCTTACAGCTGGAGTGTATTTTAATATTTTATGTGACCTTAACCTCTTGAAAACCCTCCCCCCCCCCCCCCGCCCCCCCTTTTTTTTATTCTTCCCCACTCTCTCTTGCTCAAACGCTCCACATAATATCGAAATCCGCCAGAGTAATAAACACTTCCACGCACTGGATATCACCTCATTATCTTTCTAGAGCCATCCATGCCGCTGCTGCAAGTCCCACACACCCCCCCCCCCGCCCCCAACGCCCCCTCCTTCCCCACCACCCGCACCATCGCCTAGATCTAGCACCACGAGTATAGCAACCCCTACATCTATGCGACCTGAACCCCTTTCCCCCCCGCCCCCGCACCTCCCCCCCCCCCAACCTTCCCCCCCCCCCCACCTCCCCCCCCCCCCCCCCCACCCCCAACCCCTCGAACTGTCCGCCCTCTACTCACTGGTTGTACGACTTACAGGATATACATGATAAACTCGTGCATTTTTTCCAAAACCGTCACATTTATCCCCTTAAAAGATGTATAGTTTCTGCGCACAGATTGAGCTGCCCCTCCCCCCCCCCCCCATGATAGAATGGTGCATTCTTTCCAAAACCGTCAGATTCATCCCCTTCAAGAATTTCTAGTTTCAACGCACAAATTGAGCTGCCCCGCCCGCCCCCCCCCCCCCTTCCCCCCCCCCTCCCCCCCCCCCCACCCCCGCTCCCTTTTGATCAAAACCAGGCCCCCACGTCCTTAAAAAGTCCGCCCTCCCCTCACCGGTTATTCGACCTACAGGATTCACTTGATAAACTGGTGCATTTCCTTTCACAGCCGTCAGATTTTGTCCCCCTCAGGAACGGGTTTTTTTATTTCCGCGCACAGACTGCCTAACATCACCCTGTTGACCCTGATAGCTACACTGTAGTTGCAAGGGGAGTCGCCGACCTATATCCTTAATGAGGACACACAACCCGTAATACGCGCGATCGGAGTATCACACAGCTTGAAAATATGAGTTTCGACAAAATATTCGATCTCACAGCTGGAGTGTATTGTTATTTTTATAGTATTACTATAGTCTAGTGGTGGTGCGAGTAGTCGGGATGACTTCGAACGAAAAAGTAGTATACCTGGTATAAAAAATCTCACCACACTTACTTCCACATAGTACTCCGAAGAATATTTGTATGCATATCGTGTGTCAATTTAAGTCCTCGAGTCTATTCATTGTATTCGCAAAATTATATATGCATTTTTATTTTTATAGTACTATAAAAATTAAAATACACTCCAGCTGTGAGATCGAAGATTTAAAATCATATTTGCAAGCTGTGTGTGATACTCCGATCGCACGTATTACGGGTTGTGTGTCCTCATTAAGGATATAGGTCGACGACTCCCCTTGCAACTACAGTGTAGTTATCAGGGTCAACAGGGTGATGTTAGGCAGTCTGTGCGCGGAAACTATAAACAAACCCGTTTCTGAGGGGGACAAAATCTGTCAGCTGTGGAAGGAAATTCATCAGTTTATCAAGTGAATCCTGTAAGTCGAACAACCGGTGAGGGGAGGGCGGAGTTTTTAAGGACGTGGGGGCTTGATTTTGATCAAAAGTGGGGCGGGAGGGGGGGAGGGGGGTGAGGGGACGGATGGGGCAGCTCAATTTGTTCGTGGAAACTATAAATCCTTCTTGTGGGGGAGGGAAGGGGAAATGTGCCGGGGGGGGGGCGGGGGGCGGGGGGGGGGGGGGCTTTAGGTCGCATAGATGTAGGGGTTTGCTATACGCGTGTATATCATCACGCAGCGTGCAAAGATGAGTGTATCGACCCTAATTTATCGAACTCACAGCTGACGTGTTTTTTTAGAGTTTCAAATGAAAAGCAGTGTATATTCCGTGTTTTTTCGTTTTTTCGTTCTTGCCAAAAGTCTAAAAATCGGAGATACAAAGCGCAAAAGGCCCACTACGTATGCACGCATGATACGGAGCGTCGTGCCCGTAAACCAACCGTAAAACTACGGTGAGGATGAGCCTTCCAGCGTCTCTCTGGTTTCGCTCCAGGTTGTTGTGCATGATACATGCTTCGCACAACAGCAGTGTACGACGAGGAGCACAGATTCGAGCTTTGGCTCCATTATTTGCAGAATTTTTCTAAAAAAATGCAAAACGTCAGCTGTGAGCGGGCAACAGAAGGACTGGCTGGTTCACCTGAAGAAGGATATTATGTCGGTCTTTGGAATGAAATTCGGAGGGTGGCGAAAGGCTGCTCAGAAGGCCAGCAGATGGTTTCGACGAGTAGAGGAGGGAGCAGAGTTGTGTTAAGGAATTAGTGGGGTATTAGTCCGTTTGACCACTTGCAAAAGGTTAACCAGTAGCTTACCCAAACTAAGCCTTATAACACTCTTCCCCCCTGAAACGGCGGGATAGTAGGTCGGCCGGATACACGGGCGAACCTGTCAATTATCCAAGCCGTTTCATTTCCTGGGGATACCGGGGAGAGTATTTTTCAAGTTCGACATGGGGAAAGTCTGAAAAAGTTTATTATGGTGGATGTGGGGCTCGAACCCACGACCCAAAAAAAACATGGTCTGTCGACGACGCCATTTATTAAGGAATTAGTGGGGTATTAGTCCGCTTGACCACGTGCAAAAGGTTAACCAGTAGCTTGCCCAAACTAACCCTTATAACAGTTGTTCATACGGAACTGCCATGAAACGGATAGGCGCAAAGCCGCAGAGCGTCGCGCAAAGGCCGCGGCACTGCCATCCACCGTCGGCATCTTTAAGCGGCCGGGGGTAGGGGGTAGGGGGGGGGGGGGGGGGGGAGGGGGGGAGGGGGGAGGGGGGGGAGGAGAGGGGGGAAGGAGGGAGAGGGGGGGGGGGGGGGGGGGGAGGGGGGGCGTCCTGCCCAAGAGTCTGAAGTCTGGGTCTGGTCATCATCGTCTTGAAATGTGTAGGCCTTCCAATGGCCGTCACAAGTTAGCGTAAGACCGCCTTGACTTATTCGCCATGTTGCGTTTTCTCCCCAGTGCCATTGATGAAGCACTTGATACCCTCTATGAGCCCAATGCCGTCTTTAGTCGGTTCCTAAGGTCCGCTAGTATGACGTTTTTTTTCTGTTTTCCTTTACTTGGTTCCTGTTCTTACAAGTCTTGTCTTTCTTGCTTTTCTTGTCTTTATTTCGATTCCTTTCCTTTCCTTTCCTTTCCTTTCCTTTCCTTTCTCTTATATTCATTTCTTTGTTTCTTTTTTCCAATTGGCTTGCGTCTGACGTGCGTATGCGTAGTGATAGGTACCACGTGTAATATATACGTGGTAGTTTTTCTTGGGTGGCAAGCGGTATAGTCGGGTTTTCCAGGCGTGAGCAGTGAGACGTATGCACCAGTATGGACCTGGCACATCGTAGACTGACTCCCGATTTCACGTTTTATATGTTTCTGGCGGAGGCATGAATTGCGTCGTCAGCTGTGATTGTGATGTATATGTGTACCACCTTTGGTTTGTTTGTGTCTTTTCCCTGGGGTATTCCTCAGCTACAGAGTAACTGGAGCCTGTCCTGTGACCACGGACTTGATAATGCGAGTTAATGTGAGAACAACAACAACAACAACAACAACAACAACAACAACGACCGATTAAATGGTCGAAACTCAACTTCGCAAGCTGCACTGCACTGCTTAGTAGACGAGTAATAAAGCGCCCGGTCGCCCCGGTTGCGTATCAGGTTATTATCCTCGAGCCTGGCATAGGTCGCAGTTCGTGAGTTTGAGCTCCGCCGAGTGCATAGTCTACTTGTATAAATTCGTTGGGACTTTTCTTTGTGCACAAATTGACTTGCGGAAAGCGCGAGAGCGTGAGGTAGCGACACTCGATGGAAAATCGACGAACCGTGGGATTGCTGAACCCTATGCGCGATAGAAATTGAAGGCAAGAACCGGGGGGGAGAAGGGACGACACCTGTGACCACGGCTTGTCCAGAGGCTGAAAAGTAAAAGGGTGCGAAAAGAAGAGACAAAAAAAACACTTATTCTGTACTGCAGCTCGATTTTGCACAACGATGAAACGCCGGCGGCACGCAGGTGACTCCGAGTACGAAAGTTAAACTTCGGTATGTACCAGAACGGTCATGATGTTGTCTTGTGAACATGTTGGACTCACATAAAATGCGCATGACGGCATCACCGCCGTAAGAAAATACCAGGTGTGATAGTGCGTACATGGTACATAGGTTCGATTGTGAGCATCACAAGCTCAGCAGAGTTGCTATTGATTGAATACCCTGGTACCTCATGGGGGGAGTACGTCCCATGTGGCTGTGCGCGATCTGGGTCATGTCGGATCTGGCACGAGAAGTAAGCACTCAGCAGATGCTACTCTGCCTTGCGGTCAGGTTTCAAGCTCCGCAGAAGCTGATGGCAAAAAGATGCCCCAAGGGCCGTGGTGTGTTTACTATTGGCGCAGTCTCGAAGAAGAGACGAAGAATGAAGATTGGTGCTGTTGAGTTGTGTCGTGTTGGAGTGCGCGTGGTGCATGCTCGATCGATCACAGCTCAAGATCCTATGTAAGCGCACGAACCACCCTCGGAAGCAAGTGGTGTGATTACCCTAAAAACATACCGGTACAAAACACCTCGGGCCAACTGTAAACTACAGCCGACATTTTAGGGCTCCGCCGCAATCTACGATATACGATCTATTAACATTAGATTCACATGATCCTATGATCTTACGAGGTACATGTGTATCTGGTACCACCTGGGTATGATACGTTCATATCACCCTCCTTGCACTGGTATCGCCGAAGCGCCTTGTGCTGCTCCGTACCGATACTCTCTGAAAATGTCTGCGTACTAACTCGTGTACTCGTATACCAGTCGTGTATAACAGCGCGTCATGTTGCTGCGTCCTACCACGTACGAGTTACGTTTACCAGATGACTGCGTATGATATGTTAACGACAGCGTCATCGATAGGTTACGATCGACTACACGGTACTCCGTTGTACCAGTACCAATGCAACTATCTTCAAGACGACCCCGCGATGGAAGTAACATATATACGTCGACTTGGCGTTCAACTACAAAATCGGATTACTAAAAATCAAACTTGGATATAATGTGCGCTTGCTTGATACTTACTGAAAGTGTCATCAACGTATTCGAAGGTGTTTTTAAGACAGTTCTGACACTCGTTACTTGGTCAGTGTGCTCGTTTGAACTACTCGTCTGCATATTTACGAAGAAGAATCAATCGCAATGTCGCAACAAAGTTTCATTACTCCTTTGCCGCGTCGAATCAACATCAAGCGTTACCGTACTTCAGTTTCGACGGATGATCAGTCCTCCTACAACTAGCACAACAACTACAACGCAAAACCTGGTAGCGTAAAGACAAATAACTGTTGAGACGGACGAGTTTGACGCATGGACTGTCAATAGCATGCAAACCGAAAAAGTAACACAGGCAAAACCGCAGAACCCATGCGGGTCTCACCGCACATTTTTTACCAGACGGACATACTCGGTACGGTATTACTCCGTGCTCTACAAAAATACTATGCTCCAGTTAATGTTGGCCTCAAATGCATCAGTTCTGAAAGAGTGTCAGACGAATTCAGGAGTGTTAACTACCAGTATTTGGTTTGTTCCAATTACCAAATGGAAACTCATGTTCGCACTGCGTAGTAATTGCATCTTCTCAATAATGCTCAACGACAGAAACAAAACACGTGCAACGCAACAAACCTTCAATGACCAGTTTGTTGATCAAGAAACATTGACAACATTTTACTGTAGCAGCCGACCGTGTTTCTGACCGCCCCCCCCGTACGAAGAAGACGTGTGATACTACGACTATGAATCAAGCAAATCTTGCCATTATGTGCGTTCGACCCCGGATGGTGCGGATGTCCTTCCTGGCGATCCAGACGATGATGGTGTTCAGCGACTCCAGACGTGATATTCCGGCGCAGTCCTAAACGAGATGAAGACGTCCAGCGACCCCGGAAGAGATGTTCCAGCAGCCCTAAAAGTTGTGATGCCCAGCGAACCCAGAGCGCGACGTCCCAGCAGCCCCAAACGATTGATCATGATGCGGTGATTCCAGAAGACGCTTTCCCCCGATAATCCCATTAGATAATGTGGCCCGATATCCCGGAAATATACTTCGGCAAGCCCACGTCGCTGTTGTTCAGGCGTGTGGATAGTGGAGCACCAGAGAGTGTGTAGTGTCGGTGGTAAGATACGACAGCTGATCTTCTTGGTGGTGATTGACTGCTGAGGATCTGATGTGAGGTGTGGACGTTATTTAGATCTGAAGACAACAGGGGTTTCTATTTGTTCTCTTCGGGATTCTGGTACGGGGATTCGGGGATGAAGTTAAAATCGCTTGTTTTCTTGTGTTTCGGGGCTAATACAACAACTAACCTCTCTTTTTCTAGCATTTGAATGGTGCTGACCAGCCCCCCTCAGGCCAAGGGGGGGTACTTTCTGGTCAGTAGACCTTGCCTGGCTTAGGCGTGTCTACAGTTATCGATAACTCTGGTGAACACACTGAAGTTAGTCAGGTTTTTTCGGTACGGATCGAAACAGCAGCTTCTGCTAGCTGCGAATTGCGCGGCGCCTCGGTAATACAAGATTGGGAGAAGAACCGAGGCGTCTATAGCTGAACGAGGGAACGGTAGAGGCTATGTCCCAACGACGCTCCCAGCGTCGAGGAGTGGCAGCAGCAGAAGGCGGGAAATAACAGGGTTCCACATCTGCTGATGGTGAGGTTCGAGTAGGGTTGAATGGCCTACTGTTGGGAAATGGTCCCGGCGCTCCGCACTATGGACGGTTTTTTCGTAGGCAGGTTCGCTCCGTTTTTATACCCAATACGCTGAGTAACAGTGGGCGATGGAACTCAGCAACAACGCACAGTCTATCTCGTGCCCTATGCTGTCGGTTGCTCAGCTGCTGCGTTAGTCCATCCGTCCGTGCCTGTCGCGAACTTATTTTGATGGGACTGAATTACAGGAAGACGATTTACGCGAGGCGCTTGCGAAGCACGCCGAATGTTGGACCGACGATTCTATCCACCTATCTATTGCGGCGGCTGAAGTGTGCCGTCGGGTGACCATGGGGTTCAAAGCTACTGCTGTAGATCGGATTGATACCGTCCATAGCCGCCTTGAACAGTACTTTGAAAACCCCAGTGCTGAACGCGTTTTCCGTGACACGCTTGGTGCGTACAAACGAGGTTCTGCAGCCGTCATTAGTAAAGCGCTGGTGGCTGAGTTGCAACCCCCCGAGTTCAAGCTTAAGGTTGAGCATAGGATCGAAATGAGAGGGGCCTCGAAGGACAAACCAAGGAAGTTTTTGATCTGGTGCGGCAGGTGGCCGTCGAATGGCGCACGGTGGAGCTGGCTGACAAGCAGTGGCACCAAACACGTACTAGTCGGGGGGATTCGCGCGGGTAGTCGTCCGCGAAGCCTTTTCCCGGGGTATCGGCCGGTGGGGCGGTCAATAAGGCCTTTACCGCGGTGGTTACCTGTTTCGAATGCCGTAAGCCCGGCCACCTCGCTCATAACTTCCCTCTGCACACCTTTCCTTCGAAGGTCTCCTCGCCGCCCGCGGGGAGGCGGGGAAACGGGGGCCATGGGTCGTCCACGGGGCGTGGACGGCCGCCGCTGCAGGCACAGCAGCAGCGACCATAGCGGCAGCGGCAGCAGCAACGACAACCGCAGCACTCGCCGCCGCAGCTGCAGCACTTCTCGGCGCATCAACCCGGCTCGACGCCTTCTTCTGGAGCGGGCGAGGGCCACAAGGGGGCATCTTCAACTGTTTTCTATCAGCGTCACGTTGGCGGTCGTGCGTTTTTTTCTGGTGGCACCGAGCCAGCGGGCGCAGGCAGAGCGACCAAGTTTTTGCCCCCGCACCCGATCCCGTCTTCAGCTACTGCCCCCGTTCACCGGCGGCTGACGGCCCTGGGGAATTGGGGCCGTACGTACCAGCGTTTTGAGGCGTGCTGCCCGGTGGTTTGTCTGGGTTTAGTGCCGAAGGCGTGGCCGTCGACGAGCGCGAAAAATGGTGTTAAGTCAGCTTGTCAGTGCCCCGGGCGGCTGATATGACGGCTGTTGAAGCTGTTGCCATACTCGGCTCGGGGTCCGGTATCACGACCATATCTGCTGGGATTGCGAACAAGTTGCAAGGGGCATTTTCTGATGTGCAAGTTGTGAGGGGCATGGCGCACCCGGGGAAGTTCAACGTGGCGGATGGCCGTGTGCTCGTGGTCCAGGAGAGAACATGCCCGGTGCGGATTGCTCTGCATACCAGCAGGGGTTTGGTCATGGATCCGTTTTTTTTGCAGTCATGCCGGGTGACGACGATGTTGCCATTCTCGGCAACCCAACTTTGAAGGTGCTGGGCATCGATGTCTATGACAGCTTGGGGGCGCGTGCGCGGAAACGTGCCGCCCTCACCGGTGTCGACACCGCAGCGTACCGGCAATGCCGCCGCGTCATTGATAGTGTCTACGCTTTGCAGTAGCAGCCTTGCGGGACACCGGAAGAGCCGGATGAGGCCGTGGAGCGCTTGGTGGCGCGGGGGCCGGACAGAGGAATCATGGGCCAGGTCTGAGGCTCTGGAGGCGGCCGTTCTGGCGTCGGCGGCTGCTGGGTTGGATGAGTCGCATGTGGAGCGTCTTTGTGATGTCGATGGAAGGCGCTGGAATGCTTTTCGGCGTGGATTACGCAGGGGTGACCCGCCCGCGCGTGTCGAGCCCCTGCGCGTCACCCTTAAGCCGGGCGCTTGGCCGGTCAAAGCTCGGCGGCGGGTCTACAACCCCGTCAAGACCGCCTGGTTGGCAGCATGTATGGCTTCGTTGGCGGCTCTGGGGCTCGTTTTCCTTACTATGCAGGCGGTGTGGGCCAGTGCAGCTATGACTACGCCGAAAAAAGGGGGATTTCGCTTGGTGAGCGATTTCCGGGCTGCCAACCAGCGCGTCGAGAAGGTACCGGGGGCGATGCCAAATCAGGAAGCGAGCATGGCCAAGCTGAGTGAGGGTAAGTTTTATGGCAGTCTTAAAATGCCCGCTGGCACCCGAAGCGCAAGAAAGTTTTTACGATCGCCACGCCGAGCGGTTTGTATACGCCTACGCGAGTACCGCAAGGTATTTTGAACGCAACCTCCTACTTCCAAGCGACGCTTACACGCGTGTTGGAGGGGCTGGATTGCATGATCTGGGTGGACGACGTGATTTACTGGGGTTCGGATGAGACTGACTTGTTCAATACGTTGGAGCTGATCCTGGAGCGCTTGGAAGAGGTCGGATAGTACCCTGCGGCTCACAGGTGCACCTTTTTCGAGATTAGCATCACTTGGTGCGGGAAGGTGTACTCGCAGGGGCAAGTCAAGCACGATCCTGAGCGGTTGACGGGTTTGGCAACCATGAGGCGGCCCGAGACTGCGGGCGAGTTGATGCAGTTCTTGCAGGCTGTTAATTGGCTGCGTACGTATTTGCCGCTCATGGCGGAGGTTGTTTATCCTCTGCGTGTGTTCCTGGAGGAGCATCTGGCGGGCGCCAAGCGTCGCACTAAACGTGTGGCATCTAACCGAGCGATCTCAGCCGGGGACTGGACCTCGGGGCTGATCGGCGCCTGGGAGGCGGCGCAGGATCTTGTCGCTCACGCTGTGGCTTTGTCTCACTCGAAATCGGGATGGGCGGTGTTCATGTTTCCGAATACCTCCGATGAGCATTGGGGGAATTTTCCCACGCAGGTGCTCCAGGAAGAGCTCGACCGCGGCGTTTCAGTCGAGAACATGACTCACAAGCCTCTTAGGTTCCTGAGTGGGAACTTCAAGGGTGACAGCAGCGTTGGGCGACGGTGGACAAGGAAGGCTTCGCCGTGGTGAGTACTTTCAAGCGGTTGGTGTACCTTTTGTGGAACGGCGTGCACATTTATACTGACCACCGGAATTTGGCGTACTTTTTTTTATCCGGAGGCGTGCGTGTCATCTGTTGCGAAGACGGCGGCGCAGCGTTTGGACCAGTGGAAGGCGGTATTGGGGCAATACTACTATATCATTGTGCACATCGCCGGGGACCGTAACTGCTGGGGGGATTTGCTCTCGTGGTGGGTGACTGTCCCTTCGGTGGGTGTTCGCGATACCGCGGTGTATGCAGCTAGCGCACCCGATGGAATTCTTCCGTCCAAACAGGTGATCCGGGACGCGCAGCAAGCATCACGGGTAAACCTAGGCACGCTCGCGTCGGGGGCTACGTCGTTCATGACGAACGTTGGTCAAGTCAGCTTGGATGCTGAGGAGTTTTTGGGCTGCCGGTTAATGGGCGCGCGGTGTTGTCGATTCTGGGAGGAGCTAAGCAGCTTCAGGTACGGTTGATGGTGTGTACTCACATGAAGGACGCTGGCCATCGGGGTGCCGTGGCTACTCTGCAACGGTTGACGGAATACTGCTGTTGGTTTGGACGGAGGAGCACGTGGCCGAGTTTGTCAAACAGTGTCTCCATTGTATGAATTCTAAAGCAGGGGAGAAGGTGCCTCGTCCGCTTGGGGAGACGATGCACGGAACCAGGCCGGGCGAAGTGATCCACTTCGACTATCTCCATCTTGGAGCGAGCGGGCCGTTGGGGGACGATGGCCTGGATGAGGACGATGGGTACTGTTGATAGGTCTCTAAGGGTTTACACGTAGCTGGCACGGGAAGGCGTGGTGATGACTCAAGACGGTGACACAGAACTCTCTCTCATATTATCCAGCCGTCGAGCCTGACTCGGTCTCATGTGGAGCAAAACTACGAGTGACAGCTCATGGCAAGTCATGCCGGGAAACATCCGGTCAAACAGTCCCCTTACACCTTATATATGAATCCCTTACCAATATACGGAACTCCCTGGTGTAAGATGCATCATAATCGTCATGTTCATGAGGACGACCAACATCCCCCCTCTTCATAATACACGACGAACACACTAATATCCCCCCAGCTTTGTGCATGGCAAGGCACGGCATCGCAGGATTGATACATCGTCATATCGTAATGAACTCATAGCAAACTCAGAACCCCAACAAACTCAAAACCAAAATTCCAGTCCTCAATTCATTAAGTCATCCAAGTCTCAAACCAAGTAACAACAGTGTCGCTTGTTGCAAACATCAACTACTACTCTCGAAAATCATTGCCAGGTGAAAGCAACAGCAATAAATATTGTTCTCGGAAATGACCAGGTAAAAACGGCGCAATTCTCGAAAGTTTACTCAAATAAACTCCGACTATTCTCGATTTCCTCGATATACTAGTACTTAGTACGGAGCCTAGCTGAACCAGGAAAACAAACTCCACATTATACGAAAACGCAAACGACCGCAGAAGAAACTCGATTTAATCGTACTCTGCACACTGCACGGCGAAAATCATCCCTCCTCCTCTGCGCACGACGAAATGTGCAGCACACGTAGCGGCGGGATGTTGCACTGCTCAAAAACTCAAACTCGAATAACCAAATATCTCCCCCCCCCAAAAAGCTCGATACCGAAAAAAGGGGGGTCGCACGTCGATGTGCTTCGAGTTTGACGTGCACACTGGATTTTGTGCCAGGTTCTTCGCCCCCTTGTTATCCTCGAAAACCGCAATGTACGTCTTACCAAACCCCGGGATAATAAAATCCACACATACCTCGAGAAGATCGCCATCCTAATGATGCCTGCCAGATTAAAACGGCATTGTCCAAGACGGCGGTACCGACTCAAACAGACATAATAATCAACTCGCACAAATCAAATAATATATTATTGTATCATTCCTATATATTCCTGAAAAACACGCGTAGCATGGGTGCTATACATACCTCAAGTAAGCATGAGGTAAATCCGCGCAATCAGACAACATATAACCAACGCGTCAGCGGGACAATACTCTAGTCACGAGTACTCGAACTAGACCGAACGCGCCTCTGCGCAGTCGTGGTCTGTTCAATCTCGTGCGTTTTGCCATTGGCCGGGATTTGTCTTACCAACAATAAGCAAGTCTCGTCCTATAACAAAAACAAGAAAAACAATCAGCTCAATCTCAAGCAGGCTCGCAATCAAAGTTCAAACAACAAAATCACAATCACCCAGCATCATATCCATTCATTTAAATCCTAATGCCCCAAACACTACTGCTGGTGGTCCCTCCGCTGCGGCAGCCTCCTTCCGGTCTCATGGCATCGCCGCAGCTCGGGCACTCCAGCTCATCCTCCTGAATGAAGCAGCCGTTCCTGGCGCAAGATTGACTCCACACAAGCAGCGTATGGATCGTGCAATCGAGCGAGTAGGTCGGCATAGGTTGAACTGCTCTTTCCATGCATTCATCGTCAGCTCATGAAGCATTTACCACTAGTATTTCTAGTTAACAAATGCCATTACTGTTTATGTTAGTTGTCCTCATGAACATGATGGTTATGCTCCATCTTATACCAGGGAGTTCCGTATATTGGTAAGGGACTCATGCATAAGGTTTAAGGGGGCTGTTTGGCCGGAGATGTTTCCCGGCATGACTTGCCATGAGCTGTCACTCGTAGTTTTGCTCCATATGAGACCGAGTCAGGCTCGACGGCTGGATAATATAAGAAAGAGTTATGTGTCACCGTCTTCAGTCATCACCACGCCTTCCCGCGCCAGCTACATGTACACCTTCACAGATCTATCAACACACTAGTGAGAGAGCCGGTTGATCTATATTTCTAAACGCAGCCAAGGCCAGCCTACAGAGGTGGGAAAGAGCCATGTCAGGTCCGGGGGATTCTGGCATTGGTGTAGATTATACAAGAGAGGAAATAAAACTACTCGAGATCCAGGTAGCGTTGCAGAAGCGGGAGAGAGACGTCGGAGTCGCTGAGGCAGCACTGCGAGCGTCATATGCTAGTCTCCCTTCTCTCGGTTGGTTGCGCAGTTCCCTGAAACTCTGCTGATGGCGTCCACCTAGACGTCACGAAGGCATACCCGAAGTCGTGTTCTTCTTCCGTCGCCGTCGACTCAGTCGCTGTGTGAGCACGTTGTACTTCTCCCTGTGGTTGGTTCTCCGTTTTGTGCTTCCCTTTCTGAGCGTTGCACTCGGCATCGCTGTGTGTCCTAGAGTTGTGTAGCGAACACCATTTTTGTGTAACAGATCGCTCCTTCTTGCTGTTTGTGCAGTCTCGCTTGATGTGTCCGAATTCTTGGTAGTTGTAGCATCGTATGTTCCGTGATCCTCTGGTGGTTGTCGTTGCCGCTCCTCTGCCGGCTAGCTTGTTTACATGTCCTGGCCTCGAGAGTCGGTCGATGTACAAGTTTCTCATCATTGATTGAATCTTGTTAATGCCAAAGTTTGGGCTGTGAAAGCTCGTTATTTTTACGAACTCGCAGTCGTCGGTCAGGCCTTGCAATAAAATGCATGGATGCGTATTTCCTCGCCTGGAACCCAAAAGGTTTTGGGAAACAGCCTTTTTAAGCTTTTCCTAAAACGTTCCCCTGTTTCCTCTCATTCCAGGAAAAAAAGGCGTCATTTGGGGGGGGGACAAAAGTTATCATCCTCGAGTGGTCCATGCACTACATTAAGCTCGAGTATACGATTCTTTCAGGCCTCTGGGCAGTCATTTTCCGTCATTTTCACTCCACACAGTAGTAGTGGCAGGGCAGAATGCGAGTGCCTGAGTTATGTTCATCGGTTTCAGTTGATCTTTCACTTGTTCATGCCCTCGTTGGTTTTGTCCTGCAGCCGTCCATCGAATATTGGAAGGCCAGTACTACTCTGCAGTGCTGATGATGGCGATCTCTGATGTACGGGTATACTTTAGGTTGCGAGGAAAATCAGCAATACAAAGATACAAAGTACAAAGCAGGACGCGAGCAGCCACAGCAGTGCGCTGCTGCGTAAGTGTGTAGCGATCGCGACCGTATCCGCGACTGTAAACATAAACATGGACGCCTCAACGAAACCCCAACGTCCCAGCTGCATCGGCGCCGAGTTCACCAGTTCCATTTGAATGTGATACCTCGCATGATTATATAATCATTATATAATTATATCCCTTCCATGACTCCGCCCGCCATAACTTACAGATCAATCAACGTCATAAAATATAAAACATGATGTGTGGCGTTCGCAGCACAGCATCACATGCGTACGCAACATAATGTAACCGGTCGCCCCGGTGGCGTATCAGGTTATCCTCGAGCCTGGTATAGGTCAGTTTCGTGAGTTCGAGCCCCGCCGAGTGCATACTCGTATAAATTCGTTGGGACTTTTTCTTGTGGACAAATTGACTTGCGGAAAGCGCGAGAGCGTGAGTTAGCAACATGAACAATCGACGAGCAGTGGTATTGCTGAACCCTATGCGCGATAAAAATCGAAGGCAAGAACCGGGGAGGAGAACGGATGACACCTGTGACCACGGCTTGTCCAGAAGCTGGAAAGTGAAAGTGTGCTAAAAAAATAAAAAAATAAAAAAAAATAATGGACAGCGCTACAAATAGTCCCAAACATGGAAGCCAACATCATCGTCGGAGTCCGAGCTCTCCATCTCCTATTCATCGCCAAGAAAACCATCTGACTCCACTGAGTGTGGGTCCCAGGCGATGAACGGCTTAGCGTCGTAGTCCTTCGCTACGAGCTTCAAGTTGGCCCGAACGAAGACGAGCTTCTTCGCCTTGGCAGTGCTGATGCGCGCGTGCTAAATTTTTTTTAAAAGTATCATAAATGTTTCGCCTTGGCATACCAAAATAAAAAAGTAAAAAAAAACCCCGGGGTTTCCACTATATATGGAGGCGTTATTAGCCCGCGGATAGGGGACGTGAGGAGTTTCCTCTAAAAAATATTATCACCTCAAGCCCTCTTAATTTCGGGTAATTACCGCCACCGGGAAATACGCATCCTTGATAAAATGTCTTCAAACCTCTCGTCCGAGATTTTCTCTCCCATTTCATGCAGCCGCCCTCGGATCTCCATTAGCTTGATGGTATAGTCATCAGGATCTTGCCCTTCCTCCATCCAGAAGCTCACAAGCTTCTCGTAGCAGACCCGCCGTGCTTCTTTGCTGTTGCTGTTGCACTTGGTGTACAAAGCGTTCCACGCCCTCTGTCCGTGTCCCAGACCCCCCGCGGAAGTCCTGTCTCCATATTGTCGAAAGAGTGTAGCTGCAGAGCCGCTAGAGTGACAAGGCAAAGTACGGAGAAGAGGGTCTCGCAGGCTCACTTCCAGCGTTGAATTTCCACCAGATTCGTCGGAGTGTCCGGGGTGTCATTGTCTGTGATTGGTGGTACCGGTTCAACCGATCCGTTCAGAACATCAAACACGTCTTTGTTTGACTTAGACAAGACTACGCGGGTCTTAAAGCTCCATTCGCGATAGTTCCCTGCTTTGGTCCCATCAACTCTGCGAATATTCCTTATGGTTGATGTCACCACGTTACCGGGCTCCTCCATGACTGCTCTGAGTGCGTTGCTTGTGCTGGCCTGTGCCGTCGTGTTTATTCTCGCACTCAGCTCGATCCTGTACGAGGGACGCCTGAGGCGTGCCGGTCTGTCCACCGGGTTTCCTTTTCTCGTTCAGCTCGATCTTGTACGCAGATCGCCTGAAGCGTGCCGGTCCGTCCGCCGGGCTTCCTTTCCTCGTTCATCTCGATCTTGTACGCAGATCGCCTGAAGCTTGCCGGTCTGTCCGCCGGGCTTCCTTTTTCTTCGTGCACGGTGTTCCAGTGCCGTTCGACTCGACTCACGTTACTCGCGTAGTGTTCCAGCAAAATCACCAGTCCTGTGCTCCACCGTAGGGGATGTTCACGCGAATTGTGCAACACGCTGCCGAGGCTCATAACCTGTTAGAAAATGTTAAATGTGGTGGTGCCTGACCGATAACGGTCTTCTGAGGCTAACACAGAGTCGTGGCGAGACGAGCTCGAGCCTGACTGATGATGGTTTAGACGATGGTGGATCACTTTAAATGGGCTCTCGTTGGGCCAACAAAAAACTTATGTCACTATGAACTGTCCAAGTTCAGATGCAGATGTGAAGAGTGAACTCGATGTGCAAGCACTCGTGTCTCTTTCTTCTTACGGTAACAAATTATCTCATATGGTAGTATCCACTACGTGCGACACCCAGCTTAATCTTACGCACGTGACGTAGTAAACATTTCGATCTTATGCACGTGACCTAGCCAACACTTCGATCTTACGCAGGTGAACCGTCAACACGTTACTGCTTGGTGGAACGCAGTACCATATATATTTCCTCTTCCATACTCAAAGTAAACAACTTCTAACACATGGTTCGACAGCTTACCCAGTACTCTGCATACACTTATTTGACTATGTAACGAACATCTACCTTTTACCGATGGATTCCTTGTGGATCCTACTCTTTAACATATACCATTCATAATCCCAAAGCAGAACCACTGCAATCCCAGAAAAGATCGCAACAGTTGCGCCCCATAGTAATAATTGAAACGAAAAAAGTCAAAAACAAAACGAAACAAAACAAAACCGAAACAGCCAACATGGCTATCGAAACGAAAAACGCACAAAAACAAAACAAAACAAAGCTGCCACAACACGGCTGTCGAAGTGAAACAAAACATGTCAGCCAACACGGCTGGTTGGCTGTCGAAAGGAAAAATACATAAACAAACAAAATAACGCAGTCAACACGGCTATCGAAAAATCAAGAAAATCAAAACAAAAAACAAAACAGAGCAGCCAGCACCACTATCAAACGAAGAAGGCAAAACGAAAATCAAAACAGGCAACACGGCCATCTAAATCAAAAACAAAACAAAACAAACAAAACGAAACAAAACAAAACAAACGAGAATCAAACAATACAGTACGGCTATCGAAAAAAGAACGGAATCGTCTTCAACAATGAATCGTGTCTTCGTCGGTGTGGTGTCGTCGTCGGCGTGGGGTGCTGACGACAGGACCACCTCCCTCGTTTGAAGCATCTCTCTATCATCGTCGTTTCCGGCAATACGCGGGGAACAGCAGGTCTGCCAGCGGCGGTCTCCGTAGTCGCACACCTGACCCTGCAGTTTGCGACAAGAAGTGTACAGGGCTCGACGGAGACGAAAGGTCGAAACACGTGGGGAACACGTGAGCAAGCAACGGCAGCAGTAGGGCACAAACCAGCAACGACGGCAGAAAGCAATAACAGCAGAACAGCAGAGGAGAGTAACACAAGGAATGAGTGAAACGACAGCTAGCTTATGAATACAGCGCAATATGCGAGTCTTTCTACAAACAAAGGAGCGCAAACAAGGTGCTCAATCATAATCATAGTAATCATGCTAATTAATCATGGTATTCTTTTAATTGAGAATATATGCGAAACAAAATAATTTTATAAATGACCGTGCCAACATCCAGGGGAGTCATCGACCTATATCTTCATGAGGATCAAACATATAACATGCGCGAACTACCTTCCGTAAATATTGTGCAACTACTACTGTAGGTTATATTAGTGAAATATAGATGTACCACGCAGCTTGCAAAGTTGAGTTTCAACCGTTTAATCGGTTGTACTCACATGTGACGTTTCTCAATTTTTATAAAAATAACCAGCAGCGGTAGAGACAGGCGGAGGCGGTCAGACAGCAACACCAGAAAACACCGGCCTATTAATAGCAGCAACATAAATTGCATGAGAGATGAGTGCAAACGTCAGGCAGTTGATAAATACAGCGGAGCATGGGAGCCTTTCTATATATACGAAGGAGCGAAACTATGCGTGCAACTGTGCGTGCTCACATGTCATCCTCTTCACACCCTCTTCAATAATAAGAACAAGCTACATCATCAAGCGGTTGTAGTGTCCGAGCCGTTGCTTCATCATAGAGAGAGACAAACTATACGGTCACTGCATGCTGTGTCTGACGACAGCGATGTTAAACCCGCAATCATCGCCTACATCCCCCCCACGGACACACAACAGAAAACAAAAATATTGGGCAATAGGAACAAAAAGAAAGGGAAGGAAGAGGAGAGTGTGGAAACCCGAATTCGATTCTCGGATTGGACACCATGAAACGGATCGAAAGAACAGTGTCCGCTGGGGTCAGGATGTGAGACATTGCATGCATAGTCTACTAGCCTGGCAGGGTGGCATGCCTGCCTAAATCAGGTCTGTGACGAAACGAGTACTAACCTCAGCAGAATGAATCGATGATCCGACCGAAGTTCGGATGTGTGCTTGCATGCATCTCAGACAAGCCCAACAGCCAACTGGTGCAAAGGTGCACAGGTCTCCCCGCAAGGAAAGGCATAAATAGTGAACCGATTGCTTATTCCCAAGGTCTATGAACATTGGCCCCACGGAAGTTGGACGGAGGTAGGCAGGTTGGTTGGTTTAGGTGCTCTGGTTTTTCTGGTTGTTCTCGTTATGAGCCAAAACGTACCACCAAAAACCACCAAGAAGGCGCCGCATCAAACGCGTTCCTTGCTATTACGAAACCCCTCTGATACTTGTAACCGTAAAACTTGTCACTGTCCCACATGACTCGTAACAGATGCCGGGCTGTGGTGTGTTTGTCATTGGTGCAGTCTCGAAGAAGAGACGAAGAAGGAAGATTGGTGCTGTTGAATTGTGTTGTGTTGGAGTGTGCATGGTGCATGCTCGATCGATCTCAGCTCAAGACCCTATGAAAGCGTACGAACAGAAGCAAGCGGTGTGATTACCCCAAAAACATACATACCGGTACGTAATACCTCGGGCCAACTGTAAATTACCACCGACATTTTAGGGTTCCGCCGCAATGTACGATATACAATCTATTAGAATAACATGATCCTATAATCCTACGAGGTACATGTGTATCTGGTACCACCTGTGTATGGTACGTACATCTCACACTCCATGCACTGGTATCCCCGAAGCACCTCGTGCTGCTCCGTACCGAAGGCTAGTACCTGTCTTCAACAACGAACTGATCCGATACACTCTGATAATGTCTACGTACTAACTCGTGTATACCAGTCGTGTATAACAGCGCGTCATGTTGCTTCCGGTCTCCTGCCCTACTTGCATTTTGCGTGGAAGCTCGTGAAAGTTTCCGTGGAAGCTTTCATCGCTTCCATGGAAGCTTTCCATGGAAGATATGGAAGCCATGGACGCTTCCATGGAAGATATGGAAGCATGGAAGCTTCCATGGAAGCTTCCATGGAAGCAATGGAAGCGGTGGAAGCTTCCATGGAAGATATGGAAGATATGAAAGCTTCCACGGAAATAACTTCCACGGGAGCTTCCACGAAAGCTTCCACGAAAGTTTCCATGGAAGTAACTTCCACGAAAGCTTCCATAAATGCTTTCATGGAAGAAATGGAAGCTTTCGCGGAAGTTATGGAAGCATTCACGGAAGTAACTTCCACGGAAGCTTTCGTGGAAGCTTCCATGGAATATATGGAAGCTTTCGCGGAAGTCATGGAAGCTTTCACGGAAGTAGCTTCCACGGAAGCTTTCATGGAAGCTTTCACGGAAATAACTTCCACGGAAACTTTCATGGAAGCTTTCATGGAAGTAATGGAAGCTTTCGCGGAAGTTATGGAAGCTTTTACGGAAGTAACTTCCACGGAAGCTTTCGTGGAAGCTTCCGTGGAAGATTCCATGGAATATATGGAAGATATGAAAGCTTCCACGGAAGCAACTTCCACGGGAGCTTCGACGAAACCTTCCACGAAACCTTCCATGGAAGTAACTTCCACGAAAGCTTTCACGAAAGCTTTCATAGAGGCTTTCGTGGAAGCTTTCGCGGAATTTATGGAAGATTTCACGGAAGAAACTTCCGCGGAAGCTTTCATGGAAGCTTTCATGGAAGTAATGGAAGCTTTCGCGGAAGTTATGGAGGCTTTCACGGAAGTAACTTTCACGGAAGCTTTCGTGGAAGCTTCCATGGAAGCTTCCATGGAAGATATGGAAGATATGAAAGCTTCCACGGAAGCAACTTCCACGGGAGCTTCGACGAAAGCTTCCACGAAAGCTTCCACGAAAGCCTCCATGGAAGCTTTCATGGAAGCTTTCATGAAAGTTATGGAAGCTTTCGCGGAAGTTATGAAAGCTTTCACGGAATAAACTTCCACGAAAGCTTTCATGGAAGTAACTTCCACGGAAGCTTTCATGGAAGCTTTCATGGAAGTAATGGAAGCTTTCGCGGAAGTTATGGAGGCTTTCACGGAAGTAACTTCCACGGAAGCTTTCGTGGAAGCTTCCATGGAAGATATGGAAGATATGAAAGCTTCCACGGAAGCAACTTCCACGGGAGCTTCGACGAAAGCTTCCACGAAAGCTTCCACGAAAGCCTCCATGGAAGCTTTCATGGAAGCTTTCATGAAAGTTATGGAAGCTTTCGCGGAAGTTATGAAAGCTTTCACGGAATAAACTTCCACGAAAGCTTTCATGGAAGTAACTTCCACGGAAGCTTTCATGGAAGCTTTCATGGAAGTAATGGAAGCTTTCGCGGAAGTTATGGAGGCTTTCACGGAAGTAACTTCCACGGAAGCTTTCGTGGAAGCTTCCATGGAAGATATGGAAGATATGAAAGCTTCCACGGAAGCAACTTCCACGGGAGCTTCGACGAAAGCTTTCACGAAAGCTTCCACGAAAGCCTCCATGGAAGCTTTCATGGAAGCTTTCATGAAAGTTATGGAAGCTTTCGCGGAAGTCATGGAAGCTTTCACGGAAGTAATTTCCGCGAAAGCTTTCATGGAAGTAACTTCCACGGAAGCTTTCATGGAAGCTTTCATGGAAGTAATGGAAGCTTTCGCGGAAGTTATGGAAGCTTTCACGGAAGTAACTTTCACGGAAGCTTTCGTGGAAGCTTCCGTGGAAGCTTCCATGGAAGATATGGAAGATATGAAAGCTTCCACGGAAGCAACTTCCACGGGAGCTTCGACGAAAGCTTCCACGAAAGCTTCCACGAATGCCTCCATGGAAGCTTTCATGGAAGCTTTCATGAAAGTTATGGAAGCTTTCGCGAAAGTTATGGAAGCTTTCACAGAAGTAGCTTCCACGAAAGCTTTCATGGAAGTAACTTCCACGGAAGCTTTCATGGAAGCTTTCATGGAAGTAATGGAAGCTTTCGCGGAAGTTATGGAGGCTTTCACGGAAGTAAATTTCACGGAAGCTTTCGTGGAAGCTTCCGTGGAAGCTTCCATGGAAGATAGGAAGATATGAAAGCTTCCACGGAAGCAACGTCCACGGGAGCTTCGACGAAAGCTTTCACGAAAGCTTCCATGGAAGTAACTTCCACGAAAGCTTCCATGGAAGCTTTCATGGAAGTAGTGGAAGCTTTCGGGGAAGTAATGGAAGCTTCCATGGAAGTTACTTCCATGGAATCTTAGGGTTAGGGTTAGGGTTGGGGTTAGGGTTAGGGTTAGGTTGCTTCCGTGGACGCTTCCGTGAAAGCTTTCATGGAAGGTTCCGTGGAAGTTTTTTCCGTGGAAGCTTCCACGGAAGCTTTCGTGGAAGTTGCTTCCGTGGAAGTTGCTTCCGCGGAAGCTTGCGTGGAAGTTGCTTGCGTGGAATCTTCCGTGGAAGCTTTCATGGAAGCTTCCGTGGAAGTTGCTTCCGTGGAAGTTGCTTCCGTGGAAGTTGCTTCCGTGGAAGTTGCTCCCGTGGAAGTTGCTCCCGAGGAAGCTTTCGTGGAAGTTGCTTCCGTGGAAGCTTCTGTGGAAGCTTTCATGGGAGCTTCCGTGGAAGTTGCTTCCGTAGAAGCTTTCATGGAAGCTTCCGTGGAAGCTTTCATGGAAGCTTCCGTGGAAGTTGTCTCTGTCGAAGCTTCCGTGGAAGCTTTCATGGAAGCTTCGGTGGAAGCTTTCGCGGAAGTTGCTTCCGTGGAATTTGCTTCCGTGGAAGCCTCCGTGGAAGTTTCTTCCGTGGAAGCTTCCGTGGATGCTTTCGTGGGAGCTTCCGTGGAAGTTGCGAAGCTTTCATGGAAGCTTCCGTGGAAGTTGCTTCGGTGGAAGCTTCCGTGGAAGCTTCCGTGGACGCTTTCATGGAAGCTTCCGTGAAAGCTTTCATTAAAGCTTTCGTGAAAGATTTCATGGAAGCTTCCACGGCATGGAAGCGTGGAAGCTTCCGTGGAAGCTTCCATACTTCCATGGAAACTTCTATTGCTTCCACGGCAGCTTCCACGCTTCCATGGAAGCTTCCATTGCTTCCATGAAAGCTTCCACGGAAGCGATGGAAGCTTTCACTAGCTTCCACCAAAAATGCAGATAGTGCAGGTGGCCCGTCCTACCACGTACGAGCTACGAATACCAGATGACTGCGTATGCCACGGAGGAACCCAGGCGTCTCCTGATCCTCCTTTTTTCCGGTAACTCTAATATCTAGATGTTTTATCGAAACAGTAAAACACATGGTTAGGTTAACACGCTGCGTTTAGAGCTTCGGCTGGTTCGTGGAACACAGACCTGAAAACCCATTAGAAAAAGGGCTTAATCCACCGATGCTGAGTCTCTTCAGATCGGTTTCCCTCTGGTTCTCAGCAGAGGTCCACACCTCGACTTTAAGGCACTGCAGTGGTCAAAATTTGAGGTACTCAAAACGAGACAAAAACGACCCCCAACAGAACGTATGCATTCACTAGCGGGCAGCTACAGCTCCCCGCAAGCAACCACGGCCCGCGAAATTGAGGGACGCTCCTGGTGGAGTGTGTAACGACGTGGGGTGCGCCAGCCAGCATCCGTAGGCAGCCAGAAGCGACTCACGAGATGTTTTCGTGAGTTTGAACTTGCGAGCAGCAACACCAAAGCTACCGAAATCGCTGAAATATTTCAATTCACGCGCGGGAGCTAAGACAATGGGTACATCACCGATGGAAAAAGTTTTTCACCGGAAGCTTGCTGCTCACCAAGCGGATGATATGACTGTGTAATATGTCGGTTGTATGTAGCAGAAAAAATAGAGGGACACCATAGGGGTGGCTAGTTATGGAGTCCAAAAAAGGGCTAAAAAACGCACCGGAAAAGCTCTGTAGTATAGGATCTTAGCTGCATTTTTTTCTAAAATTCGAAAAAAGGATCTAGTTTGCAGATATCCGATGCCATACTCTATTTTCAAGTAGTTTTATATGTGCGCGAAATGCCTCCATACGAGCTCCTACTCAAAACATTCCTGTGCGACCCCCCATGGCCTTAACGACAGCGCCATCGATAAATTACGATTGACTACCTGGTACTCCGTTGTACCAGTAGCAAGGTAACTATCTTCAATAGTGCTACTGCTGCTCAACGTTTTGATGTCCCGTGCTTCGTACACCTCGCCCCCCCCCTCCCGTCGTCGTGTTTCGTACAGATTGTGCAGGACCCGTCGAGAGTATTCTGCAGAGAGCGCGCCCGCTGTAATGCGTTAAAACTTAGGGGACCGGTGCATGAGGGGATCGGACCTGGGATTTGTGCCCAGGGAACCGGCGCATTAGGGGGCCGAATCGAGTATTTTAGCTGGGGGGGCGGTTTATTACGCTGTTCTTTTTGCCTGTTTCTTGTACGACTTCGTGGCAAGGTTGCTGTTTTTCTTGTTTCCGGTACGATTTCGTACCATAGGTCGCTGCTGTTGACTGTTTCTGGTACGACTTCGTACTAAGATGTCGCTATCCGGTACGATCTCGTAGCATTGGTCGCTGTTTTGGACTGTTTCTGGTACTACTTTGTACCAAAGGTCGTCTGATTTCGTACTAATGTCGATGTTTTGATTGTTTCTGGTACGATTAATGCACCGGTCACCTACAGCTGAAATACTCGATTCGGCCCCTTGATGCGCCGGCCCCCTTTCACCGGTCCCCTAACCCATTACACCGCTACGAAGAACTTCAGCGAGTGGTAAGAATGCAGCTCACAGTATGACATGGTAAGGAATATATCAGCATTCATTCATTGTTGTTGTTGTTGTTGTTGTTGTTGTTGTTGTTGTTGTTGTTGTTGTTGTTGTGTATGTTGTTGTTGTTGTTGCTGTTGTTGTTGTTGTTGCTGTTGTTGTTGTTGTTGCTGTTGCTGTTGCTGTTGCTGTTGTTGTTGTTCTTATGTTGACTCGCATAATCAAGTCCGTGGTCACAGGACAGGTTCCAGTCACTCTGTAGTGGACGAGTACCCCAGGAAAAAAAAACACAAACAAGACCAACAGTGGTACACGCATATTATTATAAAAATTTAAATACACTCCAGCTGTGAGATCGAAGATTTCGTCGAAACTCATCTTTGCAAGCTGTGTGTGATACTCCGATCGCGCGCATTACGAGTTGCGTGTCCTCATTAAGGATAAAGGTCGGCGACTCCCCTTACAACTACAGTGTAGCTATCAGGGTCAACAGGATGATTTTAGTCAGTCTGTGCGCGGAAACTATAAAACCCTTTTCTGAGGGGGACAAAATCTGACAGCTGTGAAGGGAAAGGGGGCCTGGTTTTGATCAAAAGCGAGCGGGTTTGGAGGGGGGGGGGTGGGGGGGGGGGGGGGGGGGGAAGGGGCAATTTGTGCATGTAAGCTATAAATCCTTTCGAGGGGATAAATCTGACGGTTTTGGCACCAGTATATTATTGGGGGCGGGGGGGGGGGGGGGGGTTGGGGCGGGGGGGGGGGGGGGGGGGGGGGGGGGGGTTGGGCGGGGGGGGGGGGGGGGGGGCGGGGGGGGCAGCTCAATATGTGCCTGGAAACTATACATTATTTTGAGGGGATAAATGTGACGGTTTTGGAGATAATACATCAGTTTATCATGTATATACTGTGGTAAGTCGTACAATCAGTGAGTAAAGAGAGGGTGGAGTGTTCGAGGGGGTGGGGTTGGGATGGGTTGGGGGGGAAGGTGGGGGGTGGGGGCGGGGGGGGGGAAGGGGGGGGGGGGGGGGGGGGGGGGGAAGGGCTTTAGGTGAGGGGTTTGTTATACGTGTGGTGCTAGGTCTAGGCGATGGTGCGGGTGATGGGGAAGAAGGGGGCGTTCGAGGCCGGGGGGGGGGGGGGGGGGGCACAGCGGCATGGATGGCTCTCGAAAGATAATGAGGTGATATCCTGTGCGTGAAGTGTTTATTAATGTGGCGGATTTCGATATTTGGTGGGGCGTTTGAGTAAGGGAGAGCAAGAGGGGGGGGGGGGAGAGATTTTTTAGGAGGTTTAGGTCACAAATAATATTCAAATACACTTCGGCTGTGAGATCAAAGATATGTAGCAGCTTGTTATACGCGTGGTGCTAGGTCTAGGCGATCGTGCAGGTGGTCGGAAAAGAGGGGGCGTTGGAGGGGGGGGGGGGGGGGGGGAGGAAGGGCTTTAGGTGAGGGGTTTGTTACACGTGTGGTGCTAGGTCTAGGCGATGGTGCGGGTGATGGGGAAGAAGGGGGCGTTCGAGGCGGGGGGGGGGGGGGGGGGGGGGGACACAGCGGCATGGATGACTCTCGAAAGATAATGAGGTGATGTCCTGTGCATGAAGTGTTTATTAATGTGGCGGATTTCGATATTTGGTGGGGCGTTTGAGTAAGGGAGAGCAAGAGGGGGGGGGGGGGGGGGGATTTTTTAGGAGGTTTAGGTCACAAATAATATTCAAATACACTTCGGCTGTGAGATCAAAGATATGTAGCAGCTTGTTATACGCGTGGTGCTAGGTCTAGGCGATCGTGCAGGTGGTCGGAAACGAGGGGGGGTTGGAGGCGGGGGGGGGGGGGGGGGCGGGTTGGGGGGAAAATAATTGAAAACTACGTCATGGATGGTCAGAAAGATAATGACGTGATATCAACTGCGTATAGGTGTTTATTACTCAGGCCGATTTTGATTGTGAGTGGGGCGTTTGGACAGACTAGGCGGAAGGGGGGGGGGGCGGGGGAATCGGGGGACGGAGGGGGCGGGGGGGGGAAGGGTTGGTTTTTTTTATGAAAAAAAGGGGTCAGTGGAGGGGGAGGGGAGGGGGGGGGGGGGGGGGCGGGACATTTCAATATGTGCGCTTATATCATAGCTGACGCAATTCATGCCTCCGCCTGAAAAATATTAAGTGAAATCCGGAGTCAGCCTACGATGTGCCAGGTCCATACCGGCCCATACATCGCACTACTCGCGCCTGAAAAACCGACTACACCGCTTACCACCCAGAAAAAGACTACCACGTATATGTTACACGTGGTACCTATCCCTACGCATACGCACGTCAGATTCACGTCAATTAGAAAAAAGATAAGAAAAGAAAAGACAGAAAAGAAAAAGAAAAAGAGAAAGAAAAAGAAAAGGAAAATAAAATGTTACAAAACAAAAACAGACAAGAAGAGAAAGCAAGTGGAAGGGAAAGGAAATAAAAAAACAGGCCCTATATGAAAATGACTAAAGACGGCATTGGGCTCTTAGAGGGGATCAAGTGCGTCAATGGCACTGAGGCGAGAACGCAACAAGGCGAAGAAGTCAGGGCGGCGTTACGCTAACTTGTGACGGCCATCGGAAAGCCCACAAGCTTCAAGACGATGATGGCCAGACCCCGACCTCAGTCTCTTGGGTAGTACGCCCCCCCCCCCCCTACCCCCCCCTACCCCCCCCTACCCCCCCCCTACCCCCCCCTACCCCCCCCCCTACCCCCCCCCCCCCCCTCCCCCCCTTCCCCCCTTCCTCCTTTCCTCCTCCCTCCCTCCCGCCCCGGAGTGATGAACCCGTCGTAGCCCGTCATAGTCAGGCTTGTTCGGGCTCCATGTCATGCAGCCGTAGAGTAGTGTCTCGATTACCTCGGTTTTCAGCAACCGCACCTTCAACCGTAAGCGCACCCCCGGGCGATCATAGATATCCATCTCGTACCGCTGGAAGCACGCCCAGGCCCTCTGAAGACGCCGCGTTATCTCGAAGCTGAGGTCTCTGTTCGCGCTGATGGCCCCGCCCAAGCACACAAACTCGATCGTTTGTTTGTAAAACCTGGCCGGCTGCATTGATGGCGAACGACATCTTCTCGCCAGATCTTTAGTCTGCAGGCAAATTATCTCCGTTTTGGCCTCGAAGACCGTAAGCCCGAACGACGAGCACGTAGTCACGATCACCGCCGTCATCATCCTCTCCAACCCTTCTCATGATCGCGATACCATGCCCGCATCGTCAGCGTACAGCATACCCCACAATCTCTGCACATCCTCCTCCTTCCCCCCGTTGCCTGTGAGTGGTGTGCCCTTCTTCCCCCCTTTCTTCTTCTTTCATTGGAGTTGACCCATGATGTCCGTGATGGCTGCATCAGCGAGAAAACGTTTATCGTCCACATGCAGTAGTACCGCCGTGAATAACATGTTGAACAGCAGTGGCGCGAGCACGCACCCTTGCCTGAGACCTTGCCCCACGTCGAACTTATCCTATTAATAGCACTCTCCATCATCCAACCGCACGCATGCTTGCATGCCGTCGCGGAATTGGCGGATGACGGCGAGCATTCTCGGTGGCACGCCAAAACGAGCAAGGACGTCCCACAGAAGGGTTCGGTCGACGGGGTCATATGCTTTGGTGAGGTCGATAAAGTACAACACAAGGGGGTGTCCTTCTTCCGCGCCAGTTCCTGCAGTCGTCGTAGTACGAACATCATGTCAACCGTCCAGCGTTGGGGTCTGACCCCGCACTGTTCCTCCGGCACAATGTTCTCGCGTTCGCAGTGGTCACTAAGGCGACCCGCGATGACTTTGAGGAGTACTTTGCCGGCGTGAACCACGAGGGAGATGCCACGATAGTTACCACACTCTGTCCGATCTTTCTTCTTGTGCAGTGCCTTAATAGTTGCATATTTCCATTGTTGCGGCAGGCCACCTCCCCTCCACACAGCGACGATGATATCGTGGAACGTTCCGAACGTATCCAATCCTCCTTCGTCGGCCAAGACCTTCAGGAGCTCGGCCGGGAGGCCACAAGACCCTACCGCCTTTCGGTTCGCCAACGCACGAATCGCCTACTCTACTTCGTACCTAGACGGGACATCGTCCAGTGTTTTTCATGGGAGCCACTAAGCTCGTCCACAATGCTCGGATCAAGGGTCGGCGACTTGGCGTTAAGAAATTTATGGAACCACCTCACCCACCGCTCCCGGATTAGGGCATTATCCCACAGCAATCGACCTCCCTCGTCCTTGATGTACTGCGAGTTAAATGTCTTCTTCCCTTCCACATCCATTTCCTTTAGATGTTTGTCGAAGCCAAACTGATCACCTTCTCGGATACGCCCTTCGAATTGGCAGAGGTAATCTTCGAAGAACCTCTGTACAGCTTCCACCCGCGTGCGTGTCAGCTGCTTGCTGGTCGCCTTCAAGGCTCGCCGTAGACCACGATGATTTGGAGCAGAACGAAGCCGTTTCCTCGCGTCTTCCCTATCCTGCCGTCGTGCATTCAACTCCGCTTTCGTCTCCTCGGTCGTACACCAACCCCTCGGTACTTGCTTGCGCCGAATAGGGGGCGCTATGTCGGCCGCATTCAACAGCAGAGTCTTGGTTAGTACTGAGGTCATGTCATCAGCCCCTTCCGGCATTAGTACCGGGTATCGGGGAGGAAAGCTTGGCGGCCATCATTTCTTGGAGATTCATTCGGAGATAGATGCGGGTCCGCCACTATCGTTGGTGCTAGCAGCTCTCAACAGATGATCCATTTTTTTAATTTACTGTAAATTAATACCAGGTTTGTTTTTTGTTTGTTTTGCTCGCTCGCTCTTAGCAGCCTTTTGAATCTTCTCGGCGCGGTTTGCGGTAGGTCTTGCCGACAATCATCATATTGGTGTAAATTTTGAGATCAAGTCTTATCTTCCTGTCTCCAGCTACGATCGTAGGAAATGCTGCTAATAATTGGTATCTCGCATTATTACCAGATAATTTACACATACTAAATACAGAGTGTGTGGCCAACAGCACTTCAATAAAATATGTTACTAACTAAGAAAACAACGCCCAATCTTTTCGAAATAAGAATTGCATACTATATTACTGATTATAATATAGAGGAGCCTACTACACTTCTACTCCTGCTGCTGCTGCTGTTGTTGTTGTTGTTGTTTTTGTTGTTTTTGTTGTTGCTGTTGTTGTTGTTATACTACCGACTTTCAAACTATGCCAGCAAAATTCGAATATGTACAGCAGTGTGTTCAGACCGTTACTACGCAAATGAATTTAATGAAAAAAAATAGCGTATCACGAATGAATGTATTTGGGTGTGCACGAATTGCTTTGTTTAGCCATCTACTACCAGGTATGATATCATATTATTAGTATTTTAATATTATAAAAAATGAAATGATTATATGTGACCTGAACCTCTTGAAAACCCTCCTCCCCCCCCCCCCCCAGCCCTTTTTTTTTTTTTCTTTTCTCCTCGCTTTCTCTTGCTTAAACGCCCCACCTCTAATATCGAAATCCGCCAGAGTAATAAACACTTCCACGCCCTGGATATCGCCTCGTCATCGTTTTAGAGCCGTCCATGCCGCTGCTGTAATTCCCACCCACCCCCGCCCCCAACGCCCCCTCCTTCCCCACCACCCGCACCATCGCCTAGACCTAGCACCACGCGTATGTATAGCAAACCCCTACATCTATGCGACCTAAGGCCCTCCCCCCCCGCCCCCCGCCCCCCCCCCCGGCACATTTCCCCCTCCCTCCCCCACAAGAAGGATTTATAGTTTCCACGCACAAATTCACCTGCCCCACCCGCCCCCTCCCCCCCCCCTCCTCCCCTCCCGCCCCCCTTTTGATCAAAATCAGGCCCCCACGTCCTTAAAAACTCCGCCCTCCCCTCACCGGTTATTCGACTTACAGTATTCACTTGATAAACTGATGCATTTCCTTCCACAGCTGTCAGATTTTGTCCCCCTCAGAAACGGGTTTTATAGTTTCCGCGCACAGATTGCCTAACATCACCCTTTTGACCCTGATAGCTACACTGTAGTTGTAAGGGGAGTCGCCGACCTACCTGGTATATCCTTAATGAGGACACATAACCCGTAATACGCGCGATCGGAGTATCACACACAGCTTGCAAAGATGAGTTTCGACAATTACCCGATCTCATAGCTGGAGTGTACTTTAATTTTTACAATATATATGATGCGTGTACCACTTTTGGCTTGCTTGTGTTTTTCCCCGGGGTGCTTTTGTGCTTTTCTTTTCTTCCCTTTCAGGGTCCAGAGTACACCGGGAACGCCATCACATCAGTGGCACTGTGTGTGGGAGTAGTGGCCGTGCTTTATATCTATCCCCCCCCCCCACACCTCACATACATCGCTTACTAGCTCAGTGATGTTGGTTAACCCATCTCATCAACCCCCTGCCTCGCATGTTGGCTGCTAGCTAGCTCTCAGTAAATGGTGTGGTTCTGGTGCGATGATGCAAGAAAAAACAGTAAATACACAAAAGATCTCGGCGCCGACGCGCATCGCTTAGTTAATGCAGTTCTAAGAACTCGATCGGATAATAGAACGGCCCGTGGAAGCGAGCTCCCTTGGGGTATTCTTCCCCTCTTTTTTTTTTTTTCCTTCACACATATACTTTCCAGCATCTGGACAAGCCGTGGTGTCACAGGTGTTTTGCCTTCTCCCCCCTGGTTCTTACCTTAAATTTTTATCGCGCATAGGGTTCAGCAATCCCACTGCTCGTCGATTTTTCATCGAGTGTTGCTAACTCACGCTCTTCTCGCGCTTTCCGCAAGTCAATTTGTGCACAATAGAGAAAGTCCCCACGAATTTTACGAGTATGCACTCGGGGGGATTCGAACTCACGAAACTGGCCTATACCAGGCTCGAGGATAAACTGATACGCCACCGGGGCTCTAAAGAGTGCTTGGGGACTGTCCTGTGACCACCGGTGGTATGGGCCCGGCGCGTACGTAGGCTGACTTCCGATGCAAAATGTTTATAATGAATGGGTTATCAATTGCCTATCGTGGGTCAAGATTGTTTACTTTATGCTCCTGTATCGTGTGTTCTCGGAGGTCACAGCGCTATCTATGCTGTCTTCGCGTTCGACCGTTTTTCTTGTTGTGTGGCGCCGTTGTGTAGGGCTGAAAGCCCCTGTTCTGGACATACTTCTAGACGGAAATACGTCAGTCGAGTTCATCGGGGACAATTTTTACGCGCCTTCTTTTGATGATGATTCATTGCACGTCTAATAATGAACATGCTTTTGAAGGGAATTATTCCAGTCAGTGATGAATTGCGTCCGGCATGACACTAATCGTGCATACTAATAATGGTACATAATTAACCGGTCTTCTTTCCATCACCATTCGATCCGGCCGGCAACAATCGGACATTGTCACGGGCCCGGGATAGGCAGCCCTTGGCATCGTTAGCCTACTGCCTTTTGCAGTTATTGTTTCGTTGCCTGCGGGCATTTGATTCGACGGCGGCGCTTACTCGGCCGCCGGCGAAGCCCCCTCGTGTAACAGGTTTACTTTTGTTACTCTTTCTTTTTCTTACATCCCATTTATTATCCTCGCACTACTCTCGCGTTCCGTCCCAGTAGTCACTCAGATCCGGCGTCACATTGTGGGCCCTCCTCCCCCCTCCCCAGTACGGCATGCAGCCCTGACCCTAACCCCAACCCTTACCTAACAAGTTGGCCGCGCGGATCTTTGGGGCGGTGGGCTGTTGGCGTTTGCGAGCAGAAAGCACTTACTTTCTGGTTGGATCGAGGTAAGGGCGTAGACCCAACCCAACCCCTTGTCCTAACCCTAACCCTGACCCTAACCCTGACACAGAACGGGCCAAAAACGGGCGAGAAACGCGGCTGCGCCGCTTCTGGATTTTTTTTCCTTGTGGCTGAACTCCGATTTGCGGAGACCACCACATCATCCTCGCGGCCAATGAGAGAGCGTAAAAACTACCCTCCAACAAAATCCGTGCTGCCTTCATTTTAATTCAGCATTTTCTTCCCTCGTCGACTCGCTCGCGTCGAATTGAACTGCTTCGTACGTATAACCAATTTCATATTGACTCGAAGTTCGAGTAATAAGGGCGCCCCGGACTGGATCGCATTTCTTCACGCGGGAGTCAAAAGCATCAGAGGAGGAGCCGTTCCGAAGCTTGTTCGCGAGAGTATTGCTATCCCCCCCCTAAGTCTTGGAAATTAATGACCCGAACGGCACATTCATCGGATATGTTTTTAAGAGAGTTCAACCAGAAAATGTTGAGACCAACAAACTTTTGGAAAAAAAATCCTTGTGCAGAGAGCAAACATAACATGAGAAGTGAGCGAAGATCACTCACTGTCTTGCTGCTGGCATCTACGATCACCGACGGTGTGTGTTTTCACATGAAACTGGTATTTACGATGCTGTTTATGGTTCGTGATCCGGTCCACGGGGGGACCGGTCTGGAGGTTCTCAAACACCTCGCGGGTCTAGTGGGGTTGGGTCAAGAGGTGTTTGAAATCTCACGGGACGGGTCAGGTCGGTTCCAGGAGGTTTTAAATCTCGCGGGTCGGGACGGGTTACCCTGACTCGACATGACCTGTGAAACCTGGGTATTTCCGTCCATCTACATCCAGCACAATCAGTGTCCGTGCTGGTGTTCCGATGCCCCCTGGAGAGACGAGCTCTGTGGTCACAAACAACGAGACAGATATATCTGACACAGATTGCAAATACAGCAACAAGGTGATGTGGCCATGCAATGAACCGCAATGAACACGCGGGCAAAAATATATGCAAGTTAGTCGGTACACCAGGCTGTTTCAGTCGTTCTACGGCTACCCCCCCCCCAATTTCTCTTCATCAACGAAATCGGGGGTTTGAACCGTGTATCTCCTGAACGAAATACTGTGTTCCCCTTGCCACCCGGACGTCATCGTTCGATAGTCCTTTGCAATCACCAAAATTAAATACATGAACCTTTTCTTTCAAAAGCACCCTTCCTCGTGTCGAGCAGCCACGAAACGTTCGTGAAAGAAAAGCGCTGGTTTTGAGGGGGGGTGTCTATCGTAAAATCAGTCATTTGCAAAAAAAACAACACTATGCTGAGAAATAAAATATGTGTTTGTGATATTGCGGTAATGTCGCCGGTCGCCCCGGTGGTCTAGCAGTAGTGCAGAGCGGTGAACCTCGAAGACTACCATTTAGGCTGGAGTCAGGGGTTCTACGAGTAATCTCGCTGCTATGGAAGAGAAGTACATTTTCCAGAGACACTCACAACGCCCGAGAGCGCTTTTAAAGTATAGCGTGGGTAAGCCTGATTCGACGCTAGTCAACAAGGAGGGAAGAAAGTAAGTAAGTGCTGAACTGTTCTCGCGATTAGAATGAAGGTGCGTGCTATGGTGGTGGTGGTGGTGGGGGGCTGCTTCATAACAACCCCGGACCTGGTTATGTGTCGGGGAAGGGCATAGATAGATAGGAGAAAAGAAAAGAAAGGAAAAAAAAACATGCTACCGTAGCGATGCATCCTCTTTCCTTCTAAGGCTCTTGAGAAGATGAGGATATGTCGTCCTTTCTTAACCCAAAAAAACTGTTTTCTTGAGAAAACGAAAAGTAAGTGCAGCCCGATGGACCATCATCCCGTGTATATCTAGGTATTAATATTAAAACAAGAACTGTTTGTTTTTTCCGACGATTTTCGATCGTTATCAATTTCACGAAGCGTTTTCGCCAAAAAGCGGTACACCTCCATTTTTAAGTACGTGTCAAAAATGTGAAGATATAGGTTAATAATAATAGATGGGAGATGAGCAAAAAAAAGCAAAAAAAGCACAAAAAAAACGAGACATACATGTACTACTGATGATGGCATGCTGTTATTGAATCGAGTTTGTTTTCCTTTCTTTGGTTCCCTGTACGATTGTTTTCATTTTGCCTCGGTCCTTTCGTCCGCGTGCTTACTCGTTGCGCTGGTTGGTTGTTCCCTCGTTGGTTTTGTGGCGCCGGCCGCCGGCCTATATTCCGTCTTCATCCCCCCCCTACCGAACACAAAAACGAATCCCACTAAATATGCAAGCAAAACCGCAGCCGCAAAGCAGATGACACCACCCAGCCCGGGTCGGGGCAGCACCTAAGCTGGGTTCCGAATGCAAGTACTCGAGGGTTAGGAGCATTGCTTCCTGGGCAGTCCCTGTTTGTACTGTACCTTCGACGGCGGTGTCCATCCCGACATCACGGCCTCAATAGCCCCCACAAAAGGCAAGGGTACGACCCAAAATGAAAACAGAAAGGGCGTAGCAAGAGGGGAAAAAAACAAACAACGGGACGAAAGAAAGGGGAAAAAGGGATACGATGAAGGGGGAAAAGGAGAAAAAAACCGGCGCAGCAAGAACCCGCTGGCATACCCTGCACCGGTGGGGGCTGTACCGCAGTATTCGGCTGACGACGCTGCTGCACCCCGTGGGGGATGGACCAGGCGATCCAAATAACAAAACACAACAGTGTAGACTACACCTTGACTACACACACAAGAAGGCTCGAGGCTTGAGCGAGGGAGAAATCGACTCGGACGAATGACCTATGCTAGGAGGCGAAAACGAGGGTACCCCCCCCCTGCTGTAGCCTTAGTCCCATAACCTCTTTCATGCCGTCACAGAGCGGCAGCCCGCACGCACAGCAGTTAGATGATAGCATGACCTCTGGTACGTGCGCAGGGCACAGCGGCTGTGTCCTGTTGTCAGAGTTTTGGCTCAAAGTTCAAAATCCTGGAAGAACGGTTGTTGTTGTTGTTGTTGTTGTTGTTGTTGTTGTTGTTGTTGTTGTTGTTGTTGTTGTTGTTGTTGTTCTCTCGCATAATCAAGTCCGTGGTCACAGGACAGGCTCCAGGCACTCTGGAGCTGAGGAATACCCCAGGGAAAAACACAAACAACCCAAGGTGGTACACGCACTCGTATATCACAGCTGACGCAATTCATGCCTCCACCAGAAACATATAAAAGTGAAATCGGGAGTCAGTCTACGATGTGCCAGGTCCATACCGGTGCATACGTATCATTACTCACGCCTTGAGAAACCGACTAATCCATTTGCCACCCAAGAAAGACTGCCACGTAACGGTGTCGGTCGGTGATTACCGACGGTAAATAAAACCAGCCAATCAGAGGGGACAACATTCGGCGCGTGGGCTGACAGTCTCGCCCGCAGGAACCAGTCAGGTTTTCGCAAATATCTGGTACTACAGCAGAAGAAGGAGCTTCAGTAGTGCGTAAAAAAGTCGGCGTAAGTCGGGCTTCTCCCCCGCAACAATGGGTTATGGGGCACAAGGAACCCTCGTGTCATTCTCGCTACCACCCACTGCCGCTTTTGTTGGCGTACTGCAAGCCACACCCCAAAAGTGTTGGCCACGTTTTGGCGACTGTCATCATTGCTCGAGAAAAAGAAACGCATCATCAATGATGGTGTCATCCTCTTCAAATAGCAGCAGCAGTAGCAGCAGCAACAACAGCAGTGACAACGGCCTTGGCGCTGAAACTCAGCACTCGGAGCAGTGAACTGGGTTCAGGCCTCCGGCTCCCCTAGAGGAGGATGGGCATGCTGTCGACCTGCTGTCGTTGCAAGACCTCCTGGACTCGGGTGAGCATGTTAACTTACAGGTACTTCAAACCCTTTTACCTTTTTTTTACACGTACGTATATATATATATCAGGTATTACACAAGTAGACACACGGGGGGAAGATAGAGGTGGGCACGTTTAGCCGTCGGGACAAGAATAAAAAAACGCGGATAACGAGGCGTTATTTTCCACCAGGTAAGCTATAAACGAAAACTGGATACCTAGTACCTGGTATAATAACCGTTTTTTACCCGGTTAAAAAAAACGGGTTTAAACCGTATGTTAACGGTTACGAGAGACGCGTCCTAACCATTGAACAAAACGGTATGTTTGGGCCCAACACGCAACACGCCCTATTTATGTGGATACTCTTGCTGCACGCGGTATCAAGTAGCACACCACCAGTTGTAATACAAAGAGCAACGCTATTAACGACACCGGTGTCGTAAATAAGCTCTTATTCGCGATACCGGTGTCGTAAATAACCTCTTCTTTACGACACCGCGCCTTGTCTACGCCACACGCCCCAGTCACCTCGGAACTCTCACGTCTGTTTTGGCATGCAATGGTGAAGAGCTACCGCGGAAGCTATGTCTTGTGCCGAAAACGGCCCAGTACTCAGACGAGATACGTCGCATCCTGGTGACCGGTGTCGCAAATGACGTTATGTACGACACCGGTGTGTCGCGAATACCTTATTTGCGACACCGCGGAACGTTCACGACACGCCCCCCGATCGCCTAGATTATGTTACGGCTTGTTTGGCATGGTGTAGGGCTATCATTGAAGCTATCATATACCCGAAACGGTCTTGTTGTAGACGAGATGCGCCGTATCGTGGTGCGCCAGCAGTGCAATCAGGCTGGTGTCGTAAATAAGCCTTAAAAAGCCTTAGACTATAGGCCTTATTTCCAAATCAAACACCGTATTTACGACACCGCGACACATTCTCGGCTGACATGCCGGATCGACCAGACGCTGCTACGGCTGGTGTGGCATGGTGTAGAGCTATCATTGCAGCTATCCTGTACCCGAAACGGTCCAGAACTCGACGAGATACGCCGCATCCGCTTGCGCTTCAGACCGGGGTCGTAAATAACGTTACTTACGACTTATTTACGACACCGGTGTCGCTCATACGCTGTTTACGACGCCGCAGCATGTTCGCGGCACGGACCCCGGATCGGCTAGGCGCTGTTACAGCTTCGTTGGCATGATGTAGGGCTTCGATTGAAGCTATCATATACCCGAAACGGTCGCGTACTCGACGAGATATATACGTGGTATCAGCCTGCATCCGCAGCATAGTTGCCTCTCCACGCTGTTTACCTCAGCACCCGGTGTACCATAGTCTAGTGCGCGTAGTGCTTGTACCCTTCAAATCGTTGCATTTCCCCCCAACGGCTCAACTATGACGCGAAGAACGGGCACCAAAGCTGTGGTGTACGTGCGGTGCAGTGTCTACGTAGTAGCAGTACGTAGCCTGCAGACGCTTGCGAGATAGTTGGGCTGACACATTGATGGGAAGACGCAAGGTATTACGCTGTCGACACGTGCTATGCTGTGAATGGACTGTTAATACGTGCTGTTTGTTATTGACTGCTTTACTGAAAATTGTCTGTCTACAGCAGTAGTATCGAAACCCTTCATCCAGGCAGAAGCTGTATGATAATGTATGACGGAAAATGCTGCGGATGTTATCTCGATATTAAAGAAAGGGAGTGGGCTGTAGCCGGATTTTGATCGCCGATGTCGCTCTCTACGGTGGTGGCGAAGCCATGGTAACCCACGCGCGAACTGAAGGGGTTTTATGTAAACTACAACTTTAATGGGTTGTTGAAAAGGAAAATCCTACGACGTATAGGTACTATGCACTCATCCATATCTTCCGTACAGAAGCGATTGGGTCCAACATTTCCGAAACAAATACCTGGTACCCTACTGATTAGGTTTTACTACCACAACTATACCAAGTATACTGCTGTATATATTATGGCCATATTGATGAATCATGACAACTTGCTACTTTACAACGAACGGGCGATGTATCTCGCAGCTTGCATAGATAAGAACGTGCTTTGCGTGTCTGGTCTCGTCCAAATGTGCACCATGTGACAGCGCAGGGGCTCTGCGGGTGGCGCAACGGCGAGACGATTACATCGACAGGCGTACCGACGGCTACTCCGAACCTCTCGAGGTCTACGTGTTGGGCACCAGCCACGTATCCGAGGCCAGCGCCGCCGACGTGCGCAGGGTTGTGGACGCGGTACAGCCGCAGAGTGTGGTTGTCGAGGTGCGCTTCGCGTCTCAATAGATTCTGTATGCTAAGTCCATCACAGCAGTCCGTCGTTTATTCGTCATTTTAGTAACGCTAGCTTTTTTTTCGAAGAACGCTCATGCGAAGGCGACCATGGGTCGGGGTTAGGGTTAGGGTTTGGTAGTTTTTTCCCTCTATTATTGCTATGCTTGTCATCCGACAATGTGCAGCGTATGCCAATCCCAAAGAAAAGACGAAGACCTGTGACCACCAACGGCTTGTCCAGGAGGTCACGGAGGGCAAAACCTCTTACTATTACAAGTAATAGTTGACCTGGAGCAGTAAGAATGATGATAAAATAAAAGGAAAAACACGAATTTTTGCGCGTTTTTTTATTGTTCGCCGGTTTTTATCACCGGTTACGTTGGACGCTTGCTTGCTTGCGCTGTCTTCCCAGGTTCTCCCTTCACCCTCTCTCTGCTTTTCTCGGTGAAGCTTGTAATATTCATGAAATGTTTGTTATAATAGCTAGCATCATAATTCAGTATGAGGCACCATAAACATAAATAATACCAAAGGTCGACATCCTTTTCGGAGTGTATTTTTTTATTTTTGTCAAGTAAATAGTTCGCGTTTCCGTCGACACTACAGTAACTAACGCCGAGCGCTTGAGCTGTATTCCCAGCTTCTTCCCTCTTCTTCTCCCCGCTTTTCTCGGGGAAGCTTTCCAATGATTGTGACACGTCAGAGGCGCGCCACAACACCATTCGCTGTGTTTCGATCGCCGCCGTGACTACGTATCGCCGAGCGCAGCCGGGCAAAGCATGTATCAAGTAGCACCACAGCACCATGCACTGTTTTTCGATCGCCGCCGTGCCTTACGTCTCGCCGAGCGCAGCTGTGCAAGTCGAGAGCGGGGCTGATGATGCCCGTCGCAGACGACGCCGATGTCGCCAACCCCCTCGCCATGTCGGGAGATGGCTTCGCGTCGACACTGGCAAGGTAGGCATAGGTACATGGGTCAGAACTCGGTGGGGGTGTGGCGCTATCATAGGGGTGGAAAGTCTGGGCTGCTTAGCACGAGGAGCTGACTATCATCAACATCACCCAATACATGGACTTCGAAGGCGTTTGGCCGCGCAATCCCACCAGCAGTTCTACGCGCCAGCCCTACAAACGAAAGAAGTACTCGTAAAAGAATCAGACTGAACGGTAGTTCCTGGCTTGAGGAGGCACACCGCACTATAGTGGTAACAGGAACACCGTGTGGCCCACAAAACGCAACCCCTACCGCACTATAGAAGGGTGACTCAACGGTCGACCGTCAGCCTTGCTGGCGGTGGCGCTGGGGTCTGTTCGAATGTAGACCTCTGCTAAGGTAGAGTTGCACCTACATTTCCAGATTTTCCTGCGGGCATTACCCGGCCCGCGGATCGGATCAGAAAAACCTCGCGGGTCGAGTCGGGTTGGGTCGGGGGTTGTTTGGAAATCTCACGGGTCGGGTCAAATAGGGTCGGGTCGGATCGGATCGGGTCGGGTCGGGTCGGGTCGGGTCGGGTCGGGTCGGGTCGGGTCGGGTCGGGTCGGGTCGGGTCGGGTCGGGTCGGGTCGGGTCGGGTCGGGTCGGGTCGGGTCGGGTCGGGTCGGGTCGGGTCGGGTCGGGTCGGGTCGAGTCGGTTCGGGTCGGGTCGGGTCGGGTCGGGTCGGGTCGAGTCAGGAGGTCTGCAAATCGCACGTCGGGCCGGGTTACCTTGACACGATTCTCGAGACCCGTAAGGGAGAAGTTATCTGACCCGTGAAAAGCTCTGCTTTTCCTGAGGCTCGACCCGTGCTACGATAGAGTTCGTAGCACGTTTTGGGCTTTTTTTTTTTGTGAATGAGCTCCTTAACCCAAAATCGTCGGAATTTCAGTTATTTTTCTGCAATCTGATTTTTTTTGTTTGCATGCCTAGGGGTGTGAGATTGTTAATCGATTTTGTTTTTCACTTCATTTCTGCTCAAAATCGAGCTCCTCAAATGAGTCTCAGGGGAAAAAAAATGGTACTACACCTCTTGCGGACCACCGACTGCCCGTACCGGACGATTTTACCGGGTGACCGGCACCGATTAATCGTGCTGTAAGGGGCGATCTGTTCCGATTCGCTGTGCGGATTGATTTCACCGAACTTCTGTACCGATCGAGTGTACCTCCTGCCCATGCGGACTGCGTGAAGCTCTCACTTCTCTCCCTCTTCGTCGTCTTTTCGTATCAACCTCAGGTCGATCCGCTTAGGCGGGCAGTCGACAGCCCTGTTGAGGGCTGCTCTCGCGTGGGCGGCGCAAGGCTCGCTGGGGGACGAGGCCGACGGGGAGAAGCCGGCGGCAGCCATGTACGGAGACTTCAGGGCGGCAAAGGAGGGGGCGGAGGAGGTGGGACGGCAGCTGTTGTTGTTGTTGTTGTCGTTTTTGCAGTTTTCTGGCGTCATGATACGCTGTGCAGGATATTTTTCTATAGAGTACAGATCAACCCTGGAAATGTTTGGTAGATCATGTAGATCGTACGGTTCCAACCCGGTAACATGAGCTAGGCCATACAGATATTCCTTGAAATACCTAGATCATCAGGCGAGGATAGCCTATCTCATCTGCTGGGCGTGTGGAATGTTCAGATGGTACTGTTGATGAATGTTCAGATGGTAATGTCGATTTTTCCGGAGATAATACGGGTCGTCTTTGATATTTTCTTTTTGCGCCGCCAACCTCTTCTCGCCATCACGCGTTTTTCTTCCCGACCCACCTTTATGTAAACGTTTTTTATATATATATATATGGATATTCAGATGCCAACGTTGACGAACATTCAGATGGTGTTGTTGGTGAATATTTATATATTAAATGTTGGTGAATATTTATATATTAAATGTTGATAATCCGGAGAGAGAACACGGATCGCCTTTGCGGTTTTCTTTCACCGCCAGCGTCTTACCATCCCGCCTTTCCTTGCCCACCCAACGGTATATAAACTTGTTTTCTTTGTGTGAAATGTACAGATGGAAGCCCAGATCGTTCTCGGCGACCGTCCGGTAGAGGTTACGCTTCAGAGGGCATGGGAGGCGTTATCCCTCGGAGAGAGGCTTGACCTCGGCCGCATCCTTCTGGGGTTGGCGTTTTCCAGGGCGGGGATGGGGGGGATGGGGGGCGGGGTAGGAGAGGGCGGAACCAACGCTGCAGAAGAGGTGGGTACTGTCTGTATTTCACAATATTCTTCGTGGTTTACCTAGGCCATGTTTATTTTTCTTTTTTTTTTCTTCTCGGGGGACTCACTTTTTTTTTTTTTTTTTTCAAAGTCTGTTTTTGGGTGCGGTGTGGAGCTCCTGAAGTGAGAGAAAACCTCAGAATTTCTCGCCAACTCCCTCTTTTTCCCTCTGTATCCACCCAGCGAGCTTTTTCACGAGGGCCGCCTTCGTTTCATCATCTAGGCGTTGTGCCCCCCCCCCCCCCCCCGGTACATAGAACCCCCCCTGTGACACCGTGACCCCATCCCGCTCTTTATTTTTTGTTTCGTCTGGGTACCCGCCGCAGCTGCTGAGGAAACGCGTTAGCACGGGGGAGGTGGAAGATGACGCGCTGGAGGCCCTCATCGCAATGCTCGGGGAACGGTTCCCGTCGGTCGTGGGTGAGAGGAGAGAGGTTTTCTAGTCAATGAGCCCTTTTTTTTTTTTCGTTTTTTACAGCAGTGCTATTAATATTGAGTGCGAGCGCGCCATGTGTGCGGCGAAATGCGTATTTCGGGTGATTCGATGGGCGGACAGATTCTACGGGAACAAACTGCTTGGAATTAGTGTGGGACAATGGTTGATGCGTGCTAGGGGTACATAGAGGTGCACCACTTCTTTTTTTTTTTCCTTCTGAGGGTGGCTGCTTGAGGAGCTCTGTGCCCCACCCGAAAACTGATTTTGAAAACAAAATTAAAAAGTGCAAATCTGATGAACAAAACCCATTGGTCTGTAGGTACACAATAAAAGTGCAAAGCCGACGAACATAACCGTTGGCCCGTAGGTACACAATAAGACTAAGAGGGCAATCCGATGAATTGGAAAAAAAAACCCAACCTTTTTTGATTTTGGGTTAAGGAGCCCCTGTTGCTCAGAAAATAGAAATGTCCAGAAAAAAAAAGTTGCCTCGTACCTCTATCGAGGGCGGGTCTGCGTACATGTCGCACGTCTCTTTACCTCCCACCTCGGACAATCCGTTATCCTCTACTCGAGCAGCTCAGGCTGCTTCGTGTAGCCGCCTCTGCCGTACTAGACGCTTTATGTCGACGCTTATTTCCCCGTGGAGCCCGAAACAAATTAATCACTCTCTCTCTTCTCTCTACAGCCAAACAGGTTAATCTCTCTCCCTTCTCTCTTTGGCCGAACGGGTTTAATCTCTCTCTCTCTCTTCCCTCTGGCCTTTTTTTCTTGTTTCGTCCTCTAGGCGAATGGGGAAGATAAAGCCTGAGCTCGCCACGCTTTCACGTATTTTCGTTCGCGTCGTGTGTCAATTTAACTCAACTGTATTCTTCGACGTTCTTCCGCTTTGTTGAAACAACGTCAACCTGTTACCCTGCCCCTGTCCGGCCCGTGAATATTCGAGCGAGACCTCTATACCGGGGCATGACCACAACCTATACACATCATTTACTGCGGAAGCATGTACAGATCATTCAGATCGTATCACAGATCAGCCTCGTGGAAGACTGTACAGATTAAATGGGTCGGTGAAAATGACCAGGGCTTTTTTTGCGAGTCATGGCCCGACCCGCGGCGGGTCAGATCAGGAGGGTTTTTCAAAATCTGTGGTGTCAAGTAGGGTTGGGTCGAGAGGTGTTCACAATCTCAACCTTCGGGTCGGGTCAGGAGGTTTCCAAACTCTGGCGGGCCCGACCGGATCCGCGAGAAGTAGCTCGACCCGTGAAATTACCTGAATCTTTTTCTCTATGAATTGTACAGGGATTGATCTGTTCGACTTGTGAAAATGGTACCAGGGTATATATTATCTATTCAGGTACTTGAGGAGGTTTCCAACTCTGCTGTGCCTGACCCGATCCGCGAGAAGTAACCCGACCCGTGAAGTTTCCTGAAAATTATCTATATGGTTTGTACCCGGACTGATCTGTTCGACTTGTGAAAATTGATCTCTATGATCTGCACAGAGACTGATCTGTCTGTTTGGTGTAAAATATCTAAATTATCTCAACAGGGGCTGATCTGTCCGACTTGTGAAAATGATCTGTATGATCTGCATGAGGACTGATCGGTTCGACTTGTGAAAATGATCTGTATGATGTGTACAGGGATTGATCCGTTCGACTTGTGAAAATGATCTATATGATCTGTACAGGGGCTGATCTGTCTGCCTGGTGAAAATGATTGAATGATTTGCACAGGAACTGATCTGTTTCACTGATGAAAATGATCTATGTGATCTTTTATCTGGATGTGTTGTTTCATCATGTTTCTGGTTTTTGACACTCACGCTACATTGTCAGATGGCAAATGAAATAATAATAATATGGTCTGTACAGGGGCTGATACGTCCGACTTGTGAAAATTATTTATATGATCTGTACAGGGGCTGATCTGTCCCACTTGTGAAAATTATGTATATAATCCGTACAGGGACTGATCGGTTCGACTTGTGAAAATGATCTGATATGATCCGTAGTCCGTACAGGGGCTGATCTGCCCCACTTGTGAAAAACGTACTGATATGTATGACCTGCACAGTCTGTCCGACTTGTGAAAATGATATGATCTGTAGAGGGACTGAACGGTTGGACTTGTGAAAACGAGCTGTATGATCTGTGCAGGGACTGACTTGTTCGACTTGTGAAAAATGTATATATGATCTGTACAGGGAGTGATTTGTCCGACTTGTGATTTTTCCGGTCAGGCCCGTTGATATTCGAGCGAGACCTCTACCTGGCGTGGACACTCAAGCGAAGTCGGGCGGTTTGCGGGCAAAGGCGGGTGGTGGGCGTGGTCGGGAGGGGGCATCTGGCTGGGGTCATGCGGGCCATCGAGGCTGACCGCGGGGGTGATACTTTGGTGAGAGCCTAACTCAGCTGGGTTCTCCGTAGGCCTGCTGATTTTTGGTTTATCGCGGTAACAATAGTCTGAGTATTTACGGCTGTTTGTCTTTGTTCGATTTTTGCGTGAAGAAATGCAGTGTTTCTTGTGCGTGCGTTGTTTTGGCGGAGAGGTGTCGTTTTCGGTTGTCCTCGTTGTCTGTGGTCGACGATATCCGTGATAAGAGCTTGAGGCTACCAGATTTCTTGATAGGACCACTGGTGTTGTTTTATTCTGGCCAAAATATGATCTTTGATGCATGCTATCATACCATGCTTTGGGTGCAAACGCGACGCGATGTGATGAAGTTGTACATCATCTGGCTGAGATAATGCGGGCAAATGAGGCCATCTCGCGATGGTGATAGCTTGGCAAGAGCCTAGGTCAGCCCGAATTTTTGATTGGACCGCTGTTTTTTGGGTCATTTTGGTAAACACATACCAGGTATATATTTTCAAGGATGTTTGTTTTTTTTTGCTGGAAACTACTGGGTGTATGCGTGTTTTTTTGCTTGCGGAGAGGTGGTGCGTTCGGTCTCCTCGTTACCTGTTGCATCCGCTGCTACTCGTACCTACCCCCCTTTTGGCCATGCCTGTGTGCGCGGTTTTTTCGGCCGCGCCACCTCATACCTCGCATTTACATACGCGGCCTGTTTTGCGCAACCTTTGGGGTTGATGCCCTCCAGGTGTTCAAGGAGCTGAAGGACCATAGTAATCGGCAATAATTTAGTCATCCAGCCGTGGGGTTAGTAGCATTTCTTGGGCCAAAATGTTTCTGGCTGGTTGAGCTCCCGAAGCGAAGGAACTAACGGCTAGTCTGCCACTTTTTACTAGCGTAGTTATGTTAGGACTGGCGCATAGAAGTGTTGGCCGATATTCGCGCGAACGAATGCCTTTGAAGCCATTTTTTTTTCGGAGAGCTCCTCATTTCAGGAGAGCTCAGGATTTTCTCAGAAACTTCTCCTGCACCCCTACCGACCGTGGAATGATTCGAACCTACAGCTACAGTAGGTTAATGCAAAAGAGCTGTGATGTGTATTCCCCTTTTTTTATTGGCCATATTTGGTCCTGTTTTGCTAATGTTCCTGCCGTAAGAGTGAAAATCGTTGGTCTTATCCCTTAAGAACTGCACAGCCACGTATTTGGGGACAAAAGGTACTTGGAATTGATGTGGAATACCTCTTTGCAGTCGTAACAAAGAGGGGGGGCGGGGCGGTCTGTTTTTACCCCTTTGACGGTTGAGAGGGAAAAATTGACGACGATAGTTGACGACTACGGGATCACGGGTCACTCCTGCTGGTTGGGCGAGGATAAGATTGATGTCAGCACGACAACAATGACAATGCAAATTTCTCGTACGGGACGGGCGCAGGCCGCATGATCCTATTCCGTCCTGCTGCGCGCTCACGCTACTACTGACGCACGCTTGAAAATATCACAGTAATCGTCGTTTTTTTGGTCGCTATAATGTAATCAAGATATAATCAAGTACAAAAGGGGGTGCAGAAGTCAAGGCCTGATTTTGCGAAATATCTGTGTGATGCCGCCCAGGTGTTCAAGGAGCTGACGGGCAACCGAGGAGGCGGATCAGGCGGGGGGGGGAGCGCCGAGCGGAGCAATCTGGACAGAGGCCGGGGGCTAGCCAAGTTTGCGGCGAGAATCGCGGCTGAAACTGTGGCTGGGTACGCCTTGTGGGAGTTGTACAAGACCGTCACGGCCGCGTAGGCGTTCCCGATGAATGGTGACCACTTTACAGTAATAGTCATTTTTGGACCTGCAACAACTACCCCATGCTCTTTCTAGGCAATTTGTTCCCAAATACGTGGGTGAGGTTCAAACCTGGGTTAACGACATCCTTGATCTTAGTCTTGGCCTTTGCCTTAGGTTAGTCTTAGGCCTAGCCTTGGGCGTTTTTTTTCAACCGTTCTGGAGCATCTAACAACGATGGACGCAGGAGACGACAGGATGGGATGGGGGGAGGGGGGCGGATGGGTTCGTAGCGCTTGGTGTTGTTGACAGACCATCCAGCAAACGTGCGAATCACGGTTGAAACTGCGGCTGGTAACGCCTTCGTGGGAGATGTACAACGACCGTCACGGCCGTGTCGACGAGTCTTGAGACGTACCAGGTATGTAGCAGTATGGGCCTGGCACGTACGCAGGCTGATCACTTGTTTATAGTTTTTGGCGGGTACATGGATTTGCTTCAGCTACGTATGTATATGCGTGTACCACTTTTGACTTGCTTGCGCTTTTCCCTGGGGTATTCTTCCACTGCCGAGTGATTGGAGCGTGTCCTGTGACCACGAACTGGACTATGCGAGTTAATGTGACAACAGCAACAACAACAACAAGTGCTCGGTTGTGGTGGCTCCTCTACCTTTTCCTTAACGTTTTACCTTAACAATGGCCTTACTCTTAGTCTTGGTGTTTTTTCTTTGTTTCTAGCACTTCTAACGGATCGGTTTTGAAGGCATCAGGATGGCATGGGGGAAAAGGGAGGGGGAACGCAAAACATGCATGGCCGTAGTCTTAGGTTTAGCATCACGGCCGGAGGGTGGGGGGCGGAAAACGTGCCTCGTCAGGTCTGCGATAGAGCTCGAGCTGAGAACACGACCGATGCGATGCTATCATGGATGCGGTGCTATCGTGTTTGGGGAGTACGGCGGTGTGCGGGCTGTGTTGGTGCGGGCGCGACGTGTCTTCAGCAATCAGGGTATATGTCTTGTCATCCATCATTTTTGATTTTTCGCCTCATCAGCTCTCCTCCACCATGCGGTACCAAGAAGCACTATAATAGAAAATGAAGCACACGCGTCTTTCCCGAACCAAGCAGCCGGCATTTTCTTCGTGTGGCTGGTGCTGTAAATAATCGGCAGTTTTTTTCGTCGTTTTTTCATTGTTTTTTTCCCAGCCCCCCAAAGGGACAAGCTTAATTGTTTTCGCCCCATTCGCCGGCATCGTGGAGTACTCCGTGTACACGCGTCCCAAACATTTATCTGCATCCCGCACCGTGGAAGGCTCGCTCTCGTTTGACCAGAGCATTTCACAGCTCGGATCACTACTCTATCGCGGGTTGGATCGGGTCAGATCGGGCCGGGTCGGGTCAGAGTGATCCAGTCCGACGTGACCCATGAAATTTTGATCAACCAATCTCCTGACCCGACCCGACTGGACCCGCGAGGTTTTGAAGAAGGCCTCCAGACCAAGTCTGTCGGTTGGGTCAAGATCCCGGTGAAAAAACGTGATGAAAACTGGACCCTTTCGTCTCTCTGCATCGGAATACCTCCGATCACCGATCCGGGTGGGTTATCTCGGGGTCGCGTGGCGGGGAAGGCTCTTCCCCCCGGCACGAAAGAGCTCCTTCGGATTCGTCTCGCTCGGCGCCGTCCGACGCATTCGTTGCGCGTGGTTTCCTTGCCTCGGTTTGTTGTAGCAGTGGCTTCCTCCCAGAAGAAAAAGCGACGCCTTTCGAACACCAATGGTCGTCGTTTTTTCCGTTTTCGGCCTCCACCCCGACAGTGATCACCCCGCTCGTCCCCTTAGAGGGATGCTGTCGCGCAGGGAAAAGGTGTCGGTGCTTATTCTGCGCCCCGTCGTTGCTGGAGACAGACGAGGCGGTGTTGGCATTGGTGATAGTAGGGATGGTGTTGGTGTTGATGTTGGTGTTGGTGTTGGTGTTGGTGTTGGTGGCAGTCATGAGCTGTTTCTCGGAAAATTCTCTGAGCTTCTGGCGTTCCGTTCTGGCCCAAAGCTGCTCCGTGAGCTCGCAGCTTTCCGAGCCATACACGGCCGCCTGCCATGGAACAGTCGATCCGACGCGCGCGAGGTATTCACAAGAGATGAACAGTGACACAAATACAGTCAGTTAGTTATAAAATACAGTCAGCGCGCTCCACGGCAAGGGGTAAATTACGACGATAAATGAATCATTCTCTTGTGAGTTAATATGCACCACTGTAATTTCAGCATAAGTTGGGGTTCATTCGAAGATACAGACTTTTTCGACTTGGCGTGCGCTACGACGGGAGCACCACGTTGGGGTAAAAACTGTTTGGCTCCCCATTCCCGTTTGAAGTCCATCTGTGTTTTTACCACGCCAATTTTTTCGCTACCTGGTCATCCTTAGGCCATGAGGTTATTCTCCGTCAGATTCCACTTTCATATTTTTCTGCGAGTAGACACCAGGGTGGGGTGAAGAGCTCTACTGAAGTGAGAACAGAGTCATGCCTCTACAGTTCGGTAGGGGTGACGACCGTCTACAGTGCGGTTGAGCTCCCCAAGCATGGAGCTATCGGTCATCGTGACGACAATTGTGTCAGGCCTGACCGTAGCGCATAGAAATATTCGCGGGTTGCCCCAAGGGATGTCTTCGAAGTCATGATTCGGGGTGAGAAATTGAGCTAGATCCTCGCGTTAGTAGAGCTCAGAAAATTCTTAGAATCTTCTGCACCCCTAGCATGGCATGACTCGACAGCCTCACAAAAAATAGCCGCATCGTTAAATGCAGCGTGCGTTGCCCGGCAGCGAAAACCTCACCTGCACCGCGGAGAAAAAGTGGGCCATGTCCCTGCCGTAGAACCCCTCGCTCCGAACCGCAAACATCGCTATCAATCCCGCCGCGTTATCCTCGAAACCCGCGCTCAGCTGAAGTTTTGTATGCTGTCCACGTTTCCCTGCTCCCACTTTCAGCTTCAACCCGGTGCTGGCGAGCCAGGGCGAGAAAGAAACTTTGCTCATGGCAGCGTCCGGAAATTTTGAGGGTGACTTCGCTAGGGCGCCGTCGCCGCTATTTTGTGGTCGTGAGCCGTGAGGGATTTTTTCCGCTACTTCCGCCCCTTCCTGTTTTCCCCAGCGCAGCTGCTGTCCACTAAACAATCGAGTTAAAAACAACCATCCATCCGCGTACCCTTTACCGAATAGTAGAGGACTCGAAAAGAACCACCGTACCCCACGTCCTTTATCCGCACGAGAACCGTCATCCCCACACCCTTCACCTGCACAAAAACTGTCATGCCGTGGGCTCAAAACCTGAGCGGTCGCGGCGGTGGTAGCAGCAGCAGCAGCAGCAGCGGCGGCGGAAAATGATCTAAGGTTGTTGTCACCACCTATCTCTTTTTTTACCCCCATCCCCGTGGAAGAAAACCCTTCCGCGTCCGCTCCTATTAATAGCTCCGGCTGCGACGCCATCAACCTGTCTGTGGGCGGCAATGGAACCCCCTTCACCTTCCTTGCCTGGAGGTTCTTCTCAAGATTTGCTAGCTTTCGCGCTTCGGCTCCATCGTGCCCGGCCGCGACCTTGTACGTCTTTTTAGTGGTGTTGTCATGGCCAGTGACCGCTGCTGCCGAGAGAAAGTCGATTGGGGGATCACGGTGGAGGTAGGCCTTGAAGTACTGGCGGACGAGCCGCGCTCTCTCGGGAAGCCTGGGCAGCGGCAGATGAATGACCTCGTCGACGCGGTCTAGAACGGCTTCGTCGAGATCCTGGTGTCGCCGCAGTCACGAGAATATGAGCATGAAATTGGTCGCTAAGAGCGCCGCTCGGGTGGGGGTACTCATTTTCATGCATGGCGGTAGTCGTATGACCATAGGGATCGGGGGGGGAGGCGTACTCGTTTGTTTCCTGCTTTTGTCATGTGACCATTGTCCAAGCATCCCTTTCGAGACGGAGCACCGTTCCTACTCCAAATAGAGGCTCCTCCAACATTTGGGCGCTCACTACGTTTCTTGCACATTTTACACAAAAAAAGTGCATTGCTTATCTGATCTTCTTCGTGGGGGGGGGTGATCGTTTGGAGGGGGGGGGGGGGGGAGGTTGGAGGGCTCGCGCGTTTTAAACTTCGATCGTTGGGTATCGGTCCCTCGAAGGGGTCTTAAGCCTTCCGTTGCCACTGACGACACTTCTACGACGATCAGGGCATCGAGATTAACGGCCCAATCGATGCGGTCCATAACGCCTTGTTCGAGATCCTGGTGTTGCCACGGCCATGAAAAGCCGAAAAGACTGATTCTACGATAGCCACCCCCCTCAAAACTAGCGATCTTCGTTAATTAATTAAACGTTGCATGGCTGCTCGACACAAGGAAGGATGTGATGAAGTATATATCTTCATACATTTTCTCGTTTGCAAAGGACGATCGAACGATGAAGTCGGCGTGGGAAGGTGCATCGTATTTCCGGAGATACGGCCGGAGCTGGGGAGCTGGTTTGAAAACCGGCGATTTCGCTAGAGAGCAGTCGGGGGGGCTACCGTAGAACGAATCACAAGTAGGGGGTTGGTTGCTAGTTGGTTGGCGTCTGACAGCGGGGAAGGGGGGTGTGATCATATCATGCGTTGCGGTACCGCAGTCCTTAGGATCATAGACCCTCGCATCCTTACAATGCCGGGACGGAACACGTCCGAGCTCAGGAAGAAATCGACCGCGCGCGCGCGGCGAGCGGGAGGTTGGAGGGCGCGCGTGTTTAATCGTTACACCGTCCGCTGGGTCATGACTCCTCTGAGGGGAATGGTGTCCTTCGTATTTTTTTCGCAAAAGCTGCTGCAGAACCCCGCTGTGTCATTTTCCGAACGAAAACGCGTATGTTATGGTAGATGGGAATCCGTTTTGTCCGAGGCTTCTCGCTTGAGTAGGACCTCGTTTTACTTTTATTTTTTCCGTTTTTATTGAATTTGCCTTGGTTTTTTATTTTATTTTGCTGCAGCGAGAATGGTTGTTTGTTGCTGACGTTGGGTGAATACTCATGCTCGCATGTTGTCGGATGGCAAACATCTCATCCGACACACAAAACAAAAAATGTTTATTTAAGAACACCTTAAGAATACGCTCGATTGACAACTTCTATGGCCTCGTCGTCACGTAACGAACGCTATCGCAAAACAACAAACGGGACGCATGCTATGATCATAGGTATCAAGGTATACCTTTTTGTGTCTGAAACGTTTTTTTTTTTTTTCTGAATCCCCAGAAAAATCGTAGTCTATTTCGAAGTGTTTTGTTCCCATGTCGGTAGTGCGGCGCTAAAAGGGCTAACCCAAACTCCTCGGAATTCCATTTATTAATTTCTTGATCGTTTTCGTTGTATGCCTAGACCATGGGGTTGTTCATCAGGCAGCACTTTTGTCCCCCCCACAAGAAAAAAACATATTTATATTTGGGAGAGGTATATAGCTCCTCAAGCGAGGACCCTCAGAAGGCAAAAACAATGATTGCTGCACCTTTTTTCGTTTGATTAAGAGTAGCATGTGTCATGCCAGTCTAACGATGCGAATACTGCCAGTATTGCACACGTCGGACAGATGATTTGTCGGATGATCTATCGTCACTTGATGATCTAGATCTTTCAGAAAGGGTCTGTATGGTATTGCACACGCCACTGAAATGGAAGTCATACCATCGGCACGATCTGCGCGATCTATTTGTAGCAAATTTTGCCAGGGTTGGATATGTGCTATCTATATACAGATCTTGCCCAACATCTCATAACAACATCTAGATACCTGATCTTCTGTGCATGATCTATATGATCTATATGATCTACATGACCTAGATCATGATCCGTCCAAGGTGTGTACTGTAGCAAAGCACAAATGAGTCTATAACGATACCATGTGGTGTGTTAGTCTATTGAGGAGCCGTGTTAGTCAGATTTTGTTTTTTGACTAAAAAGTACTACCCCCATGGTCGCGCGCGTTTTTTTTTTTCTTGTCCCGTTGGTGATTACCTTAGGGCGGCTGGTGGTAAGGACCATCGAGAAACCTGGCCGCAGCTCTCCCGTGCAAAGCAGGACGGCGTTCAGCGCGCTCCTAGAGTTTTCGCTCATATTTTTCTTCCTGCGTGAAACCAGCGAGACATGCGACGAGCATCGACAGAAGAGGCGCGTTGTCGTTCTCGAGCAAGGGTCCGCCGGGTGGGATCTCTAAGATACGAATCTCGCACAACATCACATAACGGGTTATCTGGATCGTGATCTGTTCGATATGAAAAATATTTTCGACCTTATGTTGTCGTTCTTGAGCCTAGCTTTTTCTTTTGCGGGTGTGGAGCAAGGAGAGGCGTGCATCGAATGCACGCGGTGTCGATTCGCCGAAAAGCTCTTACATCAGCTGTGGGCAGCCGTTTTGAAGGAGACGAGTCCAACCATAAGTTAAGGCTGACACTGTCCTGCGCTTCTCTTAACTCTGATCGCACTCGAAGGTGAGCCCCGAGTTCGTCCTACGTTAGCCATTGCTCCGGTCGCACCAGAAGTTGACCCTAAGTGCGTTCAGCGTTACCCATTGCTGTTCCCTCCCCCCCACCCGAAAATTGCGATAAAAAAAAAACAGAAGAGGCGAAGCGAGATGATTAACTTTCCTTCCCACCCCGCACCGGTGTCCCTTTCTTTTTGTGTCACCCCTCACCCCCCGCAAAACTGTTTATGGAAGATATGGAAGAAACATAATCAGCGCCCAAATGTTGGAGGAGATTCTATTTGGAGTAGGAACAGTTCTCCGTCTCGAAATGATCAAATGAATGAAGGCAAGCAAACGAGTACCCCCCCCCACCGCCCCCCACCCGCCCCCGACCTCCCATACACCCACAGCACCGTGGCTTTAGCTTCATCTATGACAAAACCACCCCGTTCTCTACTCGGGTATCCCCGAGTACCCACCGAGTATATAAGTACCCTGCTGCTTACCCGAGTACCCATGAAGTATATAATATACCCTGCTAACACTAAATCTCCTCCCCAAAAAACGTCCCCAAATGTCTCCCAAACATTCCGAAACACCTCACCTACGATCCCCGAGGGCGGCTTCAGCCTCGTCCATTACCAACACCACCCCTTTCCCCCCCCCGCCGCCGGCCCACTGCAGGAGACCGCTGAGCTCCGCGGAGGCGTTAGCACCCAGGGGACCCACGTCCCCGCCCGCGACAACAACCGTGTTTAGCCCGCACATCTTGACCAATCGTCTGGCGAGGATTGATTTGCCTGATCCCGTCGCCCCGTGGATGAGGATGTGGGGGAGAGGAGCTCCTCGGCCGTAAGCCGAGCTTGTGTATTCGAGAGGCGTGTTTTTGGTGTAGGCGATGGGGAGGGGATGGGGGATGGGGGGAGGGAGAGAGAGAAGGAGGGAGGGTTGCTCACGTTATATATTTTACCATAATAAAGTAAAAATACAGTTTGATCTGCGAGATTGCGGATTTCGTCGAGGAAATTAATCTTTTGCAAGCTGTGTGTGTCATATTTCTCCAATCGCGTGTGTCACGGGAGGTAGATGTCCTGATGAAGGATGTTATTAGTTGGTGACTCCCCTCAATGCCGTTAATAGATACTAGTAGTGCACCAGGGTCAACAGGGTGACGCAAAGACTTGGAACCTTTAATCGCTCTGCGCACGGGAACAACAACATAATTGTTTTTGAGTGGGGAATCGTTATACTCACGCTACGGTGCAGATGCACCGTTTCTTTTCTGAGGATCGCTACTGGAGTAACTCTTTTCCCCGCCCAAAAACTGATTTTTGGAGGAAACGAAAAGTGCTCTACAAGTACACCTGATGAACAATCAATCTCATGGCCTTAAGGTGTACGAAAAAAATTATGGCAAACAACAAGAACGAATTCCCGACGGTTTTGGGTCAAAAGGACCCCGGCCACTGTAGACACGCCTAAGCTAGGCAAGGTCTACTGACCAAAAAATGTCTCCCCTTGGGCTGGTCAGCACCATTCAGGTGCTAGGAAAGGAGAGAGAAGTTGTTGTACTAGCTCCGAACACGAGAAAACAAAGCGATCTTAACTTCATCCCCGAATCCCCATATCAGAATCCAGAAGAGGATAAGTAGAAGCCCCCTTCTACACTTGTTGTCTTCAGATCTAAATAACGTGCACACACCACATCAGATCCTCAACAGTCAATCACCACCAAGAAGATCAACTGTCGTGTCTTACCACCAACGCTACACACTCTCTGGTGCTCCATTGTCCACACCACTCGGACGGCATTTCAACCCAAAAGGTGCTGCTTCAATCTCAGCACGGCGTCCTCAAGGGATTTAGGGGGGTATAGTAGAGGAGGAGGAGAAGGTGGGGGGGGGGGGGGCGTTGGACCCGTTACATTTACTAGGAAAGGGGAAAAAAGCAGGGCTTTTCACGGGTCGGGTCAAATCTCGCGGGTCGGGTCGGGTCGGGTCGGGTCAGCTGACCCCACCCGACCCGCGAGATTTTCGAGACTTCTTGACCCGACCCGACCCGACCCGCGAGATTTTCGAGACGTCTTGACCCGACCCGACCCGACCCGCGAGATTTTCGAGATGTCTTGACCCGACCCGACCCGACCCGCGAGATTTTGAAATCGTTCTGACCCGACCCAACCCGACCCGCGACAATCCGGGTGACCCGCGAGATTCGGGTCGTCTGGCGGGTCACGTGAACTTGACCCGTGACATTTCTCACGGGTCAAAGTCAAAAAGTCACGGGTCAAAGCATGTACGATACCTCGGTCGGTTGGTTGGTCCTTGGTCCCTCGTACTTTTCCCAGTATGTCGTGTTTTCTGCGTTTTTCACCGGCATTGTTTGCAGCTGATGATTATGTCATGTGGTGTGCGCGCGAGGAATTCGAAAGAAACCGCAACCCACATGCATGGACATGCCCGTACCGTTAGACCACCGGGTCTACCCGACGACCGACCCGACGAGCGAGCTAGTTACAATTTACAAGTGCAATCTCCGGCCCCGGCAAGCAGCCTAGCTGAGCCGATTCCGGCAGCAAGCCCACAACGGGGGTGGTGGATCTGTCAGCAGGGGGTGCGATCCGCGAGGATGCGTTGTCTGCTGCTGCTGGTGCTTGCTGCCGCCAGGGTGCTGCTGCTGCTGTGCTGCTGCTGCTGCTGCTGCTTGCTGCTGCTGCTGCTGCTGCTGCTTGCTGCCGCTGCTGATTCGCAACGGCTGCTCTTCTTCTTGCTTTTTTACGTCTGGTCACATTTGGTACTGGTATGATAGTTCTCGAGCTAGCTACTACTACTACACTGCTGTATTTATCTTCTATCTGTGCAGGCTCCAGCCCCGGCAAGCAGCCTAGCTGAGCCGCCTCCGGCAAGCCCACAACTGGGGCGGTGGGTCTGTCAGCAGGGGCTGCGATCCGCGAGAATCCGGGGTCTGCTGCTGGTACTTGTTGCTGCCAGTGCTGCTGCTGCTGCTTCGACGACGACTGCCCTTCCTTGCCTTTTTACGTTTGGTCACTTTTCGTACTGGTATGACCGTAATATTACTGCTGTTGTTACGGCTTCAATAGGTACGGGATTCGCGTCACACTGCTGTATGCCTTGTTACGAGTAGCTAGGGGTACTGCCTGGTGATTGTTCTGCACACTGTGATGACATATGATCGGAGCATCGGCACGAGGGAGGCAGGAAGCCGAAATGTTTGTATTTTATTGGCGGACCCGCGGGCCCGACCCGCGGGGCGCCTACACGGCATCAACGTGGCTCTCACCTGTAAGTTTGAAAAACGCGGATCCGCCGGCTAGATCCGCGGGTCGGACCCGCGGGTCAGCCTAAAACAACTCACGGGTCATTATGGCTTGACCCGCGAAGTGACCCGTATCTCGCGGGTCATGACCCGACCCGACCCGCGAGATTTTGAAAACCTCTTGACCCGACCCGACCCGACCCGCGAGATTTTGAAGCCTTTTGACCCGACCCGACCCGACCCGCGAGATTTTGAAAACCTCTTGACCCGACCCGACCCGACCCGTGAGATTTTAAAACGTGATGACCCGACCCGACCCGACCCGCGAGATTTTGAAACCCCCTTGACCCGACCCGCGGGTCGGGTCATGACCCGTGAAAAGCCCTGGAAAAAGTAGAGGTGGAGTTGTTGACGTTATGTTTATGAGAGACACTACGCCTAGCTAGGCCGTACTACTCCCCCACCAACAAATGCCACCGTAGAGGTGCATCGTTTTCGCTTTTTTGGGGGCTCCTCACTTCAAGACGCGTGCTAAGATTGAGGTATACCTTTTTTTGGCAATTTTGTTTTTCTGAATGACGGGGCTCCTTAACCCAAAAAAATCGTCGGAAAAAAGACATTTGTTTGCATGAATCTCGTTGCTTACCCTAGGTCATGGGGTTTTTCATCCAGCGTAGCAGTTTTGTATTGCCCAAAATAATTTTTCGGGAGGGGTCTTAAGCTCCCAAATTGAGGAGCAGAATTCGAAAAAAAGTGGTGAGCACCTCTATCGTAGTACGCGCGTGAAAAAAAGTTGTGCTCTACCTACACCTCACCAACAAACTGATTATGTGAAAAAGAAAAGTTCAATCCGACAAACAGGTCATAATTAGCCTTTTAGGAGGGAACACTGTAACCAGGACTAATTACGACCAGAAAGAAAAAATCAGGGAAACACATAGGATTTCGTGAATACGGTGGGTCCTGATTACTATGGTACGTCTGTAACAGGATGAAAAGAAAAAAACTTCATATCACAAAACGAAAAAACAAGAAATAGACATTCCAACGAGATTGGGTTTGTGAGTCCTGTCGTTCAAAAACGGAAAAATGGTCCAAAAATTGCTATTGTGCCTTTATTGTAGCTTGTGTACCCGCGACGCTTAAGAAAAGAGAACGAGGCCAAAGAGAAGAGGAGGGGACCTCGGCTCACTTTTTCTTATTCACCCGCGAGGGCACAGAGGAAGGGGAGGAGGGAAAGGATAAACAAAGAGGGGGCGTTGGCTCACGATATGTGACCAAGGGTACGACATTGGTAGGGGGGATGTTACGACGGTGTTACCATGATGTTATCATGATGTTACGCTATGCCCCCATTTTCACTTCCGGGTTTGACTTACGGGTTTCCAGCACTACCGCCAGTGACTCTTTCAAATACCCCACTGACAAAACTGACCTTAGGTGAACTGTTTTTCGGCGAAGCGTGGCAAATCCTTGTATTGCGGATCTCATGTCGCATAATAACTGGAACGGCGCGAAAGCTTGAGATCGCAAAGGAACGGGGGGCGGTCACTCGCGCGAGTGGCCCCGCGCCACCGCCAAAATTGCCCCCCAAAAGAGAATGCCCTACCATAAACTTGCTCTTGTGTACGTACGATTCATAGCGATGGGCGCGACTAGGCTGTGACTAGCGCACGCACCGGATCGAAGCGGCGAGATGTCGCAGCCTGTGTTCCACGTCGGGCGGCAGAACGATTCCTTCCAGCTCCTCCTCCGCCAAGGCAAGATCACGACTGCTGGGATGGGATTCAACAGAGAGAGTTCGGGGGAGGGTAAAGGCTTCAGCACACGCGGGAGTCAGCCATCCATGGCGGATAGGATTATGTTCTCCATCGGATGGATGGGGATAATAATTAAGGCATTGAATTTATTGTGTTTTATATTATTTAGCTCATCACTTTTTTTTCTTACAAGTCGCACTTTTTCTTTCTCTTTCTCCGTCCCTATACGTAACTCGTATTCGGGGTCGCTAAGAAGGCTCTTCTCCCCCCTCCCCGCTACGGAACGCGCCTCCATTTTTATCGCGCCAAGACTCCAGCCTTTTCTTCCCTCGTCGGTCCTAACCGCAATTGCTACAAATTACATGGATTCATTGTTTTTCTTCTGCTCGTTGGCCGTGGCTATGAGTGGTAGACGTTGAACGGCACGCTGCACTTTGTCCGATAGCAAACGTAATACCAGGTAGTGTTTTAAACTCACCCCAGCACCTACAAGTTGATCTTGCTGGGACTTAGCCGAGAGAGGCGAGAGGAGGGTAAATCAAGTGTTCGTGAACACTTGGGATTCAGTTGTCCTTGACTTACGCGCTAAGCAGTGCCCGGCACATCGTCTCCCTCTACCATCCGAACATTTTTTTTTTCTTGAACTGACGTTGTATTAAGTAAGGTTAACCCGCCCCCCCCCCTCCGTATATACTTCGAAACACTTTATTTACACACTTTTTGTTATGGGGATGCAACGCCTCAAAATTTAACTAAGCCACACGAATGCAAGACAATTATTATATTTATTATTATCATTGCCCTCCGACAATGCAGCGTACAGTACGTGTTGATCCGACGTAAACCGAACATGCGTCAATAAGGCGGTAGCATCTCTCGTTCTCTCGTACGACCCTCTGCCAACCATTTCCCAATCCTTTCCCCACGTCTCCGACAATTGTCATCTATTCAAGCCCCCCCTAAGAGGCAATTATCGTCTGCCTCGAACGTGGAAAGGCATGATATTGAAAAACGGGATCAGCTTTTGAAGCTCCCCCCCCCCCCTATTTATATCGTTATCGGTGATGAATAAACAGAATGGTGTAAACAAATAAAAGAAGACAACAAATTAGGGGTTTTTAGAGCTGTGATTCGGCAACACTTGACGACTAAAACCGTCTCGGTAGGTGCCGATAGTGAATTAAATGACTCGTGACGGCAGACGAATGTAGTCAGGCATGCGAAGCGAGCTAAACCAGCCCCCTCGTCGAGGGGGCCCCGCCAAACAAAGAAAACGCGCAATCCACATTGACAATCCTTCCTCCGAATATGGAAATCCAACAAGTGGGATAGTCGGCACGTCCGGAAAACGACTAGTTACTAGAGTCCGACTAACTAACTGGCGGGTGATCAAGTCGTGCCGACTCACGGCTCTAGGAATTGGTGTATATCGACTCCCTATACCATAAGCAATGTAGTGTTTCGAAACAGTATGTCTCCCTCAAATACCCCCCCCTACGTTATCAATGCTACCGTCTATTCCCCGAGATGTCAAGCTGAAGCATTCCTCAACGTTGGATGAACGCGATCATCTCTGTGAAAAGCGTTTCACGGAGGCTGCGAGTTGGCAGCGAAAGTGGTCTGCGCGTTTCAGGTTCCAACCGCCTTCGTCGAACGAGAACCGTCCACGCCTAACAACGAACATACCAGCAGGATCTTGCGCCTTCGCATATGGTGTGGCACTATCATCTCCCTCGAATGCAGGAAATCACTGATGATGTCTTGACTTCGTATCAATCTCTTCTGCGCAATGTGTCTCTATCAGGACCAGGAACGGCGCTCCGTCTCGAAAGGGATGCGTGGTCAGATGAACCAAATTACCAAGGCAAGCACCAATGCAAGCACCAAGGCAAGCAACAAATTAGTACGCCCGCCCCCCACCGTTCCCCGACGCTAAAAACAAACATCATTGGTGCATGTACCGGGACGCACGTGCCGCTGTACCTCAATCGGAATAGCATACGCCAACGCCGGGCGATCCAGGCAACGGCTGCGGCCGGGATGGACCCCGGCAAGTCCGTCTCTCGAACCAGGCGTGGCTTGGTTAGCCTCCGCCGAACGGCCGTCGCTGCAAGAAAAAGGAGGTCATGACACGAATAGGGCGGGTCAACGAAACGGAAGGAGCGACGCGTACCACGGCGGGGGTGTCACGAACACACGAAGCATTCCGGGTAGAGGTCGAGCCCCAAGTGCATCCAATAGTTCGTGGGCAACACCCGTGCAGCTTGATAGACACGAACAGCACTTGTACAAACATTTGCGAAACTCTTGAGACCTTACGGAGGGGATGGCTAGTAAACATCTCCGGATCAACCAGTGGATTTTTTTTCAAAAATGCTGTGATCTGTCTACATGGTGATACGGGTATGTGCAGTTCTTAGTTTTTTTTAAATGATATCATAGCAGTAGTGCCGTATGGCCTAAGTTCCTTATCGAGCTTGTACTTACTCCTGTTCGTGTCAAACTTAGATTCATTGTCGGACTGGTACGTGTACATATGCTGCACGGTCTTCCTATCACAAATTTTATGGAGCATCGATTCGTAGAAGAGCTGATAAGCCGGCGTTTATCGCTTTTTAGGTTGCTGTATACCCCGGTCCCAAACGGTTTGATATCTACTAAAAATAGCACACCCTCTGGTACCTGCGAGAGTTGCGGCGTTCCCAACCAAGAGGCTGACGAAGGCCAGCCCAAGTAGCCCCGCCATGATTCTTGTCAACTTCAAGGGGTCGGATGAGACGGATAAAACCGCCGCGCCCACCAAAGCGAACGTCTCGTCCACCACCTAAGCCGCGCGTGCGCACGAAGATAAAATGCTTAGAATACGTCACCCGTGAACCGCATAGTGTCGTCTAGGTGTCATTTCACCATTTGCATGTGTAGCAAAGCCTATCCCGCAACGGTTCCTCCCGGCTATTTTTTTCCTCCAAAAAATGCCCACCGGCCAACCCACGGGGTTGGGTCAGGAAGCTTTCAAAATCTCTTGGATCGGGTCGGGTCGGGTCGGGTCGGGTCGGGTCGGGTCGGGTCGGGTCGGGTCATCAGGTGTTTGAAATCTCACGGACCGGATCAGGTCGAGAGGGTTTTGAAACACACAGGTCGGATAGGGCCTCCTTGATCCGCCCCGACCCGACGCTTGAAAAGTTGAGGCAACAGCACGGAACCGAAAAGCAAAACGATCATGCAAGAAGGACATCAGGAGTTTCGCCATATTATCACTGCCCAGAATCAAGTACAAAAGGGAGTTTGATTTCGTGCATAATTTTCCTTTTTTTGGCTCCCTGAGTGGATTTTTTTGGTTCCCTTGGTGACCTTTAAGAAATAAGCTCATACTGCATGCACATTGTTGGATAAAAAAAAGTAAAACGATATATGAAATAGTAGTAATTATAACAACAATATAAATGCTACTAATGACAATTAGAACAACAGCGCTCACCGCCTGTGTCTGCTTCCTAGCCTCTTTTCCTTTGGCCCGTATCCTAGCCACGTCCGCCGCTTCCCCTCCTCGTTCCGCCTCAGTCAACGCGCGCACGGTGGCGAGACTTTCAGACAGCCTGCGGGGTATTAGAGTCCGCAATACAAACACGTGCATCGGCCATCGAAGAGGTACGAGAAGCACATGCCCGGCGTCAGGGGCGAAGGTTCTCAGATACCCTGTTCTTTTTTAGGCTCCGAGAAACAAGCACGATCGTTTCGGGCAGTCAAAGCGCGGACGGCCACCAGGTCTATGAGAGAGCCCCGGGTGTGTTTGGGTTCGGGCTTCCCGAAACAATAACCCGCGTTTCGGACGGTCAAGCGCGGACGACTTTCAGACTGTAGCCTGGGGCGTGTGTTTGGGTCCGTGACGCAATCACGTGAACCGGGTAGAAAACGCCCGCTATGAGAGGTGAAGGTTCTCAAGCAGTCAGAGGTGTGTTAGGATCCGAGAAGCAAGCACGCGAGTTTCTGGTAGTCGAAAGTACGGGCGACGGCAAGGATTTCAGACACCCCGGCGTGTGTGTTCGAGGTCCGACGAGCAGACGCGTGCATCGGGTTTCCTTAGGGCAAAATATCGCCTTCCTCGGACGTGGAAGTGTGTTGATGTCCTGGCGTGCCTACGAGTAGTATAGATCAAATAATTAGGTAGCGTCGCATCGTAGGCTTTGTGGATGAGTCAATCGGGGGCCGGCTTTTGGCGTATAGGCTTTGTGGATGAGTCAATCGGGGGCCGGCTTTTGGCGTATACCTTTGCCTCAAGAGTTTCTGAACCTTAGCAGCAGTGTTTGTGTGCGTTCTTCAGTAGTCAACCGTTTTTTCTACCTTTCATGTGGCTGACGCCGTAATAAGTCATTTTTAATCGCCCACACGGGTGAAGGAAGCACGAGGGTGGACCCACGTCGATCTGTGGATCGCGCTGTACAATTGGTGCTTTCTTAGATTTTGTGGGGGTGCTGTTTATGGCGTACCTGCGATTGGTGGAGAGCTGTGCCGTCTGATTGGCCGCCTGTACGTCGAGCAGCAACAACGCTACCTCCGTCGACCTCCGGCGAGACTCCTATTCGGCCGATGCAACAATAACGGGACATGTTGGGGGGGGGGGTGCTAAGGAGGGAAGACTAATCCGTTTCCACAGTGGCTGCATTGCAGCACATACCGTATAGGACATCTGCCAAGAAACGTAAAACCGGACCCATGCGTGGTTTCTTATTTCGGAGAAGGTGCGTTCTTCACTAACCGCAGAATAAAAATGCTTTTTTAGGGGTTGTACTCCCACTCGCGGGTCGGATTTGGAGGTTTTCAAACTCTCGCGGGTCGCGTCGGGTCGGGGCAGAAGGTGCTCCAAATCTCAGGGGTCGGGTCAGGTGGGGTCAGGTCGGGTCAGGTCGGGCCAGGAGATATTCCAATACCAATGGCCGGGTGGCCGGGTCTGGTCACCTTGGCCCGACCCGACCCGACCCGCAAGAACTGACCCAGATCTTAAAAATACCTGGAAATAACGGCTCCAGGTTTTTCCTATTTTCCTGAAATTTTCAGCCGGCTTATGTTATTGCCCTGTTTCTTGTCAGGTGTCGTATATTTTAACGGTAGTGCATGGTGGTTGCCAATAACATGCATTGCTGAAACACATACACGTCAAAAAGCAAGACTTCGTCACGCAAAACTGCACCCACCTCTAACGCTCCGAGAACTTCGACGGCTTTTTGTTCCTCGTGAAGACTTTCTAGGGCTAAGGACGTTTTTTCCTCCACCAAAGCCTCTGCTGCGCCGAGCTCCATCTCGGCTGTCGCTAGGGTCTGTGTGTGCATGACAGGGACGGGAACGTGTGAGAATGCTCTGTCAGATATACGCCACGCTTTAGCATATTCTCTACATGTGTTGAAGCTCATTGACCCAGGTTCCGCCGCTTTTTGTAAAGGTTTCACCGCATTAGGTCGGGTTCCACCAGATTTGGATCAGGTTGCTTTGCATTCGGGTCAGGGTGCACCGCATTTGGCTTAGGTTGCACCGCATTAGGAATAACTTTCACCGCATTCGGCTCATGCTGCACCGCATCTGACTAAGGTTGCACCGTATTCAGCTCAAGCTGCACTGCATCGTATCAGGTTGCACCGCAACATCTCAGGTTGCACCGCATATACCTTGTGCGACGTGCCTACCAGACATTTTGAGTACAGAGTTCTTGGCTGGATGTGTACAGAGTTCTTGGCTGGATGTCGACCCCAACCAGCGACTGCGACGCGCTTCGTCCACCTTGCCCTGGTCGTAATTTAACCCCTTTCTAAAACTTTTGTAAGAAATAACCCACACAAATTTCAAGTATATTGTACCACGAAAGGGGTTGTGCTTCTGTTCAACGCCGCAACACGTTCAACAGAAGCAACAAATATCCACGAAAATGCAACAAATTCGCTCATTTTCGTTCGTAGGTGGCGACGACGAGAACCTCCGCCCTAACACCTATCTACTGGCTCCCTCGGGTGTGTGGAAATTTACTTTTTTTTTTTTACTCACCTCGGACAGATCATGATCTAGATTATCTTGATCACGCAAATCATCTGTATCATCTACTGCAGTACATCCCGTATCGGCTGCTATGAGATGTAGTGCAGGATGTGTGTGTAGAAAGTACAGATCCAACCTTGGAAGCATTTTGCTAGATTGTGCAGATCGTACGGCTCCCACCCGGTGACATGGACTATACCACACAGATCTTCCCTAAAATGTCTCGATCATCAAGGGGAGACCGGTGATCTGTCCGGCATGTGAAGGTCTTGAAATGGTCTCCATCAATAATTGTTTGAGGCATTGTGCCGTAGGTTTATGCTCTTGTCAATCGGGGGGCTCCGCAGCTCGCCTTACGGTTGTGCGATGTTTTACAAAGTACGTTTCAGGCACTCGATGCCCATTCGACGGACCGTGTCATACCTGGTTGTGTCTGAGTGCTAGCCATCTCCGACGATCTCGTCCCGTCGCCTTCTCGAAAGCTATTTTGTTCTGCAGGGCATGTGCACCAAGCGGCGAAGCGGCGGTATTGGGCGATCGCTACAGTTTATTGAGTAGTTTATTGAGTTTTTTTTTCTTCTTGTCGTTGGGGGCGTCACGGCTTGTCTACGCGATACCAAAGACAGTGATTGTTGTCCTTGTGCTATTTTGCCGTGGGGAGATTAACGGCTGGTCTGCGTGATACAGAATACATTGGCTTACCTTGCTCTATTTCATCTTCGGGTCGAAAGATTCACTACGCGCTATCATGCCGAAGACAACGGGTTTCTCGTGCCCCTTTCCGGGAGGGGTTGTGGGAATTATCATGGCTTGTTTACGCGATGCCGAGTACAGTGATTTGCTTGGGTTAGGTTACGTGGGGTCGAAGGTTTTTCCACGTGATCCTGACTGCATAGCGATTTCCTCGTGTTCTGCTGCCGTGGGGCAACCACGGCTTGTTTACGCTATACCGAACGCGTTTTTTTTTTGTTTTCCTTGTGTTTGTTTTACCATAACATATAGTCCGTGCAGGACAATTTGTACCCGTTGTTTCCGGCTAATAACTTTCGAAATATGTCGGATTGAAAAATAAAACGACCTTGGTCGTGACCATCAAGGCTTGGGGAATCGAATATCGTCGATTTTTTCTTTCTATTCCTATACTAAAATCAAGTCATATATGGGCAGTCACTAAAAGCCAACCCAATATCTGGCTAAATGGGCTAAAAAAAACTACCAAAATGGATAAAATCATGAATATATCGCGAACTTTAGTTTTTCAAGAACCCAAAAAATTCACTGATTTGGAGCACGGCAAAACAAATCGTTTCCGGCTCCTTGTTTTAAAATCGTGAAGTACGACCTCCGCAATAAAAGCTATGAAGATAACATAATATTTCTTGTTTTATGCCAATATCTCCGTCAAATTATGTAAACATATTATGAGCAAAAACCCTGACGATTGAATTTGCCAGAGCTCCCCGAATCCGTGGTCGTAATCAGGTTGCAAAAAGTATACGCCCCTCCCAAAAGCTATCGAGTTTTCCGGTTTATTGGCGATAAATACTTGAAATAAAAATCCATTACTTCACGGATTATCGCGAGGAGATTAGCTCTTTAGGCGCACGTTCGAATTTCAGATCACACACCCAGACGCTGAGAAAAGTGCGCATTGGTGCTGGGAAAAAATTGAATAATGTCTCCTGCATGGACCATAGCAGATCGCGGCTTGTCTACGAGACATTGAACTCAATGGCGATAGTACGTCAGTTTGCCGTGGGGTCGAGGGTTGCTCACGCAAAACCGAAAACAATATTTTTGTCTCACGTTGGTTCACCGTGGGAGGAAACCGGCTTGTCGTGAAATCGGCGGATAAATCTGTTTTACCCACAGAGAACCTTCGTTTTCTGTACATCGCCACGTTCGGAGGGGCCGGACGGGTCAGACAGCGAGTGCCATGCTGATTGCTTTTTCTTTTTGCCTATTTTATTTTGTACCTTTTTTTTCCAATTCCATCTGTTCGGGTGACTCAGATCCGGGGTCACGTCACAGCTTCCCCTGTCCCCTTCCCCCTCCACGACGTGCATGCCTTCATTTTTATTGTGAAAAGGGTGTAGGACTATCTGCTCTCTTCGACTGTTGATGTCAGGGCGAAGAGCTCCCGCTTTTCCTCCATGCCAAATATCCCGGCAGTACACGAACAGTAGATCTGTGTGCTTTAATACGAGGTTATGGTCGTGGGTTTGGCCGTCTACTGTCAGGAGAAATACTCACAAGAATATTTACGGGTCGAGTCAATTCTCTCGGCTCAGGTTAGGCCACCTGGCGTGACCCGACCCGACCCGACCCGACCCGACCCGACCCGACCCGACCCGACCCGACCCGACCCGACCCGACCCGACCCGACCCGACCCGACCCGACCCGACCCGACCCGACCCGACCCGACCCGACCCGACCCGACCCGACCCGACCCGACCCGACCCGACCCGACCCGACCCGACCCGACCCGACCCGACCCGACCCGACCCGACCCGACCCGACCCGACCCGACCCGACCCGACCCGACCCGACCCGACCCGACCCAACCCGACCCGACCCGACCCGGCCAAATCCGACCTGTGAAATTTCACAGCCCCATCACCCGGCCTGACTCGTCCCGTGAAATTTCGAATGCCTCCCGACCCGACCCGACTCTACCCGCGAGGTTTAGAAAGCCTTCTGACCCGACCCCTGAGTCGGGTACTATCTCGTTAAAAGCCCGTAAAAATCCCCCTCGACGTTACCTTGATTATGTCAAGTTCAAGTTCCTTCAGCGACGCCAGCTGTCGTAGTTGTGCCGCTGGTTGCCAGTCCCCCCCCTGCTCCTCCACCAACCCAAGCACCGTAAGGCTCGCTGCCCAGTCCGTGGGGTAGTTTGATCGCCCCAATCGCGAGTGCCGGTCCCCAAATGCGAGCAGGGATGGGAGCTAGGTCAGAGTTTAAGGTGCCGTCACGGATGTTGTCAGGGGTGAAGGCCAGATTAAACGTCCCCTGACTTACATTTGTGCGGAGTCATGCTGCGGCAGGGATGAAGCAAATTTTTCTGGTGCTCTGTTTTTCTCTCCTCCATCAATGTAACCACCTTAAGGCTCGTCTTTAAGCGAAGCAGAGCCACTCACTCTCGAGAGTGGCTACCCCATTTCTCGGGGCTTTTCGATTTCGTGTTTCTCCCCGCCCCGTGGAATGTTTCACACCTCGGACAGATGATCTACCAGATGATCTATCCCCAGTCAATGATCTACATATTTTCAAGGGGAGATCTGTATGGACTATAGATCACGTTGCCGGGTGGAAACCGTACGATCTGTACCATCTAGAACGTGTTTCTCGGGTTGGATCTGCACTCCACATAAACAGATCCTGCACAACATCTCTTAACGGCAACCTTAGGATCTGCTGTAGATGATCTAGATCGTCATCTGTGCGAGGTGTGGACTGTTTTGTTGCGCTGCGCCAACAATGTATGTTACAGAGTCCGGTTACGAGTAACGCATTTACAAAGCCTTACCTCTGGAGAAGAAGAAGGGGGGGGCGGGGGGGGGGTAACCCCCCTTTCCGCGGCCCTTTTTTTTCTGGTGTTTTTAGTTTTGCTTCTCTATCAGCCTAGACGCCTTAACTCTATGATTTATGTTGGGAAAGGGTCCTTGGAATTAGTATAGGACATTTGTTTGCCGTAGCAACAGTAGGGTCGCTGTCCGGAGCCGTGGAAAAATAGAACCGTTCCCAAAAGCGAGCAGCGGGTGACAGTTAAGCCGGGATGTAAGGTCCGTCAGGCGTACGAGATTCAACGCAGCGAAGGCGATATGCGTATGGACAGTCTGACTGCGCACAAGAGCTGGGAATTCATGTTTATGCTGTTCTTTGCGAACGCCATGTCATGGGACCGTCCCAGAAGGCTTGTGGTTTAGGTAAGGATTCCTTTTCGTGGTCAGCATAAGGATTCCATCGTGATCGGCCATGGAATAGTTTGTGATAAGCTAATGATTTCATTGTGGTTGGCGAAGGAGTCTTCGTGGCTATCTAAGTGTTTCGTTCTGGTCAGCTAAGGGTTCCGCTGTGATCAGCTTAAGGATTTTTTTGAGGCCAGCATAAGGATTCCTGTGTGTGGCTTCGCGACTCGTATCCAAGTCTACGGTACCAGCGCATCGATCGGCATGGTCTTGCCGCACCGAAAATATCGGGTGTCTGACTACTGCTAGTGTGAGAGGGGAATCACATGTTCAATCTTACACGTATGATAGAACGTTGCGGGTCTCGATAGACTGTTGCTAGTCGTCGCGATAGGGGAGCCGCGTCTGTCCAACGACGGCGTCCATCGCTTTTCGTCGTCGTCCCCTCTGGCCCGTCGTGAGGGTTATCGGCTGACTGCCACGCTTCTACTGTACCATTGCACTGCACGTCATCAGGCTTGCCCACCCTTGAGGGCAAAAATGCCTCCCTACGCCGTCCACGAAACGCTGTGATACGCCACCACCAGAAGGCATGCGAATGTTTGCCTAAAGGTCTCTGCCTACCAGGCAATGGGATGCGTTGTTCTCACTCTAAAAAAGCTGCGAAGACGCGTGCTACGATCGAGGTAGCGCGGTTTGGCTGAATTTTGTTTATCTGAACGATCGAGGTCTTAACCCAAAATCGTTGAAAAATCGTGTTTTGCAGAAAAAAAGAACAATTACACCTAACCCAGACTAGGGTAGGGGAGTTATGTTTTATTTCAGGCTTTTTTTAGCAGTGGCTCGGGATCACTCGCACGGTAGCCCCCCCCCCCCCAAACTAGCGATGTTTTCTCTGACGAACTTTTCATCGCTGCTCGACACAAGGAAGGGATACAATATAAACCAAAGCATACACCATACATTTTCTTGTGTGCAAAGGTCTATCGATCGATGACGTCGGGGAGGGTGTCCAGGGACACCGTATTTTAGGAGATACGACCGGGAGCTGGTTTTGAAACCGCCGATTTCGTTAAAGAAAAGTTGGGGCGGGGGCTACCGTAGAACGACTCAGCCCCTCTATTCCGTTGCCGTGTTAAGCTGTCTTGATGTTTTAATTTGACGATCCATCGATCCGTAATGGAATGATGATCTACGCTGCGCCAAAAAAAATCGCCTAAAGTTTTTTTTCCGCGATGTACTGAGTCACTCTTGGGAGGGGCTCAAGCACACCAGTGAAAATGGGGGTATGCACTACCACAATACCGTACCCTTGGTCACCTAGGCCCATGGGTTTTGACATCGGGTTGCGCTTTCAGTTTACTCGAAATTAGTCACTTTTTGGGTGAGGCATTGAGCTCCAAAAGCGAGAAGCCGAATAAAAAGACATGGTGTGCTCCTTCCTTTGCCTTACAGTGTGGCTTTGTTTACAGCTACACGTGCTTGTCGAATTCTACTCCTACGTAACGCAGTCGACATCATTTCCCCTGCAACAGCAGCAGCAGCAGTCTAGCTGTACCCCCTAAACCCTCACCGTTTCGAGAATCCGCCTTCAGGGCGGTCATCTTCGCTTCTAACGTGTCGAATCTCCTCAACAGCTCCTGTTCGCATTTTAGGGCGGTGCGGTGGGGGCTTCGCGAGTTACTTCCAGCGGACACATGACACATGCTAGCAGTATTAATAGTACTAATCGCACGGTAGAGGTACACCATTTTTTCTGAGCTTTACACCTTGCCCAAGAACTGTTTTTTTTCTTTTTTCAAGAAAATGAAGGCGAACCTCGATACACAAACCCCATGTCCTAGGGTACACACAAAAAATGAGCTTCATACCTTGCCCAACAACTGTTTTCTTTTTCAAAGAAAAATGAAAGCGAAACTCGATACACAAACCCCATGTCCTAGGGTGTACACCGAAAAGAATAAAACACACGCACATTGCAAACACAACTCAATTTGGACGTTTTTGGGGTTCAGGAGGAGTGTCGTGTCATTCCTTCAGTTCATTTCAGTTCATTTAGTTATTTTTTTTTTGTGCCAAAACGTGCTACCGCTATCGTAACGTGCGTCGCACGTTAGCTGCGGCCTTAACCTCTTAAGAGCCCCTAAACCCCTCCCTATACCAATTTCAATTAATTTTGTCCCCAACACGGGTTTCCAGTTGTAAAGGCGTTACATAAAAACATTTTCTGAATTGCCAATTTTCTCCCCAAAAAACGTTTCGAGAAAAGAAAAAAAAGAACTAATGGCATATGGTAGGCGTTCTGTATGTTGACACTGATGATGCTGTGCAGTACCCGGAACGGCAGAATGCCACACAGGAAATTGCGAGTGGGGAAACTGATGTTGCATCGATTTGCGGATTCTCTGACGGAATCGGGCTGGACATAACATGTCTTGCCTGGGTGACCGTGACGGTGTGCGCGAAAAGATACGTCCAATCCACGTTTGGTACGCCTTCCACGGTTGACCGCGAACCGTTCCCAAGAACAACGGGTAGAGTGAACGTGGAAAACGCCTCCGGCAAGATGTGCGCCATGTCGGTCGGCCGTACGCCGAGCTGTCGTCGGCCTTTCCTCCTGTCGTACTTGAAGGTGTAGTAGCTCAGCTGGGCCTGTCGGTCAAGACAATGCATTGTAGTGTACCAGATATGAGTTACAGCAAAAAAACAACAACACGCCTTTTGCCCACTACAAACTTATCCCATACAAATTCCAAGTAGTTAGTCCCTAAATATGGGTGAATCTCTTCATGGGTTTAAACAAATGTGAGTATCTTGACTCGACTTTCGCACACAATAATACCATCACGTGTTGTACCCCTTTTCAGAGATGTTCGCTGGTATATCAACTCGCACTTTGTTGTTGTTGTTGTTGTTGTTGTTGTTGTTGTTGTTGTTGTTGTTGTTGTGGTTGTTGTGGTTGTTGTTGTTGTTGTCGTTGTTGTTGTTGTTGTCGTTGTTGTTGTTGTTGTTGTTGTTGTTGTTGTTGTTGTTGTTGCTGTTGTTGTTGTTGTTGTTGTTGTTGTTGTTGTTGTTGTTGTTGTTGTTGTTGTTGTTGTTGTTATTGTTGTTGTTGTTGTTGTTGTTGTGTTGGCATCCGTCAAAGCACCGGCAGGAGATAGAATGTTCACACGAAATATATCGTGGGACTGTACTGACCATGCAATTTGTCGTCTGGCGAGTCGGTGCACATGCCAGGAGCTGCTGCGAGTATTGTGAACGTGCTGCTGTACGTCTGCTGTTGTGCTGTACCTACGTTCGTCGGACGTACCTTTTGAAGCACCTCCCAACTTGTAACAGCATCGACTCCAGCGATCACATCGTACAAGGCCCACGGGTCCTCGCCCACCCCAAAAGATGCCCCGGGATCCATCCCAGCAGACGCAGCAGGCAACCCTCTACTATCGCGCTCACCATCTGTATCCGACCCGTCCTCATCGGAGTCCTTCTCCTCGGACTTCCTTCTTCCTTTGGCGGGGTCCCTTACAACATCCTCGGCCTTATGAGGTGTAACTCGTGCGCTGCTGGGTATAGCTGGTGGCGAGGACTCGCCAGAATTGTGGAACCCCTCTCGAGAAGTGTTGCTGCTGTTGTGTGGACTAGGGGTTGTCACTGACGCTCCCGATGAGTCGTTTTTAGTATGATCCACCGCAGAGCTGGGCGCGTCGCTCTTTTCTCCTGCTGCTGTTGTTGCCGATGTTGTTGATGTTGTCGGTGTTGTTGTAGTAGTTGTCGGTTTGTTTGCCAAGGGGCTGCTGCTGCTACTGCTACTGCTGGCGGTGAGTTCCTCAGCCCCCCGACATGATACTCGGCCATACAAAGATGAGACGAGCAGAGCAAGCGTAGCGACCCTTCTGGGTAGCCTCCTCCTTTTCCGAGTCATTTTGAGCGAGGTGCACTCTTGACGCTCTTGGGATATATTATCCCAAGGCGACGAGGAGACCTTCAGAAATCTGCACCGAACAACGGTCGGGTTGCACGTATCGTATCATATCATGAGAGCGTCACATCATACCAGGTACCAGGCACCACCTGGTATCATACGCTGGTATCATACGAGGACGACGAAAGGCCGGCTTCAAGAATTGACGTTGCTTAGACTGCCCGGACAGCAGTAGTATCATACGAATACGTGATTCATATTTTTCTCCCGATCTGCAGCTCTAGGCTCAAAAGATCACTGCCGGCGGTTGGCGAACCCGGCAATCCTGTTGTACCGTACGTACTAGTATTAATAGCAGTGGCCTTGCCCTTGGTTTGATATCTGACCCTTAGTTCATTTCAGAACGTGTCCGGCCCAGAGCGATCTTGTACAAAATCTAAATCTAGTCGATTTGGTGGAGATTTCCTCGGTTTTGTCGGTTTCGAAAAGGCGGCGCAATTAGGCAACCTATCAAACACGGATGCGGAGTATCTCGAGTCCTTGCGTACTTGCGGGCTATGATACACATCAACAGATCTGATACGGGCAACGGACTGGACTGCGGGCTACCAGGTACGTACGAGCTACGAGCTGCACTCTACGAGCTACGAGTTCATCGACATGGCTCCTGTGCTCGGCGTGGGACAATCCATTTTTTTGGCGTTGTGCGCGGGCACTCGCGTAGAGTCGGCTGTCGCTACGACTAGATCAAGGGGTCCCGACGACGGCGTGGACATTTTTACAGCCTCGCGTCTTGTTAGCACTGGTAGTGCTAGTGCTGGTGGTGCTCGTGTTGCTGTTGCTGCTGATGGTGCTGGTGCTGGCGGCGCACCTGGCGAACATTCGTCCAGACTACGAGAAGAGTCGTCCTACCAGCCCGAGCACAATGACGGCGCAACACACGCAGCATCCGATCCAGATCGCATAGAAACGTCGTGGAGCGGTGACGGCGACGGCAGCAATAGTATGCATCACGGAACATCTAACACTGACTACGACATCCTTGTCGAAGATCCTGTGGCCGATAACCGCAACGATGACGTCGAAGCAGCTCGTAACGTTGCGGTCGATACACATCCGGGAGTCTCGGGGTACAACAAACTTGACGCAAGCCACGCGCAACAGCCAATCAAGACCGAAGTGGAAGATCTTGTGGCCGACAACACCCACGACGGCGATAACGACGCAGCTCGTAAGATTAAGATTCCCGTTGAGATCGCAGCGGAGGCTGGAGCGGAGGAAACGTGTGGGGAAGGGGAATACCGCAAGGCATGCGGTAAAGGAGAAGACTGCTGCAACAACGCTTGCGGCGTTACTTGTGCTCCCAAGGGGCAGCCGTGCCCGCAAGTTACGTGCGGAGGGCTCCCGCGCGAAGGAGGCCGCTCGCCAGAGGTACGGTATGCATACACAGTACAACGCAGGACAGGAATCCTGTAATAAAGCCCATGAATACGGGCCCAGGCTAGTTTTTATTTTATTTTGGTAAAGGGTGCGTTGTACGAGTACACTCTTCAGTGTTACGGTTCTTCTGGATTTCTCGTGTTCCTGTACATATGAGCCTCTGCCTTTCTCAATATCCTCTTTCCTGTTAGGTTTCATGTACCACAACCAAAAATCGAGGCGGACACCTCCACGGGTAACTATAAGCGTTAGAAAACAACATCCGAACACTAGCGCTGTGTTTGATACGTATCATCACATACCTTGATTAACCTCTGTGAAGATTACTACTGTGTGCCCCTTTGTCCCGACTCGTAAACAAAACTTGTGTTGCGTTCAAAGGCATCATAACATGCTACCAGACTAGTAGTCTGTTATCCTTCGATGCGGAAATGCCCGTTTACGAACCCGCCCGTGGTCTATGATACCTGAGATACTTGGTTGACGACACGCATGCGTATTGCTGCTGTAGCTGCTGCGCGGACAATAACGTATTCGCCGTAATTCAGTCAGAAGTCAAGAGGGCAGGTTTCGAACAACTCTGAAGTGGAAGAATACTTAAAAAAACAACCGAACAAATAATATCCCTCAACTTTAAGCTGGTGATACCCCTCAAACAAAAAATAAAAGTGAAGTCCGCAATTATACATAAAATATGAACACGGCTGATACAACGCGCGGCTTTCGTGTGGTTCGCAGTTGGAGTTGGGGACGAGAAAAGCCTCACAGGGTGACCCTCGCGCTCTGCGACACGAGGCGCTGGCACACTCCTTCCTACAAGACCCGTCCATGCCGCCAAAGGACCGCCTGCGAAGCCTCCAGCTACATATGCCCAAGGTGTTCGAGCACGTTAGCCCCAAGGGGTTCAAACGCCTGATACATAATGTAATGCAGGTAATGCTGCACCAAATACAACGGGTTGCTATCATACTTGGATGCGTGGGCTCGAGATCAGGTGTCACGCAACAGGAACCTCGTACTACAGTAGTAGTAAAAAAGCGTCAGAAAGCCAATCTTCCAGCTGAGCGATGTGCTAGGTACACATACTGACGCTGCCATGATACCAGGACGTGCTCGAAAGTTGGCATTTCCTCATCTGAAAGCTTAGACTAATATGCGACCCCCCAGATTGTAGCCTGCCAGCGCGTACCCAGAACTTAACGGTACGCCAAGAAGACGTGCCCATAATCGACTTCTCGTCAGATGAAAACATTAATAGCTCAGTAAATTGTTGCCTTCCAATGCTTACCACAGAACCTGACGGTGTAGGTCCTACCCCGTGCAGGTTAGCGGGCGACCAGAAGCTATCGACGACACGCTTCGCCCACGATCAATCCCCGGAAGAAAATCCTTAGGAGACAAGGCCGTAGCACCTGGTACGCCTGAAATCCCTACTGAGACCCACCCGCCGCCCACCCCGGCGTTGGGGGTTCCGGGATCAGAATTTCCGCCTTCTTCTCCGTTGCCCGCCGTTGATCTAAAGTCGTCGCCTTTGGTAGACGGTTCGGATGCTCGGAAGCTGGAGAGGCTTCAAGAAAGGGCTGGGACTGTGGCGAGAAACGTTCGTGGCCGCGACAGTCGAGAGAACGTCGATATTATCTCAAGTTCGAGAAGACGAGGAGGAGGACGACGGCGAGGAGAAGGAGGGGCAGGAGCAAGAGCAGCAGCAACAGCAGGAGGAGGAGGAGGAGGAGGAGGGGGAGGCGGGGGGGCGAGAAACCACCCAAGCCGCAGCAAGGAAAATCTTGCAGCCGCGAGGGCCGCGGAACGCCGAAAGAAAGGCCACAGCACAGAGATATACCGAACAGAAACGCCGTTGATATCGTCGACTCAGCCCAGGCTCTTCATGCGGGATGGCGAGGAAAAAGACATACCGACGATAGGGGCAAGGGCACACAAAAACAGAGAGGATTTGGTCTTGGGTGTAGAGCGGCCGGGAACGGGTCTGGGAGATGTCGACGTCGCGTCCACTATGGAAGGCTTGCTAGATCGAGAGGTGAGCGCGAGGAATTGAATCGACTGCCGGAAAGGAAACGTTTGTGAGTTGAGTGGCGGCAGCGATCAGGGATAGAGAAAAGCATGTTATCAGCGACAGGGAGGGAGAGGTGTTTGATCTCATTCGGTGAATGACGGTGGATTCGGGAGTGAACCAATGCTACGGTAGGGGGGTAGGTCCCTTTATATAAGGGACCTTTTTTTTCAGTGACTTTTTTTTCAGTGACTCGGTGTCACTCGCGCGAGTGAACCCCTGGTTCCTTGCGGTGACAGGCTAGTCTAACACTCTCGATGTTAACACGGAAAGGGATCTGGTTAGCTCCACGCTGCACCAAAAAACAAAATTCCCGAACGTGTTTTTACCCGTGAGGTACAGAGTCGCTCGCGCGACTGGCTAACACGTGGTAGTCAAAATTGGGGGATTGATACTAAAATGTCGTAGCCTTGATCAGTGACATTAAACTAGTTGCACCAAATGATTATATCAGATTCTTTGCGACAAGCGCACGCGTGGTTTTTAAAAGAAGGCGTGAATCTTGGGCCAACCGCATTTTGGTCAGCAAAGGGAGGGAGGGAGGGAGGGAGGGAGGGAGGGAGGGAGGGAGGGAGGGAGGGAGGGAGGGAGGGAGGGCGAGCGTTCTAACCCAGAGGGTGAACGGCGGAGGTTTAAGGAGTGCCAACGTCGCGGCTGACGTAGTTTGAAAATGCTTTCATAAGTAACTGCAGCGATTTTTTTTCGACGAGCGACCGAGAAAGATTTCCAAGTTTGACCGCGCTGAGAAACAGAGGCCCCTTCCGAGTTTCATGAAGCCTCCGCCAACCAACCAGCACACAAGTTGGCGACAGTTCCATATGTCCTGCAGCACGAGTTCCTAGCGACGGCCGCCCCCAGAGTGGAGCCCCTGTAGATATCGTGATCCTCTCTTTCGTAGACGCTTAGTAACAAAAATGTGGTGATGCAAGAAGACGCGACTATTGAGCCGGCCACGCGTCCACGACGAGCACCGTCTCCTGTTATTAAATCTCGTACCAGCACCGTCCCCCGGTGAACAATTGGCAGGCGTCATGAGCTGGAAGAAATATGAGAGTATATCGTTGCCTCGTGCCAACACAGCCCCCGCACTCCACCCACCCCACCCCACCCCACCCGACCCGACCCGACCCGACCCGACCCGACCCGACCCGGCCCGACCCGACCCGACCCGACCCGACCCGACCCGACCCGACCCGACCCGACCCGACCCGACCCGACCCGACCCGACCCGACCCGACCCGACCCGACCCGATCCGATCCAACCCGACCCGACCCGACCCGACCCGACCCGACCCGACCAGTCACAATATCGCACCAAGATCCATCTCGCACGAATAACCGGCAGGTGTCGGAGGCGATGAAAGAAGAGAGTGATCGCCTCGGACGAGACAGAGCCGATGCGATAAAGGGCGCGATGACTTTCCTCTGGAACGGGTACTCCATGCACGCTTGGGGTTTCGACGAGGTGCGAAGAAATTGTTTAGGCCCCTTCTGCAGGTAAGGCGCTTCGCTCAACAAAGGCGGTTGAAAGTATTCACGAGCGCTTCCATGACATGTCGGTCACGACGGTGGCTGAATACATTTTACGAGCGCTCCAATGGCACGTGGACGGCGTTCCAGACACATGGTACGGTAGAGGAGTACTTTTTTTTTCTCTGGCAATGTGTCGCGATACGACCCCCTCGACCCCAGATATCGAGTTGAGCCGTACTTATTACCTGGTGCAAAACCTGTTTTACCGGGGTGAAATACTATTCTGTACTTGCGAGGTTCGGCTCGTTTTCTTCGACGGAAATAGCAGGGGACATGCTGAAGCCTTTTGCGCCGTAACAAACAAGGACCGTACCGGGGGGGGGGGGGGGGGGGGGGAGGGACGTCATCTGAGAACACGGTATTTCCAGAAGATGGAGAGCAACACACTATTATGAAGCAAACGATAGGATCGTCATGGCATACACAGGGGGCTGTGCGCGAAGTCGGTTTGGTCGATGTAAAATTCTCCTTGGTGCCGCTGGCTTACTTTGGTTGAATCCCCAGGTGAAACCGCTGGGAAGAAAGGGGAATAACAATTGGGGGGGAATGGGAGTCACCCTGGTGGATTCTCTCGACACTCTCTGGCTCATGGGGCTCAAAGTGGAGTTCTACAAGGGAAGGTACGCGGTATCACTTCCCTACGCTTCTCGAGACGCTAGTTATCACTTTTCGAGACGATACTTACTGGTTCATGCGGCGCAAAAGGGAGACCTCTATATACAAGAGACTGCAGGCGATACAATTTATCTCCATCTTTTCAAAGACGATAGAGCTACACAGATCACGGGACGTAAGGCGGAGTTCGACCAGAGAAGTTACAGCAAAGGGCATTTACTAAGGAAATTAAGGAATAAGAAAGGATGCACGCAACGGCAGAGGTGCACGGGCTCTTTTTTCCTTCTGAAGGTGGCGGCTTGATAAACTACTCTTGTGCATCATCCCAAAAACAATTTGTTTTTTGGTAAAACTGAAAGTACAACTCGACGGACAGATTGATGGCCTAGGTATACAAAAAACACGGACTGAATATACGATAGTCCCCCTCCAAAACCAGCGATTTCTTTAACGAATTTTTCATGACTGCTCCGGATGAAGGATGCTATGAAAAAGATACCTTAAAACATATTCTTGTTTGCAAAGGTCTATCGAACGATGACGTCGGGATGGCAATAGGCACCGTAGTTCAGGAGATACGGCCGGGAGCTGGTTTCGAAACCGGCGATTTCGTTGAAGAAAGGTTAGGGGGGGGGGGGTACTGCAGATCGACTCCACGAATACTGCAAAAACCGGAACGAAATCCCGGCCATTTTGGGTTAAGAATTCTCGTAATCCACAACGCCAAATTGCCATGTTAGTGCCCCCTCTATCGAACAACGTTACAGCACGAGTCAAAGACAGACTGCGATTTGCAGGAAAGTGATACCTGGTAACAAGATTTGAGAGTTTCATACTGAGGTTAGTGCAGAACGCACCCTTGCTCAAATAAGACAACCCATCCAGCCTTATGATAGTCCGGCTCTCCTGCGTCTTATTTTGGTGGTCTCTTGTACTGTAGGTGCGGTACCACTTTCCTTGGGAGTTGTGAGACAGTCTGGGTCATGGCCCGTGGGACTTAAAAACACAGATTTCTACGAGGGGCAGGTAGACGATACCAATTCCCCTTCACTTTTCGAGGCGGTAGGGATGGCCCATGGGGCTTAAAAAAGCGGACTCTTGTGAGGGAAAGTAGACGAGATCGCTCACCTGGACCTTTCGGGACTTTTACTTTTTTTTCTCATCCCATCTATTACATTTTTTTGCTATTTCCTCCTCTTCTCTTCCCCATCACCATTAATAGGCAGACATAACTCAGGTCTAGGGTCCTTAAGCAGGCTCTTTCTCTCTCCTCTGCGCCACGGTACGTGCCTTTATTTCTATCCCGAGAGGACTCAATCCCTTTCTTCCCTCGTCGATTGCCTTATTTTCGAGGCGGTGGTGAACTTGGAGCAGGCGGCGCGTACCAGCACTGGGTTTGTGCTCCTCGGCGTATAGTATGTTTTGGTGATTTTGGAATTTAGGGTCCCTTCAACTTTTTTCCCGCTGCAAAAATTGATCCGCCCTAGCTCCAAGTAGTTTGTCCCTTAAAACATGGATGCAGATCTGAAGGGGTTAACTTTCCGCACATTGGTGCACTCACTCATAATACGGTACAGGTGACGGTACAGGTGCACCAACCGTTGTGTTTCTGGAGCGCCTCACGTGAGGACCTCACTGCCTTCACACGGTGGTAGAGGTTCATCCAAAACGCTCATTTTGAGCAAACTGAAAGTGCGATCCGATGAACGAACCCGTGGCCCCAGACATACAAAGCAATACTCTCTTCATACTCCCGATGTACATCAAAACCCGCCATTATAGTAGTGCAAAAAACCAAATAATAAGACCACCCCCAGGTAGGTGGAGAAACCTTACCTACGCACTTAACCCACAAGTACCAACAACCCTGGCCAAGCCATCCACATCCGCAAACCATCCACCATACATATGATAGAGCAGTATAGTGGAAACTACATGAATACGTTCACAAAACAGATGCGATGTTAGATCTAGTTCAAAATTCCCCACCTAAAGTAAAATACCAACACCAATCATTTTAGTGGAGAGGACATTTTTTTTTTCAACAAAAGAATAGGACCCCTCCCACCTCCCACTAAGAGAAAAGTTACCCAAACAGTATATTACGAGTAAGTGTTGTACCAACAGGCAGCTTGAAAAAACGACTATTACGGAGGTCCATTGTTAACAGGGGTCATTTATTGCCTATGGGGTCATAACTCTGCCAATTTTTCGTCGATAACGGTAGACGATAGCTTGGATTGTTCGTATCGGCCTTACGATCACGGCGCAAAAACAAAAAATAAATGTATGATGTTCTGGCCGAGATATTGCGAAAATTATGAGAAATTTCCGGTGAATGTTTTGCAACATGATACGTAAGGCATTTACCCCTGTTAACCATGGATCTCCGTAGTATTGGCGCGAAATAAATCGAACTCACGGCTGACGCCCTGAAAATTATGTTATAAAATGTTAGTGACACAGTGACAGCGTATCAATTTGGAACCGTGGGTTCGAGTCCCACATATACATTTTTTTCATTTGTGGGAGTAGCTGACTTTTATTATCGAATGTCGTATTAATATCAACATATTAGATAACTAGTAATACTCTGTATATCTACGACTCCTCACGTTATTAAAGCGGAGAAAAAACAAAGTAAACCACCTACCATACATATGATAAGCAGTATAGTGGAAACTACAGTAATACATTTATAAAATAGATATGATGTTAGATCTATCTCAAAATTCCCCCCCTCAATTAAACATACCAACACCAACCATTATAACAGTGGAGAAAAAACAAAACATATATGTATAGACTATATATTAAAACTAAATAATAGGACCCCTCCCATTTAAAAACCTCACCCACATAGCATATTACAAGAACTAACAACGCAGTTTGCAAAAATGAGTATTGACCCAAGCTTCGTCGAACTCACGGTTGACGTCCTTAAAATGTTCTTTAGAATACCAACACCAACCATTATAGTGGAGAAAAACGAAATACGTATGATATTATAAAAATTGAAAAGTACACTCCAGCTGCGAGATCGAATATTTTGTCGAAACTCATCTTCGCAAGCTGTGTGAGATACTCCGATCGCGCGTATTACGGGTTGTGTGTCCTCATTAAGGATATAGGTCGGCGATTTCCCTTGCAACTACAGTGTAGCTATCAGGCTCAACAGGGTGATGTTAGGCAGTCTGTGCGCGGAAACTATAAAACCCGTTTCTGAGGGGGACAAAATCTGACAGCAGCTGTGGGAGGAAATGCATCAGTTTATCAAGTGAACCCTGTAAGTCGAATAACCGAAGGGGGGGCGGAGTTTTTAAGGACGTGGGGGCCTGATTTTGATCAAAAGGGGGGCGGGAGGGGGGGCAGGGGGGAAGGGACAGGTGGGGCAGCTCCATTTGTGCGTGGAAACTATAAATCCTTCTTGTGGGGGAGGGGGGGGGGAATGTGTGGGGGGGGGGGGGGGGCTTTAGGTCGCATAGGGGTTTGCTATACGCGTGGTGCTAGGTCTAGGCGATGGTGCGGGTGGTGGGGAAGGAGGGGGCGTTGGGGGCGCGGGGGGGGGGGGGGGGATTGCAGCAGCGGCATGGACGGCTCTAAAAAGATAATACGGTGATAGCCAGGGCGTGGAAGTGTTTATTACTCTGCTGGATTTCGATATTTGGTGGGGCGTTTGAGCAAGAGAGAGCGAGGAAAAAAAAAACAAAGGGGGGGGGGGCGGAGGGTTTTAGTCACATAATATTAAAATACACTCCAGCTATGATATATATATATATTAAACAAAAAAATAGAACCCCTCCCATTAAGAAAAAACTCACCCACATAGTATCTTACAAAGTACCAATAACGCAGCTTGCAAAGATGAGTATTGACTCGCGAAAATTCGTCGAACTCACGGCTGACGCCCTTAAAATATTTTTTATTAAAACAATCGCTTTTGCGAAACGATAATGACTTTCCCTCGTCCTTCCCCGAATAACTTGCCCATAACGTGGTGCACCTCAATGCCTCTTTCGTAGCACGCGTTTTTTTCCGATCAAAAATCGATGAGAACTACACATAGTTCCAAGTGAATTTTCCCAAAAAAAAACGCGAGACCAAGTTCTAAAGGGGTTAAGAGCCGAATCGATTCAGCACTTTCGGAGGAACACTTTTCCCAAAACCAGCACGGGTTCCGTCGAAGCCAGCAAAACCATATATATATATATATATTAACTAGTGTACCGTCGATCACCCCACTCGCGCACACGGTGTCTCTCCATCTTGTCAACATCACACCCAAGCAGTTACACCTTGTGATTCGATCAACACTTGGATAAACAGAACAACCGCCGCTCCGGCGAACTTGAGTCGGCGGCTGCACTCCAAGACGGCGTACAAGTAAAATGACCGGCGTCTAGGCCGCCCACATACCACGGAATCGTACGAGCCGTGCATTGTGTCTTTGTGCCGCAAACGCTATGTCAGGTTGTGCGATGTCGATGGTGTTATACTGAGAGTGAGTGCCATGACTCCCTTCCTTCCTGCTTCCGTACCCGTGCATGTTGCCGCTCCTTAAGGGACTGGGTCCGCGATCACCTCACGTTCGACAACGCGGGGATGGTAAGCGTTTTCGAGACGACCATACGGGTCCTGGGAGGGCTGCTTTCCGCGTTCGACCTGTCGCGAGATTAGGTGAAGGCTCCGTCTCGCCCCCGAAAACGCCCCCTCCCCCCACGTCAACACGCTCCCGATTTCCGACGATCTCTTGCACCTGTACGATGTGCACCCTGTGCCCCGTTTTACTGTTGTAATTTGCGCCCTGCGTCTTTTGTACTCTTGTGATGTACATAACCCTGCGAGATCGATTTGACGGATGCCGATATACATGAATGCCCGTCTTGACGTCTGCTTGGTTACCGCCGATACTTCTTGCGGATATAGCTGGCGCTGCCGTGGTTATAGCCGTCGGTACGTCGCGGTAGCTTTTACTGCACCGTTGTCATGGCTGGGCCGGAGGCCGCGGAAACTTTGATATCCTTTCCACGGCATCACCTTTGGTTCGGCAACCAAGAAACGTTGACACGAGCAAAATACGTGAAAGCGTGGTGGACTTATGTATCATCCTTACACACCCGCCGAATGAAAGCTAGAAACAATTATAGTTATAGTCACACCCGCAAATTTTTTTTTTTTTTTTTTTTTTATCCTCCGGCGGATGAGGGCAAATAAAATTTATAATTTCCTCGGGTAAGGACATACGGAGCGATTCGACAGTTCTCCCGGTTGATAGATCCATTGTTCGGCGGTACACACGTGCAAAAATATCGGTGCTCGAAGGCTGTCCTGTAGCATGAAGCGTTGCTACGACAGAGGTAGGTGTACCATTTTAGGCAAAAGTATTCTCTGAATGACGAGGCTTCTTAACCTATTATTAACGAAATCGTCGGAAAAATCTCATTGATGTTTTACCAAACGATTATTGAGTATACCTGGGCCACGAGGTTTGTTAATCGGATCGCACTTTTGAGCTGGCTCAAACTTTTGTGCAGTGAAGGAGGAGGCCCAGAAAAAGAACTGCGCACTTGCAACGTATCATGTGCCATACGGCTAGATAAAGCGTCCGCGCATCACGGGTGTTGCCCCAACAAACCTGCAGGTGTTCTTGGCCCGTGCGAAGGAGCTTGCGGATAGAATGATGCCGGCGTTTTCTACCTCGACCGGACTTCCATACAAAATGGTGATTGCACTGCTTCGCCCTTCTATCGAGTGCAGTGTACTTCTCTTCTTCTTCCGGGTATACGTATAACACCGTGTAATTCATACCATGGGGCAGTTTCCTGGTTTACTCGGTTTGCAAGCGATAGGAGAGGTGGTATGGCGCAGCCCCGTAGTAGTACCGTTCCCTTGTGTATTTTACTGCGGTGCGTGTACTCTTTGGCACTATTTTTTCCCATCGGGGACCAAAGTTATGGTAGGGGTTTCAGTTGGTTTTTTGTTCTTCCTTGGCAGTGGCTCGGCATCACGCGCCCGAGCGACTCCCCGGGTCCTTCGCGCTCTTGAGCCTTTTCGCTCTCAAGCTTTCGGGCTGTTTCAATGTTGCGATGTTCATCTGCGCGGCGGGCTGGTTTAGTCACGCTGCGCCAAATAAAACCGCCTAAAAGTCTTGTTGCCAGTGACGTACAGAGTCACTCTGGCAAGCGGCTCAAAGGGCAGTTGTGATGTTGTGATCAAGACACAGTCTACGGTAGTGGACGATAGAGATGCGTCCTTTTTTTTTCTGCTGAGGCTTCTCGCTTCAGAAGGAGCTTGAGACCTCGAAAACAATTACACTTTTAGGACGAAAAACAAAACTTCTACCGGATGAAAATAATCCCATGGCTTGGGTGCACAACGAAAGTCGCGCAGAAAACTAGCGAAATTTCCCCCACGATTTTTGGGATAATTAAGGACCGCCGTCATTCAGAAAACAAAATGGCCAAAAAAAAGGTATACCTCTAACGTGGCACGTCAGTTGCGACAAAGGGGGTATGTCGTAACACCCCGTCTACCGTAGCCTTGGCCTCAAGCTCTCTTCTTTGCGACTGCGGCCTATATTTCAGGAACAACATTAATAGCTAATGTGAGAACATCGGATCGTAGACACCGTCCGTTCGTTTGTCTACAAGAAGTCCGCCATGTTGTGCCATAAACGGCGCCAGCTTCAACAGCGCTTCGTCCCAGTCCTGTGGAGGATTTCATCCACATTTGGTACGCAACAAAGCTTAGTTGTTTTTTGTTGTTGTTAATCCTTTGGGCCAGGTTCAAACTCATCTCATGCAGGGAGAAAATGTCCCTCTCTGAACTTCCACCGGGGTCCCAGGGCTCGGACAGTAATGCTGGCATTATCGCTACCATTAATGCTACCCATAATACTACTATTAACATTACCATTAATACTACAATTAATTAGCGCTGCGGTTTGATGTAACGCTGCCATTAATAAACCTACGATTAACGTAGTTCTGTCATCAATGCTGTCGTTAGTATTATCATTGTACGATTAATGTGATACTGCCATTAACACGTGTTCTACATCCCGTCGTTGAAGGTGGATCTTTCAACCGGGAGAGCCGGTGGTGGTAGCACCAGCGTTCTTTCGGAGCTGGGCACTCTCCAGGTCAGAGCGTTATCGGAACGCGCTCGCTAATAATATTCGATGCGACAGCAGGAGCATAATGTTTTGAGATCAATGCCATTTCTGACCGATAGTATGATAGTATTAATAATCAACCAACGACTACTACGTACACCGTCTCAGGATCGTCGGTATCCCTAACGGTGTATATTCGTGGTTTTACGATGATGGTGGTGGTATATTCCTTACACGCCCAGGCCATGGGATTGCTCGAAAGGTTTCGTGCACACTTTTTTTGTTTTTTGTTAGATAGTCGATGTTTCTGGGCTCCTGAAAGTGATCACCCTCTGAAAAAGTTAGGTTCGCCCCTAGGTCTACCCTAGCATGCGTGTTAAGCGTTCGACCAGAGACCATCAACATAGGAGGGAGATAATAATAAAGGAAAGACACGCAGAGAGAGAAGCGCATGACGCCTACGAACTTGAAGACTAAATTGCTTGCTTCAAACAACAGCCGCCGTATGGATAGGTTTTTTAGACAAATCTGATCATTGTGGCCATGCCTTTTATGCCCCGGTTCCGAATTCGACAGCATTACTGGGTCTTAAACCGACCCGCCGTGTACCAGTAGAGCTTGTCAAGTCCCATCCTTTTGGGCACGATTTCCAGTGAAACGGGCGATAGGTGTTCCGCCGATGTGGCTGCAGGATGGATGTCGGTAATGTGTTGTAGAGCGCAGAAGCACGACATGGGACATAGGCAATGCCCCCCGCGCCATACCCACGCAGCCTCCTCGCATAAGGGTGGCGCTTGCTAGCCACAGCACGAGCGCTGACCGCTCCAGACTGTCGTGGCGAAATGACGTGCTACGGTAGCTACGGTAGAGATTCGTCATTTTTATTTTGGTGGTAGCACTGCTGACGTTCGTGGAGTTGTATAGACCTGACTGCCTGACCGAAAAGCTAAAACGATTGTTGAGAAAAGCCAAAAGTTCAACCCGATGAACAAAACACGTGGCCTAGCTATACAAATAACCATGCTCTAACTTTGCGAATAAGAATGACCTATCCATATCCAGACGATTTGTTGTTAATAGGTCAAGGAATCTCGCCCCATTCAGAAAATGGTTTGACCTAAAAGGCGTCTGCTATCAATATTATATACTACCTAAGGTTAGAGCATTATCACTATCTCCGACTGACTGACGGGGCTGCTATTGTATGCTACCTTAAGGTTAGCCTTATCAATAGGTCAAGGAACCTCGCCCCATTCAGAAAATGGTTTGACCTAAAAGGCGTCTGCTATCAATATTATATACTACTTAAGGTTAGAGCATTATCACTATCTCCGACTGACTGACGGGGCTGCTATTGTATGCTACCTTAAGGTTAGCCTTATCACTGTCGGAGCTGCTATTATATGCCTATTTCAGGTTAGGATTATCACTACCTCCGACTGGCAGAGCTGGCTTCTTCACAGAGAGACTACCTGCAGCAGTACGCTTGTAATATACTCGGAGTAGCTCGTATAAAGCTGTTTTTTTCGTGAAGTACCTTGGCCATGGAGTTCTCGATCGGTTTTTTTCTTTAATAAACTATTTTCTCAAAACACGTCTTCGTTTGTGACGTATAGAGATCCTCAAGCGAACGAACAGATATACACCCCTACCGAGACATGCTTCTAAGCAGCGGTGGGGGCGTTGGGGGGAGAGGGGGGAGCTGACGGCGACCGTTTTTCGTCGTCAACAATTTGATGAGTGTCGTTTTTTTTCCTTTGAGGTGGGAGAGGGGGTTTCCAGAGCTATTGGCGTGAAATTGTTGTAATTAATTGTGGTCTGAGGTCGAAACTTCGACACCAACACTAGACAGAGGTTTAGCGACGCTACCCTGACCTCACCCCGATGCTTTAGCACGCAAGCAAGCGCTGCGAAGAACAAAGTAGGTATAAGTACGAAAAGGATATCGCGCATCGGTTGCTATGTTGTGGGTTTCCTTCGGTTTTGTTCTACTTTCTCGGGGTATTAATGACTGATTCATGCTGAACCCCATCCCGCACATTGATGTTGACGACAAACACAACAGCAATACTGATTCACTGATTGCAGCTTCTATTGTGTATCTAAAATATGTGCAATGCAGCTGGAGTTTCGGTACCTGAGCCAGGCGGTGGGCGACGACAAATACGCCAATGCGGTGAGCTGCGGTACCTTAGTCTATACTACTGTAGACACGGCGCCGAACGTGTTGCCAGACCTTTTGCTTGTCACGAGCCATGACTGGACCCGCCGGTTGGATATTATAGGAAGATTTAACAAAAATCTCGTGGATCGAGTCCGGTCGGGTCAAAAGGTGTTCGACATCTCATAGGTCGGATCGGGTAGGGTCAAGCAAGGTTTTAACTCTCTCGGGTCGAAGCGGAGCGGGTAACCCCGACCTGACCAGACCCGACCCGACCTGACCTGTCTTGACCCAACCTGACCCGCAAGAAGTTTTCCGAACCGCGAAGCTTAGCCCAGGGTTTTTCGTCGTTTCTGGTGATGATGTTAGCATAACTTTAGAACTGAATGCGCGTCTCTCAAAACAAACTACTTAAAAACAGTGTGGGATACATTTTCAGTAGAAAACGAGTTTGGAAGTTGCAGCGGGATTTTATCCATGCTTGTAAGCTTTTCGGTAGTACATAGATGGGTAACTTCGATCGTCTGGGGGCCAACACATTGGCCGGGTCATTTGTTTTCGTTGGCTGCCTAATATCCTGCGTCTGATTCTGACCCGATACATACGGCTGAGCCGGTATATTCTATCCCATCTGCAATCAAGATTGGCAGGGGCGCTGGTAGCTAAACTTCGGTGCTGTACACAGCCCCAAGCGTACACCCTTCGTGGTTCTATGGACCGCATCCTTTAAGTGGACTTTAAAAACAACTACCTCTGTCGACAGCGCCATGAAAGGAAGTGCACACAAAAACACGCTGAACGACGGATGGAGGACGTTTACGATAGTTGCGTATCCCACACCAACTCCAAGTAACTTGTCCCCAATGGCGTATTTATGCTGGGCCAAGCCACCGCCGCTGTCTATGCTTGGGTATGACGGCAACACATGTGCTGCCGTATGGTATGGTTGTGTCCAGCCCTGCCGACCAATGTGCTTTCCGTGCGTGTGTTACCGCTTTCAGGTAAACAGGGTGTACGAAGTATTGGCGGGTATGGAGGCGCCGGGTGGGTTGTACCCCATCAGAATAAACCCAAACACTGCGGAATTCGCCAGCACAGAGGCAAGAGGTTTTTCGGCTACCACACCAAGTTGACCACACTCGACTTTCATTTTTTTTTACGCTGCTAAAGTTCCTGTGGTGTTCATATTTGCGGTAGTAAACGGGTGTAGTCGACCGCGTGCTATTAATAGCTAGGTTTTGCGCGGATCTCAAGTTTGTTGGCGGAGCGGTGTTGTTGACGCTCATTTTTGTTGCCCTGGGAACCACGCTAGCGCAGACGCGAGAGGTTATTGGCTAGCGTTTTTTTTTTTTTTTTCAGCTAGCAGCGCGCGTGCTCGCCAATGTTGCACGCGCTTCATTTGCTTTTCTTGCGGTAGTGTTCTTCGTTGAAGCTGTTTTTTTTTTTTGTCCGAAGTACGAGGGGGTGAGTTGACGTCGGGAACGTCGCACATAGACCGTATCCGGCGTGCGCTACGATGGCAGAGGTAGCACTGTTTGCCCATGATGTTTCTGGTTGGCGGGCCTCCCCAGCTGAGGAGAAACATCCAACCAAAGTCGTTGGAACACCTTATTGAGTACAGCAAATATAAATGCACTCTACAACAAGGGTGAGATCGAGAATTTCGTCGAAAGCTATCTTTCTTTGCAAGCTGTGCGCGATACTCCGAGGTGTAGGTGTTCATATATATAACGTTTTGACTGAAACGGTTCGTGATGACGGGGCTTGTTAACCTATGATGAATAAATCGTCAGAGTTTCATCAAGTATTTTTAGGGAAAGTATTTTTTTGAATACCTCTTGGCGACTTGGTGGAAATCGTTCATTGCGTATATAGCTCTTTTAACATGTTCATCTTCTCCAAGTCAGCCTTTGCCGTGGAGGTATATTACATAATAATTTGTACAATACATACTTCGTAATACTGTATAGAGCTCCTCAAGTGGTTAGGAGCCTCGGAAAATAATAAATAATGACCTGTACCGTACTATTAGTAGTATTACTGGGGTACTATTGCTACACTATTAGCTATTGGTTGCTAGCATCTAGGGCCTGATCACATTTTCCTGTAGTTGTGCAATAGTGTACCCACACGCATGCACTAGATCCATTTTTGGCCGTACACCACTGATTGCATCAGGGCACCTTTAGGCCTAAGCCCCACCGTGCCGCCCAGTGTCTGCGACATTGACCAGCGAATCCACGTCCTTTCCCTGACGAAATAAAGTTGTCCCGTTTGGTATCAGCTGATTCGTCGTGCTCTTTCCTTAGGCAAGTGCCACATCAATCACAATTCGTTCATAAAGCTGTCCCGTTTGGTGTCATCGTGTTCTTTCCTTAGAAAAGTACCACTTTAATCACAATTCCTTCATTTTGGTCCCCTTGGCCTTCTTCTCCTTTTTGAGAGTGCTTCTAAGAATGATCGTCGTTGAAGGTCATTCATGCTGCACGTAGTGGGATGCAAAACTGATTGAAAAAAACACTTGGTTCACCTCTGTTCGCCCTTCTGCATCGTGCGCTATTCAGCAACCGGGCATTAATTTCAGGCTTGTACGAGGCGCAACAAACGTTAGATGCGTGCTACGACAGAGGTGCACCGCGTTTTTTCTGGGGTTCCTCAAATTTGGAGCAAAAGACCTCTCCAAAAACTGATTTGGACAAAAATTAAACTGCTACCGGATGAGAACCCCATGGCCTAGGTACACAACGAGCATCATGAAAAACAATGACCTATTATTTATTTTTCTCCGACGATTTTGGGTCAAGGAGCTCATCGTCATCCAGAAACCATTTCAGACGAGGAGTGCTACCCCTATCCTATCACGCGTGCTTACCGTTATCCCCTCGCCGCTTGCGAGTACAACAAACCTTGTCGAACCACAACTCGGTCGCCGATAGAGCCCCAATGTATGTTGCATCCCGTTGCGGTTACGATGGTCCATGGGCATTTTCCTTGAATAGGTCACCTTCGGCGCGCTTGGAGATTCGTTCTACGAGTATCTGCTGAAGGTGTGGCTGCAGGGAGGTCGCAAGGAAGACACCTACCGCAGGATGTACGACGACGCCATGGACGGCGTTGCTAACATCCTAGTGCAAAAAGTGCGGCGACCTTGCAATTTCAACAGCGATGTATTCTTCTAGACTACTCGCTCTCGAGCGACGTTTCACCTCGCGGTCTTTGCCTGTTTACTGCAACTGCGTAACAAAACGCCTCGGCATTGAAACCAACCGCAGTCGCGCTACCAGGTTTGCAGACGCCGACTGGAAACGGCGTGGTCATGCGCCAGCTATAAGTAAAATATTGCTGCAATGAGAGAAGTGCAGCCGGAGGTTTCGGGTCGTCCTTGGTTTATGCCGTCAAGTGGATACTCTGATAACACGTTACTGTACTGGTGTGTCGATAGTTGACAACTCCAGCGAAACCCGAGCACACGGCAATGGCTACGATAGCTAAGCCAGCCTACTAGGCTTACGCACCATCGCTCACCTAAGTTTTGAGGCTGTCAATGTTTGCCATCCGATATATGTGCGGCATGGGCTTCAACGCCGATCTCTAAAAAAACTACCCGAAAGCGGAACAAAACTCAGGGGAAACGAAGGAAGCCGATGTTGTTCCTCTCACCCGTAGGTTAACAATACCGATCAAACATAGGTTGGCACCTCCTTGGTTTTGAGGCTCCTTCAAGTAGGACTGGGGTCGTCATTTTGTTTTTAGGGTTAGGGTTAGGGTTGGGGCTATGGGTTATGATTTTAAGAGTTTTCGGATACCAATGGCCCTAACCGCCCCGATCTCCCTTCGACCGAAACCCCTTGTGTTGCCAAGGGGCGCGGACTGACGTACCTCAGCGACTGGAACGGCAAGTCTAACCAGCACCGAATGGACCATCTCGCGTGTTTCATGGCCGGCAATCTCGCCTTAGGCGCTATGACTTCGACCGATCCCAATAGGGCCGAGAGAGACTTACGCGCGGGAAAGGTAAGTTTGATAGAGTGATGTTAATAATAGCGTTATTCGGCTAAGATAAAGCCCCCACAGTTGAATGCGCGAGATCCAGTACGCCACGAGGAATATAGGGTCCACCACAGATTTTTTTCATGCTTAGATGGTCCGAAGACGCGAGACATCTTGTGCCAGAGGAATATTACTGATTATGGAACGTTTTTGAGGGCTGGATGTTCCATAGACGCGAGACACCTCGTACGAGAAAAAAACACGGGTCATAGTTTCACCCCCGCCGGGATATAGATCATGCTCCCGGTAGATTCCCTGTTCAGCGGGTTTCTAAGAAGAACAGCCATAGCTGCACAAGGCTTGCATCCTTGCTCACTCTATTTCAATCGGATAGCATCTCGCTATTTGTGGATTGACCAACAAAGTAAAATCTTAACAAGAAGAGGTGCTCCCCGGCCAGCTCAGATATCCTGCGTTCCCTTCCCTATGCCTTGCCATCTTGACAAAAAAAGTGTAAAGATTGGCCATTTGGGGTGCTTCTACCTCACAGTAAGGCGTACCACTTAATCGACAAGACCCGTTCATTGGTCAATCGCCGACGTTTCGACACACTTTATTGGTCATTACGCGCACATCTACATATATATTTTCATCTAGCTCCCGCATGATACCCTTTTCCTACCTAGACTTCACCCCATTTAGACCTGATCTCTCTAACCCAACCCGCCTTTTTATCAAATATTTCGGTGCAGGCTCTAGCGTGTACGTGCTACCAGATGTACTCGTGATCCCCGACAGGCCAGTCGCCTAAGACGACTCAATTCAACGAGATCACGGACACGACCGCAATGACCCTCTGTTGGAACTGGACCCACATTTCTGGAGAAAAATACTCAAAACTAAGTGTCTAAGTGTGGGATTATTTTCGCAGTGGTAGAAAAGGCGGCTCCACAACGTGTAGTTTGATACCAACATGCCAAAACCAACCGGCGACATGATATAATTCGTAATGCGCGCGATCGGAGTATCACACACAGCTTGCAAAGATGAGTTTCGACGAAATCTTCGATCTCACAGCTGGAGTGTATTTATTTTCCTTTTTTATAATAATAATTCGGTTTGTGATGTGCAGGCGCTAGCGTACACGTGCTACCAGATGTACGTGAGCACCCCGACAGGCTTGGCGCCCGAGACCATCGAATTCAACGGGATCGGGGACATGAGGGTGAAAGACAGAGCCCGTTTCTACGCTTTGAGGCCGGAAACGCTGGAGAGCTTTTTCGTCCTGCATCAACTGACAGGAGATCCGGTGTACAGAGAGTGGGGATGGGACATTTTTGAGGCGATCGAGCGACATTGTCGAGTTGGGGTCGGGTATGGTTCACACCCGGACGTTGAGGTGAGCAACAGAAACGAGGTACGACATGTACGGGCGCCAATAGTACATTTTGGCCGAATTATTGATGACTGACGGGGTAACAACAGGGGAAAAATCGAACAACATCGCCTCAACCCCCTTTGTGGTTTCAGACTATTGATCGTTTCGTTCTTGAGCAACGGGGATAATTTATTGGGTCAAGCACACAGATGTTGCGCGGAATGCCATTTTTTTGTTGTTGAGCTAAAAGGTCTCCTCAACAAAGAAGTTGAAAAAATATGTAGAGTTCCTGCGTCAATAGCGCGCACTACACCTACTACGCACAGGCCTCCCCGTGAGCTTGTTTCTGGGGCTGAGCACCGTTTAACGTGCGTGGCGACACACATAGCCCTTGGGACGAGTTTCCGAACAGATTCCTCCAAAAAAATGGGGGCGAAAACAAAAGGGAGGGCTGTGGAATACGCTCGTTGATATCTTTCGATGGACGTATCGCTCGGCGTTTTTTACTCTCCCCTTCGTTGTCGAGAACACGAGGTTTGATAGTACCCCGAGGGTGTGTGTGCTGTATTTGGCGTGTTATTCGGTAAGAGTTAGCCAAGATCGACATACATATATATAGCGTGGCCGAGGTTGGGACGGCGAAGAAGGGATCAGCTATATATACGGAGTGCCTCTCTTACATCGTCTCCTCGAAGAATGAACATTGCAAGTGTTTAACAAATCCGAACACCCATTATTTATTACCCCCATCGATAAAGCACAACTGCAATGTAAGAGTGAATTGTTTTTTGTTTGCTTCCCCAAGTACTTCACACTAGCACTTTGAGTTACTTTACTATAGAAGGGATCCGAGGAGACGATATATACTCGAGAGCGCCATGCTGTAGTATGATATACACAAAGTACTTTACACGATTGCAATTTTCGCCCTTTAGTTTTCGCTCCTCCCTTGCTTTTGGCTTACCATTTTCCATTTACTCCCCTACATGTAATGCCCAACAGAACCCCAGCGGCGAGGCGGACGACCACATGGAATCCTTCTTCCCAGGGGAAACCCTCAAGTACCTGTATCTCCTGATGCAACCAGATCTCAACATAGATTTGATGGAACACACTTTCAACACGGAGGCGCACCCGCTCAAGATATTTGACCTTCATGCTAAATAAAGGTGTCCCTGAACAAATCTTGGGATAGGTTTCAATTCCTGCTGTCACCCCCATATACGGGTTGCCCCGGGGCTTACTGTTCAGCTGCATGTACAACGGGGAGCACAATTTCCTATGGATGTCATGTTTGATACGTGTACAATGGGGGTGTCTCTACAGTGCCAGTTGACTAGACTAGTGCCTATTACAGCCGGTATATTGCCGGAGAAATAGCTTGGTAGGACTGGGCCCAGTTGGACCACAGTAGTATCGGTATTGCACCCAATAGTGCGGGTGTCCGTTGCAGTGCCGGTGTTGTTGGCTGGCATATACCGGCGCTACGAAGGTTTCTGGTCCATTTTGGTACGCGTCAGAACATACATGCGTGAATAGTTTCACGTCGATCCTCAAGCCTAAAATGGTGTCATTGATAGTTTGCCAGGAAGTTTTTGTTTGTGATTGATGTGTGTTGGCAGATGCACGGTAGTGGTGTTGAAGCCATGTTAATACAGAAGAACTCAGACGTATGTATGTGTCGCGTAGTTGCACCCGCTCGATAAAAGAAACTTGCACCCTGGTACCTGGTACTGCCATATTGTATTGCCTTTGAGGCCATGTTGCGCGGTAAGTATTGATGGACGGTTCGATCGGTGTCAGGGGGGGTTACGTTGCGATATGTAACGCTTCGGTCAGTACGCACGCCTGGCTATTATTTGACCTAATAATGAAGCGTGTTCACCCCCCGAGATGTCGCATTGGAATGTGACTGCTACGTCCCTTACAAATTAGATAAAATCCGTTCAAACCGAAAAATGGCCATTAAATGAATGGGCGCGTATCACTGTTTGCAATATACTGCACCAATCAATGACCATGCATGACATTCTAAGCTTATTTGGGCATTATTCGCTACCCTCCCCTCCCTAAGAAAGTTGATGCGAGGTATTCTCGGAAGTAGCCAGATAGATGTGCTAACAGTTTAAGTGGTGATGCTCTCTTGGGAAAGCCTTTGGGTACTGAGGTAGGTCCCAAAGGCCCCAATGTTATAACTTAAAGGCTTGGTTTTTGTAGGCGATAGGTCAACCTTTTACCAGTGGGTTAAACGGACTAATACCCTATAATACTAACAAGGCGTCGTCGACAGAACATGGACTTTTGGGTCGTGGGTTCGACACACCCACCATCCACCAATAACAGTTTTGACGACTTTCCTTGTGTCGAACTTGAAAATTATTCTCCATGTTATCACTAGGCAATGGAATCGCGTGGATATCGACACGTCCACCAGTATGTTCGGCCCACCTGCTATCCCGCCGGTCCACGGAGGGGATTGTTTAAGGCTTAGTTGGGTAGGTGTTAAGGACTTTAGTGGGGTATTAGTCCGTTTGACCACTTGCACTGGTTAACCAATAGCTTACCCAAACTAAGCCTTATAACACTTTCCCTCCCTGAAACGGCGGGATACCAGGTCGGCCGGATATACGGGCGGACCTGTCAATATATCCAAGCCGTTTCATTTCCTGGGTATACCGGGGAGAGTATTTTTCAAGTTCGCCATGGGAAAATCTGAAAAAGTTTATTATGGTGGATGTGGGGATCGAACCCACGACCCAAAAACCCATGGTCTGTCGACGACGCCATTTGTTAAGGACTTTAGTAGGGTACTAGTCCGTTTGACCACTTGCACAGGTTAACCAATAGCTTACCCAAACTAAGCCTTATAACATAGGCAATTGGTGACAGTGGTCGAACGGACTACTACTCTCTAACACATTTGCATCAAGCTACGATGTTCAGGTTCGATCGCGTAAAATGATGGGTTTCGAAGAGGCGTCAGTGATTCTTTCAAAACGTTGTGTTGTGGCAGCCATTCATAGGCAGTTTTTGTATCGTCAGCCATCTGGGAAGAGGGGAGAAGTGCTCATTAGTTGCGTGCCTTTTGCCATAACCATAGACTACACCGAGAGGCAGGGAAGCCCCGTTTTTTCACTTCTATGCCGCAGCAAGTCATTGCGGCTACGCATCCCAACATGCTCCGTCATACGGTTGCTGTACAACTGAGCACAGCTTTGGGGGGCATCGGCACATTTGCCCGCACCATACTCGGGCAGCGCCAACACGCCGCTCTTTCAATTCCGGCCACACACATTTTGCGGCATGCGACGGTTTGACCCAAGTCTTGCTCAAGTGCAAAACACGCGCTGCACTCGCTCGGCCACACGCAGGCCTACAAGCGCACGGGCAACCTCTCCAGGGCTCCCAGGCCTGCTCTTATTGTTTTTGCCTCCGAACGCATCTCTGCGTCTTGCTAGACGCGGACGTAGTGACACGTTAAAGCTGAACCAATGTCGCCGCCGCATGCAAGACGCCCTCATCACCCCATACTCTGGAGCAGCATCACGAATGAAGTTCGTTGTGTAGGCGGAAATCGAGCTGTCGGAATAATCTCTGGCGTAATATCGGAGGCTTAGAGGCGGACAGAGCATTCCGCCCGCCCTTAGTGATCATTTCGGACATAGATGGCGTTGGGGATGGGCGTGTTCAGCGATGCTTTGTATCACGCCGTTCTTGTTTGGGGCGCGCGGGACATCACAAAGGGGTGTCGACAAAAACTGTGTGGGAGCGTTTCAGTAACCTTTTTGGCACTTCATAGGGGAAAGGCGACCAATAAAATGACTAGACTATCATTACAGCATTATTGGTCGCATGGAGCAAAGTGGGCTGCCTAATAGGAGAAGAGGCAATCCTGTTATATGTCAGGACAAACATTCAGAGGATTATAATTAAAAAAAGCAAAGACTTACAAGACACGTGCGTCAAATAAAACTCGTCTGTACTTATTCCGCTGCACGCTCACGCTATGTTACTAGGCTACTACTAGAATGTTTTTCGTGCCCTCAGTAGACGGGTGATAGCACTGCATTTTTCAAAGCGTTTGATTTTATTGTACCTGGGTTCCTAAAAGGCCATTTTGCACGGGGAAGGCTGAGTGTCGGCGTCGTACGTTGGTTAATAGGGAAAGGTTTACCGGCGTCCTGCCTCTCGTTTATTTCCAATCATCACACCACGCACATGATGGAATCTCGCCATTGGGACAGATTTGAGCCCGCTTACTGCCACAGACTTCCAACTTGCAGTTAATAGCTCCCATCTCAGCTCTCCATTTGTCTCTGCATGCCATTGATGTGACGAAAAAAAAAACTTATCAAGAAGAAGGAAACGCGGTTGGCTATGTCAGGCGTCCACCTCTCCTCCTTGTTGCGACCCTCTGTGACGTGTTTTTACAGGGAGGAGCGTTGGCTGGACATAGCGCTCCTTTTATGTCAGCCACATTCAGCCACACTACTTGCTCATGAGCCTGCGGTCCAATACACATACCCGTTACCGGTATCAAATATCGCGTATCATCCCGTATACAGTACTATAATAACTACCTGGTACAACAATCATACTGGTGCAGTAAAACGGAAGCCATCCGTTGTACACAGGACACATCAATGACGCCCGGGCATTACGATGCATATCTTGAATCGTGGAATCGGGCACGCCCCATCAATCATCACATCAAACGTCGATGCTGTCGTTGGATCTTGGACCTTTTTTTGATGTTTCATGTCGTCCTTGGATCTTGGATCTAGGCTCTTTAGATCCCATAATCAACTATGACCGAACTAGCTTCTCTCTCAATGCTCTCCTGCCCCCGCCTCGCTCTCCCTCTCTCTGCCTTTGTCACACAGGCACGTCACACACACGCATTCCTTCGACGCTTCCTCGTCCCCTGCTGCATTGAGGTTTCACACAGAAACGGGCCTTTCACGGGTCGGGTTACTTTTTGTGGATCGAATCGGTTCAGAATGACCCGATCCGACCCGTGAGGTGGGAAAACCTCTTGGCCCAACACATTAGTGAGATTTCGCACACCTGACCCGACCCGAATCGCCTCACGAGATTTTACAAACCTCCTGATCCGACCTACGGCCCACGGGACGGGTCGTGAATCATGAAAAACTCTGGAGAATACAGCCAGACCAGACAGCAACTACGACCGAGCGCCACTGCTGCTAAAAAGGAGTGAGCAATCGCCTTTTGTCGCTGTCTGGACGGAGCAACAGAATCAACAACGCTCCTAGCTTCCATTATCATCGTACGCCCTCCTCGTCTAGGATGAAGCAATTTTTTTCCCTTTGGGGAACTTTTCCCCTCGGACCAGCAGCCGCATCAGCATCGACAGCAGTGGCGTTCAGCCTACCGAAACTCGCCGGTGCGCACCAGAGGGCGGGAGAAGGGAAGCTGCATCCAAGGCACGCGTTTGATTGCGACAACTCGTCAGTGGCCCCCGGCGGCTTTGTGGACCAGATCTTGTCGGGACATATTACCATATCCCGGCCCATTGTTTGCGAGACCACCCAGGTGCGGTATTGGTCTTTAAATGTAAATAGTGCCGACCTGAGTAGTGCAGGTTGCCGCTATAGTGCCTGTGAAATCGCTTGTCACAGATGGGAACAACCAGTAGTGGCAGTGTGCGGAGCTGTGCCGGTTGCCGATATAGTGCCGCTATTTACGGCTGGCACACACCGACACCATAGGGCGACCGCCGCCGCAGTTCAAAGTGAAAAGTTGATGACAAAAAATATGGATTATGTGCGTGCAGCACGGGTCACACGCGAAGCAGACCGGGCTGCTCTGAGGTAGGGGGTGCATCCGAGCTAAAGTGTAAGGAGCTGCATACAAAACACGCACACAGTGTGACGGTACTCGTAAGAATGCTGCTGCATGCTCTTCCTAGACACTTGATTGCTTAACAATAATATCGCTTTTTTGTCGATGTTGTAGGCCACTACACATACATACATGGGTCTCAAATCCCCAAAGGTTACATTATGCCGTACCAGGTGCATTGCGCTGGTAACACGCAATGTAGCACACTCCCCGGGATGATTCTAAGATCTGGTTTTCCCCAAGAGCACACAACCAAAATACCGGCACTGGAAGTAATATGGCGTGTCATAATAGGGCTTGTCACTGGTCATCACCGACCTGCGTTTCACTGACACATGACTCGACTTGCGGGTCGGATCAAGTGAAGATTTTGGAGCTCGCCGGTCGAGCCCGGTCTTGTCAGATTGTGCTCGAAATATCACGGATCGGGCTGGGAGATTGTGTAATTGCAGGGGTTTGGTTGGTTCCCACGTACACGATCCAACTCCCGCGAGAATTGATCCTGCTCGCAAATGTTCGCCTAAATACCCCATCAACCTCTTTCCCTTTCGATAGACGCACTGGTCGGTGTTTGAATCCTCTCCATTGTCGGCAGTATCGTGTTAGAAAGTCGATCCAAGGGTGTATTGTATCTTGCGTGTTGCCGTAGCATACAAGGCATTAAAAAGGGGGATGTAAGAAAGACAGGCTGAATTTTTCAGGAATACGGTAGGAGTCTATTGTCAGAGGTAAACTCTTTGATACTAAAAAAAATATGAAAAATAAATGCACATCAATTTCAGCTGTGAGATCGGCCAAAAAGGAATTTCTGATCAAAACTCAGCTTTGTAAGCTACGTGTGATACTTCGATCGCGCGTGTTACGGGGTGTGTATACCCTCGTGAAGAATACAGGTCGGTGACTCCCCTGCTAATGCTAGGGCCAAGAGGACTAAGACCTTCATCCTTTCCTGCGCACGGAAACTGTACAAGTATAACCATTGAGGGGGACAAACCCAGACATGTGCGGAATTCAGTACGCATAAAAATAATTATTATAGTGTGAGTTGACTTTTTGAATGGGCTACTTGGGTTTACCAGGTATGTACGCAAGTTCCTGTGTACCCTCTGTATATATGGCAAGCCAGCGGGGGTCCGACTCAGGCCTAATGCTCGGGTGTTTAGTGCTGTCGAGTCATGATGGAACATGCTGTGGACTTCGATCGCTACTGTTCAGAGGTGGTCTCTCTTCTACTCTTGATGTAATCCAAAGGCACACTCGCACACCTGTATTGATCGAATGAAGGCCAATGAGTGAGATCTGGTGTTCTGCATCAGGCGTCGGGCGGTGCACACTTTATCCTAAAGCTCTTTGAACCCCCATCTTACACACTACCCACAAAATACGCAAACTAAAGCGTGGATCCAAAACGCCAGACCCCTGCACTCCCTACAGGTAGAAGCTCTCGCGCTAAAACCATAATGGTCTAATGTTCGCGCCGCCGTAGCCGATTGCTTTTGCTACTCCAGACAGCTTTCATGGATATGTCTGGGTGGAGCAACCCCAGGCCACAAATTAGCTCACCTGTAAAATAGGTGTTGGGGAATATCTGTTTTGTTACCGTGTGATACGTAGGTCTCCATTTTTTGTTGGTTTTATATAATACTCGGGTGGCACCATCGCATATTCATCTATTAATAGACCTTAAATTAATTCGTACTAGGGTATATATATTATAAAGGGCATGTAAAACATACCATAGGTACCTGCCGTAGTAGTACTCGTATTATGCTATACGATGACCAGAGAGCACTACTCGTATAAATAGCGTCAAAGTAAAAATTATAACTTTCCCCCACGCACCCTCCGTCCCGCCACGCGCACCATCGCCTAGACCTAGCACCACGCGTTTAGTAAGTTCCTACCGGGTATATATTAATGCGACTTAAAGCGGTTCAAATCCCCCCATCGTTTTCTTGCCCCCCCCCCCCCCTTGGAAAACCCCGCCCTCCCCTCACTGGTCGTACGATTTACAGGATATACATGGTAAACTGATTAATTCATTCTACAACCGTCATATTTGTTCCCTCAAGGGGTTTATATTTTTCCGCGCACAGACTGTGTTGCTCCTCCCCCCCCCCCCCCCCCCCCGCCGCGCGCTCCCCCCTCCTTTTCAACCCCCCCGCCCCCCCGCCCCTGGCCCCCACGCATTCATAACTCCGTCCTCCCCTCACCAGCTATACGATTTTCAGGATATACTTGATAATCTGATGCATTTCCTTCCACACCTACCTGTCATATTTTGTCTCCCTCAAAAACGGGTTTTACAGTTCCCGCGCACAGATTGGTTAACATCCCCTTGTTGACCCTGGTACAAGCTACACTGTAGCCCCAAGGGGGATCGCCGACCTATAGTCTTAATGAAGACACACGCCCAGTAATACGCGCGATCGGAACATCACACACAGTTTGCCAATATGAGCGTCGATGATTTTTTTCGATCTCACGGCTGGAGTGTTTTTTAATTTTTCGTATGATAATACGTGCGAAGGTCTTCTTAATACCTCCGCAAGCTAAATAATTACGAATATGCTACAGGTTGGTTCACGTACAAAATAAATATTCTCCCCGGCGAATCCCCTTCCCAATATCCAGTCAAAGGGTGTCATACTGACCCCATGGTCAATGGAAGAGGTAACATGGCCAGTTTTGTTTTTAATGGCATCGGGCTGTCTCTAGAAACAAAACTCGTATCGAGCAATGACCGGCCTTCATATTCTTCAATATATATATACGTAGTTTTTTTCCAAGCCGAGGCGAGAAATAAAAAAGCGTCGCATTCTGCACGAACCGATTGGAGGTACTCCAAGGCATGTCTGTAAACATTTTCGTGCAAAAGCCGAAGAGCTGACCTGCCTGTGCAACATTAAGCAGAATCTAGCGAAAAAAAATGGATCATATACTAAAACCAAGAAATTTGAAGGAAAAAACGTATCTTACTCATTTTCACGCACAAAACTCCAAATAAATGTCCACGCCGTTTTTGAGAGATAGATCCAACAATTTTGCACGTGTTCTACATGCCCATCCCGAGGCCTGACTTCCGTTTTTTTTTTTTTAACCGAGAAAAATTGGTCTAAGATGGGCCATATTTTCCAAAACATCTTAACTGACGAAAAATTAGACAACCCCCCCCCCCCCGCCCCCGCCCCTGACAGATGAGGTCTTCGCAATGGCACGTAGAAGACGTGTACAAAATTTCACGGTCTTATTGATAAAACGGCGTGGACATCGCCGGGGATTGTTTTTCTTTGTGAACCAAGCTGTAATGCGTACGGCCACAATGAGACAGGTAACAGAAGAGTCTGTCAGTGGTTCTAATCGCGTGCTTGCGTTGGTATGTTTGCTGGCTCGTGGGTAGCCGACACGTACCCCCGTTGGTGTATAGCACCGGCCCATGGGTTGCCCATTACAGTAGTCACACATGACTTCGTGGTACTGGTCCGGTTACCCATGGTCCATGGCTCGTACATGTTCCATGAACGTATGGTGCACTGACCTATATATCATCCACGGGCCACCCATAGGTTATTAACAGGTCACCCATGGCTTCCCAGGACTTCTATGGGTCTCCCATTAGTTTCCTTTGGATGTACAGTCCAGGTCCATATGTCATTCATGGGCTTATAGTGCTGGCACATGGGTCGCCCATAATTCTCGCGTTGGTATTTAGTGTTGGTCAATGGTCGCATATAGGTATCCGAGTCTCCCATGTATCGTCTATGGGTACTCCCGTTGGCGTGTGGGCTCGTGGATTGCCCATGGGCTACATATAGTACTGAGCCATGGGTCACGTATGGGTTCGTCGTTCTGCCCACGCATCGCTCATAGGTTTAGAGTAGAGCGCATCGGCCCATGGGTCGTAGGCCATGGGTCGTGTCCCCCATAGGACGCCAATAGGTCTCCCATGGGATTAAAGTAACGCCCCATAGGTCAACCACGGGCTGCCCATGGGTTTGCCTATGGGTTACCCATGGGTTGTCCGTGGGTTGTCCATCAGTTGTTCATGGGTCTTCCATGGGTCGCTCATGGTGCGTCCGTTGGTATGGAGTGCTGCACCCTGAGTTTCCCATGGGTCGCACATTGGTTTACAGTAGTGGCCCGGAGGCTGTCCGTGGGTTTGAATCGTGGGCCCATGGGTCATCCATGTGTCACCCATGGGTCTTCTGTGGGTCTCGCATGAGCTTCCTTTCGATTCACAGTCCAGCCCCGTGGACTATTCATGGGTTTATAGTGCTGGCTCATGGGTTGCCCATGGGTCTCCCATCGCTAGGCGATGGGTTTTTGAGTAGACAAACTACGTGATGGGTATTTAGCGTTGGTGTACGGCATGAGCTTCCTTTCGATTCACAGTCCAGCCCCGTGGACTATTCATGGGTTTATAGTGCTGGCTCATGGGTTGCCCATGGGTCTCCCATCGCTAGGCGATGGGTTTTTGAGTAGACAAACTACGTGATGGGTATTTAGCGTTGGTGTACGGGTCGACTCCTGATCTCTAAGTCTCTCTTGGGTCATCCATGGGTGCACCCGTGTGCATGTAAGCCCTTGGGTCGCCTATGGGTATATGTAGTACTGGGCCATGGGTCATCTATGGCTTCAATATTTTGCCCATGGATTGCCCTTGATTTTAGAGCATCGGCCCATAGGTCGTAGGCCATGGATTGCCCATGGATCGCCCATATGTCCCCTATAGGCCACCTATTTGTCTCCCATCGGTTTATAGTACCGCCCCATGGGTCAACCACGGGCTGCCCATGGGTTACCTATGGGTCACCCATGGGTCTTACATGGGTCTCTCGTAGGTTTCCCATGGGTGTAACCACCTGTCTCGTGGGTCTCCCGCAGGTCGTCCATGGTTATTCCAGTTGGTATAGCTTTAGCTCCTTGGTTGCCCACGGGTCGTCCAAAGGTTTCTGGTTCTGGTCCATTGGTCGCCCAAGGGCTTATTGTGATGCCCCGCGGGTCACCCATGCCTCATGTACTGGTAAATTATTCTTCTATGCATTCTGAAGTATGTCAAGGTTTTTCATATGCATGGGTTTTCCATGTGTTGCCAATTGGTAGTGCTGGCGCGTGGGTCACCCATGGTTCGCCCAAGGGCTTAAAGCGCTGGCCCAGGGGTCGCCGGTGGATCACCCATGAATCTGCCATTGGTGTGTAGTGCTGGGCCATGATTCGTCCATCGATTTCCCATGGGTTTCGCTACTGCAGTACTGGCCATTGGATCGCCGAGATGTTCATGTTCTGACCATGGGTTGTCCGTGGTTCACCTTTGGACATATGGCGCTGGCCCACGGGCTGACTATGGGTAGTCGACCCATGCATCGACGATGAGTTTATAGCACTTGCCCATGGGTCGACGATAGGTCGTCGATCGGGTTATCGCGCTGGGCCATGGGTCACCCATGGGCCATCCATGGGCCCATGGCCACCCATGGGTCGCCCATGGATCATCTATGGGTAGCAAATGAACCACCCATAGGTCTCCCATCGGTTTTCAGTGCTAGCCCATGGGTCGCCGATGGGTCTACTATTGGTTACCCACTATCAATAGGTATAATGTTCTTGGCTGCGGCGTTTGGTCTTTTGGGTTCTTACGTTGTTCAGACCATGGGTCGCGCATGGGTTTGGAAGGCCGACCGATGGTTCATAGGCCGTGGGTCGCCCATGGGTCTCCCATGAGCCACGCATGGGTCTCTGACAGGATAGTAATACTGGCCCATGGATCACCCATAGATAACCAATGAGTCACCCCATGGGTCGTACGGGTCGCCCGTCGGGCCGCTGTGGACTTCCATGGAGCTCCCTTGAATTGCACATGTAAGCCGCGCAAAAGTACCCATAAACAAGCCTAATATAGGAGTGGTCCCTCCACAGCGCCGATATGCGCCAGGCAGAAGTACCCACACTGTAACAACAGCCGGCGATACTCCGCATAGTAGTTTTTATCAGCACCAAACGATGTAACAGGCGATATAGCGGGCAGCCGACCCACTAATCAACTGGCACTATAAACATTCGAGTGTTTGTATTATGCACCCATGCCCAGTGTCCGTGTTGAATATGAATGCTAGAGAGACACCAACTCGTCAGCGTTCACAACTTCGATACAGAGAGACCACGTCACTGTCTAGCCAGGGAAATGCCGTGCGTATCACGAGCGTACTCGAAATAAGTTCCGTACACCAGAAACAGGGAAAGTCTAAACATATACCTGGTATATCTTCATCGCCTAATGATGCTAACAATGCCTGGTGCATATTAATGTATATTAATCGCATGCGAAGGCTATAAATAGACAGTCACCGGGACTCAACATACACGTACATTCATGCACTGCGCGCACCAGGCTGCAAACCGACAGTTGGGTCGCTCTGTTGGACTTCAACGCTCTGCATCTACATCCGGCCCTTCCCTTCCCATCAATGCACACACCTCCCATATTTTCCTGCATCCACCCCCCACCGATAGTAAAGTTTTCTGTGCCCATATCCGTCTTTTTTCTCCCTCCCCACAGGCACGCCACATTTTCCTCCATCTCCCTACCCCTGCATCTCTTGTCTACCTGCACGCCGCGCTTAATCCGGCACTCTGGTGGCCTGCATCGGATATCCCCCCCTCTCTTTCCCGCTTACCGGTATTCAAGCACCCACCACACTCCACTGCAGCGGCATGCTACGGTACGAATGGAAGCTCATTTTTCTGAGGATCCTCGTTGGAGCTTTCCACCTCACCTAAACACTGACGTTGGCAAACATAAGCAGTGCAACCCGAGAAACAATCCGACGGCCTAGGCCGACATCGACATCGAACACGCACAATTACACCCCATCCTTGGGTGGTTGGCTAGTGAAATTTTTGTGATGTGCGCGTGTTTTGTGAGGTATGTAATGTATGCAATGTATGAAATGTAAGTAATGTATGCGATTGAGAAGCCTCTTCAGCCAGATATAGTGGCGGCTAACACTGCTACTACAGTGAGAACGTGCTGCTACTCCAATCGCATCCAGCGCCCCCCTCCATCCAACCCCCCCTTGTCTCTCGTCTATCTCTCGTCTATCTGCACACCTCATTGAATCTGGATTCAAGGTCGTCCACGTCGTGACCGACGAACAGCTAACGCTGTTCTCGACCGTCGGGATGAGCATAACGAACGTGCACTTCGTCGTGCACGAGGATGCAGAGCTGGTTATGGAGGCGAGAATGGGTATCACACTCCGCCGCCACGAGGTATGTGCATGTACAGTGGGGGGTTGCCCAATAGTCCCGGTTAAATAGTGTCTGTTGCCGATATAGTGCCTGTGAAATCACTGGCACGATTGGAAACCGCTTCAGGTTTACCGGTATCAGTATAGGTATAATGGTGCATCCAATGGTGGCGGTGTCCGGTATACGGCCAGTAGTGCTGGCTGGCACATACCAGCTTTATAGAGAGACTACCGCTACTGTATGGTTTGTGTAGTGCTAGTTGAGCTAGTTGAGGAAGGCTCAAACCGGGAACGCCAGCAGAGCTCTATCTCGCCGATTTAGAACGTATACGGACCGAGGTTCGTACATGTGTTCTTTGTTGTATGTGAAGGAAGCTGTTCCGCCAGCCAAAATAATCGTTAGGAACGCATGCGTGTGTCAGAATTGGATATCTTCCCAAGAAAGTTCTTCCAACGTTCCTCATCAGGTAATCGTTTGGGAGAGGATGTCCTTAGAAAACAAAATTGGCACCCCACTCAGTCACCCTCACAAAGTACCGAATTACTTCTGTCGTAACAAATTGACGAAAACCACTGCTGTCAGCGCATTAGGCGCGATAACGCCCGCCACTCTTACCCGAAGAAAATCCGGCCACGAGGTTGTCTCCGACCGTCCCTAGGAATCACTGCGATACCTCATGATATAATCTGAACTTTGCAAAACGATATCTATGTTTGATGACTTTTCTGGTCGATACTTTTCTGAGGGGGCCTGTATACGCAAGTAATCTGCTATGCTGTGCTCGTGCGGCGACCATTTGTACGTTTGTACAACAGTTATGGCCTCGTCATACGTATACCATGCTTTCCTCGCCGTGCCCCACAAGATACGGGAAACAATCCACACGTCGGACAGATCAGATCCCTATTGATTGTTGGTGATATGCGAATTGCCATTGCTGACAAATCCCTGGTCCACGTGATGATCTGCACGGTGTATAGATATATCACGTTACCGGGTGAGAGCCGGATGATCTGATTGATCTACCTCACATTTCCTGGGTTGTATTTGCGCTACAAAGATCGTGCACAGCATAACATGACGGGAGACGTAGGATGTATATGATCTACTACTACTACTACTACTACTACAGTAGATACCAGGGTAGTTATTATCTGTCCAGTGCGTGAAACAACCGGGTTGAACGGTGGTGTTTGCATTCTTTGCGTACTGCATGCTTTCGCCGGAAGGGTCAGCTCTTCAATACGAATTTATCCCTGGCAGGATACATGAGGTAATCGTTGCCGCAATGCTTGCAGGTAGCGACAAGCGAACGACATGCAGTTGTTGTTAGGCGTCTCACCTGCTATTTATCGATTATCTTCCAAATCGCATAGTCATTGTCGATTTTCTGGGTCGTTGAAGGGAGAGATTTCCCCCCTAGGTCAGATAATCCATCGCAACCCCCTGCAATCTCCTATGTATCTCATCCACACATTCACGCCCCCCCCCCCCCCCCCAATGTGATACCTGCCGGGTTCCTAATTATTTATGCCTACGTTTATGTCCGATGACTAAGCCTCCGAGCGGTACCGTGCAATTCGACTCTTCCCATCTATCCCAAATATCTGAAGCAAAACTACCCCAAACCATGAAAAGAAATTCACGGAGAGAAACCCCGACTACGTAGCCCCCCCCCCCCCCCCCCCCCCTCCCCCCCCCCTTATACACCCCCTTCTTCCCCCTCCCTTTGAAGGATCGATTACGCTCGGCTTGATCTTGCTAGTCTACTCGCCAGGGCTGCTCCCCATAGCGAGAGAGGGTCTTTGTTTCCGGCACCCATTCTGACCCCCAAACACCAAATTCCCATGCTGACATGCCTAATTGTCCCTACATACAACAAACCGCGGTTTGCTGATTACTTCATCTACGGAGGCGGTCCCGTCGTCTACAGCAGCGAAACCTATTAGTTTTTAATGCAGTGATGGTCCCTCTAAAGCGCCGGTGTGCGCCAGCTGGAAAAACCAGCACAATAGCGGCAGTCGGCACTTCTCCGCACACTGCCGCTACAACAGTAATTTTCCCCATGTGATGTGTGTCAGGAAATTTCGCAGGCCTTGTAGTGGGCAACCGGCATCATAGATGGAGCCCTCCTGTACGGTATATAACCCCCTGCCACACGCGCGTATTGGACCTCCACGTTTTCCACTGTTTTTTTTACAGTCTAGTTTTCTGGCGCTGTTCGTGGTCGCTGGGAATGTGACCATATGCGAGCCTTCGCGGTTGAATCGATACGAGGATGCTGCTGGAATCAACGTAAGTTCCTTGAATAAAAGCTATACTGCGCAGTAAGGCTACAGTGTACGGTACGGCTATGCTGAACTAACGCACGGCAGGGGGGTCACTGTTAGGGAGCAGGACGCGAGAGTGGCTAGTCTCTTCCTTTGAAATCGTAGGGTTTGAGGCTCTTGGGTTTCGCGATGTCTATGCTCTGCCGTCGTGAAACGGTTAGTTACGCTGCGCCGACAACCTAATGCCTTTTGACCTTTGTTTTTGAGCAAGGTACAACGTCGTTCCCGTGAGTAGCTTGTACTAGGTAGTGAAAGGGGAGTTATGATGCTATACTTCTATTTAATACTTTTTTTACCGTAGCCTTGGCCATCGGTCCTTGCGTCGTGCGTACGTACGAAAATCTCTCAGCATTTTTTAACTGTGAACACTTCTGAGGCTGAGCTCATTTACAACTGAAATATATCTCCCATACCAATCCCAAGTGCTTGGTCCCCGGAAAGTTGGGTGCAGCTCGAAAGGGGGGGGGGGGGTGTTGACGATTACAGCACCGATCATATGAACCAGTTCCAGTCAGAGGTGCCACAGCAGGGTGTGTCCGGGCAGCAATGTGAGGAGCTATGCCACGCCCGCGCAGCATGGTGATTATGGTAGCTCGAATGGGCTGCATTTGTCGTACCTATGGTCAGTAAACTTGAGTCCCAAAAGAGATATTGGCTGCAAGCCGTTATCTACCGGTAGATTATCATCCTTGGATTCAAATCTCGGTTAGCGTATTTTTTTGTAGGATGGCCCACAGGTAGCCTCAGCCAGTAGATATCATAAATACGTACTGCACCAGCAGTTATTAGTTATGTAAGCGAGCAAGCGGAGCGGCCAGGCATAGCAATGCCAATCTCCACCGGCAGTTGAGGGGTCCCTGAGGGAAGCGCCGCCAGAGTAAAAATAATTTGCGTTGTTTCTTCATTCCTCTCTCCTCTCTCTTCCTGGCCCCCAGAATTATTTCTGTGGTTTTCGATCAAATAGTAGTCCGTTTTTCGACATATTATAAAAATGAAAATACACTCCAGCTATGAGATCGGGGAATTGTCGAACTCATCTTTGCAAGCTGTGTGTGATACTCCGATCGCGCGTATTACGCGTTGTGTGTCCTCATTAAGGATATAGGTCGTCAACTCCCCTTGCAACTACAGTGTAGCTATTAGGGTCAACAGGGTGATGTTAGTCAGTCTGTGCGCGAAAAATATAAAACCCGTTTTTGAGGGGGACAAAATCTGACAGCTGTGGAAGGAAATGCATCAGTTTATCAAGTGAATCCTGTAAGTCGAATAACCGGCGAGGGGAGGGCGGAGTTTTGAAGGACGTGGGGGCCTGGGTTTGATCAAGAGGGGGGCGGGGGGCGGGACGGGCGGGGCAGCTCAATCTGTGCGTGTGGAAACTATAAATCCTACCCTGTAAGTCGTACAACCCGTGAGGAGAGGGCGGAGCGTTCGAGGGGGTGGGGGTGGGGGTGGGGGTGGGGGTGGGGGTGGGGGTGGGGGTGGGGGGTGGAAGGGGGGGGGGGGGGGGGGCAGAAAGTGCTTTTTTAACCAACATCTTTAGATCGCATAGATGTAGGGGTTTGCTATACGCGTGGCGCTAGGTCCAGGCGATGGTGCGGGTGGTGGGGAAGGAGGGGGCGTTGGGGGGGAAGGGGGGGGGTGAATGAAAGCTACGGCATGGATGACTAGAAAGATAATGACGTGATATCAATTGGGTAGAAGTGTTTATTACTCTGGCCGATTTCGATTGTAGGTGGGGCGTTTGAACAAAAGGTCGGGAAAAAAGAAAAGAGGGTGGGGGGGGGAATGACATATGTAGAAGGACTAATGACCTACTTGCAGCAAGATATACTGGGAGGCTTAATCTAGCGGTAATCTACTGGCAGAGTATATTGTGCTGCGGTGGTGCGCAGCCCTGTTTACTTGCGTATTTGTGGAGTATTTACTTACACGTTTTTCGGAAGATCCTTCCGTTCGTTGCCGAAAGTGAGAAAGCACGACGAGTTGGCCAATAATATGTTAAAAAAAGATCGATGAGCAGATGGAACAATGTTGAAAGAACGCTAGCATGAAAATAGGACAGCGAGTTGAGAGGGGGGGGGTACTCATTTTACGCATGGTCGTGTTCGTGTGACCACAGACCCTACCATCTCCACAATACCGGGACTGAGCGCGTCGTGTTTTTACCGAGCAGGGCCTGTGCTACGATTGAGGTATACCTTTTTTTTAGCCATTTTTGTTTTTCTGAATGACGCGGCCCCTTTACCCGAAATCACCGTAATTTCGTTCTTGGTGTACTACATAATTTTTTCGTATCCTTCGCCGCCATGTTTTTTTTCATCGGATTGCGCATACAAGTTTACGTGCTGAAAGTCAGACTTCGAGTAGTAACGCGTTGAGCTTCTCAACTGAACAGCCTCGAAAACAAATTGGCCCGCTTCTTCCGTAGCATGTGTCCCAGGCAGGCATCGTGCACCAAGCACGAGTCTAGGGGGGGAAGACATTTGTCACCACGGCTTGTTCAGATGGCCGTTGAGGGCGAAACCTCTCGAGGGTTGAGCTTGGCAGGGTAACAGTAATGGCGAATATCGTCAAATGATATGGCGTTTGTTTCGTACAGCGAGTTTTCCCAATGCATTGGAATAATATTCAGGTGCGGATCAGATCGATGTAAACTGCTCCAACGCCACGTCCACATTTTGGGGGACGGGCCATATTATAAGGTGTCTGCGTAGGATGTTTGTTCCAGCAAAGTAGGCAACGACAGAAGCACTGCATGTCGATGTGAACAGCTAATGTAACGCATGCTACTAGAGCGGTACGGCAATACCTATTTTCGACCAATACACTTCTGAGTGACGGGGCGCCTACAATGAGGAACCACGCAATATCGTCGGGCTACCACTTGGATATTTGTTGTATAGCTAGGCCATGGGCTTGTTTTTCCGGTTGGACTTTCACGATTGACTTTTTTTTCTCACACACATCTACTTTCCAGCTTTTGGACAAGCCGTGGTCACAGGTGTCGTCCCTTCCCCCCCCGGTTCTTGCCTTTATGTTTTATCGCGCATAGGGTTCAGCAATTCCACTGCTCGTCGATTTTTCATCGAGTGTCGCTATCTCACGCTCTCGCAGTTTCCGCAAGTCAATTTGTGCACAAAACAAAGGCCCCACGAATTTATACGAGTATGCACTCGGGGGGATTCGAGCTCACGAAACTGACCTATACCAGGCTCGAGGATAGCCTGATACGCCACCGGGACGACCGGCAACATACACCTCCCCGAGTGAGGAGCCTCAGATAAGTTTAGTGCATCTCTACAGTAGCATGCGTCATCTGGAGTAATCATAGTTCAAAGATACAATAATGCAATTACACAGCGTCCCATAGGATTCCTTGTTTGGAGTCCCGAAGGTTGCGTCTTCCTTTTGTAGGTATTAATGGCGGTGTACGAGTGATTGATTTTTGAGATTTCCCTCACAAAGTCGAGTGTAAAGACGAATACGATTGACTGACTGAACGAGTGCAGAAGTTATGCTTGGTGTAGTGCCGATCTATGGTGGAAGTGTACAGCTCGAATCGAGTTGCAGTTACATACAGCTCGCTTGTGTCCGCAGCAAACGGACGGACAACGAATAAGGCTGAACAGGTCTGATGTAACATCTTCCATGTCTGTGGTAATTTGATTCTGCGTTTACCCTTACAAGTGGTGGTATGATTAGACCAAGTATTACACATTGTCAGACGGCAAATCTAAATATATCGAAGTATGAGACTAAATATACAGGCACGTCGTCGTCCCCCCCCTGCTCCTGCTGCTGCTGCTGTCGCCGGTGCGGCTGTTGTGGTTGTAATCGCTATTCGTTGTTGTCGTATTGCTTCTACCACAGGAAGACAAATTTGGACTCCTCCGCTTGGTGGACGATGGCACCATATCGTCTCAGCTCGAGATCACGCACTCGCCCAACTTGATCATGACTGGGAACACGGTCACTAGTTCCGAGGTATGTACCAAAGCATTTAAATATACAGTAGAGTGGTCCCTCTATAGTGCCGGTTGACACAGATGGGAACAACGGAGAATTGCGGAATAGTGCCGGTTACCGCTATAGTGCCGTTATTTCTGGCTGGCACATACCGGCGCCATAGATAGAGGGACCCCTACTGTACATGCGTTCTTATCATAGCAACATGTTTTCGAAGTAGTACGGCGAACCCACAACTTTATATCGACCCCCGCCCTCGCCCCGCAAGCAACGATAGGAAGCGATATATATTGAATCAGCTGTACGCTTGTTTCGCTATTGTGCACATCATACCGGTAAATACATGGCTTCGGTTGGTGACATGGCGGTACCTTCAGCATTTGTGTTGGTGTCGTCACTCGGGGATTTTCAGGTGTAAATCACAAGTCGGGTGGCCGCCTTCGCCATGTCGTGATTGTGACCCCCCCGTGAAGCACATACTGTCCTGCATGTGGGCCTCTTGAAAGGGCCAGAGTTGCTCGGACTCTGCCAACAAACGCCCTTTTTCGCCACGGGATCTTTGTAATACACATTGGAACGCATGCTACGATAGAGGTGTACCTATTTTTTTCTGCGGCTCCACACTTTGAAGAGCTCTGTACCTCACCCAAAATCTGATTTTTGTGTAAAACTGAAAGTGCAACATAAATAATAAATAATAATGCGCATGGTCTAAAAATAACGAGCAAAAAAAAAAACGAAAAACAACTACATTCCGACGACTTTGGGTTAAGGAGCGCGCCGTCATTCAGGAAATACTTTTGCCGAAAGTGCCACTTCTGTCGCAGTACACGTCTTGGTACAAAACACTTGGGTATAGCCGAACCGTTCGTATCGGTCGGAACTGTGGTTTCATCCGGCTTTCCCCCCCGATGTACCTAGCTTCCCTCTTTTGACAACCACACTCACGCGCAGGACGACGTTCCACGGACAATGTACAAGATTCCCCTCCCAGGGCAAGGAATGGACGTCGATTCCCCATTACTTTCTCCAACCACTATCCCCACCACCACGACCACCACCATCCCCATCACCACAACCACCACCCCCACCCCTACCCCTACCCCTACCCCTGTCCCTATCACCCCCGTCACCCCCCCAATCACCATCACCACTACCACTACCCCCTCCCCTACCTCCTCCCCCCCGACCACCCAGACTCCCACCACTCTCGCAACCCCTACCCTCGCCCCCACCACGCCCACCACTCCGACCACCACCACCACCACTACCCCCCTCCCTAACCTCTACCCCGGCCTCCACCACTCCCACAACCACCACCACCACCACCACCACCACCCCTACCCCTACCCCTACCCCTACCCCTACCCCTACCCCCCCCCAGACCACCCCCCCACCTCCGGCGACAACCACCACCACTACCACCACCACTACCACCACCACCACCACCATCACCACTACCACCATCACCTCCAACAACTCCGCCGTCTTTACCCCTACCCCCGCCCCCAACTCCACCGTACCACCCGTCACCATCGCCACCACCACTGCCACTCCCACTACTCCCCCCGACCCCGGCGCAACCGCCATCGTCATACTGCTTTTCATACTTGTGTCTGGTGCCTTGACTGTTTGTCGACACGTGTTCCGGGGTATTAAGTGGCTCCGAGGTGCTTGATCCCAACCAGTGGAACGTGCGGCAAAGGAAGGTTCCCGGAGATCAATTAGCCGGAAGTGCCAGTAGGTACCGAAGGGAGTTAGACTTTGTGCATAGTTGCTTTCCTGGTTTCCCTTGGTTTTCTACAGCTTCCTGCTGGGAATGGTTATGAGTGATCGACGTTGACGGTGTGCTGAACATTGTTAGATAGCAAAAGTCCTACAGTACTAAACTGTTAACGAGATTGCAATCGAACCTGGAGCATGCATTTTGTTGGTCATGTTGCGCCGCCCACTACAGTGCGCTGCATGCATTTTGTTTGGTTTAGTACGACGGGTGCTGCTATATTTCCATGTACTCTTTACCTGTTGTAGCAACGTTACCGTATATGATATTTTTTCAGTAGTACTCCGTGCAAATTCCCTTTCAGAAAGTTTGGGTTAGGGAGGAGGATGGAGGACAAGAGGAGGGCGCGGGGGGAGTGCACAATTCTGCTGCGTGGCCGTAGTCGTATGAGGATACACCCTCGCTCCGCTACAATGCAGGGACGTAGCACATCTAGTTGTCATTGACCAGGCAGATATCGCGTGCCATAAGCGCGAAACACCGTGAAGTTGTTCGGAGAGTCGCGTGAAGAGAGAGTGCATCCTACTAGGACCCATTTGTGAGGTGGACTTCGGCACCTTATACTCACGCTTTTGCCTATGAATGACAGCTTCGAATGCACATATATGTTTTCTGGTGTGACCATTTCCAGAGACAACAATGGGTGGGTATACGATGTATCCATCTCCTGGGTGTCGTACAATATACCGTGGTACACACAACGGGATGCGATAATCCCCCTTACGCGGAGAAAAGGTTCTCCACCCCGCACAGTACGGACTACGGCGACCACCGTCTTGGATATCGCCAGAACGAAAAACAAAAAAAAGACGGCTCCCTTGTCGTCTAGCTCACGTAGTGAGACGCGCTTTATACAGCGTCGTTATCAAAATACGCGAACCCCAGCAGCGCAGAAGCAGCAGGAGCAGCGTGGGAATATAAGCATCCATGTCGTGATGTGTAAGGTCAGGCGGAGGAGGGAGAGTCCTCGCGAAGAATACATATCTGTACACGATCAACATAAACAGGTAGTCCGCAGGGTAAGTTGGGGTATCGCTGTTGCTTTGTTTGCTGCTGATGCTGTACTACTACATCTCCGTTGCGCCCGCTCAACAGCCTGATGAGTGTAGTGACCGCCACACATATTGATGAGTGCATTGACCGCCACACATACTGCAGTTAGTTGTAGTACGCAAGGGCTAGATCACACAGGTCCACTCGGCAAACGTGACATATGTATGCGCTAAATCATGCAAGCCATACCAATCTCACACGTGAACATACGCGCAAGAGCCGTGCCATAAAAGTTCCACTCGTGAAAAGTATGATATATGATGAAATCATGCAGCTCATGCAGACCATACACGCCATCCAGATCTCACTCAGTAAAAAATGTATGAGCGAATCGAGCAATATATGCCCCGTCCTGGAAACCGTGGTTTGCAACCGAAAGTATGCGTTAGATATTTCAGAACATACCGAAACGGCTCCAACGTTGGCAAACATATATGCCAGTGTTTTCTCGTACTGTTCTCAACGACGCTAACTTGTGTGCAAGAGCCGTGCCGTAGAGATCCCACCGGAGCAAGCACGTACTTAGCAATAGATCATGCACCGCATAAATCCAACAAACGGAAAAAAACATCTGCGATGCAGATGGCACAGGTTGCACATCCATCCCCGAGCAAACGCGTGCGCAAGAGTTAGATCTTACATATCACACCCAGCCACATATCTTCAGTGTGCAGCTAACTCAGTCTACGAACCTGTCGGGCAGTTATTAGGAAAATTAATAGAATGGCGGTACACGTGTTGTACTGCATTGTAAGATTAATAATAGCAGTGAACACAGGTTGGTCTTTTCTTCCGAGGGAAGCATCCCTGTGACGTTCCTGTGAGCCCCTACATGCAACGTTGTACTGCACCCCTTGCGTGGGGCGCAACCTTTTCAATTTCCATCTTGCTCGTTGGCCCACATGCAACCCGACCCCGACCATAACCCCCACAATAACCCTACCCCCAACCCTAGTCCTAGCCCCAACCATAACGCTAACCATAGGGGGGGCTCGAGGTCGGCAGGGGCGATCGTGGGCCTCACCGCGTGTTTTGGTGGCGCTTAAAGACCAAACTGGCCGGTAGAAAGGCCAGCCGCAACCTATAAAACCGTTGCATTGCACGAATGCAAGCGTCGCGCCGCGCCACATGTGAGGACTCCCCAACGTCCTTCTTCAACCTCGTGGTGGGCCGACGTCCGCCAAGATCTGCAATGGTCTAGCGGCCCTCGTCTTTGGTTGTCGAGCGGGGAACTTTGCGCGGTCTGGCTGGAGTTTTCCCCACTTTGAAGACCGCGCGAGCTCGTGATGACGCGATGTATTCTCGACAACCCCAACGCCGACGAGTCTGCCCCCCCACGACCAGGATGGGAGCATCGCCACAGCAGAGAGAGCTATGTACGGGTACAGTCTGAGGAGTGAAGAGGGTAGCCGTAGCGTGAGTAGGCACACGTGCCGACAGGGAGGAAAGGAACGTGGGAGGTGGATGGAACGGCTGCACCCAGCCAACGGAAGCCCAAGCACACGCCGGGCTATGAAACAGAAAGCCACACTCGCGCTGAGCCACTGGCTATTTCTTGCAATTTGCCTTGGTTCGTTAGCTTGTGTATAATATCTTGCTTATCCTATTCCGAAGTACGTACGATTGGCACGGTATGACAGAGCGCATCTATGTCTTGTAGTTTGTGGCCCACAGCTTGCTGTACACAACAGTATACTGCTGTAGTATATACCTCTCCAGGTTGAAGAGTCGGCATGGACATTGGATTAGTTGGATGCTGACGGGTAGAAGGAACGGTCTAGTGCGAAGAACACCCACAGAGTAGCAGTATTAAGATATACTTATATAGCGAATATAGTCTAGACCTACATCTTTAACGAGGACACACATCCAGTAACACGCGCGATCGGAGTATCGCACACAGCTTGCAAAGATGAGTTTCGACAAAATATTCGGTCTCACAGCTGGAGTGTACTTTTATTTTTATAATAATACGTATACCGTACAGACAAGTCCCGCGGTCACAACCTACGTATATAGTCTAAACTACTGCATGTGGGACAGCACCTGGTATCATAAACATGTAGATCTATTGTATATCCTAATACAGCAGTATCACTTATCATAATACCGTATACCTAGTACCTGGTACTACTGTACTATTGAAATGGTATAACAGAAGCCAGTCGTTGGACACTGGTCACGACGGCAGTGACACCCGGGCTTCTCGTAAGATCGGACACATCCTATCAATCATCATACATCGATGGCACTAAATGGCAGTTATTATTGTTGATGTTTCATGTCACTGAATCTTGGATCTTAAGATTCGATCTTCAACCGAGATATTTACTGTGTTGCCCTTTTTCTCGAATCTGCTCTCTCTCTCGTCCGCTCCCGCTCCCTGCTTTGCTGCTATGATATATCAAATACACATGCCACACACGTTCTACCCACCCCCACCCTTGCCGAGTCGAGCGAGCTTCCACACAGAGCAGAGCAAACAGCCACGCCAGGCGGGAGCGACAACTCGCTCTGGCATCTACTCCTGCTGCTGGAGGGGGCAAGCTTTGGCGTTACTGCTGAATAAACGCAGCAGCAGCGCTCCCGACTACGAAGCTCGTATGTCCCAGGCGTAAATATCGGCACTATAGCGGCAACCGGCGCTACTCCGTATACACTGCCGCTATTGGTCGTTCCCATCTGCACCAAGCGGATCCGCGGGCACTGCAGTACTAACCGGCACTACGCAACCGGCGCGACAGAAGAGCCAACACCACTCCTGTACCTGGTACCATCATGCCTCTTCTCGTCTGGACGAGGATGAGAGAGAGCGTCAACGTTATTTTCCGTTTGGGACACTTTTTCCCTCGGAGCAGCAGCAGCAGCAGCTGCAGCGGGACTCAGGCGTCCGAAAGGCCCCGGTGCTCACCAGGCGGCAGGGGAATAGAAGTTGCGGCGGTATCACCCGAAGTACACGTTTAATAGCGACAACTCCTGAGCCCCCGGCGGATCGGTGGACCAGGTTTGGCCGGGAAACATCGCCATATTCCGGCCCATCGTCTGCGAGACCACCCAGGTGCGGATTTAGTATGTTGTGTTGATTGTTGACCTTTCGCCTTTTTGGACATGACTTGACAATTTTCCATCGCATCGCCATGGTGTTGCTGCCCATGGGCCTCCATGGCGGTGGCATGGGCCTTCATGGAACCGTCACGGAACAATGCCACGGAGCTGCCGCTTGCCATGGAACCGCGGCCAGCCGCGTAAACACGCCATGGCAATGACATGCCACGTGCCATCGCACGCGACATGGCACAACTACTTCACGCCACAAGGATATACCGTGGTACTGCCCTGGAATTAAGGTTAGGAATCGGGTTAGAATTCGAGCTAGGGCGTAAGCGCCGAATCATGGGACCTCCCATGGTAATGCCATATGGAAGATTTTCAATGCCGTGGAAGTTTTCATGGCATGCTATGGTTTAAAAAAACTCATGACAAAAATGGCATGGAAGCCCATGGTGCTGCCATGGTAATTGCCATGAAAGCCCATGGTAGTTCGTGAAAGGTCATGATTCTACAGGAATTTTTCTGACCTCCATTGGGCAGCCATATAGAATCGACGTAGGAGCCCCCGACAGGCCGTTACAGTGCTATGTAAGACCGTGTCAGGGCCATAGTACATTCCATGAGGTGCTATGGGCCGCCATGGGAACTGCCATGGCGCGCGGTAAAAAATATCGAATAAGATACACCCCCCCCCTTTTGAGACCCATGTGAATGGCGACCCAACACCCGACGAAAAAGTGATGAACGTCTTTTGTAGGAAGAGCGTGCAGCAGGACGACTAAGCCATGCTGTGCTCTTGTCGGGTAGATCCTGCCGTTGGGGTGAGAGCAGTGGCTGAAATCCTCGCTCGAGACGTGAGAGGTTGACCCATATCTGAACCGCCGGCCAGTTCTATCACCCCGGAGATATCCGCTATGTACAGTAGCAATTACCGTGATGTGTCCGCGGCCACCGTGCCCAAGCTGCGGCATGCTATGAAAGGAAACCTACCAAGCAGCCCAACAACCAAGACGGGACCTACCTGTTGATACTCGGGATTGAGTGTTTCCTATTTAATAGATACGAAGTACATTTTTTTCTGAGAAAACATGACGACGGAACTTCACCCAATATCGTCGGAACGTCGCTCTATTTTTTCAGTATGGTTAATTGTGTACACCTACAGTAGATCTCGTGGGATTTTTCGTCAGATCACACTTTCTTTGCCTTCATCTATCTCAAAACATTTTTTGTGTGAGGTATGGACCTCCTCGACCAAGGGGCCTCAGAAAAAACAATGGTTGGTGCACCTCTCTATCGTGGCATTTGCCTGGTACACGGTACATGATCGATCGCAATCATCGTATTGCCGGAGAAGTGTATATTCAGGCCATTTCGTACACAGTCGGATTTGTCAGTCGAAAACGGCCTTGTTCGACTGAAGCCCAAATCGGGCTTTCTTGAACAACTGTCGAAATGGAGATTTTTTCGACTCAACTTGTTTCGACTGAGTCTTCCGACTGGGGGTTCCAGTCGAAAAAGTTAGATCCGCCAGTCGAAAAACTCAGTCGAAAAAGCTTTTCACGTGTTTGTTGAACCCATCGCATCGCTCATCCCACCACCAAACACACCCCCACACGCCCACACACCCATACCAGGTACCGCACAGAACAGTATCATACAGGCGCTGACGCTGTCTATCACTGCTGTTGCTTCTCGCAAGTCAGCGTGGCGCATTCCTAGCTCCGCTCGCCAGCAGCGTGTATCACACGACGGCACCAGGCGCGGTATCGATCCAATTTCGCCAACAACGGTTACGCCTGCTGTAGCTTTGGCGGCTCTCGGCTGAGTGCAACTCCACGAACGTAGCTTTCGGCAATAAGCCCAAAGCCACCAACTCGCTGGGACGAGGGTTCGTCGAGCGCTGAGCACGCGTTGCTTGCGCAAAACTCGCGAAGCACAGAGCTGCCAGCCAATTTTCGACTGCCATACAGCAGTAGAGCAGTATTTCCTTACACCAACCACCTCTAGGAAGGGCACAAATGAAGAAGGATCAGAAGAATCCAGTCCAAAGAAAGTCCAGTCGAACGACCGTTTTCGACTGGCGGAATCCGACTGTACTGTGCAAGAAATGGCCTCAGGATCTAGTCTATATAGTGAAAAAAAAAAAACGGCGCAGGGCATGACAAATTCGCGCACACATGTAATTGTCATTGCAAACAAACATACATGCGGTTCGCCTCGCGCAATATATATATATGCTAATACGCGGCAGAGCCAACGAACGGGGTATATCTGGCCCTCACCCCATCTTCTCCGTTCTACGTGTCACATTACTTCACTCGCATGCTACGATGATAGCGGTTGCACTTTTCCTCTTAAATGGATTCTGAATGACAGGGCTCCTCAACCAAAAATCGTTGGAAATAGGTCATTTTTTTGCACGATTCTCGTCGTCGTGTACCTCGGCCATGGGATTTTTCATCCGGTAGTAGTTTTTTATTTTCTCGGAATCAGTTTTTGGGAGAAGCTTGAGCTCCCAAATTGAGGAGTAGCATTAAAAAAAAAGTGGTGCACCTCAATCGTAGCACGCGTCTTCGGTAGATTCGCCAAGGTTCCATATTCCCCTCCACGCCAGTGCAAAACCTCGGGAAGTTAAACCTACGTACTATTAGTTCGTATTATTATACGAAACTATTTTTGGGCCCTCAGAACTGATTTTTTTAGGGCGATAATAATACGAGATTTACTCGGTGGAACGGCCAAAAACACCTGTAGATCCGTCAGGATGCTCCCCGTAGGCTTCCTAGCTAGATAGAGCTTTCTTTGCGTGTCTCCAAGGTCGTAGTTTTACCATTCGTCCAATTTACCAGTTCTTCTGACGACATGACGATTTTTAGCCAAAATCCTCAGAGTTCCTTTATTTTCGGCCCCAGTTCTGACCAACAATAATACACATTGAAAAATGATTGGTTGCGCCAATATTAAAAACAGCCCCCTACAAGAACGAAGGGCTGCTCCAGAAAGCCCTCGAAAAACTACAGGGTGGATCCTGACGGGTGCATCCGCCCGTGTTATTGACAGTACAGCCGAGTAAAGTAGGTATGCTTGGCTTAGAATTAAGTTCGTCTGGGCAAGCCAAACGGATATTTCTCATAATAATAGTTGGGTTTTGCAGGAGAGCCCCCCCCCTGCCGCTTAGACCGGTGAAAATAAACTACGGCACTTGTTGTGACAATTAATTACCGATGTTTGTGTAGAGCTAGACTATTTTTACCGCAGTAGTATCCTACGGAAAAAAAACATGAGTCCGCCAAGACGTACTGTGGGGTATTCGTAATTCGTATGCTTAAGGCAGTGAGTGACCGGGGAATGTCTCATTCTGTTGCCAGCACGACTACCCAATATATATTATAGTATTTGTTTTATAAGCTAACAAACGACGTCCATTAATTTCCATGTACGAATTATTGTCATTTTTTAACAAACTGAAGAAGGTATTTCTGTTTTTCGGGAGGATACACATATATATGGGGGGTGTTTAACTTCAAATAATACATACATGCTATAAATAATTTGCTCAATTCAAGGCAATGCCTATTATTTCTGATGATAGGGGGAGACGACATTACGGCACAATATATGCGTCAGCTTTTGAGTATCACAGCTACATATTATAAATTACGTAATAACAGCCTATTCACTCTTTCGGGGTCGAAGCGACGTTAAGCCGTGCACTACCCATATTGGTGATGTACTACAAAAGACGGGTGTGCTACGACATAGATAGGTATACATTTTCTGGTTATTCTGTTTTTCTGAATGACGGTGCTTCTTAACCCAAAATCATCGGAAACGGGTAATTTATTTTCACGATTTTCGTTGCGTACCTAGGCCATGGGAGTTTTTATCCGGCAGAATTTTTCACTTTCTCCAAATCAATGTTGGGTTAAGAACAATGCCTAAGCTCCTAAATTGAGGAACAACACAAAAAAACTGGAGCACTGCGGCAATGCCGTAGAACGCGTCGAAAACATTGCACCTCTAACTCTAAGTACAGTTAGTTGTTGGTAGCTCTCCCGAAGCATGCCAAACAAAAAATAGCCACTCACTGCAGTTGTTCCATCATCAGAGTTTGAACTGGAGGTCTATGCATCGGCCAACGCACACCCTCGAAGACCGTTGAACACCTCGAATGACCCATCCATGCTACGGCTGAGGTGCACTTAGAATTTATGAGGCTCCTCCCCTTTAAGGAGTTATTACGTGTATATACTACTATAGATACGGTATATACTACTATATATTATCTTTCTGACCATCCATGACGTAGTTTTCAATTCTTTCCCCCCCCGCCCCCCCCCCCCCCCCCCCCCCCCCTCCAACGCCCCCTCTTTACCAACCACCTGCACGATCGCCTAGACCTAGCACCACGCGTATAACAAGCTGCTACATATATTTGATCTCACAGCCGAAATGTATTTGAATATTATTTGTGACCTAAACCTCCTAAAAAATCCCCCCCCCCCCCCCCCCCCCTCTTGCTCTCCCTTACTCAAACGCCCCACCAAATATCGAAATCTGACACATTAATAAACACTTCACGCACAGGATATCACCTCATTATCTTTCTAGAGCCATCCATGCAGCTGTGTCCCCCCCCCCCCCCGCTTCGAACGCCCCCTTCTTCCCCATCACCCGCACCATCGCCTAGACCCAGCACCACACGTATAACAAACCCCTCACCTAAAGCCCTTCCTCCCCCCCCCCCCCCGCCCCCCCCCCCCGCCCCCACCCCCCACCTCCCCCCCAACCCATCCCAACCCCACCCCCTCGAACACTCCACCCTCTCTTTACTCACTGATTGTACGACTTACCCCAGGATATAACATGATAAACTGATGCATTATTTCCAAAACCGTCACATTTATCCCCTCAAAATATTGTATAGTTTCCAGGCACATATTGAGCTGCCCCACCCCCGCCCCCCGCCCCCCCCCCCCCCCAATAATAAACTGGTGCCAAAACCGTCAGATTTATCCCCTCGAAAGGATTTATAGCTTACATGCACAAATTGCCCCCTTGCCCCCCCCCCCCCCCCCCTCCAAACCCGCTCGCTTTTGATCAAAACCAGGCCCCCACGTCCTTCAAAACTCCGCCCCACCCCCCTCACGGGTTATTCGACTTACAAGATTCACTTGATAAACGGATACATTTCCCTTCACAGCTGTCGGATTTTGTCCCCCTCAGAAACGGGTTTTATAGTTTCCGCGCACAGACTGACTAAAATCATCCTGTTGACCATGATAGCTACACTGTAGTTGTAAGGGGAGTCGCCGACCTATATCCTTAATGAGGACACACAACTCGTAATGCGCGCGATCGGAGTATCACACACAGCTTGCAAAGATGAGTTTCGACGAAATCTTCGATCTCACAGCTGGAGTGTATTTTCATTTTTTATAGTATACTCTATATATTTTCATTTTTTATAATATAATGTTGTTCTCACATTAACTCGCATAATCAAGTCGGTGGTCACAGGACATGCTCCAGTCACTCTGGAGCTGAGGAATGCCCCAGGGAAAAAACACAAACCATAGGTGGTATACGCATATATCACAGCTGACGTAATTCATGCCTCCACCAGAGACATGTAAAAGTGAAATCGGGAGTCAGCCTACGATGTGCCAGGTAGATACTGGTGCATACGTCTCACTACTCGCGGCTGGAAGACCCAACTATACCGCTTGCCACCCAAGAAAGACTACCACGTATATATTGCACGAAGTATACCTATCACTACGCATACGCACGACAGACGCAAGTCAATTGGAAAAAAGGAAACAAAGAAATGAAAAGAAGATAAAGGGAAGAAAAAAAACAAGAAAGCGAAAAACAAAAAAAGGAAAGGAAATAAAAGAAAACAATACTGACATTTGTATAGTTTATACACATGACATATTATTATAAAAATGAAAATACACTCCAGCTGTGAGATCGAAGATTTTGTCGAAACTCATCTTTGCAAGCTGTGTGTGATACTCCGATCGCGCGTATTACGGGCTGTGTTTCCTCATTAAGGATATAGGTCGGCGACTCCCCTTACATCTACAGTGTAGCTATCAGGGTCAACAGGGTGACATTAGTCAGTCTGTACGCGGAAACTATAAAACCCGTTTCTGAGGGGGACAAAATCTGACAGCTGTGGAAGGAAATGTATCCGTTTATCAAGTGAATCCTGTAAGTCGAATAACCGGTGAGGGGAGGGCGGAGTTTTGAAGGACGTGGGGGCCTGGTTTTGATCAAAGCGAGCGGGGTTGGAGGGGGGGGGGAAGGGGGGGGGGGGGGGGAGGGGACTGGGGGGGGGGCGGACGGGCGGGCAGTTTGTGCGTGGGAGCTATAAATCCTTCAAGGGGATAAATCTGACGGTTTTGGGGAAAAAAAAAAAAATGCACCAGTTTATCACATGGGGGGGGGGGGTTGGAGCGGGGGTGGGGCGGGTGGGGCAGCTCAATCTGTGCGTGGAAACTTTACATTATTTTGAGGGGATAAATGTTACGGTTTTGGAAAGAATGCATCAGTTTATCATGTATATCCTGGGGTAAGTCGTACAATCAGTGAGTAGAAGACGGAGTGGTCGAGGGGGTGGGGGTGGGATGGGGGGCGGGGGCGGGGGGGGGGGGGGGGGGGGGAGGGGTGGGGGGGGGGGAAGGGAAGGGCTTTAGGTGGCATACATGTAGGGGTTTGATATACGTGTGGTGCTAGGTCGAGGCGATGGTGCGGGTGGTGGGGAAGAAGGAGGCGTTCGGGGCGGGGGGGGGGGAAGCAGCGGCATAGATGGCTCTAGAAAGATAATGAGGTGATATCCAGTGCGTGAAGTGTTATTAATCTTGCGGATTTTGATATAAGAGGTGGGGCGTTTGAGCAAGGGAGAGCGAGAAGGGGGGGGGGGGGGGGGGGGGGGGTTGTAGGAGGTTTAGGTCACATATAATATTCAAATACACTCCGGCTGTGAGATCAAAGATATATAGGGGCTTGTTATACGCGTGGTGCAAGGCCTAGGCGATCGTGCGGGTGGTGGGAAAAGAGGGGCGTTGGAGAGGGGCTGGGGGGAAAACATGAAAACTACGTCATTGATGGTCCGGAAAGATAATGACGTGATATCAACTGTGTAGAGGTGTTTATTACTCTGGCCGATTTCGATTGTAAGTGGGGCGTTTGAACAAACTAGGCGGAAACAAAAAAAAAAGGGGGGGGGGGGGGGGGGGGGGGGAGGGATCGGGGGAAGGGGGGGGGGTGGGGGTTAACCAGAAGGATCGGGGGAGGGGGGGACGGGGGGCGGGACATTTCAATATGTGCGCGGAAACTATAAATTCTCAAAGGAGACAAACCTGACGATTGTAGCAAGAAGACATCCCTTTACATCATCTGCCTGGTAATGTTTACTATTCTAGAAGGTTTGATGTTAGATGCAGTATGCAACCCAGTAGTAAATAATGTGTTAAATCTTCATAATTTGTTGTTGTACATGGATCGAAAGCTAGAACATTTTATAGAATATCGGTAGGTACCATTATTTTCTGACATCGCTAATTATAAGAAAGAGATACGTACTGCCAAATACAATACGCGAGTTGATGTGGCCATGCACTGTTTGTCATCGCCATCATGCAGTTACCATTATTTTCTTACATCGCTAATTATACGAAAGAGATACGTATTGCCAAATACAACATGCGAGGTGATGTGGCCATTCACTGTCACCGCCATTGAGCACTAGAGGGAGAAATGTGAATCGTCAGTGTTTTTAAGGAACGCTTGGTATACACGCGTTCAATTACGTTACCTCGTTAGTCATACTTCGCTTGGCATATGTTGGGAGGCGATCATGCAGACGGCATGTACGAAATACCCTACGTAGTGCGTTGGTAAGATGCTTTACCGCAATTTTGACATATCTGCGTGTACTTCCTTTTCAAATTATTTTTGTCTCAAATGTACGATTTCACGCCCATGATTTTTACCTTGCCGATGTGGGGCTCTGAGGTCGCCCATTTTAAGACAGAGATACATCTTACAAATACAGCAGGCGAGGTGGGTATTCGATGTCATATATATGCGATGTCACCACTATTGAACGCGAGGGTGACTGTACGTCGTTAGGCATATGGTACTGTGTTTCGTAGAGGTCGTCTCAGGTGGACATGCGATGGGTCGGCAGCGTGGTTGCCGCAATTTGAACAGATCTGCCTGTGCTTCCTTTTCAACTTATTAGACTATTGTCTCAAATGTACGATTTAACGCCCATGATTTTTACCGTGCCGCTGTGGGGCTCTGAGGTAACCAATTCTAAGACAGATACATCTTACAAATACAGCAGGCGAGGTGGGCATGCGATGTCATATATATACGATGTCACCACGATTGAACGCGAGGGTGACTTCACTTCGTTAGGCATATGCTACTGCTTTTCGTAGAGGTTGCCTCACGTGGGCATGCGATGTCACCACTATTGAACGCGATGGTGACTTTACTTCGTTAGGCATAATATTATATGCTACTGCGTTTGGTATGGTAGAGGTTGTCAGGCAATCATGTAAAAACGTATTATGACATATATATGTATATAGTCTATAGACTATGCCTAACCCGAAAAAGAACGCGGGAACAAACGACAAGAATCCCCATGGACACTCACTCAGTTTAGAAATGGGTATTATATGTATGTTCGTACAACGAACAGTAGTGTTCTATTACTGTTGTAGCTATGTTGTTCAAACACAACGACGGCATGCCAACGATGATATTTATGTAATGTGGTCATTAGTTGAGGAGGTTAGTCTAATTGTTCTGATCGATCTTCGGTCTATTAATAGTCGACGAGACGCTCATTAGTCCGAAACACGTAATCACGAACGTTCGGCGTACCCTTCTGGTGGCACACGTCGAGTAGGTTTTGGATGTATGGCATCACTTGGCCGCAGAGCGTGCCGCTCGATGATGACATCAGTCATATGAGGAGATCAATCATGAGATCAATCATGAGATCAATCATGAGGTCAATCATTTGGCCAATCAAGAGGTCAATCATGAGGTCACCCGCGACAAAAGTGCAAGGTAGCTGGGTTTTTTTTTCCAAACTCCGTCTTAGCCACAGCCAACAGTGCCACACACAGTCCGGGTCTTCGCGTACACAGGACGCCCCAATTCAAGGTGAACGTCTGAAATGGTTGCTTGCGAAATGCCTTCCACTGTATATTCTTGGTCTGTGTTTCGTGGCCTCCATTCAAATGCCACTTGCTTGCGGTAGCGCTCATGCTTACCAATATCTCTACCTGGGACTGTTGTGTAGCACGCCCCGAAAAGTATCCCACACTTATGTTAGTGATCTGTCCCCAAAACGTGAGTGCAGTTCCACAGGGGGGCGAGGCGCGTGCTACGGGCCAAAGCTGCGGTAGGGGCGTTAGGTTTGAGACCCTTTTCTGCTGTGGCTCCCAGGTTAGCTCGCACGAGTGACGCCCCTGTCCCGTTGCGGTCTTAAGTTTGCGTGATGTCTTCATTTGGCGGCATGAATCCACAATGGAATCGATATCTATACGCTGCGCCGAATAGACCGCCTATATGAAGTATGTTTGTCAGCGAGATGCAGAGTCACTCGTGCGAGGAGTAGTGGTGAAAGCCCGGGAGGTAGTGAAAAAGGAGGTCCCCACGGTATGATGATGCATAGCCTCGTTCTGCGATAGAAGTAGCACTTTGGGGCTGAAACTTTTTCTGAATACCTGTGCTCCTTAACCCCAAACCGCCGTGATTGCATCATTTTTTCGCGAGGATGTTGTGTTGTGGTTGAGTCGTCCCGCGCTACAGGGGTGCAGAAGCAGCTTCTTCTGAGCTCCTGATGGCGTGAGGAGCTCAACACCTCACTAACCAGGAACATGACTTACTTGTAAGGCATTCGTTCGCGCAACCCGACCGACATTTCTATGTGGTAGTCAATTTAACACTAGTAGTCGTAAAACAAATAAATGCACTCGTAAAATTGTCATCCTAACCAATGGTTCCATGCTTGAGGAGCCCAATCCGTCAGAAACGTCAGAAACGTTTGGCCCAACAATTGCAATATTTACCGTAGGATGACTCCGTTGTATACCTACGGTAGAAGATACCATCATTGTTCATCGAGGACACAACTAGTATACTGTACCAGGTATGTAGTACTTTCATTTTTCTCCAAATCATTGTTTGCGTTAGGTATATTATGAACATTAAAATGCACTCCATCCAGCTTGCTGTGAGATCGAAGATTTCGTTGAAACTCATCTTTGCAAGCTGTGTGTGATTCTCCGATCGCGCGTATTACTGGGTGCGTGTCCTCAATAGGATATAGGTCGCCGACTCCTCTCGGAACTACAGTGTAGCTTGTACCAGGGTCAACAGGGTGATGTTAGTCAGTCTGTGCGCGGAAACTATAAAACCCGTTTTTGAGGGGGACGAAATCTGACAGCTGTGGAAGGAAACGCATCAGTTTATCAAGTATGCCCTGCATGTCGTGTAATTGGTGAGCGGAGGGCGGAGCGAAAAAAAAAAACGCGGCGCCGGGGGGGGGGAAAGAGGAGCGGGGGGGGGGGGGGGGGGGGGGAACTCAATCTGTGCGCGGGAACTGTAAACCCTTTTATGAGAGATTGGCAAATCTGACGGCTGTGGAAAGAGTGCATCAGTTTACCATGTATATCCTTCAAGTAGTACAACCGGTGAGGGGAGGGCGGAATGTTCGAAGGGAGGGGAGTTCCAACCGGCGCTTTAAGTCGCATACATGCGCGGGGTGCTAGGTCTCGGCGTTCTATATTGTTTATTACTCTGGCAGATTTTGATTTTTTGTGGGGCGGCGGAAGAGAACACGTGGACAAATCTGATGGTTGTGGATGGAATGCATCAGTTTACCATGTATATCCTGTAAGTCGTACAACCGGTGAGGGGATACATCGAGCTGGTGACGTTAGGATCCTCAGAAGCAACAAAGGTGTGGCCCTACTAACAAGTGCAGGCTGGTTCAAAAAAAAAAAAAAAAAATTACTCCCCGGCGAATGTCCACGCCGTTTTCCGATTAAGACCGTGAACTTTTGCGCACTTCGTCTATGTGCCATTGCGAAGACCTCACCTGCCGTGTTTTTTTTCCTTCTGATTGTTCGTCAGTTGAGTTTTTTTGGAAAATGTGGCCCACCTTAGACCATACTTGTTCGGCGAAAACAAAAAAGAAAGAAAATCAGGGCTCGGGATGGGCATGCAGAACACGTGTGCAAAAATTCAGGGTCTATCTCTCAAAAACGGCGTGGACATTTATTTGGAGTGTTTTGCGTATAAATGGATAAGATACGTTTTCCCTTCAGATTACTTGGTTTTAGTGCAGGGTCCAGTTTTCTCGTTAGGTTCTGCTTAATGTTGAACACAGGCAGGTCAGATCTTCGATTGTTTGAGCAAAAACATTTACAGACATGCCTTTGAGTACCTCCAACCGGTTCGTGCAAAATGCGGCGCATTTTTTTCTCTCGCCGCCGCTTGGAAACAGCCTCAATATTGTTGAAGAATATGAAGGCCTGTCATTGGTCGATACGAGTTTTGCTCCTAGAGAGCCCGAGGCCGTAAAAACAAACTGGCCATGTCATCCTCTTCCATTATTGGTCATGGGGGTCAGTATGATGCCAACTTTTCACCTATTGACTGGATATTGCGAGCGGCATTCGCCGGGGAGAGAAATTGTTTCTTTTTACGTGCACCAGCCTGTAGAGTATGCGTCGATTATATAGGAAGAATTGTTCCCCACTGCGACTCCAGCGCCCACAGACATGCTGCCGATCCCTCCACCTCTGTAGAGCTGCACGTATGTTTTCGGGGCCATCTACTTGGAATTAGCGCGAGAAAGGCTTCGGTTATAGCACAAGGGCTGCGCTACAGGGGGCTGCATAAGCGTTGCGAGCACGTGCGCCATCTACAAACATAAATGGTATGAAGTCGGAAGTCGCGTTTGTGCACACGCAAGGTTTTGCGTTTCTGCGGGCTTCTCTCCAGGTTGGTATTCTTGTATCTTCTGGGAATCTTTCATGAGCCATGGACGCCGAAGCTCATTTATGCCGCACATTGTCGGATGGCAAAGAAAGACGCGGCGTGCTACGGTGATAGAGTGAGTCCCTTGTTGTGGCTAAAATATTACCTGAAATGACGGGGGGGGCTTAACTTAGAACTGTCGAAATACTAATAATATGCTAGTGATATTCTTGCGTACGTATGGTGTATGGCTACTGTACGGGTTTGTTTGTTCATAGGGTTCGTTGCACTTTCGCTTTTGCTTAAAGTTGGTCTTTGGGCGGGGTATAGAGCAAGTAGTATATCAAGTAAAGAGCGTGAGAAAAATATTCTGCACTTCTACCGTACGTATTAATAGCAAGAGTCAAAACTGAAAACGGAACAAGAGCCAAGACGGTGCTTGCTGCAGGAAGAGAAACAGTGGCGGAAATTACGGTTCCGGACCGCGTAGATAAAACCCTCACATGTAAGACTGTGCACGGCGCACACCAGTCAACCGGCCGGACTACACCGGGGTATGCGCTTACTACTACTACTACAACTACTACTACTACTACTACTACTACTACTACTACTACTACCACTACTACCACTACTACCACTACTACTACTACTACTACTACTACTACTACTACTACTACTACTACAACTACTACTACTACTACTACTACTACTACTACTACTACTGCTACTACTACTACTGCTACTACTACTACCACTACTACCACTACTACTACTACTACTACTACAACTACAGCTACAACAACTACTACTACTACCACTACTACAACAACAACCACTACTACCACTACTACCACTACTACTGCTACTACTACTACTACTACTCCTACTACTACTACTACTACAACTACAACTACTACTCCTACTGATACTTTTCTGGCATTATTTTCCGTTAAAACATGCGGTAGGGGTCTAGATGGTCTTCATGATCGGAACGCGAAAATCAAAACGTGCCCATCATTGCTACATACAGTTTTTGTAGCTAGCTGCTGATGATCTAAAATACGTTTCCAGATATCCGTAATGTGGTACTGTTGCCGTCGACGAGCACGGGGCGTCAACTGGTACCCCCCTTCAAAACCGCACCGATGGATACACGCTACGACATATGTGCGCACCATTTTTTCCCTGCAAGGTCGTTGGCTTGATGGAGGAGCTCTATACTTGACCCCAAAACCGATTTCGAGAAGAAACGAAAGTGAAATCCGACGAAAAAGCCTGTGTGGCCTAGATATTCAACAAAATAATTTGCAAAACTAGAATTAAATTTCGACGATTTTGGGTTATTAAGAAGCCCTGTCATCCAGAAAACAAAATAGCAACAAAAAAAAGGTATACCTCTATCGTAGCATGCATCCGCCATGATGGATGATGATATGTTTCGACATGTATGTATGCTACGATGGAAGTACACCTGATATTTTCCTAGGATTCTCAGTTGTAGAGCAACTAACTCCGTACCTCACCCTAAAACCTCACTTTCCGCAAAAATGCGCGCTGATGATCAAGAAAACTTCCCCCATGGCCTTAACAAGAGGATTACCACACCAACGATGTAGTTGTGAAACATAAAAGAAAGAGATTCGAACGACATTGAGTATTTATTTCATCAGTGGCGGAGCTCCGCCAGTTAGCCAGCTTCTCGACCTCAAAGTACGCGTCACGAGGCACTTCAAACCAGAGCATAGCAGGGATATTTTTTCGCGGCAGTAAAACGAGGCAAAGTATAATAAGCTGTCCCTCGCGAGTTTACTCATCGCGCAACAGCGTTGAGTTTATGACACCAGAGGAAGGCTATACAAGTAGTACAAGTGACAAGCGATGACGTCTTACAAGCACGGTATGCATTATATTGTAGCTTTGGGCGTCACAACCTGCTTACTGTTTGTATCCTCTCTCGTGAATGTTATGAAAACACTTCCTCTGCAAATGCAGTGTACTGGTACGCGGTAACGACGTATATGCTATAATAGCAAGGGCTCACGCGCGCGTTTTTCGGAGGCGACGCTCTTTTCTGAGCGAGATTTATTTTTTCATTAATTCAGTCGTAGCTCACCAGAAAACTGATTTTTGCGAAATCTCAGGGTCATGTAGGTGCAGAGTAGGACACAAGACGACTTGTTATTTTGATGGATCCAACACGTCCTGACCGGTTAGGGTCCAAACCCAAGGAGCTGACAAATAGGTTTGGAATCGCGTTTGTACTTTTGAAACACTTTATTCATAAGTAAGTGTTGCTGATACGATTGTATACCACTGCAAAGGCTCCGTATGGGCGCCGGCATATCGCCGGCGCCCATGCTTCAGGTAGGGCAGGGCAGCACTTCGACGAAATAAGTTGTAACTGTCAAATTCGACATTGGAGTTTCAAGCTTTGCCAAGATTTTAATACGAACATGAGATTCTGAAGGTGATGGTTTGGCAGAAGAAAAACGTCATATACAACAAAGTAGGCAATAATAAGCGAAACACACAGTTAGTTGTTAAATGCGACCTCAACCAAAAGTTGGCCAATATCACAAAACACACCGAAAAGATTATTGAGAACCTGCTTCGCCTCTACTCTACTAGGCGAAAACAAAGAAGAGTTGGCATCAATGAAACTGCACTGCTGTCCCAGTGACAATGATAATGGAGGTTCGAAAACGACCGGATGCAAAGTCGGTTTGCATCATGCGACGACATGGGGCCATGCAGTGTGCGAGGTTTTGGAAGAAGAGATTTGCCTGAAGACTGACGCATTGCTCTGCGTGGTCACGGGCGAGGAGGAAAACGAAGAAGAGGAGAACGATCTTTTCGTTTCGGCGGCGTTGTCTAAGATACATGCGAGGGTGGCTTTGCTCGTGCGGAAGACTGGCGTAACAATTCTCTGTTTTTACTCGGAAAGGCGGGATATGTGTATCTATCTATCTGCTGTCTTTGCTTCGCGCGTGTTTTCACGTTTTCGAAATCGGACGCATCCCCTCAATATTAAATAATTTGCGGGGTGTCTCTACCATGGCGAAACTGCTGACAGTGCCGTGTGTATTTTCTACTATCAGACTAATACGGAGTAATATTCAGTACGTTTTCATTTCGGACCATGAGCATAGCGGAAGGTCAATCTTCAGTATTTTTTCATTTCGGACTATTATGCGCATAGCGGAAGGTCTTCAGTTATGATTCCGACGGAAATCCAACTTAAGAAAAAAAAAGCGCAGACACTCTAGTGTCTTCTTTCAGGATGTACTACTGCACCAAAACGAACTATCTATGTAATCTGTAAATAATCTTTGCGTAGAGAAGAATTGACAAACAAAAAACTAAAAAGTCCCGCAAAAGGGTAGGGATGCTGTGTGTGGTAATCACATACCTTTGCAACATTTGTTTTTCTCCATCCCAGTTATTATCCTCCCACCACTCTCGCGCTCCCTCCCAGTAGTAACTCAGATCCGGGGTCACATAGCGGGCCCTCTTTCCCCATCCCCACTACGCCATGTTGTGTGCCTTCATTTTTATCACGAGAAGAAGTCGACATTTTCTTCCCTCTTCAACTCGCGTCGAATTGTACTAATACCCGCTCTGCTGGGCGCTCTCGGCAGTTTATTCTTTTTTTTTGTTTTTGGAATTTTGCACTTAAAAAACGTCAAATAAATACCATCACGATGGGAACCGAACTCAAGGTTCAATGCTAGCAGTACTCGAGGGTAACCAATATTAATGGACCACCGGGGCGACCAGCTGGCATAATAATAAAACAAAATAGGATCTTTCCATAGGGATGACATTCCCCCGAAAATATATTATAAAAATTAAAATACACTCCATCATCCAGCTGTGAGGTCGAATATTTTGTCAAAACTCATCTTTGCAAGCTGTGTGTGATACTCCGATCGCGCGCATTACGGGTTGTGTGTCCTCATTAAGGATATAGGTCGTCGACTCCCCTTGCAACTACAGTGTAGCTATCAGGGTCAACAGGGTGATGTTAGGCAGTCTGTGCGCGGAAACTGTAAAACCCGTTTCTGAGGGGGACAAAATCTGACAGCAGCTAGCTGTGGAAGGAAATGCAACAGTTTATCAAGTGAATACTGTAAGTCGAATATCCGGTGAGGGGAGGGCGGAGTATTTATTTAAGGACGTGGGGGCCTGATTTTGATCAAAAGGGGGGCGGGAGGGGGGGAGGGGGGGGAGGGGACGGGTGGGGCAGGTCAATTTGTGCGTGGAAACTATAAATCCTTCTTGTGGGGGAGGGGGGGGGATGTGGCGGGGGAGGCGGGGGGAGGGGGGGGAGGGCCTTAGGTCGCATAGATGTAGGGGTTTGCTATACGCGTGGTGCTAGGTCTAGGCGATGGTGCGGGTGGTGGGGAAGGAGAGGGCGTTGGGGGCGGGGGTGGGTGGGAATTGCAGCAGCGGCATGGACGGCTCTGAAACGATAACGAAGCGATATCCAGGGCGTGGAATTGTTTATTACTCTGGCGGATTTCAATATTATATACCAGGTAGATGTTATTACGATGGCTGACGCTGGCGTTACCCAGAGAGGTGATGGCTATGGTGTCAGTCAACATTATTTACTGCTGCTGTGCTCTTGAAGCGCGGAATTTGAAAACAGCGTACCAGGTATAATATATACATATATTGTCGACTAATATTATAGATTGTATCCTGCTGTGTCATCAATTGTTGGCGCACACGACATCTTGTCAAAATGATCCCTATTATCATAGATTGCTGCTGTGTCATCGATTAGCATGCCACGTGTTGACTGGTTCTCGGAAATATATCTGCCCAGGAATCCAAAGTCCAAAATAGTCGCCAATTGCAGCTTGTGTCTCTTCCCCCCAGCAGTACGCGTCCACGACCAGGTAAAGGACGGATAAGGAAGGGCGAGGGTCGTTGGAGTCGCCCCTCGAACAAAGTGATTTGATCGAGAAATCCGATAGCACTACCCACTGAGTCTACTTAATCCCTTGACTCAGTAGCTCAAGGAGTAGTGCTATATATAATAAACATTACAAGCCAGATGATATAAAGGGATGTCTTATTGCTTCAATCGTCAGGTTTGTCCCCTTTGAGAATTTATAGTTTCCGCGCACATATTGAAATGTCCCGCCCCCCGCCCCCCCCCCCCCCCCCCCCCCTCCCCTCCCCCTCCACTGACCTCTTTTTCATAACAAACCCCAACCCTTTCCCCCCCCCGCCCCTCCGTCCCCCGATCCCCCCCCCCCCCTTCCGCCTAGTCTGTCCAAACGCCCCACTCACAATCAAAATCGGCCTGAGTAATAAACACCTATACGCAGTTGATGTCACGTCATTATCTTTCTGACCATCCATGACGTAGTTTTCAATGATATTCCCCCCAACCCCCCCCCCCCCCCCCCGCCCCCCGCCCCCCCCCCCCCCCCCTCCAACGCCCCCTCTTTCCCGACCACCTACACGATCGCCTAGACCAAGCACCACGCGTATAACAAGCTGCTACATATCTTTGATCTCACAGCCGAAGTGTATTTGAATATTATTTGTGACCTAAACCTCCTAAAAAATCCCCCCCCCCCTCTTGCTCTCCCTTACTCAAACGCCCCACCAAATATCAAAATCCGCCACATTAATAAACACTTCACGCACAGGATATCACCTTATTATCTTTCGAGAGCCATCCATGCCGCTGTGTTTCCCCCCCCCCACACCTCCAACGCCCCCTCTTTCCCGACCACCTGCACGATCGCCTAGACCTAGCACCACGCGTATAACAAGCTGATACATATCTTTGATCTCACAGCTGAAGTGTATTTGAATATTATTTGTGACCTAAACCTCCTGAAAAATCTCCCCCCCCCCCCCCCCCTCTTGCTCTCCCTTACTCAAACGCCCCACCAAATATCGAAATCCGCCACATTAATAAACACTTCACGCACAGGATATCACCTCATTATCTTTCGAGAGCCATCCATGCCGCTGTGTTTCCCCCCCCCCCCCCACCTCCAACGCCCCCTCTTTCCCGACCACCTGCAAGATCGCCTAGACCTAGCACCACGCGTATAACAAGCTGATACATATCTTTGATCTCACAGCCGAAGTGTATTTGAATATTATTTGTGACCTAAACCTCCTAAAAAATCTCCCCCCCCCCCCCCCCTCTTGCGCTCCCTTACTCAAACGCCGCACCAAATATCGAAATCCGCCACATTAATAAACACTTCACGCACAGGATATCACCTCATTATCTTTCGAGAGCCATCCATGCCGCTGTGTTCCCCCCCCCCCCCCCCCCCCCCCCCCCCGCCTCGAACGGCCCCTTCTTCCCCATCACCCGCACCCTCGCCTAGACCTAGCACCACACGTATAACAAACCCCTCACCTGAAGCCCTTCCCCCCCCCCCGCCCCCAATAATATACTGGTGCCAAAACCGTCAGATTTATCCCCTCGAAAGAATTTATAGCTTACATGCACAAATTGCCCCTTCCCCCCCCCCCCCCCCCCGCCCCCCTCCAAACCCGCTCGCTTTTGATCAAAACCAGGCCCCCCTTTCCCTTCACAGCTGTCAGATTTTGTCCCCCTCAGAAACGGGTTTTATAGTTTTCGCGCACAGACTGACTAAAATCATCCTGTTGACCCTGATAGCTACACTGTAGTTGTAAGGGGAGTCGCCGACCTATATCCTTAATGAGGACACACAACTCGTAATGCACGCGATCGGAGTATCACACACAGCTTGCAAAGATGAGTTTTGACGAAATCTTCGATCTCACAGCTGGAGTGTATTTTAATTTTTATAATATATATTCGTTCAAGCTCTGCAGACATTAAGATCCAACGGAAGGCCCGGGGGTACCTGCTCAAAATACAACATTTTGGCAACTTCTCGCTCGTCTCGCTCAGCCCTCATACGCAATCCCGGCCAGGTGCAGAACGGATAAGGCAGAGCGAGTGACGTTGGAGCCGCCCCCCGAAGACGGCGCTCGAACGAAGCGATTTGACCAAGAAAATCCAGTCTATCGAGAATCCCTTACTGAGGCCGAGACGAAAAACTCCTGACCAAACCCCTGTCCACTCAACAATACATGGTAGTCAGTGTTTTTTGTGTAAGTGGAGAAGTGTTTTGTCACACTTGACTGGTGGCTCTCTGCGCGAGAAGGCACTTGGCGATCGTCGGGAGTGGCGGAATGTTTTATCACACTTGACTGCGCGAGAAGGCACTTGGCGATCGTCGGGAGTGGCTGAATGTTTGGTCGCACTTGACTGCATATATATATACTCCGATACATTCCGAAAGTGTATATATTTACGTATCGTACTACTACGACTGCTGCTGCTGTTGTGTGTGTGGCCGTTTGAATTTTTCGGTTTTGTGAGAACGAGGCGGTGTTTTGGGAGGGGATTTTGTTTCCGCAGCCCAGGGCACAACGAAGTGATACTTTTTCCTGTAGAGCATGTGTGTGTGGCCGTTTGAATTTTTTGGTTTTGCGAGGACGAGGCGGTGTTTTTGGGAGGGGATTTTTTTTTCCGCAGAACAGGGCACAACGAAGTGTTTTTTTTTCCTGTAGAGCATGTGTGTGAATGCCCCACCAGCGCTGGGTTGGCAGGGCAGCCGAACGTGCTCGGATGCTACTAGCAGTGTCGGGGGGGGGGCGTGAACCTCCCCACCCCCCCCCCCAGGACGCCCTTCAGTGTGCGTTGGCAGGGCCTTGATCACAGTGTGCGTCCCAAATGCCCCACCAGCGCTCGGTTGGCGGGGCAGCCGTACAGTGCTTGGAAGGTACAACAGTGTCGCCTCCCCCCCCCCCCCCCGGGACGCTCTCCAGTGTGCGTTGCCAGGGCCTTGATCCCAGTGTGCGTCCCATATGCCCTACCAGCGCTGGGTTGACAGGACAGCCGTACGGTGCTTGAAAGATACAAGCAGTGTCGGGGGCGAACCCCCCCCCCCGGGACGCCCTTCAGTGTGCGTTGGCAGGGGCCCGACAGTGTACGTTGGAAGGACCCCCACCAATGTGCGTTAGAAAATATATTATAAAAATAAAAATGCACTCCAGCTGTGAGAAAATATACTATTAAAATAAAAATAAACTCCAGCGGTGAGATCGAATATTTGATCAAAACTCATCTTTGCAAGCTATGTGTGATACTCCGATCGCGCGTATTACGGGTTGTGTGTCCTCATTAAGGATATAGGTCGGCGACTCCCCTTGCAACTACAGTGTAGCTATCAGGGTCAACAGGGTGACATTAGGCAGTCTGTGCGCGGAAACTGTAAAACCCGTTTCTGAGGGGGACAAAATCTGACAGCTGTGGAAGGAAATGCATCAGTTCATCAAGTGAATCCTGTAAGTCGAATATCCGGTGAGGGGAGGGCGGAGTATTTATTTAAGGACGTGGGGGCCTGATTGTGATCAAAAGGGGGGCGGGAGGGGGGAAGGGGGGGGAGGGGACGGGTGGGGCAGGTCAATTTGTGCGTGGAAACTATAAATATTTCTTGTGGGGGAGGGGGGGGGGATGTGGCGGGGGGGACCGGGGGCGGGGGGGGGAGGGCTTTAGGTCGTATAGATGTAGGGGTTTGCTATACGCGTGGTAAAATATATGTAATGGATTTAAAAAAAAAGCATTATATATGTGTTTATCCTCGGGTTGCGTGCACAGCTTTCCTCAAAATCGGTTTTGTGGGTAAATCATAAGAACCATAGGGTTAAATGATAGTTTTTTTTATGGACACCAAGGCTACGGTTGGGGGGTCACGTTTGAGGCCATTTTTTGGAATGACTCGGGGTCACTCACGCCTGTGACCCCTTGTGCCTCTCCGGTCTTAGCATTCCGTGCTGTTTTGTTTGGCCACATGAATTCGCAACGGACGGGTGATCTACGTTGTGCCTAAACAACCGTCTGAAGTGCTTTTTGTCCGTGATGAAGAGACTCACTCGTGCGAGTGACTCAAACCCAGTAATGAAAAATGGGGGCATATCATAACATCCCCGCAACCATACCCTTAGGGGGGTATATCATAACATCCCCGCTACCGCACCCTTGGTCTGTAGCGATAACTTCATAAACGATATATACCACCTCCGCCCCCCTCCTACAGTGTCGACAGAGTTTGGCATGTTTGAAAAATAACCAATTAACCAATAAATGGGCACAATACCTCGCGTTCCCCCCCGCCTCGCCCGTGCGCATGCTCCTTACTCGCATTTTTTGCAATACGCCATGGAAAAAAGGAAGGAAAACGACCATGAAGATGCCAGCGGCGGCTGCGATCTTTCTCTCACTTGCGGTCATCCCAGTCATTGTCACAGACGCAGCGAGAAACAAGCTCACAGTCTCGGAGGGAGATATCAACTTCAAGATATTCAGCTACGACGACGGCCGGTCCAAACCCTTCCAGATCAACTTCTGGACAAGCGACACGGGTACTTCCAAATTCAAGTTCAACCAGGCGGGACGTGTTACATACTTAAAGGCCAGCTCCGAAAAGTACGTGGTGCGCTACAAGTCTAATGGCTCTCTGAAGAAGCTTATCCGCAAGGACTCGGGGGCAAGAACGCTTCTTCTTAGCTATGCCGATAAAGTGGGCTACGAACACCACCTAGAAGGGGACGCGATTGTGCACGAGAACCGCCGCCTATATGCTTGCGGTGATTGCGAGTACACCTGGGATACTATTTGCGGGAACGGCATTCCTTCAGTGTGCGACCTGGTCGGGCACGCGTCCCTCGGGGCCACCGGGACGTCTGCGGTGGACATCGTGTGTGAAATGCTCGGGAGCGTGTGCAATGACAGCTCCGCGGATACTGCATGCGACGGCCAGTGCATAGACGGTGAGTGAGTGAGGCGCAAGTTACGGTAGGGGGGCGCAGTTAAACTCTAGGTGAGTGAGTGAGGCGCAAGTTACGGTAGGGGGGCGCAGTTAAACTCTACATATAAGGTTCCTCGCTTGAGGATCTATCTGTCTCACAAATTACACACACGCTCTAGGGTAGAGAGAGGTGCACCATATTGTTCTTTCTGAGGGTTCTTGCTTGAGGAGCTCTACACCACACCCAAAGACTTGTTTTTGAGTAAACTGGAAATGAGACCCGTTGATCAAACCCATGGTGTGGCCTAGGTATAATGAACTGTTCATGTTGCAAAACAAGACTGGAATTCCGACGAGTTTGGGGTAGGGAGCCCCGTCACCCAGAAATGGATTTGCCAACAAGAGGTACTGCACCTCTATCGTAGTGCGCGTGTCGAATTGGTACGCCAAAGTGATATTCCTGTCGCCGTTGTGAGTGAGATGATGGTGGATCGTTTGGCGCTGTATTTGTAGGGTGGAGACGTGGGTGTGTGGGTGTCAGCTGTCAGCAGTGGTGTCGGTTTGATCAACCAAGGAGTGTGGGGGGAAAATGAATATGATGATGCTTTGAGTGGCAAAAAGGCCTGTGTATGCTAAGAATAAAAGGTGTACAGTATGCCACCACTTACTTGGTGATGCCGTATCGAGGAGTATTATCAAGACACGCACTGCGCCAGCCAAGACGTTTTGGTATACTCGTCGATCTACACTTTTGCGACTAATGAACCCTCACGCAACTTTAGGCTATAGTCAGCCCTCATTGAATCTTAGGTTGGTGAACCTTTATTCAAGTCAAGGCTAGCTAATGATTACTCACGCAAAGAACTTTTATTTTACACATCCCCTTTGTCAGATATCACCTCGAGTGTGCGGCAGTGCTCGGTAGGCGTCTGCAAATCCCCCTGCTGTAGATGGTTGCTACTCCTTGCCCGCCAAGTACGTTTTGGTTTTTTTTTACGGTGGTGTTACAAGCACGCGGCTCATAGAACATTAGCCCGTTCGGGACTTGAGAGGGGGAAGGTGTCGATAAAATGCCGAGGTCTCTACAGCATCTCGGCCATACATTGTAGCAAAGATACCTACACGCCAAGGAGGCAGGACGCATGCTGCGGTAGAGGTGCACCTATTTGTTGTTACGGAGTAAGCTTTTTTACTTGAGGGGCTCAATATCTCATCCAAACACAAACGTTAAGAAGAAATTGAAGTGCAATCGGACGAACGATCCCATGGTCTGGGTATAGAAACAGAAAAACACTGCAAAATATGAGCGACATCCCGACGATTTGGGTTTAAGGAGTCCACGCCCAGAAAGAGCTTAGTAGGCGAAACAGCTACCTCTATCGCAGCAAGCATCGCAGCTTGGCTGTACTCGCACCGCTGCATGCTCTTCCTATATATGATTCATAGTATCACCCTTTTTCTCGTGTTTTTGTTTGGTCGGTTCACCCCGCGATGAAGCGCATACCAGTCTCCATAGATCACACGTAGTCACACCTATCAATCCTTTCTAAATAAGTTGGCAAACCCCAGCCATGAATACTAAAGAAACGATCATCAGGGAATTTGTCCATTCAACACGTACATATTTACGTCGCCCTTTGCCCTGTTCTGTCAACATTCCCACGCCAGATGACACACCAGCGCCAACCCCGGCGCCTACTACTGCACCCACAACGGCGCCAACCGCGGCCGACACCCCAGCCCCAACCACGGCACCTACCCCTGCACCAACCACAGCGCCGACTACTGCACCCACAACGGCGCCTACCGCGGCCGACACCCCGGCGCCAACCACGGCACCTACTCCTGGGCCAACCACAGCGCCGACTACTGTACCCACAACGGCACCTACTGCGGCCGATACCCCAGCGCCAACCACATCACCTACTCCTGGGCCAACCACATCGCCGACTACTGCGCCCACAACGGCTCCTACCGCGGCCGACACCCCGGCGCCAACCACAGCACCTACTCGTGCGCCAACCACAGCACCTACTCCTGCACCAACCACAGCGCCGACTACTGCACCCACAACGGCTCCTACCGCGACCGACACCCCAGCGCCAACCACGGCACCTACTCCTGGGCCAACCACAGCGCCGACTACTGCGCCCACAACGGCTCCTACCGCGGCCGACACCCCAGCCCCAACCACAGCACCTACTCCTGGGCCAACCACAGCGCCGACTACTGCACCCACAACGGCTCCTACCGCGGCCGACACCCCAGCGCCAACCACGGCACCTACTCCTGGGCCAACCACAGCGCCGACCACTGCACCCACAACGGCTCCTACCGCGGCCGACACCCCAGCGCCAACCACGGCACCTACTCCTGGGCCAACCACAGCGCCGACTACTGTACCCACAACGGCTCCTACTGCGGCCGATACCCCAGCGCCAACCACAGCACCTACTCCTGGGCCAACTACATCGCCGACTACTGCGCCCACAACGGCTCCTACCGCGGCCGACACCCCAGCCCCAACCACAGCATCTACTCCTGCACCAACCACAGCGCCGACCACTGCACCCACAACGGCGCCAACCGCGGCCGACACCCCAGCGCCAACCACGGCACCTACCCCTGGGCCAACCACAGCACCGACTATTGCACCCACAACGGCGCCTACCGCCGCCGACACCCCAGCGCCAACCACAGCATCTACTCTTGGGCCGACCACAGCGCCGACTACTGCACCAACAACGGCACCTACTGCGGCCGATACCCCAGCGCCAACCACAGCACCTACTACTGGGCCAACTACATCGCCGACTACTGCGCCCACAACGGCTCCTATCGCGGCCGATACCCCAGCGCCAACCACAGCACCGACTACTGCGCCGACAACAGCACCTACTCCTGCGCCCACAACGGCACCTACTGAGGCTGAAACGCCTGAGCCGACGCCTTCGCCTACGACCGTGGAAGCCGGTATGATAGGAAACTGCATGACGAATAGTTGTGTATCATGAGGAAAACGAATGCGAAGGGAAAATGCGTTGTTCTGCTCACCTGTCGGGCTTGAGGCTTTTGCTGCAGTAAGTCGATGAACCGTAAACGGTCCCAATGGCTAGGAAAATAGGCCAACGAAACCACTTGTAAGATTAAGAGAATGAGTGAGATGCAGTTCTTCAACCTGTCAGGCAGGAAGTGCTGGACTCAAAAATTCCCGTCTCTACAGTATCATATAACTTTGGCGTCTGGCATTCCCACCGTGTACCTCGCGCCCACCGTCCGCCTTGTGGTGTCCTCGCCCCTCCCTTCGCTGCTTCTGTCGTCGATATTCCCAATGTCTGGTACGGGTTTCCAGGTGCGTGTAACCCCGACCCTTGCCTCAACGGTGGCTCCTGCTCTATTGATCCTGCTGGCGGACATGTGTGCTCCTGCGCCGAGGGATACGGTGGCATGGCCTGCCAAACCGACGATTCGTGTGAGTCGTGTGTGACACAATTAAATTGTTAAGACATTTTCTTTCATTGGGTTGCTCGTATAGCCGCTTGTTCACCACGGACAATGGCTTCAGTGACATGGTCTACTGTAATGTGAGAAGATCATCAGCATCAACAAGCGTTTACGAGATGGCCGGTGACAGGTTGCTTCCGTCAAGGGGAGTGCTCGCCGTACAAGATTGGAGCTGACTCGCTGATGGTACACTCGCGGCGCTCGTTTCAAAATGAAAACCATTTACTCAAGCGTGCTTTATACGGCAAGCGTTCGACCGCCGAGCCATCCCACAAAAGGGGTGCAGCGGATTCTAAGATTTTTATGGGCTCCTAACATGAGGAGCTCAATATATCACCATCACCCGAAACATGACTTCAAAGGCACTTGCTCGGGCAATCCTACCGACACTTTCATGCGCTAGTCCTAAGACAAGTATACTGTTAAGAGTGTCGGAGGAACCGGTAGTTTCTCACTTGAGTATCTCAACCGGACTAGAACACCATTAGTTAATCCAACAACTGCAACCCCTACCGCACTATAGAGGGATGACTCCGCCGTCCCCTTTCCCTCTGGCACACAAGCATTCGACCCTCGCATCCTCTATTCCTTTCACGAACATGAGTTCCCTCTCTCCCTGAAAAGCATGCCTCCCTTCCTCTTGCATCAGTCCCCCCTCTGACAAACATGTGTTCCTTTGTCTTGTGCCCCTGCCATATGTGCCCCACACACTACGTAACCCCGTGTCAAGCAGCTCTCGCGTCGTTCTACATCGAGCTGGACTACTCCGGTACTTGGACGGACGCCCGGCAAGCTGTATTCCAGTCTGCTGCTGACAGGTGGCACTTCTAAAACTTCCGCTCTTGACAAAGTTGTTGCGGTAAAGAGTGAGCTGGGCCACCGTATGGGGGAGGGGGGGATAATTTGGTGCTTGCCCTGATTGTTTGAACATTGACAGTGCATCTCTTTCGAGACGGAGATAGGGGAGGTTACGGTTGGGGTGTTTACTCAAACAATAGAAAGGAACGATATAGTCTATAAGGTCTCTGTTCCGTCGGCGGGTAACCCCGCCCGTTACGCTTCGTAGGTGAAATTGTGTGTGTGTCCTCAACATCTGAAATGGCCGTTCGAATGTGAAGCTTGAGCTGCGCGGAGCTGTTTTCCATTGCGTGTTTGCTTGCTTCGAAGTTTCTGTATGTATCCCGTTGGTAGCAATCAAAACAAAACCCTAACGTCGCCTTTATTTTCAGGCCCGATGGTGAGGACGCATTTTTCCGAGTTATGACGCTCCGCCCACCACCACAAGACCGAGTGTAGATCCTACACTGTGAACGCCCATTGCTGTGTGATAACACACCACCCTGCCCATGAATGTAAGGACCGTTTGGTATTCATATTAATACACAAAATCTACATGAATTTCCTGTCAAAGGAGTAACGTTGGAGTTTTGTTTAAACCGTCTTGAGTATGCCACGGTTGCTTCGTTCGGTCTCCTGTTGACGGGCCCCCTATGAAAGCTTCTTAGATAAATTGACCCCGTCATAATTGCATCACGGGTGTCGGGGATAAACTACACGGATTTTGGGGTGAGGTATTTTTTTCACGGTAAAAATAGAAGCGGTCACGAATATACTGTGAAGTAGGAAGTTTTCAGAAAGAAGGACAAGTGAGCGAAAACAAGCGAGCTGTTGACGTATGTGTGTGAATACCAGTCTGTCACGTTCCACAGTTGATACCCAAAACAAAACGCATTGAAATATGGCAAGCGTAACAATTTTATCAAACGGGTCCATATTGGTCCACCTCCACCCTTGCGCTCTGTGTCTTTAGGTGGTCTGAAGTCATCACCAACGTGCCTTGCGGAGGGGCAACCAATTACCCCGCCGGTCGGCTTTTGATCACGGCGACTCTTGAGGAAATCGACGGAGAATACGGCACCTTGGGCTCTGCCGGCCCGACATCGATTTGGACGGCTTGCCCGGTGAGTGCAGATATCTGACGCGTGCTCCGGTAGAGGTAGAGTTTTTCGGCTAAACTAATAGTTTCTGAATGAAGGGGGCTGTTTAACCCAAAATAGTCGGCATGTCATTCTTGTTTCGATATAAGAGTCGTTGCATACCTAGGCCATGGGATTGTTGTTCAAGTTTGCTGGGCTCCTTCACCCCAAAATCATCAGAATTTCAATATTTGTTTTCATTATTATCGCTGTATACGCCCATCATAGGCCATGGAACCGTTCATCGGGGAAAACGTTTTTACTTCTCCATATCCGTCTTTTGGGTGGGTGAGGTACAAATATAGTTCCTCGAGTGGTTAGGAGCCTCAGAAACCAATCGGTGCACCTCTACTGAAGCATGCGTCTTTGTGTCTTAGTACGGTATATGGAGCTCATTAACGCCCTTACAACTGGAAACCCGTTTTGGGGGACACATCACTTAGAATTAATATAGGGGAGGGATTTGGGGCTCTTAAGGGGATAAGTAAAGGAGCCTCAGAAAACAAACGCAGCATCCCTCAGACAGATACCATGCGTCATCTGCTACGATCGGAGAAGCACTTTTTGACCGTTTTGTTTTCTGGCAGACCAGGCCTCCTCGCGAAGTGAGGAACACTACACGCGAAAATCTTGAATATCGGCAATGTTATCCGGAGTTATATATCTACGAGTGGTTTAAGGCATTGGACTCATTGACTGGGTTGCACATTGAACTGCTGCTTCTGAAGGTCGCGTGTGGTACTGCGATCCTCGCGCGTGTTATCTTTTGTCTTGAAATAGTATGTATGGATTAATTCAATATCCCTCCCCATACTGCTGTCTGCCATATGCGCATGGCGTTCTATCCGTTTTTGTACACCAGACTATCAGCGCTGTCGGCGTCATGAGGTTCGACATCGCTGACATCGCCTGGATGGAGACCGAAGGCTTGTTCGAAGGCGTCATTCAGCACGAGATGGGCCACGTTATCGGAATCGGGTACGTACGTACCCCGGGCTGGCTGGAGGCATGCTGACCGGAGTCCTCGCAGATTGACCACTTGCAAGTCCTTAGTTTAGTTATAACAGTGGTTTCCGTCTGCTTTCTGGGGAAAATTATGGGGTTTTACTATACACCAGGTGCAGTTCAATATTGTCGGATGACAAAATTAATGACTATTGCACATAAATTGCTGATAGGGCGAGTTAGAGGGACAACTGTAATTCAATAGTCCAAAATCACTAATTAATTACCATTTTTGGTGATTCGGAGAGACATGACCATCTACGGTGGTCACCATTTCCCCTCTGAACTATATACCGCTGGTGCATAGATAAATCAGCAGTGGTATTGGAATTCGTAGCGCTACTGTACTAAAAATGTGTGTGCATTGATCTTTAGTTAATAAGTCATACCCTGGTACCACGCTCTCGAAGAAACTATAATATTTAGTAGTGGCTACGTCTGAGGGAGACTACCTTTCCTTCTGGAGTTGCGCTCGAAACGTGCGCAAAATCTACTTTTGGGTCGAGCGACCCCATTTTGACAAAAATATGTTTCTAAAAAAACATATCACCAAGAGCGTTGTATGAACAGCCCTCTGTATTTAGCGGTAAAGCAATCACAACACAGTGTTTACCCATTATTGCTGTCTGTGGAAGGGGCCACACAGAAAAAAAGAAGTCGATTCGGTTCGAAGCCGTCATCCACGCATGCAAAAAGTACGCATTAGGCGCCGAAGTCCACCTCACAAACGGTTCTTAGTGGAGGATGCAGCTCACGAATCGCGCAACTAGCCGAACACCTCACGGCGCTTCGAGCTTAGTGCACGCGATATCTGCCTGGTGGGTGAAAACTCGACGTGTTCCATCACTGTCTTGTAGGGATGCGAGGGTCCATGGCCACACGACTAAGGCTATGCAGCAAATATGTACGCCTTCCCTGCAGTCCTGACACCCTCCCGGTTGTCCTGACACCCTCCCTGTTGTCCTGGTTTTTTATATGGAATTTGAGTCACCTCCCAACCCCAAATTGTCAAGATATTAGAGAGCCTCGTAGAAGTTTATTGTTGATGAACGGTGGGATTCGAACCCACGACTCCAAAAGCCCATGGTCTGCCGACGACGCCATTTGTTAAATAAAATTATTAGACGGTGCTTCGTACATTTGAGTTCGAACTGGGAAAATGTTAGGTAATGGTTGGATCGCCTATCATCCAGACCTAGCCTTATACAGTAGACATCTCCGTTTAAGGGACGCCGAGATAAGGGAAAACGGCATATAATCGGCCTCAACTTCCTGTGCACCGTTTATGCCCAAATTAAGGGACCCTGATAGTAGCTGCAACGCTCAATATAGTGGACCCCAGAGTCTGTCATCATTGGCCAATACACTGCCTCCCGATTGCGAAACGGCATAGATAGAGGTTACTACAAAAGGAGTTATGTGCGCGCAAAGTGCCATATGTGACAAATCTATTAAGGGGCGTCGGTACGTACGGGACCTTTCCGCCAAGAGGCACCATTATGGTCCCATAGAAGAGGATACCTAACGTTACACCATGCCACCGCTTACGTGATCCCAGGACCTTGTGGGGAGATTGCTCGACGTGCAGGACGGACGGCGACTCTAACTGGAAGTGTCCCGCTGCCGTGGCTGTCTACAACGATCTTCTGGGCGACCCGGCTGGAAGCGATGCCGACATTATTGAGCTGGACGGAGGGAGTGGTGAGACAACAAAAGTGCTACCTACGATATAAGTATGTCATATTCACGTTTTGCTAAACAAATTTCCACATCTGGGACAGATCATGATCTAAATCATAATGAAAATATGTATATATTATCTTTGAAGAGCAGATCCTGCACTTACCGTTATGAGCTGCCGTGCAGGATCTGTACATAAAATATGGATCCAGCCCAGAATTCACGCGCGGGATAATGCAGATCGCACGGCTTCCAGCCGGTAACATGAGCTGGACCGCACAGATCTTCCTTGAAAGATCTAGATCATCAAGTGGGGATAGAGAGATCATCTGTCCGATGTGTGAAAGTTTCTGGCTGACGGCTCCCTGTGTATGCATAGCTCAGGAAGTGGGGAATAATCATTGCTAAGTTGAATCATCCTACGGTAGGAGTAGCTCTCTTTGGGCCAAAGGTTTCTGATCGATCTGATTGGTTGAGCTCCTCAAGTGTAGAACCATAATTGGTTATCATAGTATGATTGATCGTGTTACGGGTTTACTTGTTTTGGGACCAGCCCATAGAAATGCTGGTCGGGTTGCGCGAACGAATGTTTGTCATGGTTCGGGTGATGTTGACATTCACCTCCTCCTCATGTTAGGAGCTCGGAAAATTCTCAGAATCTGCTTCGCCCCTAGCGTGGAATGGCTCGTTTCTCGATGTCGACGTTTGGCTGAGGCATCGGTCTCTTCGACAAAGGAGCCTCAGAATAGGTAGGGTCACGTCTACCGTGGACCGCGTCCAGCGTCGATCGCTCTCGAACCCCCCCCAGCCAGAACAATAAGGCTTTGGTGCACATGGGTCGGCATATGGTTAACTTAAGCCGCTACGACTCCCTTGGCACCAAACCCTTCGACTCCGCCAAACTCCTACGCAAACCCCCGTTCCACACTCCCCATGGTGCTAATGATATATGGCAGGAACTGCGTGCGGCCACTTCGACGAATCTATCTTCGAGGATGAGCTGATGACAGGCTATGTCAACAGGGTGAGATACACTCGACGGATAGCTTGTCGACATGGTACACGGCTGTGGTACTGCCCTTGAGGGCTTCGGGTGACACGGTTTCTCTTTAGAGGGCTTTATGACGACGTTTGTTTGTGACCGGGCATGCATTGCTCGTCCTAATACCGGGAATCGCGCGCGTCACAAGCTAAACGCGGTGTTTTTTTGGATGTCGTTCGGAGTGACTGCGTACTGGTAAAAACTGTTTGATCGGTTTCGTATATATTTTAAGTGTCAAGATCCGATATTTTTCTGGATGCCGTGACATTTTCTACGATAGTCCCCCCCAAAACCAGCGATTTTCTCAACGAACGTTTCACGGCTGCTCGACACAAGAAAGGCCGCTATTAAAAAATAGTCCACATATGTTTTATTGTTTGCTAATGACTATCGAACGATGACGTCGGGGTGGCAAGGGGCACCGTATTTCAGGAGGTACGGCCGGTATCTGGTGTTTAAAACCGGCGATTTCGTCAAAGAAAAGTTGGGGGGGGCACCGTAGAACGACTCTCCTTTTGAGCAACTGCGTACTGGTTAAAACTGTTTGGTCGGTTCCCTATATAGTCTATGTGTCGAGAAAACAACGCCGCTACAGACGGAACATTGCCGCCCGAGAACAAGTAACGAGAGTAATCCAACCATGCAATTATTTTACAGCGGGTGCTTTGGTGACGAAATGCCTTCAGACTGCCGGGGCTTGCCTAACATATTTTCGTGTTCCCGATGGTTGTTTCCAATTGACACCGTTGACATGCTCATCATTAGCCGTCGGTATTTTTTATCGGGCGACGCGTCCATTGTTTCGCGTAAAAAAGGAAGTCGGTTCACGAATGAGGCGTAAAATTGCATGCAGCAATACGATAAAACAATGTAGGTGCCACCCGCCCCCCCCCCCCCCTCCGCGCCCCTAGCGTAGCATGGCAGACAAACGTTACCGTAGAGGTAATCTACTTTTCCCCTGCAAGGTCCTTGACTTGAAGAGTTCTATACCTCACTCAAAAGCTAATTTTGAGGAAGGACTAAAGCGTAACACCCGTCATGACCTACAGGTATGTCATATACAAAAATCTATCGCCACGCACAAAACTCATACCTGGTACCTGGTATGTACGAGTATTGCAACACTAGAGGAGTGGCGTTTCCGACGACTTTGGGTTTAAAGGAACCCCCGCTGTTCAGAAACAATTTCATTTTTGTTTTTAGCCGAAAAATGTGAACCTCCATCGTAGCAGGCGTAGGGTTTAAAACATGAACTTATAACGAAGTGTGTGCGTGCCTGGCGTTCGCAGGATGGTATGCCACTGTCGAAGATGACGGCGGCATTGCTCGACGACACCAATTACATCGTCGACCCTAGCATGGTGAGAAGACCAACAAGCTACTATTGGAGAAGAAAGGGGGGGGGTACTCATTTGCTCCGTGGCTTAGTGATTTGACCATCGACCACGCGTCCCGCTCGAGACAGAGCACCGTTCTTGATGCAGCTGGAGACGCCTCCAACATTTGGGCGTCATATTCGCGTGTCTCCATCAAATACATGATAAAACCATTGCTCTGCATATCCCCTGCCTGCTTGGCCGTCCGTGGCCAGCGTCAATCTCTCAGGATGGCGATATTTTTCGCGTTACTGTCTATGGGGACAAACTTGTCCATGGCCGTGGTCCGTAGAATCATAACGACAAAGAGGGGTGGTGGGTAAATTCACATCATGTGCATAGTTGTATTCCTATGACTACCAACCCTCGCATCCCAACAATGTCCGAACGGAGCACGTCGGATCTGCGCGGAGGTGGAGGGGGTTCTTTTGTTTCCTGCCCTTTGTCGTTTGATCGCTGACCACGCATCCTTTTCGAGACGGAGCACCGTTTGGGGAAGCACTTTCAGGAGCTTTTTTTCCAAACCTAGGGCCATTCGCGCGTGAAGCTACTCCGTTCAGCGATATACGCCGCCATGAAGTTGTTTGCCAAGCTATATACGCATTAAGCTAAAGTACCCACGGGGACGTCGTTAACTAAAGTGCCACCGGAGGCACCTTCAAGACATCATTTTTTCGGGTGAGGTTAGGAGGCGGTTGACTCGTGCTACGGCAGGGAGGCACCATTCATTTTATGGAGCTCCTCACTTGTCGAGGAGCGGTGCACCTCACACAAAACCTTGTTTTTTTGTGCACACGGCAAGTGCAATCCGATTAACAAAACCCGTGACCCAGGAATACAAAACGATCAGTTAGATTAAGCAGCCACCTCATTCACAAAATAAATGTTCTTGTAGTGGTATACCTTAATACTGTTATCGTAGAATGCGTCGATTGTAAGTTGGTGACGCTACAGAGTACGTTGGTCACAATATCCGCCACGGATATTGAAGTGCATGTTTAGGTGGATGCCTCCCTCACTAGTAAGCAGAATCAGCTTCGAATGCCAATCAGTGTTTGTATTTAGACTTTCCGTTCTTTCTCTCGCACACGAAAATTCGTTTCCACTGCCATTCAATACTTGAGTTTAGATGGATGTGAAACCTCTTCCCACCAGCGCTAGCAAACACCATCCGCTTAGAATGTCAATCAATGCTCGTGCTTCGATGGATGCCCACACTCTCCCTCCCTCGTTGGTAAACAAAATCCGCTCCGATTTTCCATCAATGGTTTGTGGGTGTGGGTGGATGCCTCTGCCGTCCCTCCCGCGCTACCGTATTAAACTAAATCCTCTTGGAGTGTTTACACCCCCCCTCCCGCTCTCGCACGCGATTTCGGACGCCCACCAATATTTGTCTTTAGGTGGATGCCTACACTCTCCCTTCCCGCCGCGAGAACTCCATCGTGACCGAGCCTGCTCCTGACGCGTTTGTGCTGGGAGATATCGCTGTGGACACGATGATCGACCTCATCGACGAAGACGGGGAGGTCTCCGGCCAGATGGTTGGAATCAATATGCAGTTCTAACCTGCTACACAACGGGTGGGTCTGATAAAAATGGCTGGAACAGGAATGCACTTCTAACCTGACAGCCAACGAGCGTGTTCCGCTGTTTCGTTCGCATGACTACAATCGAGATGTAGAGTTCAAACCTGCCAGCCAACGGTCGTGGGTACATCAGATGGTCGGGTTCGAGATGCGGGCCAAACCAAAGGACTGGAACCGAGACGCAGTTCCAACGAGATGGCTGGAGAAAAAAATGCACCGCCAACGAAATGGCTGAAATCGTGGTGTGTTTCGAACCAGATGGGTGGAGTCGAGAAGGAATTATAATCATATTGCTGTAATCGAGATAAAGTTCTAGCCATATTGACTGGAGCCGAAATCGAGATTCAGTTCTAACCATAAGGCTAGAACCTTCATGCAGGTGCAACAACAGATATACTGAAAAGGAGCTTCACTTCTAACATGCCAACTGACGACTTGTGTTTCACCCGGGTAGTTTTGGCGTAGCATCTCTACAAGCAAGCGGGGCACAGTCACAGTCACACCACGTGCAGCACAACAACATTGTGTACGGGGTTGTCTTGTTTGGCTGTATAGTATGCGCGTTGTATTCATCATGTTGCGTTTTATCATGTATGTCGACATTTTGGGTATCCGGCGCGACATATTTTGCCTGCATCTAGCATGGCAATAACTGCGGCTCGAGTGTGCATGTATGCAGTATTTACATATATTGGAGAGCTGTTGCGTCATGTTGCCCACATCTAGCACGGCAGTACGACGCTGCGGCTCGAAAGGTTCCAAAAGGATGGAACAAAGATCAGAAGCAGAGGTCCTCTCTCTAGGAATATGATAGCCTTATGCTTGTCACTGGAGCATTTTGAGTTCGTGCGTTTTGCCTGCAGTTTTGGCGGGATGGTACACGCGATTTTTAGTACTCAGTTTGATTGGTTTGCCTATTGCGTTTCAAGCACACACCACGTTCCAAGAACAACGAACACGTTCGAGTATACTACTAGTCTACCAGGTACAGTGTTGGCAGACGGTACATATATACACAATTTTGATTCTTGATCTCAGTAGTTTGTTGATAGGGTGTGCAACCATACACCACGCTATACACTCAATCCGAGGCAATCTTGACGAGGACGGCAATATCCGAGGCAATATTGACGAGGACAGTAGGACGATACGACCGCCGTCATAAACAGTTCGATATCCCGAAGGTTTTTGATACTCTTTGGTATACCGCCCAATTGACTGACATGGTGGTTGGGCCTTGTTTTTTCGATTTTGGGTTCGTTTCCAACGTCGTGGCACATGGCTGAGGCGTGGTGTTCCCGCCTGACTCGGCTTCCTAGTTTTGCAAAGCACCGTAGATTTCCGTTGTATCGGTAGTTTTTGCTACCATTTTATGGCGTGTGGCCATGGTTGATCGATCAGCTGTCGCCCCGCCTTCTCGTATTTGCAAGAACCATGCTTGCCCTTGTGTCGGTTGTTATTTTCCGGTCGGTTGTTGAATTGTCGCCAGCTCTACTCGGTTAGCATTCACGCACATTACCCCATCTGGGTTTTTAAAAGAAGCGGGGGTTTTTAGAATAATGTTTCAACTGTGTTTCGTCCTGCCAACACTCCCGTCCCCCCCCCCCGCTTCTTCGTTGGAGGTATATTATATTTGAACAAGGATTCTGCAGTGCACTACTAACTTATTGATTCGTAGTCACTGCCCTGAGTACACTAAGTATCTTACTCTAGATGCGAGAAATACTGTACGCGGGGCAACTCGGTTTGGTACTTCACGTCGGTGTATTGTATTTTCAAGTTGTAACTACTTGAATTACCTGGCCGCTTATTTCGCGGTCCAGGGTGGTGGAGTTTACTTCCCTGTGTATATGTCATCGAGACGTGTTTTCCTTGTCCATTTCGGGGGGGGGGAGGATGGTTGTGGCTCCACAGTTCCTAGCAATACCTTAAGCGGAGATGTCGGTTGATGGTCTACTTTTGACCTATCAAGGCATATTTGGACTAACCATATACTAGTTTTAGTTTTAGTGTTTTAGTGTGTAAAGTTCCTTGACGACTGTCTGTGAAGGGGCAAGAGTGCCGCCAATCGACAGCTTTGATCTTATGGGTTCCCCTAGGTTTTCTTCTACATTCTGAGAATGTTTTGGGTTGAACGACATCGAATTGTAGTTCGTGCTGCACATGTTAGGAAGGCAATCCTGGCCATAATTTCGCAAAGCCTCCTGACGGGTAGGCTATTAGAATGATTTCATATTTTTGCGATACTTCAGGAGGCTTCGAAAACCTCGCGGGTTACAGGGTTTAAGGAGCCACATTTTCGAATCGCCGTTCTAGGTCATGGGACGCGCGCGCTACTTGAACCCTCCCGCGCTTCCGCGTGTACGGCCCGTCAATTTTGTGTTCATCATTGGAGTGTATACATGCTATTGACCAAGGTTACGGTAACGGGGGCACGTTGGGTCCTTTGTTTTGCGGTGGCTCCGGGTCTCCCGCGAGCGTGCCTCCCCTGTTCGTTTTCGATCTTGAGCTGTGGCGTTGTTTCATGGTCACGATTTAAACCGTAATGGAATGCTAAGCTATGCTACGCCAGAGAACATCGCCTTGAGGTTTTTGTCAGTGAGGTAGAGGGTCACTCGTGCGAGTGGCCCAAACCTGATAGTGAAAAAGAGGGGTACCCCCCATATTGCGGCCTTGGTGTATTGCATGGCCCGTGACGGCTAATGCAGCTTCAAGACATTGGACAATGTATTTTGAGTCCCATACGAACCTGCTTGATGTGCAGTCTCTACTCATGAGCAAACTGAGCGTACCAACTTTGATATCGGATAAATGAAATGTACTGCAAGGCATTTTTTAATTCAATGACTCGGCGTTTTTCAGTGCGAGCAAGTCGCTACTGTTTGTCGAGGACGCCTTTGAATGTGTACCGTTCAGTTTCGTGAACTTGTACTCAAGATGTTCAGGCACTGATCAGTCCCACCCCAGTTACTTCTCTTAACTATCTCCTTCCGCTGACTGTGGGTTAATGGCTATGGTACACTAACCTGACCCGGGGTCCGTCTGGCTGTTAAACCTGCACCTCGGACTAAACGCAAGGGTTGGCAGTCCATTACTTTTTAACACCCCCTCTTTTTGACCTCTGCAAAGAAGGCGATGAGCAAATCGCATTTCCCCACACAATCAACGAGTGTTTAATAGCGAAAACACGCAGGTTATGCTAGAAGCACTTACGGACTGATACGAACAGACCTACACGAGCTGTCACACGCAACCAGGACTCGGCGGGACGACATTGCGTGTTACCAGCTGAGGTGTAGATCAAAGGTCAAGGCGCATAGCCTGAACGAAATCGACGATGGGGAAAGTGCTACCCCTTACACCACGACGTAACGCATGGTGTAGCCTGCATTGCACTGGTCGACCCGACACAAGAAAAGGAATATGGGAAATATCTACCAGGCGAATTATTTAAACGATTCACTAGAGTTAGGATTAGGGTTAGGGTCAGCGTAATCGGACAACCATGCCTGCAGTTAATGTGATAAGTATACAGCTGTCAGGTCATGCAAATCTCACCCGGTCAAAAATGTGTGAAAGATTTGTGTGAAAGAGTCGAGCCATATATACCCCGTCCTGGAAACCGTGGTTTGCAACAGCTAGATAATCAACCCCCACCCGGAAAGCATGCGTTAAATCTTTAAGATCATACGGATACGGCTCGAACGTTGGCAACATGTATGCAAGAGTCGTTTCGTACGGTTCCGAACGGGGCAAACGTGCGTGCAAGGGCCGTGCCGTAGAGATCTCACAAGAGAAATCATATACTTAGCATTAGGTCATGCAGCAAATACAGCTCACACGCCCGAAAAACATCTGCGATGCAGATAACAGGCTACACATCTCTCCCCGGGCAAACGTGTGTGCAAGGGCTAGATCGTACATTTCACACGCAAAACAAATGTGCCACATATCTTCAATGTGCAGCTCACTCCGTCCACAAACGTGTCGGGCAGTTAATAGGAAATTAACAGAATGGCGGTACACGTGTTGTACTGCATTGTAAGATTAATAATAGCAGTGAGCACAGGTTGGTCTTTTCTTCCGAGGGTAGCATTCCTATTACGTTCCTGTTAGTCCCTAAATGCAATGTTGTACTGCACCCCATTCATGCAGCGCAACCTGGTAAATTCCATCTTGATCGTCGGCCCAGATCCAATCCGACCCCGACGTTAACCCCAACAATAACCCTAACCCCAACCCTAGTCCTAGCCCCAACCCTAACGCTAACCATAGGAGGTAGGTGCTGGAGGTCGGCAGGGGCGATCACGGGCTTCACCACGTATTTCAGCGGCGTTTAAAGACCAAACTGGCCGGCAGAAAGGCCAGCATCTACCTATCAGGCCGTTGCACTGCACGAATGAGCGCGCAGCTCCGCGCCGCATGTAGGGGCTCCCCGACGACCTTCCCCAATCTCGTGGTGGGCCGACTTCCGCCAAGACCAACAATGGTCAAGCGGCAGCCACTTACGCCTCGGCTTTGTTAGTAGAGTAGGGAACTTTGCGCGGTCTGGCTGGCATTTTCCCCACTTTAAAGACCGCGTGAGGTGGTGATGACGCGTTGTATTTCAGCAACTCCAAGGCCGTGGAGTCTACTCTCCGGGAGCAGGACGGGGGCATCACCACAACAGAGAGATAACTATTTATGGGTGCAGTCTGAGAAGTGACGAGGCTGGCCGACAGCGTGGGTAGGCACACGCGCCGACAGGGAAGAAGGGAGTGTGAGAGGTGGATAAAACGGCTGCACCCAACCAACGAAAGCCAAGGCACACACCGGGTAATGAAACAGAAGAAAGCCACGCTCACACTGGGGCACTTTCTATTTCCAACATGCTTTTGGTTCGTTAGCTTGTGTAAACTATACTAGTAGCATATCCCGCTTATCGTATTCAATACTTTTGGCGCGGTATGACAGTGGGCGCATCTCTGTCTTGCAGTTTGTTTGGACCCACAGCTTGTCGTGCAGCAGTCAGCAGCAGTAGTATCTATGTCCCTAGGTTGAAGTGTCGGCACGGCCATTGGATCTGTTGGGTGTTGACGAGTAGAAGGAACGGTTTAGTGTAGTGCGAAAAACACACACCTGGTATATAGCAGCGCATCGAGAGAGATACCGCACTTGTACAGACAATTTCTGCGGTCACAACCTACGTATAGTCTAGTCTATATATTATACGGTACCTGGTATGTGGTACAGTACCTGCTGGTATCGTACACAGATTGAAATACAGCATCCCTTATCGTACCGTATACTTCGTACCTATTAATAGAACTACTGTACTATTGAGTGGTATAACGGAAGTCAGCCGTTGGACACGGGATACGACGGCTGTGACAACCGGGTTTTTCGTAAGATCGGACACATCCCATCAATCATCAAACATCGATGGCACTAAACGGCACTTAAACTGGGATCTTGGATCTTTAGATCCAATATTCAACTGAAATTTTTGCTGTAATACCTTTCTTTGTGTCGAACATGTTCTCTCTCAAAACCGCTCCCACCCCCTGCCCTGCTGGTATGATATGTCACATACGCATGCCACACACGTTCTATCCACCCCCACCCTTGCCTTATCGAGCGAGCTTCCATACAGAACAGAGCAACTAGCCACGCCAGGCGGGAGCTACAACTCGCTCTGGCATCTACTACTACTGCTGTAGGGGGCAAGCTTTGGCGCTACTGCTGTATCATCGCAGCAGCTGCAGCAGCTGCAGAAGCAGCAGAAGCAGCAATGCTCCAGCTACGAAGCTCGTATGTACAAGGCAAAAATATCGGCGCGATATCGGCGACCGGTGCTACTCCGCATACTGCCGCTACTGGTCGTTCCCATCTGCGTCGAGCGGGTCCACGGCACTGCAGTACTAACCGGCGCGACAGAGGGGCCAACACCACTCCTGTACGTGGTACGATCATACCCCATTTTTGCCTGGACCAGGATGACAGCATCATCATTATTTTCCCTTTGGGGCGCTTTTTCCCTCGAAGCGGCAGCAGCAGGAGCAGCAGCAGGAGCAGCAACAGCAGCGGGACTCAAACCCCGGAAAGGCTATGGCTCTCACCAGGAAGCAGGCGAAGAGAGGTTGGGGCGGTACCACCCTAAATACACGTTTTATTGCGACAACTCCCGAACTCCCGGCGGATTAGTAGACCAGATTTTGTCGGGACACATCGCCATGTTCCGGCCGATCGTCTGCGATACAACCCAGGTGCGGATTTAGTGCGTTGTGTTGGTTGTTGGCCTTTCCCCGTTTTAGACACGATCTCACATTTTTCCATCGCATCGCCATGGCGTTGCTGCCCATGGGCCTTGACGGCAGTGCCATGGGCCTTCATGGCACCTCCACGGAACACTGACACGGAACTGCCGCCTGCTGCGGAAGTGCCGCCGGCCACAAGAAAACGCCATGGCAAAGACATGACACGTGCCACCGCACACGACATGGCACAGCTTCTACATGCCACAAGGATAATATACCGTGGTACTGCCACGGGACTAAGGTTAAGGATTGAGTTAGAGTTGGGGCTAGAGTGTGAGCACCATAGCACAGCAGTGGTAGTCCCATGGCCGTACCATGGGACCTCCCATGGCAATGCCACAGGGAAGATTTTCACGGCAATGCCGTGGAAGTTTTCATGGCATGCCATGCAATCTGTTCCAAGCAAAACCATGGCAATGCCATGAAAGCTCATGGTGCTGCGCATGGTAATTGCAGTAAAGCCCATGGCAGCGCCGTTACAGTGCTTTGTAACTCCGTGCCAGGGCCACGGCACGGTCCATGAGGCGACATGGAGCGCCATGGGAATGCCATGACGCACCATTAAAAATATCTCGAATAATGCACATACCCCCTTTTGAGACTCGTGTATAATAGCCGAACACCCGTCGAAAAGCGATGTTCGTCACCAAACGTCAGCAGTACGAGTAAGCCATGCTGTGCGCGTGTCGCACGGCTCCGTGCGTTGCAGTCGACCACATCCTCTACCTTTACAACCCAGGCAAATTCGTGCGGCTCGTGCTGTACGAACGTTCTCATAATGTTATCATTTTTTTTGTTGTCAAATTTCCCCGCTGAAGTGTTGCCGCACATTCTTCCTATTAATAGACTACTGGTGACACGCTTCATAAGATCGCTTTTTCGACGTATTTTTGGTCGCTGCACACATGAGTCCCAAAACGTTCTCCTACCCACCGACATGCAGAACATCCAGTGTCAGTGCCGACTTTCATCCTAGAGGCATGCAAGCTCTGTGGTCACAAACTACGAGGCAGATACATGCATCCAGATGCCCCTAAGGAGATTTTTTCCTGTAATGCCAGCCGTACTGGATACGAAAAGCAAAAGCTGCACCAGGCAGCAAAGCAAGCAAATTGCACGAAACAAAAGCGTTGACCTTTATTTCTCCTTGTGGGAGGCAAACATTGACGACAAAAAAAATGTGTCTGATTAATTTCGTACGGGACGGGCCACACACGAACCGGCTAGAGTTGCTGGGGTACATAGTGGACGTGTCCGAAGCACCGCATGGTGAGGAAGGTGTACCAGGTATGCGACGTGTGCACACGCCGCACGATGACACTGTTGTACTGTTGCTGCTGCGGTTGCACTCTGCTCGATTGGAGGGGAGTGATATACTGCCGCACATACTTGCTATTTGTTTACAGTAGGTCGCTTTACCTTGGTTTTCAAGTGAGGGCCTTGGTATCTGCCTTTTTAGTATACGGTACAGCACAGGACACCAACTGAGAAAGAAACATGAATGCCGAATACCGACCGAGGCTGGGTTTCTTAATTGGGAGAGAGTGCCTTCTGCACCAACCTCGATACACCGGTTCCCGTGTTTCCGATGCTCCTGAAAATACCAGCCTGCATTTCTATTACCTCGTGTATTGCTTTGTGTCCTGTACTGACTGTATGGCTTTTGCATTGTACCAAGGATGTGATAGCGGTCCGTCACCAAAGCCTCAGCATCGGTCACGGGCGTGCGGCCGACTCAATTCACGCTAAAATCTAATGGTTCAGGTGGCATCTAATGGTTCAGGTGGCATCTAATGGTTCAGGTGCCAGCAAGCTCACATTGCGTCAACTGTTTATGAAAGTGCAATTCGTTGCACTCCCTGTAGCTGCAGCTGTCATTAGACGCCTCTTCTCAATACTCTGTATCATACAGTCGTGGTTGGTGTTGAATCCGCACTGAGTTTAAGAGATAAAATATGGTAAGATGTGGGTTGGGTGCATTGACCGATCAAAAAGCGCCATGACAATAGTGGATAAGAAAAAAGTCGGGTACTCTTTCTTGGTCCGTTCTGCGTCCATCCCATCCAGGATGACGGCAACCAAAAACTAACAATCCAGGGGGATATGCTTTGTTTTGTCGGTCTCGAATTTTCTCCCACTATTTTTTTTTTTTTTTTATATCGTATATCCTCCGGCGGATGGATGGGGAAAAAAAAAGCTTTAGCTCACCACACTTCCACGTATTTTCATACGCGTCGTGTGTCGATTTAACTCAGTTGCTTTCGCAGCCCAACGCTAGCTGGCGCACCCTTCGGGTCCCATTGTAGGTATAGCGTAAGCTGTCCCTATCAGTGGTCTTCGTCTCCCACTACTATACGAATTATGTACGAGAGTAATTGTGTTGGTTGGCGACACCTCCCGACAGACATCCGTCTAGGACAGCCGTCAAGGAACTCCCCATGTTTAGAAAGAAATACAACTGGAGTCTAAAAAGACCTTGACGGATCAGTCCTATCGGTTGACCGTCAAGAGATATCTGTTGTAGAGAAGGAGGAAGACACACGCGTATTGGACCTATATGCTGTTTGCTCAATGCACGTGGCGGGTGCTGTTCACGTGTTAGGCCCGTAGCATTTTGCGCGGGAGAAAAAAGTGTTTTTCGTCGCCTTCATCAATAATCTGCTGAGACGCACAGGCGAAGATTAATAATGTTGGATGCTTTTATGGTTTTTATGGTTATTTTGGTCCGTCTTTCAAGCGAATTTCAAGGGTGTGCCACACCCACGCCATTCCACATTCTTCCTTGCTGCTCTCCATGTGTGCCCATGGGAGGCCCACGGGGTACCCGCGGCAGAGCCATGGAAGAGCCATGGCAGATCCATGGCAGATCGGTGGGATACCCATGGCAGACCCATGGGAATCCCCGGGCCAGTAGTAGGTAGTGGACACGCTCCATCCCCAGCCACCCTCTCTCAGCCGATGCCGGCCAAGTCGCGACGGAAATCGGCAGCGCCGACCCCTCGAAGTCGAGGAGACCCGGCCGCCGTCGCGCGTTCACCAGGCGCACACGGTTCCAGGCAGCTATCGCGGTGGCCGAGGAAGCCAACGAAACGTTGCGTATCTGTTGACAGTTTCTTGCTGGGCAAAATATAGGGGACGTTGAAAATTGGACATGATTATCGTCTTTTTCCTCATAATCCCGGCCGACATGGCATACCAAGCGAGATAACATGGAACACTTCGGCACATGAT